>CM033629.1:8285673-8885673 GCA_019453435.1 Rhinogobius similis
CTGAGCTGTGTGGTCCTGTGCTGTGTGCAGAGCTCCCCCTAGTGTCATTCCTGCAGAAGTCCTCCTCGTCCCCAGTCACCTGCCACGCCACAGGCTTCTACCCCGACAGAGCAAAGCAGTTCTGGGCTAAAGATGGAGAGGAGCTGGATCAGGATCCTGGAGAGATCCTGCCCAACCACGACGGGACCTTCCAGTCCAGTGTGTCCCTGGACCTGTCCTCTGTCCCAGCTAAAGACTGGGAGAGGTACAGCTGTGTGTTCCAGCTCTCCGGAGTCACAGAGGACCTCGTCACCAAACTGGACCCGAGCAAGATCAGGACCAACGGTGAGACTGAGTCCAGAGGAGGAGAGCGGGAGAAATGTGAGGCACTTTGTGGAAGAGCGAGTAGAGTTTAAGGCTAAGTTGATTATTAATAATATTACAGTGACCACAGAGACAACTCCAGACTCAGTGGTTCGTCAGTGGAGCTATTTAAACTATAACGATGCTGTGCCTGTGTGGCCGATCAGGGTAAAACAATTAAAAACAACGCCACCTAGTTTATTTAAAAGAGCCTAGGAACTCTTGATTTAAAGAAATAAAAGATAACGAGGTTCTAAAACAAGGCGAGCAGTGCAAATAACCAATAAGACCATAAAACCAAATGGCAGTTAAAAATATAATTTATTACCAAATAAAACCAATAAAAATAATTGGGCCCAAAATAAAATGCTAAAAATTCTTTAACAATGGAGGGTTGCGGAGGGTGGAGTTTCAGATGAGGTTCCAGACCTATTCGGCTCCTAAGGCCGATTTGATGCAACCTGCCAGAGTATTAAAACAATACTTAACACGGCAGGGCAGAGAAACTCTTCCTGCCTGCTGTATTCAGCATAGTATTCTGGCTTCACTTGTTGTCGGGCTTCCAGGTAGCCGAGCCGCTCTGGAACAAAAACACTGAACAGTAACGTGCCCCCTGTTTATCGTGCCCTCGTGGCAACAGCAGCACCTACGAGCAGGGGCAGAGAAACTCTGCCCGCCTCCTGTAGTGTGCGTCGTACTCTGCCTTCAAGTGGACGCCAGGGCTGCCAGTGTGAGGCGCTGCTGCTGCCGCCGCGATAATTGAGAATATGGGTTTTATAATGAATAAACTAGTAATTAATTATATTTAATCAAGTGGTGAAAATGTATGTTTGGAAGATAAGACACTTGTTTATCTTGTTAACTCCTGATGATGAGGCGCGCTGGCCTCGTCAAAGGAAAAAAACTGCACGGATTCAACGAAAAGTAACGAGCTTTGCAACGAGTTTTGACAATGTAAGAATTTGAAAGTACAAATACTTGGGTTAAAAAGTGAGGAGTAAAAGTAAAAAGATGCCAGAAATGTTTATAATCAAGTAAAGTACAGATACAAGATAAATCTACTTAAGTACAATAACAGAGTGAAAATACTTTGTTACTCATCAGTTATTTATTTTATAACTTCTAATCATTTTGTTAATCATCAAACATCATTATCAACTTTATTGTCATTTTGCTTCAACATTAGGCATTATTTTTTTACTGCTGTAGATGTTTGGTGTGAAAATTTAACAGAGCATTAGACATTCACATTTGTATTGATTTATTCATTCATTTTTCATTCATTAATTTTCTACCGCTTATTCCCGTTAGGGGTCGCGGGTGACTGGAGCCTATCCCAGTGACTTTGGGCCTTAGGCGGGGTACACCCTGGACAGTGGCCAACTTGTCGCAGGGCTGACACAGAGAGACAGATATGGACAGACAACCATTCACTCTCACACTCACACACTATGGACAATTTAGAGTTCTCAATTAACCTACACAGTCATGTCTTTGGACGGTGGGAGGAAGCCGGAGAACCCGGAGAGAACCCACGGTAACACAAGGAGAACATGCAGACTCCACCCAGAGAGATCGTGTGATGTTGAGGTGGTTCGGAATCCGAGACCACGATGTTGGGGTGATCCGGGATTCGAACCCACGATCTCCTTATTGAGAGGCAGAAGCTCTAGCCGCTCTGCCACCGTGGACCCCGTATTGATTTATTATTTTAATAAAGTAAAATAAAATAACAATTCTTCTATTCAGAAGTTGCTGTTTACGCCGCCATCTGTTTTAATCTTCTTTCTGGTTGTATTAGTTTACTTTGGGCAGCAGATCTCAACAGTAAATAAGTTCTATTCAGACAGAGCCGTCCCAGAGAATCAGTGCATTGTTGACTTGTTGGTCACATGGACATCGAACATTTTACACAAATCAATCTACTTTATTATTTTAGCGGCAGAACTTTTCCCTCGTTCACCGATTACTCCAAATCAGAAGAGCCAATACAACAGAAGTGCAGATCCACAGCAAAAACATGTGAAAGTGGGCGGGGAGAATAAATAAGATAAAGAGAATAGAATAAAGTGTTCTTACTTCGTTCGTGTATTGCTTTGTTCACAGAGAGAAAGCTGAGCACCGCCGCCATCGTCGCTGTTGTGTCGTCAGTTGTTGCTGCGGCTGTTGTTGTCGTTGTTGGAGTCATTTTGTGCAGACGACGTCACAACAATAATGTCTTATAAAAGGTAAGGAAATATTCAGTGTGACAATAGAGTGATGTGGCTGTTGGAGTCATTTTTTATTTCAGTGGACAAAAAATAAACAGGAAAACGTTCTCATACATCGACATGAAGCTTTTGTCACTTACAGACTCACAGTGGGACGAGTAACAAACCTTTTACTCAGTTCTGTCAATAATTAATCAATAATTTAACTAGTAGCCTGTGAGTATAAAATGTAATAAAATAAAACTTTAAACTTTAAAACTACTTTAACGCATTGTTCCTCTGCTGAGAAGGTAATCGGCTGCGACCCTCTATCTGTCCAGGACCTGTGCGTCTCCAGGACCTGTGCGTCTCCAGGACCTGTGCGTCTCCAGGACCTGTGCGTCTCCAGGACCTGTGCGTCTCCAGGACCTGTGTCTCCAGGACCTGTGAGTCTCCAGGACCTGTGCGTCTCCAGGACCTGTGCGTCTCCAGGACCTGTGCGTCTCCAGGACCTGTGCGTCTCCAGGACCTGTGCGTCTCCAGGACCTGTACGTCTCCAGGACCTGTGCGTCTCCAGGACCTGTACGTCTCCAGGACTCGGAGCAGGTCGATCACAGCTGACCCTTTTCACCTGGACATGGACTATTTGAGCCCCTCCCATCGGGCAGAGGCTACGGTCCATCCAGACCAGAACCTCCACAAGAACAGTTTCTTTCCCTCTGCCGTTGGACTCATGAACACTTTATAACACCTGCCACTTTAACAATAATATTATAAAAGAACTATCTATTTGCACTGCCAATTTGCACTACTGGCTGTCCAACTGTACATTTCTGTATATAGTCTAAGTATTTTATTTTCTTCTTAATTTTATGTATGCCTTTATTTATATTTTGCTACTATTTTAGTCATTGTTTTATGTTGCACCTCATGCCAAAGCAAGTTCCTATGTTCACTGACAATGACAGTAAACCTTTTCTGATTCTGAAACATGGGGAATCAGTTTCAGTTTTATGCAGCTAAAATCTGGAACAGTCTTCGTGAACATGTGAGACAGGCCTCCACTCTGACAATGTTTAAATCCAGGCTAAAAACTGTTTTGTTTAGATGTGCATATGACAGAAAGATCTATCTGCACTCTTCACCTTTAAAGAGTTTTAAAAAAAATGATTCTGTATGTCTTTATATATTTTTAATGCAAGTTTTGTTGTAGTTGTTGCGGTTGTAACTACAACTACTGCTACAGCTACTACTAATTCAACAACAGCAGCCACTCCTACTGCAACTACAACAACAAATATTATTTCAACAACAACTTCTACTACTACTACTTAAACTACTACTGCTACTACTACTCAGAAAACAATCAGATCAGAAAAGGTTTACTACTACTACTACTACTACTACAACTTCTACTACTACTACTACTACTACTACTACTACTACTACGATTACAATTACAATAACAACAACTTGTCAAACCTCGTCAAGAGATGAAGATTGTGGATAAATGATTAGTCCAGCAATGAAGACTGGGCAATAAAAAACTAAATCAAATACGCTTTTTGCTCCTATGGTAGAAGTAGCTCCTTCTAATTTTGATGCACATAATTTCATAATTTCTGTTTTCTGTGGTTCCAGCAGGTGGAACTCTCGCATCCTCTGCTGGGCTGAAATATAGGCCTCTAATATTTGTGCTAAATATGTAAAGTTTGGAATTAACTAAATACACGCACAACAAATACATACATACAGGATACTCATTTTGAGTAAATGTATACCAGTACAAAATCTTGTTAACTACAAGATTGTAAAGTTTGGCATGTATCGATTAAATTAATTAACAAAACATCTTTAAATGAAGACTGAACGCTTTTATGTTGAGAGAACAATCTGACAACAGCAAAACAAAGAAATAATTAAATTAATGAAAAAGTTTAGCCTTAAAAAGAAGGGAAAAAAGTGAATATTGGATATTTATGTATTGAATAAACTAAATCTTGCTTAAAATTAACCTAAACCTAATAATAATAATAATAATAATAAAAGAAATAAAATAAAAATAACTTAGATAAATACATGTTTACATACAATATGTCAGAATTAAGTGATTTACATGTTCGCCAGCAGAGGGCACTATTACTTTTCCGTAGGCTACTTTAGTGTCAGCTTTGTCCGAAGCGCCGAAAGGACACAGAATATCATGTTTGGGCATCATTTAATACAAGTTATGGTTTGGAAAAGCAGTTACGTTATGGATTTTATATCTGTCTCTGTTTGAACAATGTGAGAAATGTGTGGACATAATTATAAGCCTACTTTTAAATATTGATCGTTTGAATTTTAAGATTGGCTAGCTTAAATTGAATTAGCCTAGCATTTAATAAGATAACGCTAACTGAACTAATGTTACACAAGCACTAGGGATCTGTATTTTATTTTTTGGAATTACAAATGTTTTTGAACTGAACGTAGAAATTTGGGTTGTAAAAGATTAATTATTTATCGCTAGGGGTATAAGGGATAAGGTTTTTTTTTCCCAGTTTATGACAGTTTTATCGGGTTTTTTTGCTACCAGACGACGCCGCCATCAAAACTAGCCGTCACCATGGAAATCCGCCATGTTTGCTGTTGGTGCGCAGAACTTACATAGAAAAGACAAAACAATGTACAAAAGTGAACAGAAAATCCATGGAAGAACCTGATAAACTGCTGGGTCACTTCTGGTAAATACATTTATCAATATAGTGTTAGAATATTTTTGAATTGACGCTAAGTTTAGTATTTAGCGTCTTAAAATCTCTATTGTTTTAACATTGGGCAAATTCTGTTATACGTGATGTCAATATTCCGAGCTCAAAATGTAGCTGTTAATTTTGTAAATATCTGGAATAACTGTACTGAAAATGAAGGAAGTAATTTGGGTTTTACAAGGTCAATTATTTATGGGGACTGTTTTTTCTTTTTTAAGCTTATGACTGTTTTATCATTTTTTGCCACCTGCCGCCGCCATATTGATTCTAGTTTCTTACATAAACAAATGTTAACTCAAAAGAAACACCATAACTGCTCATATTATCAGTTTAAATCAGTTGTAGGCAATTTTGAGCCTTTCAGTTCAGAATAATAACATTAATATATCTTCCTGTAATAAGTCTATAAAATACATAGAATAAACGTCAGATAGAACCAGTGGCTCTGACTGAATATCCATGTAATATCTTGTTGTGTTGACAGACCAGCGCGACGTTAGTGGCAGAAAAGGACAAAGATCGAACATCCATCAACCATCGAGTGTCCTGGTTCCTGGCCCCAGACTGGCAGAAACTACAAAGCACAATGCAAAGGTTGGTCTATATTACTCGGTTAATTTGTTTAGAGGTTTTGCAGACGACATCACAACATTCTGAATTTTAACAGTGAGTGGCAAAAACACAGCAGAGTCAATGGAGTCAATGTAAAAGCTCAAAACACAACTAAAATGTGAAAAAGCTGCAAAGGTCTTATAACAAATATAAAAGTCTACAACTCTCGTAAATATTTAGTTTGTACTTGACATCTAAAAATGAAAATCAAGTAAACAGTTGTAGAAAACCAGAAAACCTAAATTTTCTCTTGAATTCAGCTCTGGTTCAAACAAAGACACATTTTCACTCACACCACCGATTGTTCAGCCTCAACAACGCATTGAGTGAGAGACAGGTTAGAATATAAAGAAATTAAGTTGACATGAATTGTGATAAAATTGTAATGTGAGTCAAGGAAAATAGTGATATACATTTTTTGGCAGATCTCCCACTCCTAATTCTTCTTTAGAAGTCGATATATAGCATTTATTACATGTCATTAGTGGCATTAGAGAAAAATAGAAGGGAATAAAGAAACAACAAAACCAAAATGACATTACTGAGGTACACTGAGGCTTCGTACATGTATCTAAACTCAATGATCGTAACACGTTTCCTGCGCTGTATTTCTTGGTCGGTTGGTTGGTCGCAGGCGTGCAAAATGGCTTTGAAACCTGTTGAATTATTATATAAATGTGCGGTGAAGATTCATGGTAGGAAACCTCGACTGTATCACCACTGTCCGATTCTTGTTGTATACGTCTTTTAACTTTGAAAATCTAATGACATATGGTAATATCTGTGTAGGAGCCATATGTCCTTGTTACTCGTTCCTATGGCAATGTCAAGGGGGCGGTGGTCACATGGCGACAAGCGGTGCATTCAAAGGCGCCGGCTTCCTACTCTTGCAGGCAGGGAGAGGGGAGAAGCCGTATTTTTCGTTGACCGCGTCCCTTTTTGTCTGCTCGTTACTCATACCGTAGGCCTACGATGTCATCACTTTTGTGTAACCTGCATTCGTTGTAAAGCATTAAATATTGTTGAGCTGCACCTCCTCTGAGAGGCTTTATGTCGCTGATTTCTGACAAAACAACACGATCAACGCGTTCATCCTCCAGAGGAGAGTCCAGTGTCCCTAAATGTAGATCGGCACTCGCCAAATCAGCCTTTTCCTCTGTGGCTGTGAGGCATTGGAATAATTTACCAACAGAGATTCTAACTTGCACAGAATTTCACACATTTGCACGTCTGACAAAGAAATGGCTGTTGCCTAAACAAGTTTGCACACATTACTGATAAGCTCGCATGATAAGGATGTGTCTGTGTGTAGTTCAGTGGCACTTTGAAAGGATGAGAGAGGGAGCTTGAGAGAGAAAAGTTCAGTGTGTGTGAAGGGATGATTTTAAAATGTAGTTGAGTGATGTAACTCTGTAAGCAGATGTGTAATTATGATTGGTCTATTTATCCACATACATGTATTTCTGTAAACTGAAATGATCAAACCTAAATGCAGTTAGAAGTGGGTCACTGGATAAACTTTAAAACATAACGTGACGCTACAAAGTGAAATGCCAGTTCAGTCTTTAAAATTTACTGTTAAGAGGCAGAATCACAGTAAATGTTGCCTAAATTAATCCTAAATGAATCAGCTGCCTATAAACTATTTATTTTTACACAGGGTTTCCACAGCATTTAAAATCATTAAATGAATTTAGTCAAAAATAAAACATCTTGAAATGCGGCATTAAATTTGATTAGTTGAAACCTGCATAAACCATGTTTACTCAGTATATTTTCTGTTATATCGGCTATCGGCCTCTACAACCTCCTTTATATCGATATCGAGTCTGAAAATCCATGAGTCAGACCTTTAACCCTTAACCAGGACTAAACCATTTTAAACCAGGACTAAACTACAACTTAACACTGAACTAAAACTGAAACCAGGACTTCACCACAGTAGACTCGCCCACTAAAGGTTCATATTGTTTATTTTATAACAAACCTGTTCTACCAAACTCATGAAAGGGGTTGGACTTTTTATATAAAGTGTTTGTGGACTCTGAAAGCCCGGAGCATTTTACAGAAGAACTTTGTGTATCTGCGCGAAGACCTTTGCAGCTGTGTTCACCATGAAGATCTGTGTCGTGATCATTGTCACGGCGACACTCGTGACCGGAGCCACAGCCAGTGAGTCAACTTTGTTTGGATTGATTACGTCGTGACGAAAAGGCCAGCGCTGGAAAGTCACGCAATTCAAAAGTAAAAGTACAGTAACATTTTAGGCGTCTGTACTTTACTTTTGTACATTTTAGAGTGGATACTTTTTACTTTTACGCAGTGGTGGATGAAATACTCAATTGTGTTACTGAAGTAAAAGTAAAGATACAGGAAAAATACTCAAGGAAAAGTAAAAGTAGCGTACGCAAAAATCTACTTAAGTAAAAGTATTGAAGCACCTGATTAAAAATGTACTTTAAGAGTAAACAGTAATGTATTTCACACAGAAGCAAGAATTGTGCTGATTTTTGAGCAATTCAAATCAATTTCCTTTTTTTTTTTTTGTTGAATTGTATTTATATATTTATGTTTTCTCAAAGCTGGGGCTTGAACTCAAAACCTTTTCACTGAATGTCACATGATAGTGTTAAAAATAACTCCTCAAACCGTATGAAAAGTGCTTTTAATTTTCAGTCCAGTTCAAAAATGTCCAGGAGTAGAAAGTACAGATACTGCTCTCAAATGTAGTGAAGTAAAAGTACAAAGTATTCACCACTGTAAAGTACGAATACCTGAAAGTTCAGTACTTTTACTTTTGTACTTTGTTACTTTCCTCCACTGCTTTTACTTCATTTCAGAGCATTATCTGTACTTTCTACTTCACTACATTTTTTAAATTGGGCTGAGAAGTAAATAGTACTTTCCTGTGGTTTGAAGTTTGTTTTTTTTCATGTTCACAGTGGCATCAGGACTAAAGGCTCTGAGTTCAAGTTTTGGATTTGAGCAGCAAAAAAACATAAAAAGATGATTTAATAAATAAGAATAAGTCTCAAAATCAGCACAATTCTTTATCCAAAATCACTAAAGCTTCAATAGACAAAAAAGTTTAAAAAAAGAAAAAAAAAAGTTTTTTTCCAAAAGTTTATTATAAACGGGTAATTGAATAGTTTTTGGCCCCTGTATCTTTATTTTTACTTTTACAAAATTGAGTACTTTGTTCTTTCACGACTGGAAAAGGCTTAGGTTTAGTTTCAATCTTTTGTAAAAGAAAGTACAAAGTAATTAATCCCAGGTGAATTTCCTGTAAGTCAACATTGTTTTGCTTTAATATTTACCCAGTTACACATGATGTTGATGCTCAGTGTGAATTCTGATGGATTCAAATGGTTTGTAGCGCTCTAATCCAAATAAAAAGGCAGTGATTTATTGAAAAGAATTGGTGCAAATAATTAGAGAAGTCGAGGAGCCCAATTGTAATTTTGTTGTTGTATTTTTTTGGCATTAAAACAAACTATTAATGTTGTGCCACTGTTACTGAAGTTACAGAGTAGATTTTGATGTTTATTACTTTTCAGTTTTGATATTTTATGAGAATGAACAGTATTTTTCCATTTGAGAAATGTATAAATGTTGTTTTTCTCAGTGGTTCACAGTCTGATGGATTTCCAAACATCTTCCACTCAAGTCCCAAACTTCCCAGAGTTTGTCATCGCTGGTGTAGTGAATGGACTTCCAGTTTATTATTATGACAGTAAAACCAGGAGAGAGGAGCCCAAACAGGAGTGGATGAACAGAGTGACAGAAGAGGATCCACTGTACTGGGAGAGAAACACTCAGAGAGACATGAATGAAGAGCTGGTGAACAAAGGAAACATTGAAACTGTAAGACGGAGATTCAACCAGACTGAAGGTTTGTGTCTTTATCAGTTTTTATTAATCTGTTGAATTAGTAAATTAAGATGATAATAATTATGCAAATACTATATAATTATTTGAAAATATAATCCAAAAGCGACACAACATGTAAATAAAATACATTAGTTTGGAATTTATAACTAGGTGAAATATTTAACTCTAATGTCTGAGATGTAAATGTCAAAGTCCAGCTCTGATGTGTTTGTGTTTCAGGACTCCACATTCTGCAGTTCATGTCTGGATGTGAATGGAACGATGAGACAAATGAGATCAAAGGATATTATCAATATGCGTTTGATGGAGAAGACTTTATTGCGTTGGACTGGGAGACACAGACATGGGTCGCTGCTAAACAAGAGGCCTTCCCCAGTAAACTCAAACTGGAGAGGATTGGAGAAGCTGTTCGAGTGAAAAATCAACGGAGCCATTACTGTGTTGAGTGGCTGAAGAAGTTGGTGCGACTTGGAGAGAAAACTCTGAAGAGGAAAGGTAAACTCTGCTTGACAATATTTAAATACTTTCACTAAGACCAAAAAAGCCTGGTTAAAATCATTTCAGTTTAAATATTTGTATTTATTTATTTATTTTTAACACCATCATACGACAATTAACAAATCACAATTTTGTACATTTTGAAATATTCCATAATGTGCCTGTAAACATTTGATTGAGTTTCAAGTGTGAATTGACTGTAAAATTAAATGCACAAGTATAAATATCTCCACAACATAACTTCACTTTATTTATTTACTGTTATATTTCAGTGCAATAACAATAAACTGGATGTTCTAATTGAGCACATCTTCAAAACAACACATTTGATATGATCTTATCTACAATATACTGCCCTCATGTGGCTCTATATCAGGGACATTTAACTTTAAGTCTCGTCTAAAGACCCATTTTTATTCTCTGGCTTTAACACCGCGTGTATTTATTGTTTTAGCCACTATTGTTTTTTAGATTATTTACTTTTTTATCATTATTTTACTTTATTTACTGGTTTAAGTGTATTTGATGTTTTTTGTGTGCAGCACTTTGCAAACATTTCAGTTTGTAAAATGTGCTATAAATAAAGTGGATTGGATTCATTTCCACAGATTTTTCAGAGGGTCGTAGCCTCTGGGCCAGAGGTGCATGACACGCGTCCACTTTTTAAACACAATTTGAGGTCACACAATTATTCACAACTCTAGATTCATTTTTTATTTAGTTTATTCAGACATTTTCCCGAAGGCTAAAACAATATATTAATGTACATTTTCTCTTTGATCTGTTTCAATAGTGATAAAATAACTACTGCTGTATTAGATTGTTGTGAAAAACAAAATACAAAATGCTTCACTAACATTTTTCTACAAAATTGTCAATCCAGTACTGAACCAGAATTAAACTAGGACTAGACAAGTATCAACCGGGTCTAGACCAGGACTAACCCAGAACCAAACCAGGTCTAACCCAGAACCAAACCAGGTCTAAAGCAGAATTAAACAATGGCTAAACCAGGTCTAAACTTGTACTAACCCTGAATTAAACCAGTAACAAGAGGAGATTATTTTTTGTAATATTTGGACATTCGTGGGTCAGATCAGTTTGAATGTCCCTGCTCTTTATCGTTGAAGTACTTGTGATCTGGATTGAAACACAATTAAATTACATCTAAAATATGTTTAATAAAGAAAAAATGTGCAACTTAGAAAAGTAAACGTCAGACAAATGAACAGATAATTATAATACAGCAACTTCTGCAAACATTTTGTCTTTATTAAACATATATTTCCCAAAGTTCTTCCTCTGCACTGAGCTGTGTGGTCCTGTGCTGTGTGCAGAGCTCCCCCTAGTGTCGTTCCTGCAGAAGTCCTCCTCGTCCCCAGTCACCTGCCACGCCACAGGCTTCTACCCCGACAGAGCGATGCTGTTCTGGGCTAAAGATGGAGAGGAGCTGGATGAGGATCCTGGAGAGATCCTGCCCAACCACGACGGGACCTTCCAGTCCAGTGTGTCCCTGGACCTGTCCTCTGTCCCAGCTGAAGACTGGGAGAGGTACAGCTGTGTGTTCCAGCTCTCCGGAGTCACAGAGGACCTCGTCACCAAACTGGACCCGAGCAAGATCAGGACCAACGGTGAGACTGAGGTCCAGAGGAGGAGAGCAGGAGAAATGTGAGGCACTTTGTGGAAGAGCCAGTAGAGTTTAAGGCTAAGTGGATTATTAATAATATTACAGTGACCACAGAGACAACTCCAGACTCAGTGGTTCGTCAGTGGAGCTATTTAAACTATAACGATGCTGTGCCTGCACTTGTTTCATCCCAAGACACACGTCATAATAATTCAGTCTGAGGTAACGAGCTACTGCTTATATTGTTTATATAACTCTACCACCATTTAAACTGTGACACTAAGATTCAAACACGGGACAAAAGTGTAAGAGAATCTTGTCCAGAGGTGGCAAAAGTACTGAAGTTCACTACTCAAGTAAAAGTACAAATACTTGTCTAAAAATTACTCTGATAGAAGTAAAAGTACAGGTGAAACTTCATTAAAGTTAAAGTACAAAAGTACACCATCGTAAATGTACTTGAAGTGAAAACATACAGCTGATCGGACAGTGTTAAAAATGTATTTATTGAGAATATGGGTTTTATAAAATGAATAATTAGCATTAATTATATTTAATCAAGTGGTAAAAATGTATGTTAGAGAGATAAGACACTTGTTTATCTTGTTAACTCCTGATGATGAGGCGCGCTGGCCTCGTCAAAGGAAAAAAAACTGCACGGATTTAACAAATATTAACAAGCCCGTTTTAATAATGTAAGGATTTGAAAGTACAGATACTTGGGTTAAAAAGTAAGGAGTAAAAGTAAAAAGATGCCAAAAATGTTAATCAAGTAAAGTACAGATGCCAGAGTGAATAATAATAACAGAGTGAAAATACTTTGTTACTCATCACCTCTGATCTCACCCAAAGATCAATTATTCATTTTATAACTTCATTTGGTTAATCATAAAACATCAACTTTATTGTCATTTTGCTTCCACATTAGCCATTATTTTTTACTGCTGTAGATGTTTGGCGTGAACATTTACCGGAGCATTAGACATCCACATTTGTATTGATTTATTATTTTAATAAATTCAAATAAAATAACAATTTGAACTGTTATTCAGAAGTTGCTGTTTACGCCGCCATCTGTTGTAATCTTCTTTCTGGTTGTATTAGTTTACTTTGGGCAGCAGATCTCAACAGTAAATAAGTTCTATTCAGACAGAGCCGTCCCAGAGAATCAGTGCATTGTTGACTTGTTGGTCACATGGACATCGAACATTTTACACAAATCAATCTACTTTATTATTTTAGCGGCAGAACTTTTCCCTCGTTCACCGATTACTCCAAATCAGAAGAGCCAATACAACAGAAGTGCAGATCCACAGCAAAAACATGTGAAAGTGGGCGAGGAGAATAAATAAGATAAAGAGAATAAAGTTGTCTTACTTCGTTCGTGTATTGCTTTGTTCACAGAGAGAAAGCTGAGCACCGCCGCCATCGTCGCTGTTGTGTCGTCAGTTGTTGTTGCGGCTGTTGTTGTCGTTGTTGGAGTCATTTTGTGCAGACGACGTCACAACAATAATGTCTTATAAAAGGTAAGGAAATATTCAGTGTGACAATAGAGTGATGTGGCTGTTGGAGTCATTTTTTATTTCAGTGGACAAAAAATAAACAGGAAAACTTTCTCATACGTCGACATGAAGCTTTTGTCACTTACAGACTCACAGTGGGACGAGTAACAAACCTTTTACTCAGTTCTGTTCATAATTAATCAATAATTTAACTAGTAGCCTGTGAGTAAAAAATGTAATAAAATTAAACTTTAAACTTTAAAACTTTTTAACTACTTTAATGCATTGTTCCTCTGCTGAGAAGGTAATCGGCTGCGACCCTCCATCTGTCCAGGACCTGTGCGTCTCCAGGACCTGTGCTTCTCCAGGACCTGTACGTCTCCAGGACCTGTGCGTCTCCAGGACCTGTGCGTCTCCAGGACCTGTGCGTCTCCAGGACTCGGAGCAGGTCGGATCACAGTGGACCCTTCTCACCTGGACATGGACTATTTGAGCCCCTCCCCTCGGGCAGAGGCTACAGTCCCTCCTTCCTGAGTTGGACTCACGAACACTTTATAAAACCTGACACTTTAACAATAATATTATAAAAGAACTATCTATTTGCACTGCCAATTTGCACTACTGGCTGTCCAACTGTACTTTTCTGTATATAGTCTTTTTATTTTATTTTCTTGTATTTTATTTTCTTCTTAATTTTATGTATGACTTATTTTATATATTTTGCTACTATTTTAGTCATTATTTTAATGACAGTAAACCTTTTCTGATTCTGAAACATGGGGAATCAGTTTGTTTTTTGCAGCTAAAATCTGGAACAGTCTTCGTGAACATGTGAGACAGGCCTCCACTCTGACAATGTTTAAATCCAGGCTAAAAACTGTTTTGTTTAGATGTGCATATGACAGAAAGATCTATCTGCACTCTTCACCTTTAAAGCGTTTTTTTTTTTTTATTATTCTGTATGTCTTTATATATTTTTAATGCAAGTTTTGTTGTAGTTGTTGCAGTAGTAACTACAACTACTGCTACAACTACTACTAATTCAACAACAGCAGCCACTCCTACTACAAATACAACAACAAATATTACTTCAACAACAACAACTACTTGAACTACTAGACCTACTACTACTCAGAAAACAATCAGATCAGAAAAGGTTTACTACTACTACAACTTCTACTACTACAACTACTACTACTACTACGATTACAATAACAACTTGTCAAACCTCGTCAAGAGATGAAGATTGTTTATAAATGATTAGTAAGTGATTTTAATATTATGTACTACCATCTACTACTACTACTTATACTAAGCAAGAAACAATATTTGTCCAGCAATGAAGACGGGGCATTAAAGAACTAAATCAAATACGCTTTTTGCTCCTATTGTAGAAGTAGCTCCTTCTAATTTTGATGCACATACAATAATCTTTCATAATTTCTGTTTTCTGTGGTTCCAGCAGGTGGAACTCTTGCATCCTCTGCTGGGATTAAATATAGGCCTCTAATATTTGTGTTAAATATGTAATGTTTTTTGTTTAAATACACACACAACAAATACATATTCAGGATACTCATTTTGAGTAAATGTATACCAGTACAAAATCTTGTTAACTACAAGATTGTAAAGTTTGGTGTGTATCGATTAAATTAATTAATTATAAGCCTACTTTTAAATATTGATTGTTTGAATTTTAGATTGGCTAGAATTAGCGTTGCATGTAAAAAGGTAACGCTAACTGAACTAACGTTACACTAACGCAGCGCAGTCAATAGTGAGTGACGTAATTTTCTAAAATGTGAAAAAGGTGCTAAAGTCTGATAATAAATATAAAAGTCTACAAATCTGCTAAATATTTTGTTTGAACCTGAAGAAAGAAAAAGAAATCTAAAGAAGAAAATCGAGTAAACAGTTGTAGAAAACCAGAAAACCTCAAGTTTCTCTTGAATTCAGCACATTTTTCCACTCACACCACCGATTGTTCAGCCTCAGCAACACATTGAGTGAGAGACGGGTGGATTTAACTAATTTCAATAAAGCAGACGACTGTAGTTAGAATATAAAGAAATTAAGTTTACATGAATTGTGATAAAATTGTAATTTGATTCCAAGAAAATCGTGATACACATTTTTTGGCAGATCTCCCACTCCTAATCCTTTTTTAGAAGTCGATATATAACATTTATTACATGGTCATTAGTGGCATTAGAGAAAATTAGAAGAGAAGAAAAGAAAAAACATGACCAAAATGACATTAACATTACAAATTACAAATGTGTCTCCTCAGGGTCCAGTGGATGATACAGAGGACTTCAACACACCCAGAGATCACTGGGGCTGGATTTACAAACCTCACAGAGAATATTGTTCAAGGTAAACTGAAATGATCAAACCTAAATGCAGTTAGAAGTGGGTTCAAGGCTGGACGGTTATCTGGAAGGTCAGAAGACAATTATGGAAGATAAATTGTTCCATCATAATTTGAATTTTAAATCTCTTTGAATTTTTCTTATAAACATATTTGAACCCGCCACTGTCTGAATTTCAAGCACTGAATTTCCAGTGTATACTTTTCAGTGTGTTTAAAACTTCAAAATAAAAAAATCACCTGTTAAATATTCAATACATTTATTTTCAAGCCCATTAAAATTCAACGTGAAAAGAAAAGTAAGCCAACATCCGGGTTACCGAGGCATTTGTAATCGATCTTAAACGAGTTGAACCGAGTTCTTGCCAATCACCTACCTGTACCTTTGTACCTGTTACTGAAGCAGTGTGACAAAACTCCAAGTGAGCTGGAAAAAGTCACCCATATGCAGGCTGGGTTGGGTTCAAGGACTGCCCATTTGGATGAAAACATAACACATGAAGAGGTGATAAGTGCATGATTGTAAATATATAAAAAATAATGTTTGTTATGTTGCATTTTGAGAATTTTGAACACTAAATGTAACTTTTTGACTTTACATCCACTTTCTGTTTGTAGTTATGCAATGCCCTCAGAGCTTTATATCCAAAACTACGTGCAGTGACTGGTGGATGGCTACTATATAAATCCACAGGTAGGAGTTGAATTGAAGGGTTGGTTCAGTTCTACTGAAAAGGAGCATCAACCACAGAAGGAAAAAGGAGCATTACCACAGAATACAACATAAAAGTACTGTCCTGTTTGTACAGGTGGATGGGGTAGCTGTAAGCTCTCCCTTGTGTCACCTGATGATGCTGGGTTTACAGGCAGACTGTTAAAGTCTGTTGCTCAGGGGGGTAAAAAACTGTTCATAGTTCCACTTCAAGAGGATCTTGGTACTTGTCCATTACAACTAACTGATGAAGCGTTCAAGGGCACGCCAAAAGCCATCTGCCAGAAGTGTGGAGTACATGTTCCTTTGCAACTTCTAAAGGATCACATCAACTCCTGTTCAATCATTGATATTGATAGTGACCAGACTGAAGAGGACAACAATCAGCATGCTGAGGAAAAATGTAAGATTTTGACTGTAAATAGTTTACAAAACATTCAACAATTTGGTTTATTATCAACATTATTGCCTGCTACAACTTTTTAATTAAGTGATGTTTTTCTTGTTGACAGCTGTGTCTTGTCCTGTTTGCTTGAAAATGTTCCCGACTGACTGGATACAGGAACATGCATCCACGTGTGGGGAAAGGTAACTATCTGTTTATTCTCATCCTTCAATCATCATCAATCAATGTTAAACTCTTAATGTGTAGTTCTTTGTTCAGTGCTGTGACAACTTCAGTGACATCTGTTGCATCCACCTTTGAGGAGGACCATGCAGCCATTCCAGGACCCTCCACATTATCTGCTACTGTTACTGCGGGTAGTATTTAGATTAGAGCAGGGGTGTCAAACTCATTTTGAGAGGAGGGCCACATTTTTAAACTCACAAACCTAAAACACCCTTTAATAAATTTATATTGAATATTTTAGTTTAATTAAGGGGCTTTTTACATTTTATAGAGGCTATTAGTTATGTTTTAAATTAGAATTCAGCAATGAACATAGCTTATAGTCCACAAGTCTATAGTTCTCCAAACTATGTGTTTTAAAAAACTTATAAAGACTGTTATTCATAATCATATAATGTATTATTAACAGTGACAGTGACGTTCACAAGCCTGGGAATTCAGGGGTCATCTGTCTTTTTTCTGATGTCTGGTTTAACTTTGACTCTTATGTTTAAGAATGATCAAATCTTAAGCTACAAGAGTCAGAAGAAAGCTGCATTATATGATGGTAGCTTTAACAAGTCGTACACCATTTTATCTGTGGGCCATTAATTAATACTAACAAACTATAAATCAAATCTGAGGTGCATGTTTTTGACACCCCTGGATTTGAGTGCTGTAATTCCACAAATTCTGTCATGCTGTAAACCTTTCTTTAAATCTCGTATTTTAGGTTTTCCTACTAGACTGGTTATCTGTGAGTGATCCAAGGGAGGTCATATCTCAGTGTGCAAAACATTATCGCCAAAACCATGCTACAGATAGTGAATCAATTCTCACCATGGATATTAGAAAGAATCAGAGCAGAGCAGGACATGGCCCTCATCTCATTTTATGAGCAAACGAATGTGGAATGGGCCCGTCCACTGAAATGCAGACTTGAAGGTAAAACATGTTTATAGTACTCAGAAAGAGCTAAATTAATTAAATGTTTGTTACAGGGGACACGGCTGTAGGACATGGAGTTACTTACTATTTTTTATATTTTTATTGTAATGTTTGTGTATGTATGTATGTTCAGATTTGCTACCATCTATTCTTTCAGTTGGAAGGGGAGTCAAAACTGTCTGAGAAGGATAAAATGGCAATATGTGATTTGGCCTATGCTTGGGACCTTCCTCCCTTGACTGAGAGCAACCGAAAATGGGTTTTTGAAAAACTTTTAATTCATGCTGTAAGTGTCTATGATCAAATAATACTTTTGGCTTTAGTGATTAATATTCTCAAAAAAATTATATAACACATTTACATTGCCCTGTTTCTCCCTCATAGGTGATTGGGCGAGTAACAAGACAGATTAAGCAGCTCCGCCGAGGACTAAAGGAGACACCAATGTGGACCCTGCTTACCCAGAGACCAGATACAGCAGATCCCTCCCCAAAGAGGGAGCAGGGAATATCTGCCCTGAGGTGAGTTTGTTTCTTAGAGTCGTGTCTATGTATTTACAATTGTCAAGTACCATGTTGCTAAGGAATGGATATAGTCTTTTCATGTACAATTTTGTTAATACAGGTTCTTCTGCAGCGAATCAAATGGCCAAATGCAGGTGATGACGATGACTGCTCAGTTGACACCAAATGTCGTGTGTCCGTCTATCTCCGGGAGTTCATCACTACAGGTGGGCTGCAGGAGTAATCTTGCTTATTAGTTATTCAAATCAAAAGTACTATTTTATATACTTTTCTATAGCAACACCAACTGAACTGCTGAACCTGATCAAATTCTGGACTGGATGGGAGGTCTTGCCAATGAGTTTGTCTGTGGAGGTGGGAGCAGGAAGACATCACTGCTTCAACTTGTTTTGAGACCGTACGCATTCCATGTCATTACAAGTGTGATAGAGTGGGACACTCTGGGGTTTGCTGATTTGATAGTTACTGTAGAGAGGGACTCCGGTCAGAGAGTGGGCACGGAGAGAGCGGGTACACCAGGAGAACTTTATTGTGGATATTGAGGTTACAGGGTGGTTACAGGTAAATGGAGGGATAGGTGTGGAGGGTTATGTGTGTGGTTTTCTGGGCAATAACGCACACATATGGTACCACACACGGAGGACAAGTGCCTTCTGGCTGAAAACAACGGAAAAGTACTAGGGGGGAAGTGACGTCATTTCCACCGTCATCTACTAAACTACAAATTAAAACTATTTACAGGAAAGACTTTCCGACAACAAGAATTATGAGTTCCAAAGCGACATGCTTGTTTCCATTTCCACTTGTCACACAGGATTTGGTTTGGTGTGAATTATGTTATGTTTTCTTAATGTTCATACTATTTTATTGTTGTTTATTTTTAAGCTACTGGGGCTTCTGACTTGTTCGGTCCAGGTTTTATTACAAGCTAGCTAGTTTAGTCCCTAAATGTGTTGTTTTAAACTTCTGGTTCAGTAACAAGTTTTATAACTGGTTTTGTGTCGGCATAATAGCACAACAGTGTTTGGAGGGCATCGGAGACAGTTTTCCTTTGTGGGCAACTGGCAGTCACACTAATAAAAGTACTTACCCACAATACACTGTCACAGTTGATATCCTCATTGATTTTTCAACACATTTTTAAACATTAGTTATGACTGTGATAGTTCTGATCAATTTTATTTTACATAGACAGCACATGTTCACAGTACTGAACAGCAGCCATATAAATATCACATCCAAAGGATTGTGATGGAGTCACTGGGTCAACAACCCTTTTTAAAGTTCTCAGTTGCTCTTCAGTCAGGGGAGAGGCCATATCAGGGATGACAATGCTTGTGTGCTCATCACTATGAAGTCCACTGTCTTCCCATTCAATACGAGGGAAGTCCAAATCCTGTGAAAAGATAAAATGATAGGACATGTGGTTTAAGGACATAATAGGATATATTTAAAACATTTAAGTGAAGTGAGTTAAAGGAAAAGCATTATGTACCTCTACAGGATGCAATCCAGGATTAGAGTGGTGTGTGACCTACAACCCACAGCTGGTTTGGAGTCATGTTTCCCTCTGTTCTTCCTCTCAGATCTTCCTGTAGATGTGGCAGGAACACGTAGTGGCAACAGAAGAGGTGTACAGCATTGCCAGTGCTGAGGAAACCACCATCTTCAAGGTAGTGGAGAACATCGTAATAGATGTTTGTTACAGCCACCCAAAGGTCTCTCCATAGCCTCTCAATACTGGAAAATAAACCTGACTTTTAAAATGCAGTTCATGAATATTTTGACTTGTACAATGTTTAATAACGTGTGCTTTTAATCAGCTTTTATCAAGTTCATAGCCATTTCGCCATTTTAATATTAGTTTCTTGACCAATCTTTTTGCAACATGAAGCAGAATTGCATCAACATGAATTGGTTACAAATAAAAATAATATTGCTAAATGAAGTGAAACAATTCAAGACATTTGCACTTGTTTTTTCCCCCCAAAATTGTCCAGGCTGAAGATACTATATTATGACGTATGACCAAGTTTTACACTGAAGTTCCCTCTTCTTACCGTTGGTTATGAACACTCTTGCCAGATATGAAACTGCTTCTTCCAGTTCCACGCGCTGTGAACATGAGACGAGCAATGTCCACATTTTCCACCCCCTGATCACCACGAACTCTAAAAATGTTTGTATTCACAAACATGATGAAATTCATAGGACAAATTATCATTATCAGCAAAAAATAAAGACCCAAATAGAAAAAATACCATGGTTACAGTAATTATATATACCTTTGAGGAAAAGCATACTTCTCAATGGATGTGTAGAAGAAAGGCAGAGCTGTGGATGCCAGGTTGTTTGAAGATACACCCAGATACATAATCTACAGAACACAAATACACCATTATAAAAAAATTACTTGTTATTGCAAAACTAAGTGAAATCCTGGGTTATATAGTTACCTTTTAAGTAAACCCATCAATACCTCCAAATATGACAATATTACAGCTAAAACATAAAATGTTTAAAAATGAATAAAAAGTGTCCACAAATAAACACAGTATAATTTATAAGGTTGTGATAAATACCGGATCAACTTATGGTTTGTATCAATGTGCATCAGAGAATGGGGTCCTGGAACAGAGTAGGTACGTCGATTGATGAGCCCAGGCTGAGTGTCCGAGATATGACTCCATTGGTGTCGACGCGGGGCATGGAGGCTCTGACGCGCTCATACTGCACCCTCAGTCCTCTGGCTCGTAGAAGAGCCTTCACCATTCGATATCCAGAGTGAGGCTGCCTGGATATAATCTCCCTCACACACTGGTCCAACTCTTCATCAGTTAAGGTGCAGTACAGTGATCTCACTGAGGAATCAAACTCACTTATTCGCCTGTATGATGTGCTTCTGGAGATTCCCAAGAGTTTGGCTATAGATGGTACAGACAAGTTCAGTTCTAGAAAGTGTAGGAGGTGGTCTGAAGACACCACCATTCTTTGTTCAAACTGTACTACTTTGGTGTGTATTTTGTCACTTTCCATTTCACAGTTTATTAGACTGTGCAGTTCTGATAATGCATTTAAAATATCTGCAGATATGGGTACTTGACTAGAAAAAGCATTTAGAAAAACGAATTCCTGGGTGCAAGTAAAGTCCAAAAAGTCCAAATCCAGAGGAATGTGCTCCAGAATAAGCTCAAGGCGAGACTGGAGTCTTCTCAAAAGGCGATTCAACAGATCCTAGTAGACAGAAAACAATTATTGACTGAAGTAATATATTTGTAGTCTTTGATAAGGGAAAAAGTTGAAGTAGGGCACAGCCATGTTTGTTACCAGTATTTTAGAGCTGAGTGTAGTGTTTAGCCATAGCGGCCCCTAGTGGTTGATTTGCGTGACACTTGCGTGGATTCATAGGTTTGCGCATTAAAGAGCGGTACAACCACAATAAATCACAACAAATAATGTGATAAAGCCAGACATACAATCGGTAGACGCGGCTTTTGATCTCTTTAACAACTCTGTTATACCGGGAAGATTGAGCCAACTCCTGTGTTGTTCCTATAGCGGTTAGCACTAGCCCACAAAAAACACATTATTAATAATCCAGAGGATTTGGGCTGGTACTAACCCATCGACCACATTTAGGTGAAACCAAAGCTTTATTTAAGTCCTTGTTAAGTGTGTAAACATTTTGTGTTTAAACCTGATGATGATTACTGTGGAAAAGTGAGCTATATTAAAACTAAGCATTTGAGCTAAAGGCTAACTAACATTTCTGATGATGTGTGCTTCTGGTAAGAATCCAGTGACACTGAACACCCTCTATTACATGTCATCAGCGCGTAGAGAACATAAATGTCATGAAATAAACATTGAAAACACTTTAATATGGTGATAGGCTTCACCATGCGCCTGTATGACTGGATCTGACGGAATGCTAACTCTGGGTAGCATGGGCTAGCCAAGAAAACTGACAAGAGAAATGCGAGTCTATAATGTCTAACATTTACATTGTGTCACAAAGTGTTGGTTTTATAAATTCTGTCGGTGTATTTTATTTAAAACGTCTAATAAATAATAATACATTTACCGAAGGGTTCCCACTGGCCGCTATTTTCGTCCTTGGACTTGTTGTAGTTGTAGTCCACCGCCCACGTGACTGGTATACCGTCCGTGATTGGCTAGAACTCGGTTCGACTCGCTTAAGATCGATTGCAAATGCCTCGGTAACCCGGATGTTGGCTCGAATTTTACAAACGCGATAGTCTAAATTTCACGTTGAATTTTGACTATCGCATTTGAGGGCTTGAAAATAAATGCAGGATAATTTTTTATTGTGAATGATGAATTTTAAACACACTGAAAAGTATACATTGAAAATTCAGTGCTTGAAATTCAGAGAGTGGCCGGTTCAAATAAGTTTTTAAAAATTCAAAAAGAAAATTTCAAAGACATTTAAAATTCAAATTATGATGGAACAATTTATCATCCATATAGATGAGACTAAAAATTGTACTAAAAGTTCAAATTTCACCTAATTTTTTTACTGAAATCTTAATAATAATAATAATAATAATAATAATAATAATAATAATAATAATAATAATAATAATAATAATAATAATACATTTATTTATTTAATTTTAAGTTCTTTCGATGTACCAACAGGGAGAGCTCTTCTAGCCTCTTCTGGGAGTAAAATTATGTTCAGCGAGGCCTTGACATGACAGACACTTTTCAATGTCATTTTTTCCCCATTTATTAAGCACGTAGAATATTAAGATGTCTAAATATAATTGTGCATGAAGCTGCTTTTTAATAAAACATTGCATTGTGTTTTAATCTACATTATTAAAACTTAGAAATAATTGCATTAAGAAACAATATTTTTTCATTTTTAAAACCAACTAATGTTTATTTTCACAATAGAAAAGGCCAGTGTGTTGCCAAGTCCTTTAAACTGTGTAACTGCAGTACACTGATACGTCCACTGGAGGGCAGTGTTGTACCATTTTTGGTGATACCTCCACATTTTACTCAGAAATCAAAGGTGAAGACCACACACAATGGCCACAAAAACATCTTCAATCATGTTCGGTTCATTTAAAGCTCATGACTACTACTTTAAAGTCTTTATGGCAGGTTTTTATCTTTATTTTTCTTCAAATTATTACTTTGTGTAAACATGAAAATTGCATTTGTCGTAAGGAATGGATGTGCCGCAATTTTATTTTTTAAATCTTGGCTTTACTCTCTGGTCGTGTTCTGTGTGTTGTTTTTTATTTATTTATTTTTAAATTCAGTTATTTTTATTGTTCATTTCAATTGTGCACACAGAAATGCACCATCTCAACCGAAACAGAGCAGAAAGAAGAAAATATCTTATAAATATCTGCCAATTTCTTTAACACTAATCAACAGAAATACAAGATGGTCTGTTTTAACTTTAAAAAATTTTAAAAAGAGGGAAAAAATATATGTTTAAAAAAGAAAGTTGCATAAGTCAAGTGGCACAGTTTGTGAAAAAACAAAACACAAAGTAGAGTTCTAATAACCTTCTCTTTATCATTAATTCAAAAATTTTGATGCAAAATCACTTTCAGTTTAAACATTCCTTCAATGTTCATATGTCAAATAATCATTATAATTGTAGATTAGGCAGGTTTTCGTCTTTGTTTACAGTGTGGTTGCTAGGTAACGAAATGCCCATCTCCAACCAGGAAGTTAAATTATAAACTGGACCAAAACAGTGAAAAAACAATGAAAAATTATGATTTTTGATAACATTTTATATATAATCATGTTAATTATGTAAAATGAAGACCATAACCATTTTCTTAAGCATTTAAACAGACAATTTGAGTCATTTTAGACAAACTAATTATCCTTTTCTTTATCTATATACCAAGGCAAAACTTTTCATCCAAAAGCACAATTTAACTTTAAGGTCCTTCACTTCAATAGATTAAACTCTCAGTAAGTGTTGCTTAAATAAACCCTAACAAAACAAATCAGCTGCCTGTAAACTATTTATTTTTACATCACTCAGTATATTTGCAGTTATATCGGCTATCGGCCCCTACAACCTCCTTTATATCGATATGGAGTCTTAACCAGGACTAAACCATTTTAAACCAGGACTAAACTAGAACTTAACACTGAACTAAAAGTGAAACCAGGACTTCACCACAGTAGACTCGCCCACTAAAGGTTCATATTGTTTGTTTTTGTAATAAACCTGTTCTATCAAACTCATAAAGTCTAACTGTAATGTGGAGTTAACATTAGTTGTTCCAGTCCACACTTTCACCTTCTACAAACCCGTGTGAGTCAGATCCACCTGGAGACTCGTGACGTCTGCTCCTTTCTCAATTCTGATTGGTCCAAGCGGAAAAAGGGGCTGGACTTCCAAAGCGAAAGCGCAAGTGTATTTTTATATAAAGTGCGTGTGGACTCTGAAAGCCCGGAGCATTTTACAGAAGAACTTTGTGTATCTGCGCGAAGACCTTTGCAGCTGTGTTCACCATGAAGATCTGTGTATAATATATGAAAAAATAAAAGTCAGATAAATTAACAGACAATTATAATACAGCAACTCTGCAAACATTTTGTCTTTATTAAACATATATTTCCCAAAGTTCTTCCTCTGCACTGAGCTGTGTGGTCCTGTGCTGTGTGCAGAGCTCCCCCTAGTGTCGTTCCTGCAGAAGTCCTCCTCGTCCCCAGTCACCTGCCACGCCACAGGCTTCTACCCCGACAGAGCGATGCTGTTCTGGGCTAAAGATGGAGAGGAGCTGGATGAGGATCCTGGAGAGATCCTGCCCAACCACGACGGGACCTTCCAGTCCAGTGTGTCCCTGGACCTGTCCTCTGTCCCAGCTGAAGACTGGGAGAGGTACAGCTGTGTGTTCCAGCTCTCCGGAGTCACAGAGGACCTCGTCACCAAACTGGACCCGAACAAGATCAGGACCAACGGTGAGACTGAGGTCCAGAGGAGGAGAGCAGGAGAAATGTGAGGCACTTTACAGAGCTTGTCTAGCTAAGTATTGAAAGTAAAACAAATCCTAATTAATTTGCTTACACTTCGATTGTTTTTTTCCCACCAAAAAAAAAAAGTCAGATAATTGTTATTATTTATTTATTTGTGTTTATAATAGATAATGGCCATTCTTTAGAAAGACATTGTTATTCTCAATATTCTCAAGGTCAAATAAAATAAAAATAAAATGGTAGTCAAGTAAATTCTTATTGCGAACACATTTTACTCTTCCAGTTGTATATTGCAAGTTTATATATTTTAATAAAATGTTATTAATAATCACCCTATTTTTTTACGAGTACAATGAGCCCCAATTCAAACTGAAGCTGTTACTGAACATTTTGAAGCACAAACTATTGTCTGGACTCTGAAGCTGAGACTCTGTAGTTTTGGCCTCTGAAGTCTGATTTACTCTAATTATATGTGGGAACAACGTCTGCACAGAGGAATGTTAGATTTCATATCGTGCCTAGATTTATTTAGGTAAATATGAAGAGGAGTAAAGCTGCTGGTGGAAGTTTGTCACTTACAGAAAGAGATCTCGAGCTGAAGCTAGTTTAACTAAAATGAGATTTGGAGAACAAACTTACCCTGATTTATCCCAGATTGTTTGATTTGACTAACCAATACAAGCTCCTCCTCCTCACGTACAAGTCCCTCCATAACCTGGCCCCTTCCTACCTCACCGACCTACTCCACCCGTACTGTCCCACCCGCCGCCTCCGCTCTGCTGACACCAACCTCCTCACTCCCATCACACGCATTAAGCTCCGGAGCTTGGGGGACCAAGCCTTCGCCCCTGCTGCCCCCGCCCTCTGGCCCCGCCCTCTGGAACTCCCTTCCATCAGGAACTTGGACTCACTACAGACATTCAAATCACTCCTTAAGACCCACCTGTTCAAACTGGCTTTTGTGTAAATTTATGTTGTTTTGTCTGTTTATGTAAAGCGTCTTTGAGTGTCCAAAAAAGCGCTATACAAGTTTGATGTGTTATTGACTGAAAATATATATATATATATAATTATAGCTTTCTTTTAACATTTTACATTCCCAGGAGCAATGTTTTTATCAGATGGTAGACAAAATGGGAAAAAAAATAGTTGGAATTAGTAGGCCTATATTGTTTTTTTCTATATAGCAATTATGTTTATTATTTATTATGTTAACTTTCACTGATAATAAAAAATAAAAAGTGTAATCTAAATGTATACATAGATCATCTTTGCTGAATCTAAAAGTTGTCCACGAGTCGAAAAAGTGTGGGCCTCTTCTTTAAGGAACAGCATAGACTCCTGGTTGAATCTAGTTTATATAAAGCCCTGTGTTCGCTGTGTTTCAGTGTATGAAGGATCAAATTCTGTGCATAACTTTAACATTTTTTGGCACAACTCTTCTTTCTATTTGTCAAATCAGGTCACAGTTTGTGGCATCTGACATAAAACACTTTCCATATCAATGATCGCCCATGGTTTACAGTGTATGAAAGATATTACAACTTAAACTCAAGTAATCATTTCACCTTCTCTCTTGTAGAACACTCCGTTTATGAATAAAATTTTTACTCTTCAAATGTGAACATTGAACTTTGAACACATTCTTTGTCAGATGTATTTACTTGTGAAATATATTTGTTGTTTTCCAGAAAAGAAGCTCAAGCCTATCATCGCTGCTGTGTCATCAGTTCTTGGTGTTGCTGTCATTGTCGTTGCTGTTGGAATCGTCTTGTACAGAAAATTTCATAATAATAATAATAATGCCATATAATTTTAGGTAAGACAATCATAAGATGTATTTTACTTTCTCTGGAGCTGAATTTTGGTGGTCCATATTGCAAATGAACTCTAAAGGAACAGAAAAGGTTTAGATGCGTCTGAAATCTTCTCAAAATCTTACGAGTTAAAATGACCTGAAGCTATTTCTCACTGGTTGTATATAGTTTTCTTTGTGCATATTTTGTTCTTCCTACTTTTATTGTATTTACTGATATTTAATGTATCTTCATACTGTATCTATTTGCTAATAAAAGTGTAAATGGATTCTTTTATAATTCTTCTGTCAAAGCTTTGCATGGCTGTTCATGACTGTACGTTTCTGCATTATTTGTCATATTATATTAGTATTTCCAGTTGTGTAAATAGTGTTGAAAAGACGGTAAAAATGTGTTCGTTTATGATACTTAACTATTTGTTTGTGTGTAGAGTAGAAACTTGTTTGGACAGATTTAATTTTAAATGTATTTTAGATTTGATGAAGGTGAGCTGGAAATGCATCGTTTTTGCCATTTTGTGGGTTTTCTTCAATACAATGTTTTTGTTTGTTTTTTTTCCCCGTTTTTTTTGTTTTTTTGTTTTGTTTTCCCTTTTAAAGTTTCTCCAAAATCAAGAGCAAAGTTAAGTGTTACTTTTAAACTTAAACCGTCAATTTATACAATACATTAAATTATAGAATTTCAGACCGTTAATTTAAATGATTGTGTCTTGTAGTGCTATTTCAGAACTGTATAATAAATGAGAAAAAGAAAAATCAAAGCAAAAGTGTACCTGCATTTTAACAAACTTACAGTTGCATGAAGCCAAACAGGCACATTCGTAGCCTGAAACTGGATAAAATAAATAAAAATTATCTGATCTCAACTTTACTTAAAACTTTGCCATCTGCGTCAGTTGTGGGCGGTGCTCTTCTATCAGCGCGAGGGCAGTGCGTCTGTAAAGCCAAAAACTCCGAGGGCTTTAAAAAAGGAACCCCCGCTCGACTGTGAATGAGCCTCTAGTGAGAAGTGCGTTGGAAACGGGAGGATCAAGATTGCGGAAAGAACTGTAGGCTCGTTTAACGAGCTAAACCTGCGCAGTCAATGTTTTTTCTTCGTCCTCTGTGCACACTTCAGCTCTCGTCTCGTTGATCATAGTTCCGACGAGGCGCAACTCGAACGAGCCTGCATCGCTTGTTGCCCATCAGCACTCGATAAAAGTTCCTAAAACATTTATTTTCAAGACGTTTTAATGTATACTATGAGGACTTGCCTTGTGTTTTTTATTTTGGAGAGACTTCTTTGCGTCACAGCAAGTGAGTAAATATTGTCTTATTTCCTTCTTTATAAGGGCTTTACAAAACAATCGGCTGCCAGGCGAATAACAAGTGCAATGTTGTTTAAACGTGTCTACTGACAGAATGAAAAACTGTGTAATAGTACTTTAATTCAGTGTTTGTCAAAACCAAATTCACTGTATTGAGTAAGGAGACTGTGCAAACCCGGAACTTCTTTTAGCGGGGTGAAGTTAGTTTTGTTTTCGATATTCGTGACACATTCAGCGATAAATGGCAATAACTCCAAAACGACTGACACAAAAAAAATCTTAACAACGTTATCACAAATAGGAAATATGTAATAATGTTTCACAGGCTTCCTTTTCGTTATTTTCGCTGGATATAATGAGCACCGAGCCGTAAAACGCGTCTGAATGTGAGTTTCGCCGAAAAAGCTCGCTCTTTGCCGAGCTGTAAGTAAGGGACCGTGAGAAAAGTGCAGGATCTTTTCGTTTTTTGCTATAATTTGCTAAGTGTGTGTAGTCATGAGACCAGTGGCATTCATTAAAGGGACATAGTGGACAACGTTCACAGCCTGTCTTTTCAACCCAGGAAAAGAAGGGAAAAGGGAATTATATGTCCAAAGTCCAAATATTTGGACATGTAATTGTATTTGCATGTCCAAAAATTACGGTCTTTTTGTAATAGCTTTTTTCGACAGGGTCATAGAGACACCAAACCACTGCCATTCTGTCCATGGGGACAGTGGACAACTTTCACAGTTTCTTATTTCACCCCTACTGGTAGAAAAGGGTATTGCATGTCCAAAAATTACGGTCTTTTTGTAATAGCTTTTTTCGACAGGGCCATAGAGACGCCAAACCACTGCCATTCTGTCCCCATGGACAGTGGACAACTTTCACAGTTTCTTATTTCACCCCTACTGGTAGACAAGGGTATTGCATGTCCAAAAATTACGGTCTTTTTGTAATAGCTTTTTTCGACAGGGCCATAGAGACACCAAACCACTGCCATTCTGTCCCCATGGACAGTGGACAACTTTCACAGTTTCTTATTTCATATATATATATATATATATATATATATATATATATATACACACATACATAAAACGTATATATATATATATATATATATATACACACATACATAAAAAGTATATATATATATATATATATATATATATATATATATATATACTTTTATGTTGAATCCATTTTTAAAACTGATTAAATCCACTTTTAAAACTACCATTTTCTAATTTAATTAATCTTTTCATAAACTTTTTTCATCTTTACATTTTACACCTGATGTTTGTTACCACACCTGTAGTTGATCACTAAAACATAGTGATCGGTCATAAAAATCACAACACTTTAAATCACATTTTTAATTATCAGTGCATAGTACAGTAATTACATATTTTCCAAAACAAGTGACAATGTATATTTTTAAATGTTCTATTTAAACTAATATTCGATTTACAGTGGATGACATATAGTGTATAATATATTTATATATTTTTGATTGAACAAAATCATATTTGTAGTCTGCTTTTGGCGTTGACATGTGGACATAGTGGTAAGCAATCAAAGTATATTTAAGATGTAATTTCTGATATAAAAACAAATGCAGCATGTAGCGGCTTCCTTGAAAAACCTTGATGCCGCGGTGAGAGTCAGAGGAGGGTCCTGGATTCGTACTTTGTGACGCGCTTGGAGACTATTGTGAACAAATACGCTGAGATCCAACATGCGTTTGTTGTTTTATTTACACAAGCAGCTATCAGCAGCGCAGCAGACAGAGGATGGACATGACGCACAGTATGGTAAAAGGTGTAGATTGTGATAAAACCAGGCATAAACAGGCGGTCAACAAAAATTACGGCTACCCTTCCCTGACACTCAACAACTGTGCTGCAGGTAAGTGCACACCTTTATACACATGCGCGCACACACACCCAGGTGAGCTCCACCCCCTCACCACCTGAAACATCCACACACCACAAAGTACCGTGAAGCCCTATTCTGTCTCCTACACACCAGCCCCTAATTATTAGGTCACACATAATAATTCAAATTCAAGATAATCAGGAGACACATGACAATTGCCATTAACAAAGCTTTAACAGATCATAAATAACACATGTATAGATCCACTCTGGCAATAGTCCTTCAAATATTCCTTTCGATCAAATAATCCACAGTCAATAACAGTCATATCAAACAGCTTGAATGTCCACTAGTTCAGGAACAGGGTCCAGCAAAAACTGTCTAGGCTTGCAATGTCCTTATGCTGCCTCCTCAGACTCCATTAGAAGACAGATTTTGGTGATTGGTCTGTCCAAGCAGCTGCTTTTGGTCTTGACACGGACTTGGCGGACGAAACCCTTTCGATCCGGAAATGTTTGCACGACACGTCCCATAATCCACGAATTTCTAGGTGCTGTACTGTCCATCAGCAGAACTAGATCTCCTGGGACGAGATTCCTCTGGACTCCAGTCCATCTCTGTCGCTCCTGTAACAAAGGCAGATACTCCTTTGTCCAGCGTTTCCAAAACAGATCGGATATGTACTGTACTTGTTTCCATCTCCTCCGTGCATACAAGTCTGCTGGTTGGAACTCCCCAGGTGGCAGTGAGGGCTGGCCTTTGAGCAGTAGCAGATGGTTTGGCGTTAGTGCTTCCAGGTCATTTGGATCCGTGGATGCTTTAGTTATGGGCCTGCTGTTAATAATGGCTTCGACTTCACAGAGAACTGTATGAAGGCCCTCCTCATCCAGATGTTGTACTTTGAGGGTTGAGTTCAAGACCTTCCTCACAGACCTGATCAGCCTCTCCCACGGTCCCCCATGATGCGATCCAGCAGGTGGGTTGAACGACCACTTGATACCCTTTTGGAGTAACACATCATGCACCTGAGCCTGATTCCACTGCTCTATGGCCGTCTTCAGCTCCCGCTCTGCTCCCACGAAATTTGTCCCATTGTCAGAGCGCAGTTCACGGACCTGTCCTCTTCTCGCTATAAAGCGCCTCAGAGCATTTATGAAAGAGTCAGTTTCTAGAGAAGGTGCCACCTCGATGTGAATAGCCCTCAGAGCAAGACAGGTAAATATGACACCATAGCGTTTTACTGTACTCCTCCTGCTCCTTACTTCAAAAGGTCCAAAGTAGTCAACTCCAACTCGTGTGAACGGAGGCTCTTCAGGCTTGAGTCTTTCTGTGGGCAAGTCTGCCATCTGCTGGTATACTGGAGTAGCGTTGAGCCGTCTGCAGATGATACATTTGGAAAGGACTCCCCTTATAGCGGTGCTAACTCCAGTGATCCAATATTTCTCCCTGAGCTTGGATAACATGTGGTTGCGGCCACTGTGCCCCACTTCTTGATGTATATTTCTCAGCAGCAGAGTAGAAATATGGAGATTTTTTGCCAGTATGATGGGATGCTTGGATTCAAATGGCAAGGATGATTTGCTCAGTCGACCACCCACACGTAAGATGCCATCCTCCAGCCTTGGACACAATCTGTACAGCGGACTGGTTTTCTTGACATTTTGGTTCTTTTCCAGACAGAATAGCTCCTCTGAAAATGTTCTCCTCTGACAAAACTGAATAATTGCCACTTCCGCTTTGTCAATGTTCTCCACCGTGAGACCTCTCTGAACCGCAGATTCTTTAAACGTACACATCTCCTCCTCCTCCCTTGAGCTCTGCTGTTCCATGTCTTCACTGTGAGCTAACAGTTCTCTTCTCCTTTTACAACAGGTCAACAACCATTCTTTGTATTTCAACCACCATGCCACGGCCTTTTTTAGCTGGATCCAAGAGGAATAATGATGGATCAGGTGAGTGGTGGGATCTTCTTCTGTCTGCACTGCATTTGCTGTTATGGTCTTTTTCAGCTCTGGATCGTCCTGAGAGAGATGTTCCACTGGCTCGGGGTTCACAGGCCATTCAGATTCTGGCTGGCAAAGAAATGGAGGTCCTGACACCCACAGCACGTCCTTGAGGAAGATTTCAACTTTGACACCTCTGGATGCTGCGTCAGCTGGATTAGACTTCGTGTCTACATACCTCCACTGCTCAATACGAGATGATTTCAATATCTCGGAGACTCGATTGGCCACGAAAACCTTGAATCTTGAGGTTTCATTTCTGATGTATTTGAGCACAGAGGCACTATCGGTCCAGAACACAGAGTCTTGCAGGTGCATGTGCAGCTCTTTCCTCCACAGGACGTCCATGCGACTGGCCATTGTTGCAGCAATAAGCTCCATTCTCGGGATGGTCACGATTTTCAGAGGGGCTACACGAGCCTTTCCCATGACGAAAGCACTGTGAGTTTGAAGGTGCTCATTTTTTAGCAGCAGATAAGTGACCGTCCCATAACCCTCTTCGCTGGCGTCACAAAAATGATGTAATTGAGCCATTGTAACTTCTCCAAATTCCACTGGTTTTAAACATCTGTTTAACTCAAATGTATCCAGCAGGTGAAGTCCCTGCAGCCACTTTAGCCACTCTTTGGAGACAGTTTCTGGTATTTCATCGTCCCATCCGATTCCTCTTCTGCACAAATCTCTCAGAAGCCTTTTTGCTTTCAGGACAACTGGACTGAGCATTCCCAGAGGATCATAAATCGAACTGACGGTAGAAAGGATTCCTCGGCGAGTGAGTGGTCTGTCTTTGTGCACGATTTTGAATTTGAAGGTGTCAGACCTGATGCACCACTCTACACCCAATACACGCTCGATGGGAAGAAACTCTCTCTCCAAGTCCCACTGCCTCACTCCTTTGGCTCTGTGGGCTTCCGGGACTGCCTCCAGCACTGCCGGCCTGTTACTGAGCCACTTAGTCAGGCAGAAGCCCCCTTTTGCGCAGAGGGACACAAGTTCGTTGCACAATGTCAGTGCTTCCTCCTCTGTTGCAACTGAAACGAGACAGTCATCCACGTAGAAACAGTGCAGCATTTTTTCCGCTGTTTCTTCCTTGTACTTGTGTCCATAATCCTCTACACACTTCCTGAGAGCAAAGTTGGCACAGCTTGGAGATGATGTGGCACCAAAAAGATGTACCCTCATCCTGTATTCACATGGTGCTTGTCTCAAGTCCCCTTGTGGCCACCAGAGGAATCTTAACAGATCAACATCTTCAGGGGGCACCCGGACTTGATGAAACATAGATTCTATGTCAGCCATGATGACCACAGGCTCTTTCCTGAACCGGGTGACCACTCCGATCAGTGAGCTGGTTAGGTCGGGGCCCTGCAGCAATTGTTCGTTCAGAGATGCTCCCTTGTAACTGGCACCGCAATCAAACACGACTCTGAGTTTTCCTTTCGTAGGGTGGTGAACACCGTGGTGCGGAATGTACCAAACCCTGCCGTCACTCCGGTCCAGCTCTTCCTCAGGGACTCTTTCTGCGTATCCCTTAATGAGGAGGTCATTAATGAAGTTGTTATACTCCTCATGAAACTGTGGATCCTCCTGGAGCCTCCTCTTCAGATGGTACAGACGTTGTTCTACCACTTTCTTGTTACTTGGCATGCTGACGTCAGGATTTTTCAGAGGTAAGGAGACCTGATAGTGACCATCAACATGTTTCGCAGACTTTGTGACCAAATCCATGAACCTCAAGTCTTCCCTGGACAGACCTACTTGCTCCTCCACAGCAGACTCTGGAAAGTCCATCTTAAATTGCTGTTGCCACAGTTCATCCAAATTCACAATGGACACTCTATTTACAGTTACTGTCTGCTCACAGCAGGCGGCCTCCCCACCGTTTCCTGTCAGTGGTCCGTTTACTGTCCAGCCCAGCACCGTCCTTATTGCATAGGGTCCATTGCTCTCACTGCGGATGACTTCAAGCGGTTCCATGGCTCTAGGGACATTAGTCCCGATCAGCAACTCAATCCCAGCGTCAATCTGTGGTAAAGAGAGGTGTCGCAAATACGGCCACTTTGTCAGATCCTGATTTGTTGGAATATTTGCTCTGTGCACAGGCATGGACAGCTGGGTATATGCTTTTGGCAGATCAATGAAGCTATTGTCTTCAAGGGCTGCAACTTCCAGCTCGGGCACAACGTAACTGCTGACGACCTTCTCTTGTCCCATAGTTCTCAGAAGGATGTTTGCTTTTCTGCCTGTCAGATGTAGCCTGTGCATTAGTTTCTCTGTACAGAATACTGCTGTACTGCCTTGGTCTAGGAAGGCATATGTGAGGATGACTTTATTGCCCCTCTTAGCCTTAACTTGGACCGGGACGATAGAAAGTTTACAGTCCTGTTCACCAGCCCCTGTAAGCCCACTGGAAACCAGGGTGTTGTCCACTGACACCTGGGCACTTCGCTCAGCCTGTACACTTGACACACTGTCTTTATGAAGCACTGTGGGATGCTTGCGGCCACACTTCGAGCAGGAGATCTTCTTTTGGCAATATTTGCTGATGTGCCCTGTGCACAGACAGCTAAAACATGCACGCTTTTCCTTTAGGAAATCAATCTTCTCCTTGTGTGCCAGTTTTTCCAATCGTGCACATGCATCCAATGAATGAGCTCCATTGCAGCAGGGGCAAGTCTTGCTTGGTGCGGGCCCCGTGTACTTTGCTCTTGTTGCAGGCTGAGTGGCTTTCTCTACAGAATTGATGGTGGTGGCGAAGCTGGTTCTCTTGATGTTAGAAAGATGGTGCGGTTTCGGCTTGCTTACATTTCTGATAGGTGGAGCTGGGGAAGTGTCTTGAATGTTTCCAAAAACAGGGTCTGCCAGGATTTTGACCTGTTTTTCCACAAAATAGGCGATGTCTATAAACCTTGCTCTCCTGTTGTATTTTTCTTGCAGGTCACAGGCATGGCTCCTCCAGCGATCTCGCAATTTATATGGCAGTTTTTTGATGATGTCCAGCATGTTTGTGGGCGTGTCCAGATCATTTAAATACTGCACATCTTCCATGGCGTTGCAGCACCCACGCAGGAAGAGACTGTAATCCTGGAGGGCATTCACATCCTCTGTTTTAATAGATGTCCATGACTGAGCTCTCTCCATGTATGCTGCTGCCACCTTCTGTTCATTGCCATAGTGCTCTTTCAGTAAAGCCTTTGCTCTTTCTAATCCTCTGTCTGAGTTGAGGTGTTGACAGCTTCTGACAAGCTCTTTTGCATGCCCCTTTGTGTATTGTTCGAGGAAATATAGTTTATCACTGTTGTTACTTGTGTTTCGTTCAACTCCGTTTTCAAAAGCTTTAATGAAGGAATGATATTTGAGTGGATTGCCATCAAAAATAGGAATTTCTCTTTTTGGAAGTGCAGAGAGGCATTGCTGTTGCATCAGGAGTGTGGTGATTTCATTTTGCTTTCTCATTATGTCCAGCACACTGTCATTGTGTGAGCCTTCACTTTTATTCAGAACATTTTGCTGCTGTGACAGATTGATTTCAAGTTCTGGAGGAGATGTTAAATAGCGCTGCATGGCGAAGGAGTGGGAGTTTGTATTAGCAGGTAAGTTGACTTTAGACTTTATGGTTGGTGGTGTGATTTCATGGATATAGCTGTGTTTTGATTTGACCGGCTGTGTTGGAACAAATTCAGTGGCATTTACATTGAGTTGTTTATTTGAACGTGACTTTTCACAATATGAATTCATTCCATCAGAAATCTTTGACTTTGATCTGGCACCAATGCTGCTTTGTGATTTTATAACGCTCAGTTTTGCCATTTCCTCGGCCATTTCGCTGTCCAATAAAAACTGTTCGCGTCTTTTACGCAGCTTTAGCTCCTCCTCTTCCAGTGCGTATCTTTCCTTCAATATTTTCTGTTTTGCGGCCAGAACTGCCAAATTCGTTTCACTTTTAAGTCGAGCAGAGGCACGAGAAGCAGAGGAACAATGTGAGCGTGATTTTTTGCTTGAAATATTTGAAGCGCTGTCATTGGGGCGCACCGTTTCTTGTGAGGTCTGTGCGTCCTGTGCCAAAGACGCAGGCACAGGAGGATCCTTTAAAGTTGCGAACGCGTCGTTGTTTTCCTCCGGTAATTTGTGCTCAAAGTTATTTGATTCAAAGGGCATTTTTGAGCTTTCACATTGATTTTCAATCCTCCACTCTTCAACTCGTTCCTTAAATGTGTCGCTGTAATCCATTATCGCGGAAAACCATTCGTTTTGGTTTTCAATTTCATTTTCTGGAATTAAACAAATTAGTTCTTTGTGCAGATCAGTTGCTCTTTTACACAGCGAATCCACTTTGTCCAGGAGTGAAAATATTTCAGACACATTTTCCTTTGATTTCATTTGCGCCTTTATTTGCGGTATAAGCGCTTTTATTTTATTCACGGCACTTTTACGGTCATGCTGAATCCGTTCAACCTTATTTTCCAAAGCTTTTGCAGTCAGTTTAATTTCTCTTTTTCCAGTTTGCATTTCCATTTCCTCTTTTGAACACACAGACACATTTATTTGACTCATTTCAATGTGGTTTTATTTCATGAGAACCAACACAACGCTTTCAAAATTCATCCATAACATTGCTTTTAAAATTCATTGACGATGCAAGTTCAGTTCAAACAGTTCAACAATCTTTAGGCCTTTTAGACAACGCCAACACCACGTAGTTTTGCCACAAAGTCCTGACATCTGAATCAAACAATTCACGGAGGGATTGCGCAACCATCAACACACATTACGCATACTTTCATTGAATAAATCAGCACCGTTACGCAACATGCAGCGTAAGCAAAACGGATTCCTCAATCCACAAATAAACAGGTTCGGGCCTACCTGTCTCCAGGTGAATGAATGGCGTGGTGATTGTGGCACTTAGCTTGTTTGTTCTCCGGCTAATTTGGGTCAGATGACTTGGGTCTTTGGCTCTTGAGCGCGGCGTGGCGATTTTCATTCAGTGCCTTTGTTTGCCTTTTTTGTTGACAAAATGTAGCGGCTTCCTTGACAAACCTTGATGCCGCGGTGAGAGTCAGAGGAGGGTCCTGGATTCGTACTTTGTGACGCGCTTGGAGACTATTGTGAACAAACACGCTGAGATCCAACATGCGTTTGTTGTTTTATTTACACAAGCAGCTATCAGCAGCGCAGCAGACAGAGGATGGACATGACGCACAGTATGGTAAAAGGTGTAGATTGTGATAAAACCAGGCATAAACAGGCGGTCAACAAAAATTACGGCTACCCTTCCCTGACGCTCAACAACTGTGCTGCAGGTAAGTGCACACCTTTATACACATGCGCGCACACACACCCAGGTGAGCTCCACTCCCTCACCACCTGAAGCATCCACACACCACAAAGTACCGTGAAGCCATATTCTGTCTCCTACACAGCATTTTAACGAACTATTCAAAAAACAACTGAGAACCTGTCAAAGTTGTCCACTCTGGTTTCGTGTCTCTATTACTATTAAAAAAAGACCGTAATTTTTGGACATGCAATACCCTTTTCTACCAGTAGGGGTGAAATAAGAAACTGTGAAAGTTGTCCACTGTCCCTGGGGACAGAATGGCAGTGGTTTGGTGTCTCTATGACCCTGTCGAAAAAAGCTATTACAAAAAGACCGTAATTTTTGGACATGCAATACCCTTTTCTACCAGTAGGGGTGAAATAAGAAACTGTGAAAGTTGTCCACTGTCCATGGGGACAGAATGGCAGTGGTTTGGCGTCTCTATGGCCCTGTCGAAAAAAGCTAATACAAAAAGACCGTAATTTTTGGACATGCAATACCCTTTTCTACCAGTAGGGGTGAAATAAGGAACTGTGAAAGTTGTCCACTGTCCCCATGGACAGAATGGCAGTGGTTTGGTGTCTCTATGACCCTGTCGAAAAAAGCTATTACAAAAAGACCGTAATTTTTGGACATGCAAATACAATTACATGTCCAAATATTTGGACTTTGGACATATAATTCCCTTTTCCCTTCTTTTCAACCCAGTAGGGTTGAAAATACAGGCTGTGAACGTTGTCCACTATGTCCCTTTAATGAATGCCACTGGTCTCATGACTACACACACTTAGCAAATTATAGCAAAAAACGAAAAGATCCTGCACTTTTCTCACGGTCCCTTACTTACAGCTCGGCAAAGAGCGAGCTTTTTCGGCGAAACTCACATTCAGACGCGTTTTACGGCTCGGTGCTCATTATATCCAGCGAAAATAACGAAAAGGAAGCCTGTGAAACATTATTACATATTTCCTATTTGTGATAACGTTGTTAAGATTTTTTTTGTGTCAGTCGTTTTGGAGTTATTGCCATTTATCGCTGAATGTGTCACGAATATCGAAAACAAAACTAACTTCACCCCGCTCTTTTTCTTGTGGTTCAGCCCGGATATGAACATGCAAAATTAGAATAAAACAGGGTGCAGCTAAGCTATTTAAAAATCACAAATCAAAAAGCAAACGAAGACAGAACATCTGAGTGTGGTCCTTCAACCTCCGGGTCTACAGTTTTACATAGGCCTACTATTGAGTCAACTGCTGTCATGACGCAACACCCTACAGCTCATTGAAGCCTCTCCCATAACAGCCCGCTGTAATTACACTGTGTCTGTCAACCCATCAAATTATCAAAATTTCACCAACAGGTTTTAATGGCATGGAAGTTATGTTTTATATACACAGTTTCCCTCATCACCATCTTAAATAAAGGCAATATTACCGTTTTTTTAATGGATTAATGGAGGTGTAATGTTTGTATCTGATATCTGAGCATGGCCAGCTCTATAATTATGAACATTTTTTGCACGATAAATAATTTCCTATCAAATATAAAGAGTTCCAGGATATAATTAAAGCAGTTCCCTCTGGACTACACACGCTAATCAAGTCTCATCAAAACACCATAAAATGCAATAACAATATGCCTAAACTAATGTTATCAAAAATAAAAATAACGGGCAGAAAATTTACTAACAAAGTAATCAGAAAATCAATAATTGACCAAAATAAAATACTACCAGGAGAAAAATCTTTCTGGAAGGCACATATTTGACAAATGAACTGGAAAAGAGCATGAACAGCTCCCTTTCAATACTGCATCACAAACGAAATCTGCAAGGTTCACTTCAAAATCCTTCATAATATTTACCACTAACAGTTTAATCTCAATTTATATCCAACAACTGTGGCTGCAATATCAATTTATCTCTAACAGACACAATTTTATACTCTTATCTTAACAACAACAAACTGAAATATAACTGCAAGTGACAATGATTGGCCCGCGCCACGCCGCCCCGCAACACAAGAGGAGTCTTATGTACCCCAATTTCCCTCCTCATAAAACACCTACTGCTGAATTGGTGGCGCTACCACGCCTTCTCCTCTGTAAACTTAGGCCATTATATTTGACTGAAAATGTCAAAAAATTGGTCAAAGTTTGCCACTGCACCGCACAAAAACCGCAATACTTGTGCTAAAATCTTGGATAACTTTTGATTTCCCACTCCTCAAGATAATTTTCACCAAATTTCAGGAAAATTTCGTAAAAGTGCATAGTGTAAATTTGAGAACTTTATCCATTTTCCCATTGGAATAACATAGGATGTTTCTGTCATTTGTAAAATTCTGGGCAACTTTGCGGCTTCGCCGCAAGGAGACCTAAACACTAACTTTTGGTGCCCCACTCCTCAGGATAATTTTCACATCGCAATGTCTAAAATTTGCATATTTTTTTACTATGTACTTTTATGAACTCCTCCTTGGGCGTAAACCCAACCAAGGTGAAATTAGGTGAAAATCATCCTGAGGAGTGGGGCACCAAAAGTTATCCAATTTTTTTTAGAATTAGTATTTTAGTATTAGTATTTAGTAAGTGTTAAGGTCTCTTTGCGTTGCCCAGAATTTGACAAATAACAGAAACATGTTTAGCCTCAAAATTATATTTGAGCTTCACAAAAAGTATAATTTGTGATAAAATATGAAATATATGTGCAGAAAAAATGAAAAACTATTGAGGGGTCACATTTATGTCAATATCTGTCCAGTAAAATTAGAAAAATCAGGATTTAACCATCGAAATGCTTAGTGTCTACCATAAACTCTCCTTTTACATAATCAATTTTGTAAAATACAATAGTTTATGTGTTTAAAGCAGCTCTGATGTCACATGTGTCTGAGTGCTTTTCATTTCATTCATGAGGTTAATCCCAGTTTCACCAGTGAAATCACATTGTTCCCCTTCACTTTTGCCTCCATTCTGGAATTTAGAATATTTTTGTTTACAAATGTTTAAAGGGTCTAAAAGTGTGAATGAAGCTAAATGCTACTCCAGGTATGTTTTTGATGACGGAACCAAGTTAGAACATGGCTAAAACACCAGAAAGGTCAATTTTGCATAATACTTGTCTTTTAATTGGTTTTAGAAAGTGCCACTGTAGAGGCCATTTGTCCCATACATTTCTTTGAAAGTGTTTGCGGTGAAGTTTTTGGTGTGGAACCAATGGCAGACTTACTATTAGGCAGCAGGCTACAATTGCTTTTGTTACCCAAGTTGAAAGGGCTCCCCTTTCCGATCATCATAGACACAAGGTTCTGAAACAACTGCTTTTATCTCGTTGTGCAGTGTACTTTTAAATTAGAAAAAGACAAACAAAATAATGGTTTTGTTAAATGTATTAATTCTGCCAAAGCCACCCCCCTAATAAATAGCAAATGAAATATAATTACAAATGAATGTGTTAAAATGCACCAAGAAACAGGAAATATGGTCTGATTTCTTAAATATTCTTTTTGGAAAGAACCCTCAAACCCCGAGCTTGAACCTGTTTAGAACATGTAAATACTGAACATATGAATTAGAATTTTCCAATTGTTTACTTACCATCCCAATTTATGAACCTTTTCTGTCACCACACGGGAAAATAACAAAAATAAAACTGGAAATAAGATAAAATAACTTCCTTTCAAGAACAATTCGAGAGCCTCGAAAAGAAAGAAAGGTTATAGAAATTACACTTGATGAGGGGCCAGTACTTCATTTTGCCTTGGTCCCCCAAATGTGTATGTTTGCCACTGGGTGGAGCCTTGTTGTTCATAGCTAGGTGGATTATGGAGCCTTTGTGACGAAGCTTATAGGGCTGAGTCCAAACAGTTTTTTGATGAAACATTCTACAATTAAACATCATTAATAGAATCTGTATGTTTGGACATTGATTTTATCCACATTCACCAGACACCTGAGTCAAACTAAAGCCACGCCCTTATAGTTATAATGGCATTCTGTTTATTTGAAACTGCCATTCAGCTGCATTGATAATATGTAGTTTTATTTGTTTTAACAAACCATAAGTAATTGTGATAGTTGATAACATTTTATATAGAACTTCACAAGGCTGTGAATGCTTATTTTCTACATATTTATACTTTCTTTGATTTGTGTTTTTTCTTATAGTGACTCACACTCTCTTGGAATTCCAAACAGCGTCATCTCAAGTCCGTAACTTGCCAGAGTTTATCATGGTTGGAGTGGTAAATGGAATACAAGTATCTCAATATGACAGTAAAACTAGGGAAGAGGTTCCCAAACAGGAGTGGATGAACAGGGTGACAGAGGACGATCCACATTTTTGGAAAAGAGAAACTGAGAGGGACAAATCTGATGAGGAAATGCAAAAAGGCTACCTTGAAATTGTGAGACAGCGACTAAACCACACTGAAGGTTGGTCCTTTTCGTCAACTTATTATATTTATCTTTTTTATTTATGTCTTGGTTTTGGAATAAGCAAGACTGTTGATGTTGTTCTGGTAGCTGGGAAAAATGTTTGTCATGTTTTCCAATTAGTTTCCCACAAACAAATTGTTTGTATATCTTTTGTGCATGTTTGGCACACAATCGGCATTTGTGCACACTTCATTGTAGGAAAATTTGTCCTACATTTGATCCATCCTTCAATGCAGCTGGAGCATCTCCTCAGGAGCAGTGGGCACCCATATCCACAAGTTTGTGCCAGGCTCCTGCTCACTCATGGCACAATGGCACAAGAAGGTTGCAGATTCGACTCTTGGACTGGACCGAGCCTTTCTGTGAGGAATTTGGATGTTTCTCTCTGTGTCTGGGTGGGGTTCTTCCGGGCATAGCCGCAGGAACGTAATTGTGGATGGGTTTTTTTGCAGTTTTTTTTTTAGTGCAGTTACATACATTTATTTAGGGCCAACTAAGGGGCATTCACACAAAAATAACCTCAGGACCCATGTAACTTTTGCAATATCATTAAGATACGCTAGAAACAAGGCTCAAAGAAATAATTAGCTGTTCTCTGACTCTCTGCCACAGGACAATGTCAGCGCCTAGCCTCACTTCACTTGCACACAAACACGCATGAGCAAGTATGAAATTATGAACCTCGCCTTCTATGTGTAAAAATAATGCCCCGAACATTTGGTGATGGTCAACAAGGTGTATGCCAGTGTTTCTCAAACTTTTTCAGACCAAGGACCACTTTCTTGTGGAAAACCAAACCGCGGACCACCTACCCTGCAAACACGCCCCCACCGCCAACAATTTAATTTGAGATTTAGATTAGGATATTTTGTGTTTAATTATGAATTTATTAGATGAATCTGTTACAAATAGGTTACTGCAATAGGGTTGTATTTTGATCATATAAAATCTGTAGTTGGCCCATCAGTGCAGCATTTTAAACAATCTTCCCCTCTTACATTCACAAAGATGTTGGTCTATAACTTATTTAAAGACAAAAACAGAGCTAACACTGAGGAGACATCACTCCACACCCTGTGCCTCACCTGCTTCTCCTACTGCTCCTCTCCCTCTTCTGTGCCTCACCTGCTCCTCCTCTTCCTCCTCTGTGTCTCACCTGCTTCTCCTCCTGCTCCTCTCCCTCTTCTGTGCCTCACCTGCTCCTCCTCTTCCTCCTCTGTGTCTCACCTGCTCCTCCTCCTGCTCCTCTCCCTCCTCTGTGCTCCTGGTGCCGCTGTGAGCACCTCCTCTGTCCGTCACCATGTGTCCACGTCTGTGTCCGTGCTCTGCGTTCTGCCGTATCACTCCGAATATTGTCGCGGTGCCGCTGTGAGTTCCTCTGCTCCGCGCTTCTGTCTGCGGCCTGTCTCCGTGCTCTTTTGTATCGTCCCGTACATGCGCTCGCGGTGCTGTGAGGCCGATGTGCGCCTCCTACCCGTGCGTACCTGTGCATGTCCCGGACACACAGCTGCCATTGCGCACCGCGCGCTCCTGGTGCAGGTCAGCGGTAGTTTCGCTTTTTTCCGCGGCTCGCTATTCACACATTGACTCACGGTTTTCACTCTCTTTGGTCTCCCAAGTCCGAGGTTTATCAAACGGGTCGTTCTGTGCATCAGTCACATGCAATAAGAAGCTGGCCAAAAGTAAGAGCTGCGCCTTTGCTGCGCAGTGACTTTTAGAGCGGATCCTGCTGGTGACGTGTTGTAGAGAAAACAGATTAAACAAGAACTGAACTGACTAGAATTATTCTTGTCCTGTTGTCTTTTCGTGTAAACTACATTTGATATTTATGCGTCGCGTCAGGTTCAAACACGAGTTGTTGCAAATCCAGCAGAGTCCACACCTTTATGCATCCACTGTGTACGTTTCCTCCTCTTAATCCAGCCTCGGTTGTCATTTCTTCACTTATTTTGCGTCTGTCACAGTATAAAAGTATAAAAATTGTGTTTTTGTGCTCTCAGATCGGTGTGCCCAGTGCGCTGCACAGCATCGCACTTTTCTCAGAGTTTAACCTGCAGGCATATTGTTTACTGCAGAAACAATTCATCAAAGTAAAAAATACCTATTTATTAGAATAGAAATTGTCGTTTTAGAATGTGTTTAACTCTATTTTAACAAGGTAAGTTAGTTTTCCTACCAATGGGCCTGCTTACTGTCCAGCCTCTTGAACCCGTAGTTCCTGCGGCGATGCCTCTCTGGTGCTCCGGTTTCCCACATCAAAACCCAAAACATGCATAAATCTTGACCAAGCCTAGCACAAACATCTGGAGATGTTCCTGGACGCTGAACGGCCCCCTTCTGCTCCTGAGGAGATGCTCCAGCGGTAATAAAGGATGTGTCAAATGCAGAGGACAAATTTCCCTACCGGGAAAATAAAGCTTAGTCGTCCAGACTCCGCCGCGCCTTCCCCTCCCCTCAATCACATTTGGACTGCGGCTGTGGATGGAGTTTAGGAGTTTAATCCAAATTTAAGTGAAGATTGGTTGGTCAAATCTTTTACATGGTCTAGAATTGAAAGGTTAAAAAGTTGCCACATATTCAGCATTTGCATGCAATTGTATGCTAATGTGTGCGTCATGATGTTTTATTTTTATTCATTTTTTATATGATTGCAACAGTGCATGTTAATGAACAAACATGATGCGACATGAACACACCTGATTGTAGCCATTTCCAACCCTTGTCCCAAATGTGTCCCAAAGGTGGTCAAAAAAGTACATGTATTTTGTCTCATCATGTTTATTTCTCATGTTATAGTTTAGGTTTGATTGTAATTGTAAATAGAAAAGTGCAGTAAAGGTGCAATTGCAAAATAAATATTTGAAATACTAAATGCTGCAGCTAATGACTCTATTTCTATGTAGGGGTTTACATTTGGCAACTGATGTACGGTTGTGAATGGAACGACGAGACAGATGACATAAGAGGATATTCTCAATATGCATTTAATGGAGAAGACTTTATTGCACTGGACTGGGAGACAGAGACATGGGTCGCTGCTAAACCGCAGGCCTTCCCCATTAAACTGAAATGGGAGAGGACTGGAGTAGCTGAACATATGAAGCACAGACTGACCTATGTCTGTGTTGAAATGCTGAAGAAATTTGTGCGATTTGGAGAGAAAACGCTGATGAGGAAAGGTAAGACTGTTATGTCACCACACTGTTCTATTGCTCACCTGCCTGTCAAATGGACGGTTTGGTCAGGCCAAGAGGTTTGATGATAACATGCATACATAAATAACACATAAAAGTGTACTTTTTTACTTGGTGATTGCAATGACTAACCTTTCCTATATAGGTTAGTAGAGTGGTCAAAAAATTCTATCAAAGTAAGAGTAAAGTACAAAGTTGGAGTCCATGAACATTTCTCAAGTAAGCTAAAAAAAATGTCTTTGGGGAAACTACACTCTTGAGTTATTATAAGAGTAATTGTCTGATTTATAATGGCAAGGCAAATCTATTTGCCTTGTAATTCGTACACAAGGCAATTCAAAGTGCTTTACACAACAATAAAATCACATTAAAATCACAAAACAATTTAAGGCATAAAAATTTCCTTAAAAACCCAAAATAGATGAAGACATACAAAATCATTATTAAAATATTTGCAGATAAATGAAGTTTTGGGTCTTGACATGGTCCTTTTTCAGGTTTCTTTCTCTATTTTCACTTTTTTTTCCTCCTTTCTTTTTGCAGCTGCTTTTCACACTTCTAAACTTTCAAAATGCCTTTTTATTATTATTGTCATTATTTGTACAGTCTTTTTGGACAAAACTTTAGTCTGCTCCTTTTGGATGTCCACTGCATCCACATGTACAATCAGCTGTTTAACTCCTCTGTGTGTGGACAGTACTTTGGGAAGCAGTGACGTAATCTCAGGAACTGTAGTGCAAGGGGATGGATGTATGTTTTAATTCTTCCTTGAGTCACACCACTGATAGCACCATCTCCAAGGGATTTTGATTACTTGTTTTTGCCGTTTTACACTTTTAGTGTTAGTTGCTTTTATTTGCTGATACCTGACAAAACTAAACACAAGCGTGAGGCTTTGAGGAGAGGTATAATGGGGTTTGAGGGAAGTTTTAGAGAGTTTAGCGGGAGACAAGCGTTTTTTGTGAGAGGGGGCGTCATTTCTCTGTCTCGCCTGCGGTGCTTATGTCTGTCACGGAGCAAAGACCTGATGCTCCTGGTGGATGCGGCCCATAGAGGGAGAATGGAGCGTCATAATGTGTCTGTTGCATCATTGCTCTATTAACACCTCATTCATGCCTACATTCAAGACTGTCCAACAACCCAAAGAACAGTAATGAACAGATATCCACGGTTGTTTTGGCCACTAGAATGAAGCTTTTCTCCAAACATATATTTTTTATTCTTACTCACCATTTCTTCACATCCGCCTAACACCGATTAAAAGTGCTTCAGTCACAACAGTTCTGTCCTGATAATTTTATCACGGAGTGGCTGCATTACAGCCATAGACTTATACAGTCTATGATTACAGCTTAATAATTCCTCTACTGCTTCAGGTTTTCATGCTTTACAAAGTATTTTGGGATTCAGAGCAGTCCATCGTGGGTTTGATCTTGTCACTGGCCCCTTATTTGATTTGAGTTGATCATTCTATCAACAATAAAGGCCCTGACTGTCCGCAAAGTCCGACTGACTTCAGACTTGAAGAGAATAAAAACTCAATAACGATATGATTAAGATTTTATTTACAGTATTGGATATGTATGTGTGAATTGTGAAAGTAGAAATTTGGTTTGTTTAGAAAAAGCACAGCAAGTGAGTTCGGATTGCACCGGATTGCAACTTTTCTGTCTAAACTACTGTGAGTCCATCTGACTTTTCTCCCTCTCACCTCTCTCTCAACCAGTGAGTGTCCCTCCCTCTTGTAAGGTGTAGCTGAGCGTTAAAGCCATGGTCCGAGCAGGATTTTTAACACATTTATCCAATCGACACCTTGTTTTCACACTGCTTTGAGCAGTGGCGTTGCAAGGATACCATGGGGCCCCAAGCCAAAAATAATAGGAGGCCCTCACACCAGATATAACCACAATAAATAAAAATATGAAACTGTAAAAACAATGTACAAAATACAAAAGTATAGAGTATTACTAGTAATGATATTTGATGTAATATTATTTGTCTCTTGGGACTTTCCTTTTTCTAAGTTGATCAAATGACCTTTAAGGAAAATGCTTGACCTTGTTCTTAATGTCTTTTTAGCTCTACTACTACACATGCATACTGCTGACTCATTTGCAGTTACATGGATTGCTTAGTTTAGCTGAGAGTTAGATACAGCTATTATAAACTCCCAAGCAACAGACACACATTATGACATTTATCTAAACTGTGCTGCAGTAAAACTCACTCACCAGTGTCTTGTTTTCGCTTCTTCTTCTTCTCCTCTTCTTTTTGTCTTTTGTTCTTTGCTTTCTGAAGAATATGTTCGCTTCACTTTTTCAGCTGCACCGTCATAATTGTTTACAAGTCATAAGCACGCTGTTGCGTGTGAGAGAGAGTGGAGGAGGGGCGGGAGGATGTTAGCACAGCCAAATGTCATGTCCAAACCAAAGCGTGGCGCACAATAGGAAGAGGTAAGAGGCTGCAACCCTGAGTGATGATAATATGCTTCAGAGGAGGTTTAAATACGTTTCATTTCATTCTGTTGAACAGTTAAAATACCATGCAAGAAATGAATGGAGTCAGTATGCTCCTATTTAGGGCCCTGTGTTTTCTATTGCAGAGGTGCTGTTATTGGCAGTTCTACAGGGCCACGGTAGGGGGCCCCTCTGACTTCGGGGGCCCCAGCAATTGCCTGCCTTGTCTGTCCTATAACGACGCCTCTGGCTGAATGTCTCTCACATCCGTCTGGCAAAGCCGGTTGTCTGGCTGCTCTGCTAAAGCAGCCACAGGACAGAGAGAGGGTGGAACAGTGCACTGTACACGTTGCAGAAAAGGCAAAGTTGGGAGTGAGCAACATACGAAGTTAGACACACTTTAACCAACGCAATACTATGTTAATTTATGACAATAGTATACGGAAAAAAACAATTATGTTTTGGGGGAAGCTCATCTTCCCTAGTAGTCACCAATAGTCCCCAGTAGTCAGGGCCCTCGTCTGTGGAACCACTGGCTTTTTCAAAAGGACAACACTACAGTTCACAAAGCCCACAGGACAAAGGACATCTTCCGGAGAATAACATCATTCTTTTTGACTATCCTGCGTTTCCCCTGATCTAAATCCAATTGAGAACCTATGGGGATGGAGGACAAGAGAAGAAAATGGACCACAGTTCCACACAGTAGATGCCCTTCATGAGGCCATCTTCACAATTTGGAGAAATGTTGCCACTTACCTCCTGGAAACACTTACGCATCAAGCACACCGCAACACATTTTTTAACTGATCAACAATAACAGTAGCGATACTCATTAGTGAGTTCATGTTTGGGACTTTGATTTCTGTTTTGAGTTGGTTTTTGGGTTGTTTTTGAGGTTTGGTCTTAAACCTTTGATCAGCTGCAGAACAGCCTATTTAAGTTTGATTGTTTTGGGGTTTTTTGTTTTTTTTTCTCTACATTTGGAGCTGGCTTACTTTGCACCTGTAACTGACAAAACTGTCCAAGAGATCATCACCAGTCTGAGTTCTTCTACATGCTGCCTTGATGTGTTACCCACCAGATTCCTAAAGTCTGTGCTGAGCAGTTTGTTAACACCACTCACTCACATAGTTAACATGTCGCTTCAATCTGGAACATTCCCAAGGGCCTTGAAAACTGCGAGCCTCTCTTCTTCTGTTCTTCTGTTAGATCTGAGCGCTGCTTTTGACACTGTCGATTCTCCTACAGAGACTAGAGGACTGAGTGAGCATCACTGGCACCGCCATAAATTGGTTGAAGTCCTACCTGGAGTTTTGTTTAGATGTGCATACGACAGAAAGATCTATCGGCACTCTTCCTTTTTAAAGAGTTATTGAAGCTCTACTTGGTACATTGTGAAGATTCAATCATGCAAAATGTGACTTTTGCCAACTATTCAACTGGTCTTAAACTTTTGATTAGGACTGTATATACTCAAGTAGGGGTAAGATCAGAGAGTTTAAATATTACTCAGAAAAGTACAATGTTATGAAAAAAGTTATTCAAGTAAATGTAACTACGCACATCTGGTGATTGGTATTTGTTGGAAGGGCCGTTAGTGCAGATTGGAAGCTTCGCTTACGCCTGTCAACTCATGCCTAGAACGATTTGTTTATTCAGTTTATTTTTATAATGCCAAAAATCACACAAGCAGTTGCCTCGGAGTCCAATCTACTGGAGACAAATCCATGGATAAGCCCATGATCCTGTAGGTTAGACTACTGTAACAGCCTTCTCACTGGTCTCTCCAAACAAGTCGTAAAACAGCTGCAGTACATCCAGCACTCTACTGCTCTGGTCTTGACTAGAATCCATTTGTACTCACACATTAGTCCTGGGCTGGGTCTCAATTCTCCGTCCTTGATTCCTTTCCTCCGTCGTTTCTTCAGTTCCTTTATTGTTCAGCTATTAAACATACCACCCCATAATAAGTAGTGTCCCAAAGCTTAGAGGGAAGGAAACCACAGAGCAGTAACCAGCAAGGCTTCAGGAGGCAGACCTAAGATAAAATTATAAAACTGCATTTGTCTCACATTGAGGAGTTTCAATTGTTGCAACACCAGAAGACCAGGAACAGCAGCAAATGATCAGGGACAGTTATCTCAATGCATAATCTTGTTAAATGAAACATAAAACTATTTAACATAAATGTATGTTCAAACACATTTATCTGTAAATCAATACGTTGCTTTGACTTTTAATTTAAAAGTGCAATAATAATAATATAAAATAAGCCTAAGTATAGTCCTTACTACAGGATAACCGCGCCACCTGAAGAAAGTCTGTCACACAGACCATCTGCTCGTGTTTTTTGCCTCGTTCCTCTCTCTCCAGTGTGTTTCCTCTGTGGCTGGAACTTCCTCACCCATTTCCTGCGAGAAATTGAGGAACAGGAGGAGACGAGGAAAAAGAAATGAGACAGGGCCCTGTGCTGAGGTCTCTGCTCTGGCTTCAGGCTCAGAGAATAGACTTTAAAGCAGCTCTGCTTGTGTTCAAGTCTCTCCAAAGCACCAAAGTACATCTGACATGTTAGTGCCGTATGAACAGTCTCGCACTCTGAGGACCTCAGGGACCGGCCTCCTGCTGGTGCCAGAGTCAGGACTAAACGTGGACGGGCCTCCTGCTGGTGCTGGAATCAGGACTAAACATGGACCGGCCTCCTGCTGGTGCTGGAGTCAGGACAAAACATGGACGGGCCTCCTGCTGGTGCTGGAGTCAGCATTTCAGTTTTATGCGGCTAAAAACTGGAACAGTCCTCCTGAAGATTTGAGACAGGCTTCTGACAATGTTTGAATCTAGGCTTAAAACAGTTATTTTTAGATATGCATACGACTGAAAGATTCTTGCACTCTTCCCTTTTAAAGTATTTCTAAAATTATTATTTATGTCTTATGTCTGTTTTGCTATTTGAATGAATTTATTCTGTGATGTAAAGCACTTTGAAATGTTTTGTGTACAAAATGTCCTCTACAAATACATTTTCCTTGTCTCAGCATCTTATCACCACCTAATGGACTACACACTTGCTGAGATTAGTACATTTTTTTTGGTGTCAAATCTAACCATGTCCTGTGCTGTGTGCAGAGCTCCCCCTAGTGTCGTTCCTGCAGAAGTCCTCCTCGTCCCCAGTCACCTGCCACGCCACAGGCTTCTACCCCGACAGAGCGATGCTGTTCTGGGCTAAAGATGGAGAGGAGCTGGATGAGGATCCTGGAGAGATCCTGCCCAACCACGACGGGACCTTCCAGTCCAGTGTGTCCCTGGACCTGTCCTCTGTCCCAGCTGAAGACTGGGAGAGGTACAGCTGTGTGTTCCAGCTCTCCGGAGTCACAGAGGACCTCGTCACCAAACTGGACCCGAGCAAGATCAGGACCAACGGTGAGACTGAGGTCCAGAGGAGGAGAGCAGGAGAAATGTGAGGCACTTTGTGGAAGAGCCAGTAGAGTTTAAGGCTAAGTGGATTATTAATAATATTACAGTGACCACAGAGACAACTCCAGACTCAGTGGTTCGTCAGTGGAGCTATTTAAACTATAACGATGCTGTGCCTGCACTTGTTTCATCCCAAGACACATGTCATAATAATTCAGTCTGAGGTAACGAGCTACTGCTTATATTGTTTATATAACTCTACCACCATTTAAACTGTGACACTAAGATTCAAACACGTGACAAAAGTGTAAGAGAATCTTGTCCAGAGGTGGCAAAAGTACTGAAGTTCACTACTCAAGTAAAAGTACAAATACTTGTCTAAAAATTACTCTGATTGAAGTAAAAGTACAGGTGAAACTATGTTAAAGTTAAAGTACAAAAGTACACCATCGTAAATGTACTTGAAGTGAAAACATACAGCTGATCGGACTGTGTTAAACATTATATTTATTGAGAATATGGGTTTTATAATGAATAAATTAGCATTAATTATATTTAATCAAGTGGTAAAAATGTATGTTAGAGAGATAAGACACTTGTTTATATTCGCCTCGTCAAAGGAAAAAAACTGTATGGATTTAACAAATATTAATGAGCCGTTTTAATAATGTAAGGATTTAAAAGTACAGATACTTGGGTTAAAAAGTAAGGAGTAAAAGTAAAAAGATGCCAGAAATGTTTATAATCAAGTAAAGTACAGATACAAGATAAATCTACTTAAGTACAATAACAGAGTGAAAATACTTTGTTACTCATCACCTCTGATCTCACCCAAACATCAGTTATTCATTTTATAACTTTGAATAATTTGGTTAATCATCAAACATCTCCATCGACTTTATTGTCATTTTGTTTCAACATTAGGCATTATTTTTTGCATTAGACATCCACATTTGTATTGATTTATTATTTTAATAAATTCAAATAAACAATAACAAAACAATTTTAACTGTTATTCAGAAGTTTACGCCATCATCCGTTTTAATCTTCTTTCTGGTTGTATTAGTTTACTTTGGGCAGCAGATCTCAACAGTAAATTCAATAAGTTCAACAGAAGTGCAGATCCACAGCAAAAACATGTGAAAGTGGGCGGGGAGAATAAATAAGATAAAGAGAATAAAGTTGTCTTACTTCGTTCGTGTATTGCTTTGTTCACAGAGAGAAAGCTGAGCACCGCCGCCATCGTCGCTGTTGTGTCGTCAGTTGTTGCTGCGGCTGTTGTTGTCGTTGTTGGAGTCATTTTGTGCAGACGACGTCACAACAATAACGTCTTATAAAAGGTAAGGAAATATTCAGTGTGACCTTTTACTCAGTTCTGTTAATAATTAATCCATAATTTAACTAGTAGCCTTTGAGTTAAAAATGTAATAAACTAAAACTTCTGTTAAGGGCCGTTCAGACCGCGGCGTCAGAATCGTGCCGGACGTCCCTAGTTGGACGCCGTGCCTTTGAGGCAGGCTCTTTGGACGTGTGCAGTCGAGTGGTTGTGTTTGTCGTGTGGTTGTTCTCTTGCTGCGATGGCAGACCAGTTTGAGAGAGTGGGAATCTAGGGGTAATTATGCTGGACGCATCGACAAGCAAAAAGACGGACCTTCCACTGACTTTGCTCCAGGTCTTTTTGATCCTGTCTCTATATTCCAGTAACACCGGGTTGTGCTCCGGGCGCTGCCTCAGTCAGTCGTCATCCACTGCTGGTGTTTGTTTTGTCCTTTTGTGGGTGGCATATGTAGATACGTCACAGTGTAATCTCTGATTGGTTGCTGCGCCGCGTCGGCCGCCAAAAGTTCAGCTCTGGATAACTTTGGACGCCTGGACACTCTGGACACTTTGGTCATGTGTCCACGGCGTCCAGGACGCGCTGCAAAAACGCTGGATGCCCTGGTCGTGGGTCCACACAGACTTTACTCGTAAACTAGATGCTTTGGACGCTGTGGTCTGAAGGCTCCTTTAAAAGCACAATTTGTTCAAAACTTAACTCAGTTAAACACATCTAAGTGACATTTCTGCTCTATTTGAAAGGCCCAGTGCGTAACATTTAATAAAAGCGTTTATTTCAGTACAAGAAAAACTGTTTTTTTGTTGTTTTTTTTACAATAAACAGACCTGATACATAACTTGGTGAGCGTTTTTTTCCACAATGTGGCAATAAACTTATCTCTCACAAATCTTGCGTTAATAGATTTTTCTTACACTTTTTCCAGCAAAATGAGACTGAAAAGTTCAACAAATAATCTTCTAAATCTTTTGTTTTCACAGATTTTCTCTCATGGACAAAAGAAGAACTTCACCACTGGGTTTTTTATTGTTCTCAACATAAGAAGATAAATTCTAATCCAATTTGTTTTTTGATTATTGACAAATCGACAAACTATTGTTCAAAACCTTATAACTATCTGTATATAAAGCTGTTACATATCTGTTGTAGATTTTGTTAAATTATAACTATATTTTGTCTACAATTTTCATACTGTTTTATTTTCCGTTGTGCAAATAGTTTAGTTTGAAGACGTTGAAGTTTAATTGTGATTTTATTGTTGATACATATTTATTTTGTTTTGTTCGTGTCAACTGGATTTTCACTGATTTAACTCTTTCTTTACGGGTTTCTTTGTTTGTTTTTTATTTAAAATGGTACAAAGTTAAGTCTGAGTTGCAGCATTAAAGTGTGCTGCAGTGGCTTAGTGGTTAGTGCTGCTGCCGTACAGTCAGAGGGTCCTGGGTTCTATTTCCTGGACCAGACGGGGCTTTTCTGATGCTTGAAGTAAAACATTTATGATATTGTTAAAGAGATTTTGACTCACAACTGATTTTTTCCTGTTTAAACATATAAAATGTATTGTTTGTTTTTGTAAATCATTTCTAAATGCTTATAGAGATCAGGATTAGGAAAGTGGAAATCTTTTAGGAACTCTTTTTGTCGATAGTCGATTAATTGGTCTGTGATGTCTTAGTCCAGTGTTTCCCAACCAGGGGTACAGGACCTTTAGGGGAACGTGTGCAATTACCACAATTGATTTAGCGGTTCGAAGCTCGTTCTCGACAAATACATCCTCAGTTGAGCAATTCCAGCTCCCTCAGGTGAATACTGCCGCCGTGTCCTTGGGCAAGACACTGACCTTGCCCTCAGCAGGGGCGTAGCAACAATCCTGGGCCCCACATACAAACCTTCCTACACATAATTTTGCATATGATATGTTATTATTGTACGTTTTTTCATTCTTTATTGCAAGATACACTCAGTATTTATAGAGATCCTGTTTATTACCGGCTTAGATTATGGTACAGTAGTGTTTGTTTTTGCAATAACAACCAGACTGATTTCAAACTTTAAACATGCACTATCACCATAAGAAAATACATTAACTGCATATTACAATCACTGTTTTTATTTGTTAATAACTTGGCTAATCTGTGAGCAATGATTTTCCTCTTTTTCAAAGGTTGGATGGGGCCTTCAGATGTCATGCATGTATTTAGTCTCTTAAGAATTTTACTCTTACAACAAAACTAGTTTAAAACGTAGAAAAATGCAACTGAGAAAATAAAACATTACGTGCTTTGAGGGCCACTCTCCTCCCTGGGCCCCAACCCTTTCTAAGTCCCTGTGATGGTTCAGGTTGTTTAAAGAGTCGTTTGTCTCCCCCTGCTGTCTCTAGGCGGTAAACCAGCTTTGCAATCCTTGTCGACCCAGAGACAACTTTCCTGTAAAACCAGGGCTCTTTTTAAACTTTTTAGTGTGTTAAAGTCTATATGACAGATTAGATTACACATTTCACTAAAACGTAGTGAACATGGTTATATTTAAGATTTTACTAAACATTTTGCTCATTTGTCTCCAGTTTGGCAGTTTTTAAAAAGTTTATAATGTCACTTCCTGGTTGGACATGATCAGTAAATATGACATAGTTAGAGGTAAAACAACTGTTACCTAGCAACCATTTCAAAAATAAGTGTCAAAATCCATATCAATTACACAATACTTATGATTTGACAAATAACTTGACGACAACTTTATTCTGTTGAATGACAATTTAACTGTCAAAAAGTTTGTTAAATGTCTTTGTGTTTACAATGGTACGTCGCTTTTTGATGACATCACATTCCGTTTCAGAATACAACACTACTTCCTGTCATTTTAAAGTTTTATTTTTCAAAATGTCTTCACAAACTGTAACTTCTCGGATGTAAAACTATCATAAATATTTACCTCACACCAAACTAAGTCATAATTAGAGTTGGATGACCAGACGCCTGTATTTACTCGGGACAGTCCCAGCTTTGAGCCCTGTGTCCCATGTCCCAGAAGATGTGTCCAAAACCATTCATTTGTCCCAGTCTTACACAAGTCACGTCCCAGTTGCCCCAAATTTTGACCAATTTGATACCGACCAACAATAAAGAGAGGAATAAACTGCAAGAGAGAATTGTTCTTGAAAATGACCAGAACACAAAAAATCAGAGCACTATAAATAGAAGTTTCTCATATTATACTGTTTAATGAAGTTGTGAAAGGACGAAGTGTATAATAATGTACTTAATTATTTGCTCTTTTTACAATTTTACTGTAACTCCCCACTCCAACCTGAGTGTGTCCCAGTTTTTAATGAAGAAAATATGGTCACCCTAAATTGAATATATTGAGAACCTGTCATATAGACTTAAAATGTGTTTTGTATGTGACTATAGTTTTTTATTTCAATTAAAAAAACAACAAAAAACATTTGGGTTTGCTCTCTGACAGTGTAATTTCATAAGGAAACTGCACAGGGAGGTAAAGTTACTTAATTTTTCTTTAAATCAACAGCTATATATATTTTTAAAGTGTCCTTCATATCATCTAAATTAATTTCTTTGGAAGAATATAAAATAGTTGGACGGAAAAAAGGTGTCACTTGGCTCAAAATGTAAATATTTTGAGTCCGGGGAAATGCAATAACATCTCCATGGCAACAGAAAAGTTACTCCTTTAAAAAAAATTTGGGACAACAGACAAAGCACGATTGGACCTTTCCACTGTACATTTATTTCCAAAAGGCTGCATATACATTTGCAAATTCTACTGTACAGAAAACATCCAAAATGTCCATAGTTATAGATACAATTTACCACAAAGCTGCCCGGGCGTTACCAAACATAGAGGTTCAGCACTAGAAAAGCTCTGCAGCCTATTCAATATGATCTTAAATACTTTATCAACTAATACTTTTAAATGTATGTCAGTATGCTTCATTGTTTTTCTTGACGTCTTTTTTTCTCCATACCCATCTGTACAGTACAACATTCAGCATTTACAGTAGTTAAACAAGGCACAAGAAGAAGAGTGACGTGAAGCCGAGGGCCATGCGGAGAGCGCTCAAAAGCACGGGGCCAAACAACTTCAGTGACGGAGATGGACAGACAAGTGAAGGGGAAAAGGCCGAGGCTGGATCGGATCGTTGGGACGGACGCTCAGCTGTGATTGGTTGATTCAAATGTTTGGTTTCAGTTTAGTTTTATTTTTAAGCGACTTTAAAGGAAAAATGTTGTACATTTGTGTATTGTTTTTAGCCTTTAAACCTGCTCTTGAGTGTCTTCAGTTTGACTCATGTTTTAGAACTAAAAATAAAATGCTTTTACAAAGAAAAACATTACTTTCTCACTGCGTTGGGAGATGCCATTTTGACTTAGCTGTGGCTCCATCTACTGGCTGTGGAGGCAATTACACACATTTAATTATATACCCACAATGCATTGCAGTAAAGAGTGGATCTGACGACGTTGTAGTTATCGTGATTAGACGGAAGAAATGTCCAGAGCGAGTCTGGAGATGATTTAAGGACTTAAAACAGCAAAGGATTCTGGGATAAATGACGTCAGAATCATCTATGTCACACATGGAAGGAGCTGGAGAGAGGATTTACAAACCAGCATCATCAAACAAACATGAATGAATCAAGCTAATGCTACTCCACACATGATTTTGATGATGAACAATGTTAGAACATGGTTAAAAGTTCAAAAAGTCAATTTAGCATAATATTTGTCCTTTAAAGCTGCATTATGAAGTTTCATTGTGCACCTTTGAAATAATCTACAAGGTAAAATGGTGGAAGTTGTGCCATCTCCTTGTCGCCATGGAGATGTTGTTGCCGGGATGTTCCACAATATGGTATTAAACTTATGTATCGCCATAGAAACAAGCAGCTACCAGGCCAAGTTACTGTTCACATCTGTGGAGAGGCGATCCCGCTTACAGTAAGAATGCAAGATTTTCTAAACACTTGTAAGCAATAAAACACACATGTTATTGTAAAAAAGATAATTCAAATGCCATACTGTGGAACATTTTGGCAAAACCGTAATCTTCCAATGCAAGTAAATGTTGGACCCACACAAGAAAAGTTACATAGTGCAACTTTAACACAAACATAAAATACACAAGTTTTTGGAGTTTAAATGTTCTCCCTGGTGGTTTTGGTAAAAGTTTTTACGTTTTCTGCTTCATTTAAAACTTGCACAATAAACTAATCCTTCTTCAAGTTCTCCGAATACAGACGCAACACTGGTACTGCTAAACATATTTCGACACTGGAGTGGGGTGTTAAAGGGGGTGTTATTCTTCTTAAAGGCTCAATATCATGCTTATTTTTTAATTATTTTATCTCATGTTCAAATCGTCAAACAAATACTGGAGCTGTGGTTTGTTCCATTCATTTATGTTGAAAGCAAAGCTGAGTTTGAAGTGAGTTTTAGTTTGAACAATATTAAAATCGATCTGTAACCGCTGAACAGCCTGTAGTGGAGAAGGCGCAGTCCTGTACATTCATCTGCATAGAAACAAAAATGAACATTTGAGGTTCTTTGAGGGATGTAATTGATGTTTACGATGAAAAGCAAAGGACCCAAGACCGATCCTTGAGGGACCCCATGAATAGTGAGCATATTTAATGAGAAGCTGCCTGTACAATTTCAAACCCACCTGAAAACCATTTTAATGAATGAACAGACCGTCCTCTAGCTTTGAGACTTTGTGCCAGAATGACGTGATCAACTGTGAATAAAAGGCTTTGGAAGGTCAATAAAAAGAGCGGCACAAGGTTTGTTTTTAGTATCTAGTGATGACACTGTATCATTTACTACTTTCAGGGCTGCAGTGGTTGTGCTGTGGTTGGGCCTGTCACAATAACACATTTTGAAGTGCGATATAACCAATAACCAATAATATAGAAACTAATCTACGCCACAGACACAAACCAAGTTAACCCCAAAAACTAATGCAAATGCACAATACTGTTACTAACCCTAACCCTAAACATGAGAAGCAATAAATAAATGGCAGAATTAAACTTTTTTTGTGCCTATAATGAGTCAAACAAGATATTTATTGAATCGTCTACAGCTCAAATCTTATCGTAGCACAGGAATATAACAAAAAGTCACTCACTAATGCCAAGAAAAAGTACAGACGATACATTTTTACCCCCAAAAATGATTGTTCCGTCTGTTATTTATTGAACGATCCGTCGATATAGTAATTATCGTGACATCCCTAGCTGTGGTGCTCCCTGAAACTCAGACATGATGTATTTTCAGAGAGCTGTTGAGCTAAACGTTGTAGAAAAGGATTTTAAACTACAGGCTACAAACATTTTCAGCCATGTTCAAACTCTTTTAGTGATAAGTGCTGGATTAGATGTAATGTTGGTCTGAGTTGAAGTCAGAATCTCGGGGGCCTTTAAATCTACAACGTGAGTCAGATAAAGTGCAATATTTAATAGCGCTGCATTTATCAACATGAAGCTAACGATAAACTAATACTTCGTAGCAGCGACACTTTACAACGTTCTGTTTAAAGGTGCACTATGTAACTTCTCTGGTAAAGGGTACACCACTTGCTTGTCTCCATGGAAATAGTACTACTTTGCATGTAATCTTCCACAGTTTGGCTTTAAACTTATCTATCTCCATGGAGACAAGCAGGTGATGCCAAGAAAGAGGTCAGATCTGTGGAGAAGCGAGCCTGCTGACAATAAGAATACAGGTTTTTAATGAGAAGTAATAATGAAACACTTCAAATTGATCATTCTAGTTAGTTACGTTTAATGCCGTACTGCGGAACATGTGGACAATGCAAAAACATGGCGTGTGTCCGAATGTATAAATAATTAAATAATCTTGCACTCTTTAACACAATAAATAGTGCGTTCAATCACAGAGCGATTGGGACTCTTCATTACTTTCTCCTCCACGTGACTCTGACGTCTGGAGGAGTCAGAAAAACTCAGATAAAAATGTATTTCTGTAATGAATATTGGTCAAATCCGACTGACACAAACACACATTAATTATTGTTATTGTTCAAAGTGTTTTATTCATAATCATGGCTCAACAAACAGCTTCATCTGCTTTCGTTCCGTCGTGTTGTGTCCAGTTAAAGATCTGGTGTTTTTCGGACTCACGCAATGCATTGTGGACTATAATGACCACCGAGTGACCAAGGTGCATTATGGGAAATTTTGAGTGTAGTACTTTTTCACCTGCTGGACTGTCATTCCTCAATTTGAGTCAGTCATGCTCGTCGTTAGCTTGACTACATTTCATTTAAAACACTTAAAATGGTTAAAAATGTTATCTGTCAGTTGCAGCCTAGTTCTGCGTCATTTAAGTTAAAAAGAGTTTGTTTTGGATAAAAACACGTAAAATATCTGACTTTACACAATCATTAAAAACATGAAGTATTACACTGATAAACTGACCTAAATGTTTCTCTGATCCGTTTTGTTTGCTCAGGTTTATTCACAGTTAAAGGCTTGATCTCATATTTAATCTATACTTGTTCAGTCATTTATAGCATGTTATACTGTATGTAGTTTGTCCACATGTGAGTTGCTGTAAGAAAACATTTGTGCGCTCGAGCAGAAGCAGATTTAAATTAGATGTAAATTCAATACTGGGTCAAACTGAGGAATCACCAGACGCCACGACAAATGACGCGACCACAACCTGTAACTGATTCATTACAAGATAGAGAAATGACATACTGCGGAACATTCTGGCAAAACAGAGACAAGTAAATGTTTTTTAGTCTATAATTAAAGGTATGTCACAAGAAAAGGTGTACAGCGCAACTTTAACACAAACGTTAATTAAAATATATCGATTAATTGCAGTTTTTAGTGCACTCATTTCCACCTGCTGAACATTCTATGTAGCGCCCTCTGCTGGGAATAGTGTGAACATTCAGACACAGCCCTGCGACGAGCTGGTGGTGGCGCCCCCTGCCAGAAAAAGTACACACTGCATCTTAAAGGAAAAAAACAAAACATGTACATAGAAGTTATTTTAATATAGTTAGAGCTGCAGCTAGGGCCGGGCGATAGGGCAAAAAATGATCATGATTTTCTTGGGGCCAGATCATGATTTCGATTTTATTACGATTCATGTTCACTTTGTATTTTTCTATTGTCTTTAACTGAGCTGCACCATTTAGGAAAAATATGTAATTGTAATAGATTTTTCTGACCAGTGCGATTGTGATTTGATTCGTGATTTATGTTTTAATAAAAGGATTATGTTCAAATTCACATTTTTGTTGCTTTTAGACACGTTTTTGTCACGTTCAGTTGTGTTTTTCATGTTTAAAACGCATCTTTGTCACATTTAGTCGCATTTTTGTTGTTTGTAGATGCGTTTTTGTCGCTTTTGAACACATTTTTATCGCTTTTGTCGCTAGTTTCAGAACATGTTTGTACAAATCCAAACTACAGTTTTTCAGTTTTTGTTCAAATCAAAGCAAGACATTTTGTGGATTTGGTTTAATTGTGCAGCTCTGGCCTTTAAGAGGTAAATAAAGTCATGTTCTCAGAGGCTTCAGAGGCTAAACAACAGGAGAAAAAGTGTGTTTGAACAGACAGCTGCATTAAAGACACAAACAGTGAATCACGATACGATGATTTCACAAAAATATCAGATTGTCACAGGGACCAGCTCACGGTTCCATTTTTATCACCACATCACCCAGACCTTGCTGCAACCAACAATTACTTCAGTCGTCAATAGACCAGTTGATTTTAAACGATTATTTCTACTGTTCATTGAAACTTTGTAAGAGATTTTTTGACATTTTCACTTAATAATACCACTTTCTTTCTTTCTTTTCGCATGTTTAATAGTCTGAATAGTCCAGATAATAATAACGATGATAGAAACACGATTACTTTTTGTTGTCGACGAGTCATGATTAGTCGATGAATCGTTGCAGCCCTAACATAAGAACACACACTCCTTTAATCTGCCGACGCACGTTTGTTTTCAGTCGTTTCCAAACATTGAAAGCACCGATCACAGCTCATCTTTCCACACGATCGAGCGTAGCCTCTGTTTATTAGATACACAGCCAAAGTATAAGTGGATACAGAGTAATGCGAAACAAGCCACCGATAAGCAATACAAAAGCACACTTCTCCATTTTCACTCTTTGCTATGCAGGAAAAAATAAAATATATTCACAGAAATACTCAAATAGTACCAGTTGCATTCAGGGAAAAGATGGAGTGACAAAAAGAAGATGCATTTGGTTGTAAAAATATGATGGAAAATCTGGTGAATTCCCAAACAAACCATCCTTAAATGCTGTAATAATGATCTGTAAACATAAAAAAAACATTTGTCTGAATTATAGCGAGACAATATTATGCAATCACAGTCGTTTAAATGTATTTGGTTGCTGTGAAACTGTTGAGCTACTGTAGCGTGACAAAGTGTGAATGGAATAACATTGTAAATCTTAAACACAAAATAAAACATATCAAAAATGGAAATATTCCTGAAGCTGATTTTAAAAGTATGTTGTATGTTCACTTTCAACCAACTTCTGTCTGCCATAATTTAAATTCTTCAAATGTTTTAACTCAAACATGCCGTCTGTGGCAGAGTGGTTAGCTTTTATCCACGTAAATCTGCCAATATGGAACTCAAAATGACTAGGTTTGGTTTTGTAAAAGTTGTTCGATCTCCTAAACAAGCTGATAGTTAAACATGTATTTTATTGTTAAAGGTTAATGTTTCATTTTCAGACATATATTTTTAAGATTTTCCACAAAGATTAGACATGTCTGGTCTCAATTAATAACATTTTTATTATTATTATTACATACATTACCAATTTGCAACCAGAAAAGAAGAAAGGTGAAGGATTAAAGTGTTGTTTGTGAAATTGTGGAGAGAAAAGAGAAGTTTTTATTCTGATTTTAGCTGAACCTTCGATATCTGACTATGATATTGTTTGGGCTCTATTTAAATATCCCATTGTGTTCATTCATTTTTTAATTTCAGTCATGTTAAAGGTGCTCTACATATCTTGCTTGTTATCCTTGTGTCTTGAATGAAGCACAGTATGGCAATAAATTTGTTTTTGAACATACTTTTGAGCAAAATCACTTTAATGAAAAAAATTATAGATAATTATATGTGTTTAAAGGGGCTGTATCTGATTTTTACTGAACTAGTTTGTGTTCCCGATTTTTTTGCATGCAATAAAGTAAAATCTGTTTGTCCCCAGCACAGATAGCTCATATAAGCATCTATTCGGGTGAAAATGAGACCACAGCGCTTTCTCTGCATCTATTTATGAGTGTTTTATTCTACGAGAAGAAGGAAGTGCACCATTAGCATGCTAGTGTGTGTTAGCTTTACCCGGGACGGCTCAGAGACTCATGAAAAGTGCTTCTGAACTCATGGAGGTGAATATTTAGGATGCTGGGACTGCATTAGGAAAGTGAGAGATCCATGTGACTGATGTAAAGACTTTAAACAAACTAGTTCTGATTTTCACTTTTCAAAACAATAAAATCAGGTACAGCCCCTTTAATGCCGAGGGTTGGGAAAACTTTGAAATGTATTTAATTAGAGAAATAAAATGTATTTTGTCACATGTTTCATTCCATGGTCCAATCAGAGTACTGTATTCTCAATAATCAGACTACTTTCCCATTGACTCATATTATATCATAGCATAAAAACACGATCAAAACTGCCTTTTGTTTTTGTTTCACGTTTGTTTTGCATTTATTTACACGATAAGCGAACCTTTATCACAACTTAGACATAGAAAAATCACTCGTGCACTCACTGTGAGGGCTGCATTTTCTACTTTTCTTAGTTTAAAGCCTGAATTCTGTGTTCAAATATCGTGATGTTTTCCTCTGATTTGAAAGAGTAACTTGACCTGAATACAGTTTATCTAAATTAGTTTCCTGAATACGTATTTCCAGTACATTTAATCAGTCACTTCCCAACACTGCTAAAGCCATACTACGGAACTTTCCTTGCAAACAAAACCAACATTTCCTCGGCGACAAACACATGAGGAATCCTTTACCAGAAAAACTTACGCCGTGCATCTTTAAACAAAGCAACTAATGTGGGTTTATGTTGTATTTACTGCACGGATTTGTGTTTTCAATGTATTTTTTAGGTAGAAGTTTAATGCAATTTAATGCCACACTGTTGTACATTCCAGGCACATTTAATTACTCAAATATTATATAATACAACTATTTTCTGTCATTCTCTTACATATTTTGCTGAACAATAATGTATTATTTGGGCCTGTAGTGAGTGAAAGGCTTATAACCTCCATGAACCTGACCCAAGGATCAATACACTGTAGAGAAAGATACGCTGTGACTCTTTAATTTAATGTTGTAGTTAAAGAAATTAAAGTTGAAACCATGTTTGGGACTAGCAGCTTTCCTCTCAAACTAAAAGCCTGAACATAAATGATAAACACAGTACTGGTTCAATTGCATAAGAGGGCAGATAGATCAATAGTGAATAGTTCAACATGAAATTAAAAAAGTAAAAGACAGCAGTTGTCCTTTTTATCCAACGCGGAATGTCTTAAAATCAAATTCTTCCGACTTTATGGACGACAGAGTAAGGTACACATCGAGGGCCAGGAATCAGAAGGACGTGAGTGACTCTGAGCGCAGTGACACCAGAGTGATGTGGAGCACGTGATCCGTCTGGGACGCTCCTGTGGAGGTCGATCATGAAGAGGAGCCACTGGTCAATCTGCAGCCAATTAACGCGCCTCCATGTTGGGACAATAGTTTTAGAGAAATGAATGTGTAGCACCAGAATAATCGTTTCTTAGGCTTGGAACCTTGTTGGCAAGTATTAAGAAAATGTTTTTTCCTCAAAATATTCTGTGTTCTGCTTTGCACCAACTTCCATCTATAAAGACGTGTGTCAAACCTGTTTGCAAAGCCTGGTCAGAGCTCAGACGCCGATTAAGACGGGGCCCAAAACCAGGTGCCGCTGTGGGGCCGTGGCTCTGGTGCTTTGTGTCCTCAGACATGGCCTTGAATATAAGAATATTTGTTCTGAAAGCAATATTTTCACTGATGATCAAACATAAACAGTAATTGTTTACCCAGTGCATCTGTTAAAGCCGTCCTGTGCATGTGTTAAGGGTTAATAATACGCTCCACAACAGCTGGATTGATTATCGGTTTGGGGCCATAAAAAAAACAACACTATCAATGACTGTTGACTCAAAAAGTGTCTCATTTATACAAAGCTGTTGTGTTCGATTATAGAACCTTTATTTGTCTCACAATGTTGCAACGCAAGGTACAAGAGCAGAATAGAACATGCAACTTAAAAAACTGTAAAAACAGACTGAGATCGAACACACTGCAGGTAAAGAGAGAAACCCAAAGGATAAATATGTTTTTGAATAATTTTTGTGATACATTTATCGTGTTTTAACTAAAGTAATTTGCACTGGTGTTGGCAAATGAAAAAAGCTAATGCAGCTCTTGCTAATGCAGCTCTTGCTAATGCACATAAATCCTTTCGGCACAAACAGTTTTTGTTAAGATTCTCCAACTGTCTGTCACCCAATTTTTGCAGTGAAAAATACTGTTTCCTGATGTTTTTTATTATTATTTTTACATTTTTATCAAGATTCGTCAACATTTTTTATTCACTTCTGTCAAAATGTCACTTGCTCGTTCTGATTCCCAGCCCTTGACTTTATGCTTTACATTGAAGGAAATAAAAGCGATTCAATTGTCCAGGTAAAACGACCACACACATTTCTGACTGGTCTTTTGTTTTGAAGGGGCGGGTCTCGCAACGCCCTTCAAGGCTCACCTCCACCTCTGATTGGTCGACTCGCCGACTCCAATCCTCCAATCACCGACCGTCTCCCGCCCCACTGTCCTCGGAAGGCCGTCCTCGGACCTTCCCCAGTCCCGCTTTTCGAGATTAGTATGGACATTTTCACATGTTTATCGTCTTATCCGGTATATTCCGACGCCTGTTCTTCCGCTTCGTGCGTGTCCAGTTCGGCTATTCGACACAAACTTCCCGTCTCTATGTGGTTAAAGTCAGATTCTTCGTCGCGCTGCTCCTTGTTGTTGGTTTTGCTGGAGTGGAGTTTGCCGATTTCCTCCAGAGCGCTGGCCAGAGAGTCCAGGTCGGCGCTGTCCTGGTGCCGAGCCTCCCACAGACTCAGGATGACCGCGGACGGGCTCTGCTGCTTCGCAAAGTAACCCAGGTTTCTGGAAAAGAGGACACGGACGAGGAACACGTGAGACAGTTCAGCGTCGTAACATTTAGCCTGAATAAACACGAAGGGTCTCATGATGGTTACGCTGCTTTTTAAGCTTTTACACATGTCAGATGTTCAGAGTTTGACTGGGCAAAGAGGCTATGACCAACTCTCATAATGAAGTGGGCTAATTATGAATCATACAGTAAAAAAAAATAAAAAATCAACAACAAAAAGTAAACTAAATGGGTCTGAAAATTGTCCTAAAATACAAATTTCACCTTATTTTTCAACTTAAAACTTTAATAAATCCGTTTTAGAATTAGAATTACACCAATTAAGCATCCATTTGTGGAGAAAAGTTGAAAAATATGTTGAAAATGACAGGAAGTAAACAGACTGATGATATCACACAACGTTTAAGCATAATTTACACAAAACAAACTACTTTTTTTGTCCTTTAAACACTGATTCAACAAAAATAAAGGTGTTTTCATGTATTTTTATTTGTAAAATAAAAAAAATCTGTGACACTGAATGAGTTTTGTTCCCATGGATTAGATGGTTGCTAGGTAATTTCTTAGTGTGATGTCATCATTTATTACCAGGAAGTAAAAAAACAAACAAACAAACAAACAAAAAAAAAAAACAATTGCTAAACCACGATAAAATTTGTGAAGTATTTTAACAAAATTTGAAATATATTGATGTTAACTGCATTTTTGTCAACTTTAAGGTGTGTAAATATACAACATACATTTAATAAGACATTGCATTGTGTTTTGATCTAAACTATTAAAACCTAAAAATAACTACATTAAGATACAATATTTTTTCACTTTTAAAACCAACTTATGTTTATTTTCACAATAGAAAAGGCCAGTGTGTTGCCAAGTCCTTTAAACTGTGTAACTGCAGTACACTGATACGTCCACTGGAGGGCAGTGTTGTACCATTTTTGGTGATACCTCCACATTTTACTCAGAAAACAAAGGTGAAGACCACACACAATGGCCACAAAACTATCTTCAATCATGTTCGGTTCATTTAAAGCTCATGACTTAAATGGCTACTTTAAAGTCTTTATGGCAGGTTTTTATCTTTATTTTTCTTCAAATTATTACTTTGTTGGAAGTAAAACATGAAAATTGCATTTGTCGTTAGGAATGGATGTGCCGCAATTTTATTTTTTAAATCTTGGCTTTACTCTCTAGTCGTGTCCTGTGTGTTGTATGTTTTAATTAATTAATTAATTCATTCATTTATTTTTATTGTTCATTTCAATTGTGCACACTTTAACAAAATTGCACCATCTCAATCGAAACAGAGCAGACAGAAGAAAAAAAACTTATAAATATCTGCCAATTTCTTAAACACTAATCAACAGAAATAGTCTGTTTTCACTTTAAAAATTAAAAAAAGAGGGAAAAATATATGTATAAAAGTTGCATAAGTCAAGTGGCACAGTTTGTGAAAAAAACACAAAGTAGAGTTCTAATAACCTTCTCTTTATCATTAATTCAAAAATTTTGATGCAAAATCACTTTCAGTTTAAACATTCCTTCAACAAAATATATGTTAATTTGTGAAATAATCATTATAATTGTAGATTAGGCAGGTTTTTGTCTTTGTTTACAGTGTGGTTGCTAGATAACGAAATGCCCATCTCCAACCAGGAAGTTAAATTATAAACTGGATGAAAAATTATGATTTTTGGGTAACATTTTATATATAATCAGGCTGACTATGTAAAATGAACCATTTTCTTAAGCATTTAAACAGACAATTTGAGTCATTTTAGACAAACTAATTATCCTTTTCTTTATCTATATCACCAAGGCAAAACCTTTCATCCAAAAGCACAATTTTCTGACAGTTTAAACTTTAATTTAACAAAATAAAGGTGTTTTCATATATTTTCATAAACAAAAAACACATTCTCTTCGGGTAAAGGACAGTGACAGACATGTTGTGCAGAAAGTGTTGGATCATACATATATTTTGAGTAGTTTTTGGTCATAACCGTCTTAATTGTCTTTAGTGTCTTATATAAATTGGAGCTGTTTGGTTGAATAACTGAAGTGAAGTGTGTGGGCGGTGCTTTGTTTTGCTTATGGCACTTTGAATGCATCACTGTTGTTCAGCTAAAATAAAAGTGTAATGTAAACGAGCTTCAACAGCCTGATCTGAACCTGAAGGAGAAATAAATGCTGGTTAAACTGTCACGAATAGCAGGACAGAGCATTGCATTTGTGCTGAAAAAAAAGAAAAGAGCTTTAAATCACATTTGATGATACATTTTGATTATTCAGTCTTGTAAAAATAACAGTTTTTAAGTTGTACATTGTGATTTTGCTGTTATATCACTCAACCTTTGAGTTTTTATCGAATAAAATTTCTTTTTTTTGCTGATTACTTGTCAACCTTGTCTTTAAAAATAGCTTTGAAAAATGTATGAACATAAAAAAGTAATAGTTATTTCCAAAATGAGACCGTTTCAAGCTGATGTAAAAAGCATTTGCTGAACTTAAAGCAGAGTAGCTTTGTGAATTCAACATTTTATATCTTTAAAGTCGTGAAAGAGTGTCCGCCACCTGCTCGTCTCCATGGAGATGTCACTGCTTTCCCTGGAATATTCCGCTGTCTGGCATTTAGTAAATGTATCTATCACACTGTACCATTTTAATTAATAGCACGTTTACTAATGCCTTACTATGGAACATTCCACAGACAACCAGGTGGTGGACCGAAAGTTACATAGTGCACCTTTAAACTGGTCTATATTGATAGAAAATAAAAATAAAGTGTAATTATAATTATTGTTTTGTATATCTTCATACATTAGATAATAGTATTTCTTTATTCTTTTAATGTTACAGCAACAAAAGCTACACAATTTAACAGTTTATAGTTTTATTCAAATAACTCATCACAAGGTTCATTCACCTTTTCAAAGACACAATTCAAGGACTTTTCAAGCACCTTAAAGGTGGACTAGTTGGTTTTTTCCATCACTTTCATACTTAACTTGACTTTTCACATCTTTGAACTCATGGTGAAGTTTTCTTTGTTGGGTGTGTGGAAATTTGGGGAAAAGAAGCAATTTTAGAAAGCTGCATAAATGAGCAAGTAACTCACAACATGAAAAACACGAGCAGTTCACGACTCGTTAACTGTTCTTTCACTCGATCGGCCTCAGCTCCGTATCACCAGCGCCGTTCTTCTAATTTTAGTTTAGTTCAGAGCACTTAAAACAATAAATTGTTAAGTTAAGTGTAAATATTCAGACGAAACAGATCAGCAAGTTCACATTTCAAGCATTTTCAAGCACTTTTTTTTTTTTACAAAAGTGAAGGGCTTTCACGATCTTTAAAACAACATGATAAAGTTCAAGCATTTTCAAGGATTTTAAGAACCCATAAAAACCTTAGAACTAAGAACTAGATATCAACAAATCCTTCTTTACGTTCCAGCTTAATCTCAGAGAAATCTATGCATGAAGTGGATTAAATGAAACAATAAAACCTCTTTAGGAGACCAAAAAAACCACACAAAAAAAGAAACAAGTCTTGCCTGTAGTGTCTTGCCTAAATATTATCAAAAAAATAAAAGTAAACTCTCTGGTTTTGCGTCTCTCTGACACAGCGGCCATCTTGGGTTGCTCATGCTATTAACCACTTAGCAACGCGGCTAGTCTGGTATGATTTGAAGGACTCCAGCGGAAGTGTCATATATTTTCCCTATAGCCGTTAGCATTAGCCGCAAAAAACACAACATTCTGAATGATCCAGAGAGTGTCAGCTGTTATGAACACGTCAAGCACATTTAGGTGACGTCAAAGCCTCGTTAAAAGTCATTTTTTAGTGTATAAACTGTTTGGTGTTTTAATTTAGATGATAATTAACGTGTAAAACATCATCGTCATCTGAGCTGAAGGCTAAGTAGCTTTAAATTGAGATTTCTGAACTGATAAGAATCCACATTATTAATGACACAAAACATCCTCTTTTATGTTACAGGTGGAGGCCAGAGAAATGACATAAATATCATGAAAGAAACATTTAGTATGGGCATTTTGCCTCACTGTTCATAAGTGTTCAACGTAACTCTGGGAAGCATTGGCAAGACATAAGTCCAAGTGTCTTCATCGGACAGTGATAGAGACGCTATGAATGTCTATGGATCTATAACGGTGTTCAGCTAAAACATAATAACCTAGAGCTGACACATCACAGAGAGATGTGTTGTTAGTTATGGTTAAAGACACAGGCTGCAGAAAGTTCAACATAATATCTAACTTTAATGCTGCCAATATGTTAAAAATGTTTGAAAATGCATAATTTGGCCTTTTTTACTCTCGATAATGCAGGGATTTCTTCTTAAAGTGCATTTTATCCATAAAATTGCAAAATTCTTCATTACGTTCAATTTATTTGCGTCTTCACATACAGCACCAACATGGCGGCGCTGTCTGTATCGTAGCAACTGTAGAGATCGAGCAATTCCGCGTCCATGAATATCCATGGCTCCTACTATGTCTATGATTAGCGCGCGACTGGCCCGGGCCCTGACAGCCGTCGCCCCCTGGTGGCGGCGCTCTACTCACCGGTCCAGGTGCAGTTTGCGGGCGAGCAGCTGCCAGTCGTTGCCCTTGGCGTTGGCAGTGTCGAAGGTGGCGCAGATCCTCTGGTGGATGGACGGGGGGATCCTGAAGGCGCGGGGCCCGCTCTGAGTCGTCACGGTGCAGTCGGACTGTGTGAAGAACGGCAAGGACTCTTTCTCACACTGGAGGAAAGAAGGAAAGAAAAGAAGGCAGCGTCAGGAGGAGAGCGAAAGAGAAGGAAAGGGACGAAGAGACGGAGCGGTGGATGGATCAAGGCTGTGTTTTACAACCTTTTTGAGTCGCAGCACACTGTTTAGTTTAATGTGAGACTCTGCAGGTGAATAGGAAAAAATCTTCAATTTAAACATATCAATTTGAAACTTCTCCTGTAGTTTAAGAAAAAAATAAATTACAACCTTTTAATCTTGTAATGTTTTCATATAGAATTAGGGCATTTTCTGTGCAAAAACACACACAATTGTACACATTTGGGACAGTTAAATCTGGAAAATGGACAGAACAAGGTTTAAATTTCTTGATTAATTTTGTACATATATTAGTAACAAAAAACTTTACAGAGGGAATTTTGGATTTTTTATTTAGTTTTTGCGTAAACTAGATTTGTCTGAAAATTTTAAAATGTAAATTTTTCCTCTTTTTTTTTGTTTTTTTTTTTTACTTAAAACGTCAATAAATCAGTTTTAGAATTAGATATCAACAAATCCTTCTGTTCGTTTGGTCAAAATCTTATTGAGTCCAGATTGTACAGTTTGATGTAGGATCTACTTTAAAGCTGATCTTTATGTCTCGAGGGACAAAAATGCATTTTAAGAAAACTTTTGAAGTTACAATGTCCCAGAGAAATCTATGGATGAAGTGGATTAAATGAAATAAAACATCTTTAGGAGCAGATTGGACAAGTTTGTTGTTTCCACATGAAAGGCGACATGTTGAGAGAGCAAACTGACCAAAAAACAAAACATGGAAAAAAAAAATGTTTTGCCTGTAGTGTCTGGCCTTAATACAGTCAAAAAACACCGTAGACCTGAGTGCAGTGCAGTTGTGTTGTTCAGGACACTCCAAAATGGTAAAATAGTCAATTACACAGCAAAAAATGTATAGCGTAGCCTAAAATGACTTATCGTTTTGACTCTATGAGATTCAATTGCTGATGTGATGAAGAATATTTCACTGGTTTTGAGGTATTTCTCACAGATTATACGATAATTTATCTTAATTTATCTTATCTTTATCAAAAAGGAAAATAAAGTTGCCAATGGAGTCAGTAAAATCATCATAACCTACTGGCAGATAATTACCTTGAAGTCAGAAACAGTTTGAAACAAGTCAAATCATCTAGTTCCATCAAATAGTCTTACCTAAACTTAACTTGTCAAAATGTCTGAAATTAACATTGAAATCAAGACATTTCAGCTCATCTACAAATTCATTTTTTGCCGTGTACATCCACATTTGTGATTCTTTTAACTCAAACGGGACATTTTTTCAAGGCCCACCAGGTAAAACCTCAAGGGGAACACAAAACGAGAGAGAAGAGAGTCAAAGTGAGGAAGACGGACAGGGAGCCGAAGAGAGACAGGAAAAGTGAGAAAGAGATGGTACGTTTTGATTAGGGCTGCACAATATATCGAAAAAATATAGTTATTGCGATGACAAGTGCAATATACATATCGCAAAGATGCACGATAATTCCTACTGGTTAAACCTTAAAGTGCGTATGACGGGTTTTTATGATTTTCTAATTTTGACTTTATTCCGTGTATTAATACCTCGTGTAAATACAACTTATAGTTTTACACTAATGAAGTCGCTATTTGTGGAGAAAAGTTGAAAAATCTGTTGACAGTGACAGGAAGTAAACAAACTAATGACATCACGTTGGGGAGACAAAGGACATGCATAGATTACACAAAATAAACAACTTTTTCACCCTTTAAACTTTGCTTCAAATCTTAACTGCATTTTAGTTAAATGTGTATTTCAACCTGTCAGAGGCACTTTAAATGTTCAAGTACAGAAACGGCAAGTGAATGTTAAAGTCTTTTATTGTTAAAGCTCTTGCTTAAAATCCTCATCATTTTGTTTCCACTGTTTCATTCACATAAATGAAGGTGAATAAAATGTAAGAAATGTTTAAAATGTCTTTTTTTTTTAAAATGTCTCCAATGCAATATTTGTACCTAAGCTACTATATCTTAAAGTAAGATTTGAGTACTTAATTGTTATTGTTTATACCTGGAAAAGAAATGAAAAATATATGCAAATGAGGGAAAACTATCGCAATAATATCGTTATAACAATACTTAACGCCCATATCGCACTCATTTCCAATATTGTGCAGCCCTAGGTTTGATTCCCGATTCGTTCATTTTTGTGATTCTGCAGAAATCCACAATGTTGTTCAGTCCCTGTGATATCTTTCATTCCTTTCCTTTTCCCTCGTAGGCGGCCATGTTTGTTTTGATACAGACGGACCATGTGTGTCCCTGTCAATCACGCCCATCTGAACTCTGGGAGATGAACGCAGCGACCCGACTCATATCGATCTGTGCAAAAGTACTCCGAGAGATCATTTCCAGCCAAAAGGAACGAGCGCGAGAGAAAAGAGCAGTACTCAACAGTCTACTGTAATAAAATCTGTAGCTTAATCGTAATTTCAACAATTTTGATTTATTAAAATGGATTTTCTTCATAAACCTAGATTATTTTAATTGTTTAAGGGTGTTTTTGACTTTTAGTTTTAATTTCTTCTTACTTCAAGCCAAATTGTTTGCAAATGAGGTAAGTTTTTTATTTATTTTTTACTTAGCTCACTGGCAAATTAATTGTCTTTATTTAAAGCTAAATTACTAAATTACCCGTCAGAAATATCCTGAAACCAGTGAAATTGTCTACTACTCATAAGTAATTCAATCTTTTCTAGTCAAATCTACTCAAAATAAGATTCATATTTAGAATTCAGGTCATTTTAATCAATGCTAGATATTGAATTTTTACAGTGTAGTGATTGTATATAATTACAATTTATACATTTATTGTATTGTATTGGTCTGTGCGCCACTTTGTGGGTGACTGCAGGTGGAAATCAGTTATTTTCCTCTTTTATGTGGGTCAATGTTTTATGCATTGTCTCTGATAAATAAACAAATAAATTAAACTAAACTGAACTGAACAGAAACAACAACAACATCAACAATTCCATTTACTTTTTGCCCATATTGACCTTATTCTGCCCCGCCCACTTTTGCAGTTTTTTGCACTTTTGTTGTAAACGCACTCCCGTTTGACGAGAACTCCGTTAAAGCTAATGACGAACGAGGGAAAAGTCTCGCCGCTAAAATGTTACATAAAGTAGATTGATTTGTGTAAAATGTTTAATGAACACGAGCAACAACAAGTCAACAACGCAACGATTTCCTGGGCGTCTGACAAAGGCTTTTTAGTCCAAGTAGAACTTATTTTCTGTTGAGCTCGTCTGCTCCATGTAAACTACAACGGAAACAAGACGGCGGTGCGTACAGCAACTTCAGGAATAAGGTTAATAGCTTTAAAATTAAACTGTCCTCTTAAAGGTCCCATATTCTGCTATTTTGCCCTTTACACAGTCTATTCTAAGGGCTTTGTTGATACATTTTTGCGTTGTTCAATATCCATAACATAACAGTTTCCAAAAAACACCAATTTCTTGGACTGGCCCCCCTCCTTGCAAAAGCAAACGGCTCACTCTGAGATCTGACCCCCCCGAACAGAGAGCAGTCTGCCTCCCCCGCCCAACTCGCGCGCCTCCCCCGCCCAACTCGTGCCGAAGCCTAGAGCGGAGATGGTGCATGCGCCGTGTGCTCCGGTAAACAGCGATACACAAACACTGAATAAACATTTTATCCGTCCTGACGGTGCGTCGTGCTGAGTCCTACGTCCTGGATCTGACCTGGAGTTTGACGTGCTCCAGTACCTTGACGACGGACGCGTTGCCGTTTGGTAAATAACAAGCTAACTCTTCGATCTGTCGTATCCATCGTGTAATTACTGTGTAGCATTAGCATTAGCTGTTTTTATTCTGCGGCTGCGCGCTTCCCGGAGGCGTGGCTTAAACACCGCGTCATCTTAGTGAGGAGCCCCCGTCTGCTGCTCAGCCGAGGGGGACGGAAAAGACAGTTCTCTAGTGAAAACATGCGGGAATCGATCAAAAAACCACTTTGGGCACAACATACGAGGCCCAAATAGCACTGTAGGAAGGTTAAAACCTCTGAAAAGTCGATTTTGCATGTTATGGGACCTTTAAACTTTATATGACAGATTAGACGATACATTTCACTAAAATGTAGTGAACATGGTTCTATTTAACCCACATAAATTACACAATAGTTATGATCTGATAAATAATAATCCCTGATAATGCCTTTATTTTGTTGAATGTTTAAACTGTCAGAGAAATGTGTCAGTTGAGTGTAAATTGTCTCTGTATTTACAACGGCGCGTCGCTTTTTGAGGAGTTAGTTCCAACCAAACCAAACTTATAATTAGAAAAAAAAACATTTGAACGTGTCATATAGACCAGTGGTTCCCAACCTTTTTTGTCTGCAGTACCCCCTAAATTATGTTTCACACTCAGAGTACCCCTTAATTTGAGTTTCAGGCAAAGAAATGGGTTTAATAGTTGAATATAGTCAGTTATTACAATTGTATGTATTGTTTTAATTATATTTATGGTCCAAGATACTCCAAAGAGAAGCAAAATTTACAATTAATCACACATTTTTACAGATAAGAGTACATTTCATCTTCATTTAAAACCTAAAACCATACCAACTACCCCCTGGTAATTCCTCAAGTACCCCTGGTTGGTAAACACTGATATAGACTTTAAATTACACTCTCTGTGAATTATTTTTTGATATTATAGCTAGACTGATTGATTTGATGCCTTGACTACAACAAGAGCTGAACCAGGACAAGAAAACCAGCTCAAACTGGCCCATGACCCCATTTTGAGAACCATTCCAGAAGCACACAATGTCTCGGGAGGCGCTGTAGCCGTTGTTTAGCTCGTGCAATGGTCCTCTGCAGCCAATAACCTCTTTATAACTCTGAATACTTACTGTCTGTGACCATTCCACTCAGTATAAGTTTATGACAGCGCGGTTCAGCCACATAACATCCGAGCACAGCCTGTAAACACGGCGATAATGTGGGCACAAAGCAGAGAGGAGCTCCACGAGGTACAAAAGGTTAAGGTAGACTTTGCTGTCCCTGCAGGGAAATCTGCCTCTGACCCGTCCTCCCACCGACAGGAGCAGAGCGGCGCCCGGACACTTCTCTAGACTGTGAAGATGTGACTGCGCTAGTGTTAATTTTGACAAGAAATTTCAATTTAGTTTTAGTCTTCTGTCTAAAAATGATTATTAGCTTTAGTCAAGATTTAATCAAACAATTATTGTCAGTTTTAGTCAATGAAAATGTTGTCTTCTTCTGCTACAGTGACTTTTTTTGAGCTTTTAACCCTGTTCTAACAATGTTCCGTCATCAAAAACGTACCTGGAGTGGCTTTCAAATTGCATTCACGCTGTTTTGAGGAATGTTTATTAGAAAATCCTGTCCCTCCAAGCGTCAAAAACACTTCCTGTTTCAGTTTCCAATAAACTAAATGAGCATCTGTATCTCTGCTGTTGGCTATGACACTTTCTGAGTTTAGGCGCCACCTACTGACTGCATAGCGCTTACACAATATAATTAACTTATTACTCAAGGGGCTGCGTGAGATGCTAATTAGCCTAGCAGTTGTAGTGATCGTGTTTAGACGGCAGAAATGCTCAAAACGCGTTTGACGAAGATTTAAAGCACACATATTCTGCAGCAGTGACTTTTTTGAGCTTTAAACCATGTTCTAACAATGTTCTGTCATCAAAAACATACCTGAAGTACCATTCAGCTGCATTCACGCTGTTCTGAGGAATGTTTATTAGAAAATCCTCTCCCCTTTGAGTGTCAAACACACGTCCTGCTGAACTCCCTTGATCAGATTTCATACGTCACTTATCCCTGAATCTTCCGCTGTTTTAGTCCTTAAATCATCTCTAAACTCGCTCTGAGCATTTCTGCCTCTAAACACGATAACCGCTACTGCTAACCACATCATAGCGGGTCTTAAAGTGATAACATAATTAAATTGTGTAAGCTCTAGGCGCCATCTACAGGCTGATTACAGGGCAGGCAGCAGAGAAACATGTTTATTTCATTGTTCGTTTATTTTCTGTTCCCCCACTTGGAAGAAGAAGACATTATACATTTTTTCTTCACAAACTGCAACTTCTCCGGTGTAAAACTATGATAAACATTTAACACAGGTGCCCTTCCATCAAACTAAGTCAGAATTAGAAAAACCTTAGAAAGAACCTGTCATATAGACTTTAAGGAGAATTATAAGCCTGAATCATTCTTAGTAAACTATTTGTTCACTATGGATTATGTCTTTGTACATATTTTATTAAGGACTGAATAAATGTGGCTATTATAAAGTTTATTTGCAATTTACAACAAGCAATCACAATCTGATTAGCTGCTTCGTTAATTTACATAAACATATGATTGACAAACAAAGCTGTGGCCTGCATTCATTTTAAGACGTGTTTTATAATAGTCTTTGTCATAAAAAACAAACGTCCATCTACTCTGCACAAATTAAAAGCGGTTTTGTAATTTTATGTCACCAAGTGATAAAATATATTCAGTGCGTTGACTCCCTTCACCTTCAGTGGTCATAATGTTTTGCCCGATGGCGTAAACAAGCTTTAGTAAAAGTTGGAGTTGACGGCTCGATGACAAACGTGGTCCAAAAGTCCATCCTGAGGGTTTATCTCGACTTTGCACAGCCTGTGTACACCGCGGCTTAGGCGTCTGAGCCGTTACATAATGTTTGTCTTCAAAACAGACTCTCGCAAAGTTACTCGCCGAGCCGTTTCTCTGTTTGAGAGAGAGACATGAAGTCGGTTTAAGATTCAGCGCTGTCTTTTAGGAAGTTTGATTAGTTTAACTTGGTACATAAAGCTTTGTAACTGTCCATGCTGTGCCTCCTGTCATATACTCCACTAAACACAAGCACTGTACATTTAGAGCTGGGCGATATTGACGTAAATAAATATCAGGACATTTTTTAAGTATCCCAGTAGACAATATTCAGACGATATTATGAGAATCCAACAGAATAAAGGACAAATATTATGCATAATTGACTTTTTTGAGCTTTTAACCATGTTCTAACAATGTTCCGTGATCAAAAACATACCTGAAGTTGCATTTCGCTTCATTCATGCTAGTTTGATGAAGTTGGGGAATCGTCTCCCCTCGAGCGTCAAAAACACTCCATTCTGAATTTTCTCGTGACGTTTTTTCGATAAGTTACGCTGTCTTGAAAAAGCACTGCTCTGTTTTTGAGTCCATAAATTATCGTGAAACTTGTTCTGAGCATTTCTGCCTCTAATTATGATCATTACAAATGCGTCAACAAAAGGAACACGGCTAGCATGAGAAGTAAGTGTATTTTACGTTTATGTGATTCCCTCTGCAGCCAGAAGATGGAGCCAAAGTTAAGTCACTCTGCGGTCTCCCAGGGCTAAAAGTGATACTGTTTTTTTGTAAAAAGTATAGTTTTAGTTCTAAAACATAAGATGTCAAAGTAAAGATCCTCAAGAGCAGGTTTAAAGGCCAATTACAGTACAAATAATGCATAATATTTCTCCTTTAAAACATGTCTTTAAACATAAATAATGGGGTCAAATGCAGAAAGGAACTGTTTGTGTGACTGACTATAATTGTGTACTCAAATTAAACAATGTCAAATGTATTAAATGACACAGATTATGCATTAAGGGCTACAGAGACCATGGATTCTGTTGCCGTGGCAGTTGCGGCGGCCATCTTGCAATTGTAGAAAGAACAAACTTTAATAGAAAAATGTAAAAACAGGGCAATAAAAATCCTAGATTCAATTGTTTAAATTCCCATACAATTGTAATTTGTGGTTCTAATAATGCAGAAAGCTCTACCTGTGTCTGTCTGGACATTTGTTCTTTGAATTTATTATCATTTTCAGCCTAAAGTCACTGCACTAGTCTATATTTTATGCATCGTTAAACTGTTGTTGTTGTTGTGTTAATACATCATAAGAACGAGTTAAAAACCTAAGATAAAAAAAAACAAACTTTTTTCTCATTAGTTTAGTAAAACATGAGTTAAATAAAGTACAAATACAAAAAAAAGATCAAATTTGATATTTTTTGTAAAAAGCCCAGCTCTCAGTTCGTTTGTGTGAGTTCTCCAGTAGAATTTTCCAACACGACATGGAGCGGGAACTGCACCTTGGTCACTACAGGTTACCATGGCGACGTTCTCTCTAACCCGTATCATACCTCGACGTGTCTCACTATGACAACAGCTACAGTCTAACCATGTATTTTGAGCGTATTTGGACAGAAAGAGGCAACACGCGCTCATTCAGAGAGCAGATCCATCCAGTTAAACGTGATATTGTGGCCCTTTCACAGAACTAACTGTAATTTCCTCCTTCTGTATCGAACATATGCTTTAATGTATGCCTCCTCTTTAAATCGCGTATGTACAGCATGATGTGGGTGAGAAGACTGAAAGAGCAGCTGTCAGGAGCCAATTTACACCTGTTCCATTTCTGTGCGCTCTTTATCTCCGTTAAGCTTTGGAAAAATACACATTATCATCTGTGCACCTCACACGTTTGTCATTCTATTTAAATAACGCTGTTGAAATTGCAAGTGTCACAGCTATTAGGGACATTATAGGCTCGTGCAGAAGTGTGTGAATGTATGATTTTTCACATTTAAAGATAGCATATTGTGCTTTTGATCTGGTATAGTGAAGGAAGCTATTTTTTTTTTTGTTTATTTGTGAAAAAGTTTGTTCATTGTGTTGATAATTGCAATAATTGTCTTGCTTTTAAGTCTGTCTACCCAATTTTTGTCCATGTTGAACAGTGCAATAATTTCTTCCACAAACAACAAAATGTCTTGCTTTGATTTGAGTAAAAACTGCCAACACTGTAGTTTGGATTTGTACAAACATGTTCTGAAACAAGCGACAAAAGCGAGACCAAAAGTGATATACTGTGATCAAATGCGACAAAAAAGCGCCTACAAGTGCAACTCCATGCACCAAAACGCAACAAAAAGCGACAAAACGTGATTACGAACAACAAAGAGGCGACTAAAAGTGACAAAGACGTGTTTAAATATGACAAACACAACTGAACGTGACAAAAACACGACTAAAGGCGACAAAATTGTGTTTAAAAATGTGAATTTGAACTGAATCCTATATTATAAGTCACAAATCTAATCACAATCGCACTGGTCTGAAAAATCACAATTAGATATTTTCCTAAATCGCGCAGCTGTGTTAAAGACAGCAGAAAAACACAAAGTGAACATGAATAGTGATAAAGTCAAAATCATGATCTGGCCCCAAGAAAATCATGATAATAATTTTTTGCCCCGCTCTATTTCTTATAAAATGTCAACGTCACCGTCAACTTTATTTCTATAGCACATTTACAACTGCACCAGCTGCCCAAAGTGCTTCACGCACACATCATGTTAAAAACACACAGTAAAGTACAACATTATTACAAACACAATTAAATAACAGTTAACTTGTTAAAAGCCAAAGCAAAGAAATGTGTCTTAAGAGCAGATTTAAAAGACTCTGGTGATGGAGCAGCTCTGATCTGTAGAGAAAGACTGTTCCACAGTTTTGGGGCGGCCACAGCAAAGGCCCGTCTCCTCGAGTTTTTAATCGGGATCTGGGCACATTTAACAACATGTGACCCCCTGACCTCACTGATCTGGCCGGGACATGAGCTGTTAAAAGTTCAGACAGATATTCAGGGGCCAATCCATTTAGGCATTTAAAAACGAGCATCAAAATCTTAAAATCAATCCTGAATTTGACAGGAAGCCAGTGAAGGGAGGCAAGCACTGGGGTAATGTGCTCACGCTTTCTTGTCCCTGCCAGCAGCAGTTTGGACCTGCAGGAGGCGCTGTAGGGAGGATTGGTCCAGCCCACAGTACAGCATGTTACAATAATCAAGGCGAGACGAAATAAACAAGTGAATAACTCGTTCAAAGTTACTGGCTAGAAGGTAAGCCTTAACTTTACTTAATGTTCTGAGCTGGTAGAAGCTGGCTTTGATAACAGAATTTATTGCTTGTCCATTTTGAAAGAGTTGTCTAGAAAAGCTTAAATCTTGCGAGCGTAAACTGACTGAAAAATAGGAAGAATGAGTTATAATCTCCTTTTACGTAACAAAACCGAGTACTTCTTCCAGCGCCGTCAATCGTCCTCTGTCCGTGGCCACTGCACAAAGGTTACCCAAAGGCCGGGACAGAGGCGGCCCCTCACCCTCGCCCCCGTCACCCTCCCCCGCCCCCGGCCTCACCTCTGCTACGGCCGTGTAGACCTGCAGGATCTGCTCGTGGCCTTTGACCTGCCTGACGCTGATTTTGCAGGAGAGCTGAGCGGTGGCCGGGCTGAATCTCTCCAGGGAGAAGGCACAGTGCAGGGGCGACTGGTTACTGCACCACACTTGGGAGAAGGAGAATTCCTGAAACAGAGACAAACGAAAGAGAAATATGGATGCGGTTTGTGTCGACGAAGCAGCTGGAGGTTTACTGTTGAGGGAGTGGTTCTATGAGAAAACATGCGGTCCTGTTTTTTAAAGGACATGTATTCTGCATTCTTGTTCTTGGCCTTTAAAGTCAACGACACATTTTACTAAAACGTAGTGAACATGATTATATTTAAGATTTTGATAAACATTTCCCACCACCAGTTTGACCGGTTTTCATAATATTTATAATGTTACTTCCTGGTTGGATATGAGCAGCAACTGTTACCTAGCAACCATTTTGAAAACAAGGGAGAAAATCCATATAAATTACGCAATAGTTATGATTTGACAAGTAATATTACCCGATAACAACTTTATTTTGTTGAATGACCGTTTAAACTGTGAGAAAATTGTGTCCGTTGTGTGTAAATTGTCTTTTCAATGGTGCGTCGCTTTTTGATGACATCACAGAGGGATTCCATTTTAGAACCCAGCACTACTTCCTGTCATTTAAATCTTTTATCTTTCCAAATTTCTTCACAAATAGTTAATAATTGCCACAGGTGCCCTCCCACCAAACTAAGTCAGAATTAGACATTTTTGACAAGCCGTCATATAGACTTTAAACAAGTTCTTGAATTCTTTTGCTTTGGCATCAAGAATTTAAAGGAAAATTACAAATGCTCTATTTTAGTTCAACATTTAGACAAAAGACTGACAGTTTTAACACTAAACAATAGTTATTTCTTTATTAAACATTGTGGTTTTATACTAGCTTGGATTAAGTTCAAGGTAATTCTAAAATGGTCAAATATTTCCCTGTAAAAGGCATTTTTAAAAATTATCGATACTTGCTCAAATGAGTCTAGTTTCGACACATATTTTAGTATTGATAAGTATCTGACTTTTGATTCTTTTGACAGGTGTACCCTGCATCCTACATGTATTAAGTGACGTATGTTTTTGTATTGTTATGAGCCTTTAAACATGCTCTTGAGTACCTTAAGTTTGCATCTCATCTACTGGCTGCATAGCACTTACTCAATTTAATTCTGTTATTGCTCAAGGGACTGTGTGAGATGCTAAAAAGAATGAGTGAGAGTGTTTTTGTGAGGCTCAGAGATGGAGCAGATAAGACGATCTTGTAAACAGGAGCTAAATACAACTGTTTTTGACGACAGAACAACAACAACTTCTTCTTCTTCACATCAAAATAAAAGCTGGTTTGAGATACTGGCTCCACAGAAATGGGGTTGTTTGAGGTTGTTCTTGAAAAATCTCGTACATTATTATCCCTTTTACCGTCGGCGTGAATGAAATGCGAACGTGAAAACCATCTTAATGTTTGCACACGAGCCTCGTTCAACCATTCAGCGCTTCAAAAAAGAACAGGCGCTTTCACATCCACGCGGGCATAAGACCGTTACACAAGAATGAAAGCAGCAAAAATAAATGTTCAAATGAGTAAGAATGACTTGGATTATTCTAAGATCCCACATCGTACTCTATTATTTGAGCTTTGCGTCTTTATTTTGACTCCAGGTATGTCTTTCACGAGAAAAATAAAGTTAAGTTTAGCATAAAATGGGGCTGTCATTAACGAATTTGCTTTGCCGTAACTGTATTTTCATTATTTTAGTCGACAGAAACAGCGAACATTTGAATTATGTCAGTTGTTGCCATAGTTTGCAAGTTGTTTAGCTTTAGTTCTTAAATAAAGACACCTGCCGTAATCAACAAACATAAAAAATAACACTAAAGTCATTTTTTTTTCTGCTCTGATCTGTTTGCTCAGGTTTATTAGCCGTTAAATGTTGTATTTTCACAAAAGTTGGGCTCATTTTTAACTTAAATTAGACATGTTTAAAGAGTAAAAGAAATGACACTTTAGCTAGTTAGTTTGTCCAAATAATAGTGTTGACACCGTACTAATACTAAAAATTCAAACTAAATACTAGATACTAAAAATACACTTGATTCTTGGAACTGATTTTCGAAACCACAAAGAAAATTACAAACGCTCTAATTTAGATCAACATTTAGACAACAGGCTGACAGTTGCAACACTAAACAATAGTTGTTTCTTTATTAAACATTGTGGTTTTATACTAACTTGGATTAAGCCCAAGACAATTCTAAAATGGTCAAATATTTCCCCGTAAAAGTGATTTTTTTAGGATCGATACTTGCTCAAATGAGTCCAGTTTCGATACATATTTTAGTATTGATAAGTATCTGACTTGATACTTTTCAATTCTGACTGAAATACAGACTTTAATTTACATCAAGAGTAATGTTATAGAAAAAGGAAAAGAAAAAAACAAAACGTGTACTGCATTGTATATGTAGTATATACAGTAACACTTTATAATAACTACACTTACTCCTGCCTTTGTAAAGCACGAACAAAGACTTAATTCATAGTGAACATATTATTTATTATGAATGATTCAGGCTTATAGTAACTGCTTTACTAATCCTCTAACCCTGATCGCCCAAACCCTAACCTTAACCTTAATTAAGAGGTTACTAATCCTAAATAATTCTTAGTAAATTATCTGTTCATTAAGTAAATCTTTGTTCATGCTTTGTTAAGGCAAATTAAGGTAAAGTGGTACCGTATATACAAATAATATATTGTGGAGGGGGCGGGGGCTTATTTTTTACTAACTTATTTTATTTATTTTTTTGTTTTCTTATCTTATTTAAAATGTAATTGTATTTATTTATTTAGTTATTGTATTTTTTTCTGGAGGGATGGGGAGGTTTGTGAGTAAAAAAAAGAACGTTGATTGTTCTGCTACGAGGATGCACGTCTTCACAAAAAAACAGAAAAAAAAACAGTAAGAAATATGACCATGTGTCACTGAAAGATGGGCTGAATATGAGGACAAGAATAAAGACTGACAGAAGCAGAACTGTGCGTCATTTGAGAGCGTGAAGAAAAAAAAAAAACATAAATGGAATGAGAAGAAACGCATGCTCCATCTGCATCAAAACAAACGTGAGAGCTTTCAAGTAAAATAAACGCAGATGAAGCTCTAAACCAGGGGCGGCCAAACTGTTTTCCTGAGTACATTTCTGTCCTCGGCGGGCCACAATTCATACGCATTAGCGCACCAATTCTGTACCGCATTTTAAAAGTTTATCTGCAAAGAGATGATGATTATGATTGTCTTTTATTAACGTGTTTTCAGGGGAATAGACTTGATTTGATCTCTTTTGCAACTGCCGACATCCTCTTCAGCATTACATTTGATTAAATAGATTCCCCTTAGCCACTTTGGACGAGAAAAGTGAAAAATCTCTGTTTAAATAAGAAATCCATTTTGTTCTGAATCGTACGAGGATATTTGAGAGACAATGTTTTTGCCGTTTATTAGAGCAGCGCTTCCAAAAACAAAACTGCGAGATCTGCGTCGCTCTGGTCCAAGCCCAGCCTCGAGTCAAAATAATCAAGGTTTACAAAGTCGTACCAGCGCTTTCAATATTAAATCAGTTTACTGGATGCTGCCGTTCCTTTTTTCCAGCAGCCAGCTCTCCTTTAAAGCCCGCGGTGTCGTCTCGGTCCAGATTGCAGTGGCAGCAGCAGCTTGCGCCTGATGGTACGGTAAGCGCAGATCTGGTCGGGAACAGGAAGCTTTGATGTATAATTAATTTGAATGGACACACGCGTGAGAGAAAGTCCTTGACCTGATCCTGGCTTAGTCCCCGCCGGATCTGCATTTTAAAACTGACCCGTGGAGCGGCGATGAGGCAGACCGTCAGAATGAGCAGGAGAGCTGGATTTTTCCGTAGGTTTAACCCCGAGAGCTTTGATCAGACGCAAACGCTTTTAATAAGAGAGATCGGGGAAAGAGAGGGTTCATTGACGGATCAGGGATAGAACCGAGAGCTTATTCTAACGCAGTCTCTCAACGCCTAATATCTAATTTAATTTGGAGGGGACAGCGCATTTTGTTGATACACGATCGTAAATAACACCATCAATTCTCATACTGTGGATAAAATACTGACACAAGGCTGTAGTTTCAACCCAAAGTTCATTTGAAGTATGACTGATATAGTGTCCTTATCATAGAAAAGGTTTCAGGTTCCAGTAGGTTAGACTACTGTAACGGCTGCTCACTGGCCTCTCCAAACGAGCTGTAAAACAGCTGCAGTACATCCAGAACGCTGCTGCTCGGGTCCTGACAAGAACCAGGAAGTACGATCACATTAGTCCTGTGCTCAGGTCTCTGCACTGGCTTCAGGCTCAGAGAATAGACTTTAAAGCAGCTCTGATTGTATTTAAGTCCTTCCATGGCCTAGCACCAAAGTACATCTTTGAACTGTTACGAACCATACGAACCATCTCGTACTCTGAGGACCTCAGGGACCGGCCTCCTGGTGGTGCCCAGAGTCAGGACTAAACATGGGGAATCCAGTTTTATGGAGCTAAAATCTGGCACAGTCTCCCCGAAAATGTAAGACAGGCCCCAACACTGCCAGTATTTAAATCTAGGCTTAAAACTGTTCTGTTTAGCTGTGCATATGATTAAGGTAATTTGATTCGTATTTTATTGTGTCATGTACATTTTAATGTATTTATTTATGCTCTTATGGTGATTGTATTGTGAGTTTTAATGTGTTTTTATTACTGTAAAGCACTTTGTGTTACTTTTGTATGAATTGTGCTATACAAATAAATTTTGATTTGATTTGATTTTGATTCTCTGGCTTATGCTACTGTGAGTAGTGAGAGCCCCGCCCACAAGGAGGAGTCACTGATAGCCTGTTTTTGTTTGGTTAATCGTTTGCCCTGCCTAGTGTCACCTGACCCTGATAGCATATAAGTCAGAGTTTCCAGACCAGCTCTGATTGACAATGACTTTTGGATTCAAGTCGAAACGTCTCGATCTTCAAACAGCGTCCGGATGACAACCCCCTTTTCTAGGATGGAACACGCCTGGACGAATGAGGGATTACATCGACATTGTCATAATCAATTTTTTCTATATTTCAAATATTTATTTCAACCACGTTTTTTGGGTCTTTTTCAGCCCTCTTTGCTCAAATGGCACAACACAAAAAAAAAAAAAAAACATTAAATGAGTGACACAACACTTCCACAAGCTGCTGATCTCTGCCTTGACACTTTTTTATAAGTATAAAAAGTGTTTTGTTAGATTCATGTAATTTTATTTGACTTCGCATGTCTTGTCTGACTGTGTGCTTGGTTCCTGTTGATGTTCTATGTTTTGTCACAACATGTGTGTGCCATGTAGATAGTTGTACCCTTTTCAATCCAATTCAAACAAACAAACTAAACTAAACTTTGAGGTGTTTAATCTGAACACACCAGCGTAATCCTGTTCACTTGTAGCACATTCAACATGATCCTTGTTTAAACTGTGCACAAATGTTTGCTCAGAGGAAGGTCACACTCTCTGCCTGAGCATCGGTGTCACAAGTAACTAAGTATTTTGTTACATTTTTTTTTACAGAAATGCATTACACTACTATGTTCTCCAAATATACTAAATACGTTGCACTCAACACTGGATGCGAGTCTGAGAAAAGCAGGTGCTGCAGCAGAGCAGAGGACGCTCCGTGTTACTGCACTCCAAACTCAAGTGTGTACATCCCCCACCTGCAGTGTCCATTTACACCACACAATGCAGCTGAACGCTACTCCAGGTGTGTTTTTGATGAAGAACATTGTTAGAACAGGGTTATAAGCTCAATAAAGTCACTGTAGCAGAATATGTGTCCTTTAACTTGAGTTTCAGGCAAATAAATGGGTTTAATAGTAAAAAATAGTCAATTATTACTACAATATTTTATGTTTTATGGTCCAAAATTCTCCACAAATACGCTGTTTTATTCAGATAAAAGTACATTTCACCTTCATTTAAAACCTAAAACCATTCCAAATACGCCCTGGTAATTCCTCACAAGTCCCTGTACCCCTGGTTGGGAAACACTGATCTGAGCCAGGGGTTGCCAAACTTTTCTGTCCGGGATCCTCAAAATAGCCAAGCAACCGACTCTGGACCCCCAAAGCGAAATGAAAATGACAGTAACAATAATTTAAAGTGTCAAAGCATGTCAAATCAGGTTTAATTATTGGTTATTTGAATAGTTTATTGTCTTTTTGGACCCAATTTCACTAAAAGATACTGTTTTTAATTTTAAAAAAAAGAGCAAATAATGTCATATTAATTAAAATTAGATCTTGAAATCATCTCGCGACCCCCCCTTTGAGAACCGCTGCTCTAGGCTACAAGAAAACCACGACAGACAATGCTTCGGCGCGCCCAGTTTGGAGATTCTGCCCAAACTTCAAAAACTAAACACTTTTTGACGGCTCCTCTAGTACTAATCCAGCCAATACTTCAACAGCGAGCAACCCGGCCTCAGATATCTGCCTCGTCTTCCTCGCAGCGCTCTTGTAAATAAGCTCTGACAGAGGGAGGGCCGTCCAAAACACGCCGCTTTCAACCCGCGCGCACGCCTCCGAGTCTCCGAGCGGCGACACACCCGAGCGGCCGCACAAAAGGCAACAGAGGCTCAAAACACGAGCCGCCGCGGCCAACGGTTAGCCACCGCAACCTCATTTAAAAGTACTCGAGGAATAAAGTGCGGCCGTGCGCTCGCGGTCACGTCCGTCTGTGGATGTCGGAGGCGCCGAAATGAACCGGTTTGAAAGTGATGCACACGGCTTTGGTGCGAGAAGCGGCCGAAGCAACATGAGGTTTCTTCTTCTCAGACAAAGAGTTTCAAAACATGTGTCAACAAATAAAGCGAGGGAAATATTTGATACTCCGGCGCGCAGAGAGAGAGAGAGAGTCGCAGCTAATTGGGAGGTTTTGTTGCCGAGTGGACACAGAATAAAACAGTTAGGGGTCTTTGACGGAAAAGTGGCAATTATACCAACAACTCCTGGGTTCATTCAATAAAAGGATGTTTGCTGTTTGCCTTTTTAACTTTGTGTCATTATTGGACAACATGCAGTTTTAAGACACAGTAGAGCAGGGCTGTCCAAACTTTATTCACCGAGGGACGCATTTTGAATTTTTGATGAGATACCACTCCTTTAATACTGGGCTGGGAACATTCATTTTAGGTCTGTGTGACATAAAGATGTTTTTTTATGTAAGTCCAAATCCATATTCACCTTATTTGTAGCACACTTTATAAACAGAACTGTTTCCAAAGTGCTGCACAGACACAAACATAAAACGGCAAAACAAAATGGTAACACTTTGTAATAACGGTACTTATTCCTGCCTTAATAAAGCAGAAACAAAGGCTTAATTAAGAGTGAACAATTAGTTTATTAAGAATGATTCACGCTTAATAACTATTTAACTAATAATCTAACCCTAAATCCTAACCCCAACCCTAACCTTAACCTTAATTAAGTAGTAACTAAGCCTGAATCATGTTTAATAAACTATATATTCATTATTAATTAAGTCGTTGTTAATGCTTTGTTAAGGCAAAATAAGATGTAGCTATTATAAAGTAGTACCAACAAAATATATAATAACGACTCGTTTTGACCTTACGGCTTGTAAAACCAGTCAAATCAAATCCAAGCAAAATCATAAAAGCATAAAATAGAAAATAAATAAATAGAATACATTTAGAATAAATAAAAAGCACAGAGGACCACACAACTCACGCGGTGTTAAACGCCAGAGAATAAAAGTGGGTCTTAAGAAGGTTATGGAAATATTTCCAGACGTGGAAGAAGTACTCAATTTTATTACTCAAGTAAAAGTACAGCTATGTGTGCAAAAAATACTAGTAAAAGTAAAAGTATCACATTCAAAAATCTACTCAAGTAAACATGTTGAAGTACCTGTTTAGAAATGTACTTTAAGAGTAAAAGGTAAAAATATTTCATGCAGATTATGACCCCAGTTTTACGTTTTAAATATCATAATTTTGGTAAGGAATCACGCCTAATTTCGGTCAACTCAACGAGGGTCTATTTGAATTAATTCCTTGAATTTTTTGTGGATATTTTTGTTTGCTTGAACTCAAAACCTTCAGGGTCACCACAGAATAACACCTTGAACAAAAAGAAAAGTACTTTCTGCTTTTCAGTCCAGTTAAAGAATTGTAGTGCAGTAAAAATTGTTTTTTTTTTTTTACATGTGGAGGCCGAACAGGTTCATATATTTGTAGCGATACATGAATTATTGTAAAATTCTAATTCATGTGTGCAATATTTACACGTGCTAAACAGCTTTAAACAGGGGGTTTGGGGGTCTTTCCCCAAAAGAATATTTAAGAAATCAAACCATATTTCCTGTTTGTTGGTGCATTTTAACACACATTCCAGCAAATATAAATACATGGGTTTTGTTGTATTTTTATAATGTTGTATTTTAATTAATATTAATCTTTATTAGAGGAGTTTGCTTGGGCAGAATTAATTGACAATCCCAGACTACATTGTTGGTATTTTTCTCGTTTAAAAGAATAACATCACATTATTGTGATATTGAGAGAACTGTTGCAGAGCCTTTCGTCTGTGATGATCGAGAAGGGCATCTTATTGGGGCCCCTTCAGGTTGTTGTCTAATGGTAAGTCCGCCCCTGGTCCCATCTATTTGTCTAAAAGGAGGTGTGGTAAATTTATTAAAACTATGAAATATCTCCATGTATTTGATCCAAACTGCCCTCAAAAGACCACAACTGCACAGAAGTTAATCCAAAAACAATTATTTATACAGAAAAGTACAGGTAAACACTGTATTTATGTGTGATATGCTATGAATAAGATTAAATTCACAATTCCCTCCAAAATCTTCAGCTAACTCACTCCATATCTTCTACGTTTTGCCATAAAAATCCTTTAAATCCTTTGATAAATAAAGAATAAGTCGACTAATACAACATCGACTGATTAATCAACTCAACGATTAAAGGTTTACAGCCGTACACATTTTACAGTAAAGAATACTACTTTTGGTAAATTGGGCCGACAAACATAGATCTGACGGCTGCATTTTCACACGTTGGACACCCCTGATGTGGAGCCTTGATTTTCCAGTCTGTCGGAGCACAATTGTATCCAGACGGTTTGTGGTTTTCGTGGGATCTACAGATTTTTACCTTTGAAGTCACAAATGAAAGTGAGTGTTTTTGGAGCTCGTGAACAGGATCAATCAAACGAGCGTGAATGAAGCTGAAGTCAGCTCCAGGAACATCGTTATGACTTGGTAAAAATCTCAAAGAAAGCTTCATGTGTGCTTTAAAATGTTCTCATAACGACCATCCAAGAGCATCCCGCACTAACGACTTTCTCCCACGTGGATCTGGCACGAGGGGGTGTCTGTACCTGACATGTGGTAAAGGGCTTGATGCTCCAGAGGAACTGTGGGACGTCCTGGATGGACACCTGCAGGCTGAAGGAGCTGGCTCTGAACGGCAGCGTCTGAGGCTCCTCCAGCAGCTGACCCCCTCTGCTCCGCTCGGCCCACACCACTCCCTGCACAGGAGAGAGAGAGAGAGAGGAGGGGAGAGGGAATGAGAGAGAGAGAGAGGAGAGAGTGGGAGGGGGCGAGAGAGGGAGAGACGGGGAGAGGAGAGAGAGAGAGAGGAGGGAGAGAGAGAGAGAGAGAGAGAGAGAGGGGAGGGGGTGAGAGAGGGAGAGACAGGGAGAGAGGGGGTAGTGAACGAGAGGGAGAGAGAGAGAGAGGAGGGGAGAGAGAGAGAGGAGGGGGGGAGAGAGAGCGAGAGGAGAGCGAGCGAGAGGGAGTAAGAGAGAGAGAGGGAGCGAATGAGCGAGAGTGAGAGAGAGAGAGAAGGGGGGTGAATGAGAGAGAGAGAGAGGGGAGAGGAGAGAGAGAGCGAGAGAGAGAGTGAGTGAGAGAGAGAGAGAGAGAGAGAGATAGAGGAGGGAGTGAGAGAGGGAGAGAGGAGGGAGAGAGAGGGGCGGAAGAGGGAGAGAGGAGAGGAGAGAGAGGATGGAAAGTAAGAAAGCAAGAGAGAGAGAAAGTGAGTGAGAGAGAGAGAAGGAGAGAGGAGGTGAGGGGAGAGAAGAAAAATAGAGAGGAGAGAGAAGGAGAGAGAGAGAGAGAGAAAGGGAAAAGGAGAGGGGGAGAAAGAGAGAAAGAAAGAAAGAGAGAGAAGAGAGAAACAGACAGGGTGAGAGAAAGGGGAGAAAGAGAGAGAGAGCGGGAGAGAGAGAGAGAGAGAGAGACAGAAAATGAGAGGAGAGAAACATAGAGAGAGAGAGTGGAGGAGAGAGAGAGAGAGAGGGGAGGGAGAGAGACAGCATTTATAGCATTAGTCGTGTTTTGAACATTTCTGTCAGTTTGTTTTCATAATCATTCTGTCGTCGTCATGTCACACACGTCAGGAATCAAAGGCCGGTTTATCCTCCAACGTCACATCAACAGTGAGAGCAGTGAGCCGAAAAAGTGTGAAATAATTAGCACAATTTAACACTTTTTGTGTAAACTGGTGCAGATTTAAGTCATAAAGTTGCTTATTTCACTCTGGAATTCAAATCTTATAAAAAAAATTAGTAAAAAATCCTTAAAAGTGCACACAAAAGGTACACAATAAATACTGAGCTCCATAAATATTGTTCTGTTTCTCACATTTTGAACAATAAATCGATATTTTAATAAAGGCCGAGTAAAAATATGAACGCTGGTTAAACAAAGCCATTAAAAAACCAAAACATTATCAACCAAATAAAGGTTTATGAATGAGATACGGGTTGAAATATGGCGAGTGAAGGCTTTTAGACAGACAATATTTACAAATAAAGTGCATTATTCATGAAAATTAGAAATAGTTCATTGTTTTTTTGGGACATTTTGATTAAATTATGTCTCTGTCTTTGTTTTAAAAAGCATTTTCGTGTGTGTTTTACAGTCTGTATTGTCCAGATAACACTTGCGATTATCAAAAATGTGGCTAAGATTATTTTTTATCGTGGATTTGTCACATTTAAAACCTCCTCAGTGAGAGACAGGAGCGGGGATCACCACTCAGACACCAGCAGAACTGAAAATTAAACTTTGGCATTAGCAGAAAACAAAAACATAACAAAAATATGTAAGACTTAGCTTTGCCATGGCAACCGCACAACTTAATCCTAAACTAATCCCTAATTAGCACACAATTAATCTCGGCGAAACAAAAACGCACCAGACTATTTTGGCGAAGTAAGCCCGAAGGAAAAGGGAGAAAAAAGTCCACACAATGCTTTTTCCTCCTCGCTCGGGCGACACACGATTTTGCATATCAGCGTCGCACACCTGCCGCGGAGCCTGTCTCAAATATTACCCCGAAACAAGGCCCCGTGACGCCGAGCGGGGCCCACTGTGGCGCAGCAGCCGGTCGGGAGGCCCATTAGCTCGTGTTTACCTCCTCGTGGTGCAGGGAGGAGGACGGGGCTGCGCCGGTGTCCTGAAGGGACTCGAGAAGGAGCAGCTCGGCGACAATATCAGGACTACATCTGCAACTAAGGATTGTTTGGGTAATGGATTTGTCTGGCGATTATTGTTTCGAATGTGAACATGAGATTTTTGATCATTTTAACTACTTACACACAGCAAAAAATGTAAATCTATCCAAGCTTAAAATTGAACTTATCATTTTGATCTGGATTTGAGTAGATTTGACTCGATGAGATTTAATTGTTGATGTGATGCAGAATGTTCCACTGGTTTCAAGGTATTTCTGACTGATCCTTTTGCTTAAAATACGTTCAAGCAAATTTAAAAACACAGTTTTTGGTTGTATTTTTTTTAATATTTAGCTTTATTACAGTTTGCTTGGGCAGAATTAATTGACAATCCCAGACTACATTGTTGGTATTTTTCTCGTTTAAAAGAATAACATCACATTATTGTGATATTGAGAGAACTGTTGCAGAGCCTTTCGTCTGTGATGATCGAAAATGGCATCTTATTGGGGCCCCTTCAGGTTGGGGACCCAAGGCAATTGTGGCCTGTTGTCTAATGGTAACTCCGCCCCTGGTCCCATCTAGTTGTCTATAAGGAGGTGTGGTAAAATGTATTAAAACTATGAAATATCTATCCAATCTTAAAATGGCTTGAATTTATCATTTTGATCTGGATTTGAGTAGATTTGACTCGATGAGATTTAATTGCTGATGTGATGCAGAATATTTCACTGGTTTCAAGGTATTTCTGACTGATCCTGCGATCATTTTGCTTAAAATAAGAAAATAAATGTGTCAGTGAGTAAGTATAATGGTCTTAACCCACTGACAGATCATTTGGATTGAAGTAATAAATAATGCATTGAAACAAGTCACAAACGGTTTGAAACAAGTGAAATAATCCAGTTCCATCAAATAAATCGTCTCCACTGATCTTAACGAGTCAAAACGTCTGAAATTCAGATTAATATCCTGAAATCAAGACATTTGAACTCATCTAGATCTTCATTATTTGCAGTGCAAGTGAAGCCTCCAACAACATTCATTATGTTTTCTTTATCGGACTGTATCGGACCGTTGTGGTGAAGAGAGAGCTGAGTCGAAAGACAAAGCTCTCGATTTACCGGTCAGTCTACGTTCCTACCCTCACCTATGGTCATGAGCTCTGGGTAATGACCGAAAGGACGAGATCGCGGATACAAGCGGTCGGAATGAGCTTCCTCCTGCCGGGTGGCTGGGCGCTCCCTTAGAGATAGAGAGGAGCTCAGTCACACGGGAGGAGCTCGGAGTAGAGCCGTTGCTCCTCCACGTCGAGAGGAGCCAGCTGAGGTGGCTCGGGCATCTGCTCAGGAGCCTCCTGGACGCCTCCCTCGGGAGGTGTTCTGGGCATGTCCCACCGGGAGGTGGCCCTGGGGAAGACCCAGGACACGCTGGAGGGACTATGTCTCTCGGCTGGCCTGGGAACGCCTCGGGATCCCCCCGGAGGAGCTGGAGGAAGTGTCTGGGGTGAGGGAAGTCTGGGAGTCCCTGCTTAGACTGCTGCCCCCGCGACCCGGCCCCGGATAAGAGGAAGAAGATGAAGGTGAAGGAGACACTACAGGCAAAACTCATTTATTTCCAATTTTTTGTTTTTTGGTTAGTTTGCTCTCTCACAACACAAACTTGTCCAATCTGCTCCTAAAGATGTTTTATTCTTCCATTGAATCCACTTCATCCATAGATTTCTCTGGGACATTGTAACTTCAAAGGACGTTTTCTTAAAATGCATTTTTCTCCCTCGAGACATAAAGATAAGTAGATAAGTAGATCCTACACCACACTGTGCAATCTGGACTCAACAAGATTTTGACGAAATGTACTGAAGGATTTTATAAATATCTAATTCTAAAACTGATTTATAGAAGTTTCAGTCCAATCTAGTTTAGTTAAAAACAAAATAAGAAATCAAAAATCCCCGCTGTAAGGTTTTTTGTAACTAATATGTACAAAATGAACCAAGAAATTTAAACCTGGTTCTGTCCCAAATATGTGTAATTTTTGACCATTTTTACACACAAAATGCCTTACTTGAATTTTTACGACAATTTTCAGTCAGATCTAGTTTACTCTAAAACTAAATAAGAAATCCAAGATGTTTTTGTAACTGATATGTGTTCAAAATCTGTTCATTTTTCAGACTGAAATGTCCCAAATATGTGCAATTTTTACACTTAAAAGACCACATTTCTACATGAAAACATGACATGATGAAAACCTTGTGATACTTTTCTTGCATTTATGTGCGTAAACTACAGGAAAAGTTTCAAATTGATATGTTTAAATTCAAGATTATTTCCCCTTCACCTGCAGCGTCTTAATTGCTGCGGCTTAGAGTTTAGGGAAGTAGTCGCTCTGATTAAAGTTAGGTTTGGTCTCCAGGAAATGTTTTTTTTTTCTACATATAAAGAAAAGCAGTAGATTTCTGTCCCGCGCCTGTGTCTCGGAGCGCCTCCACGCTGCACAGGAGGTCAACATCCTGCAGGTAAAACGTGAATGTAAACAGGAGCTCAGAGCGGCAGAGGGCGGAGGTGAAAGGTCGAGGTGAGAGCCCGTTTGCTGATGTGGGCTGCGGCCGTGAATCCTGAGCAGGTTTGTGGTATTTCAGGAAGGAAACCGGACCGGAATGAACGAGAGAACTGTGTGAATCCGCAACCTTGGGAAAAGCAGGAGCGGGAAAAAAAAACAAACTGAAAAATACAAAAGGAAAGAGCAAGAGAAAGTCCAAACCTGTCACTTTTTCATTCTTATTCTTAAACAGTATATACAGCAAAAATGTATGCCTAGCTGAGTTTAAAATGACTCGAATTACATTTTTTTATCTGGATTTGACTAGATTTGACTTGATTTAATTGCTTTAATTGTGATGCAGAATATTTCTCTGGTTTCAAGGTAAATCTGACTGATCTTGTGATAAATAAGGGGAAAAAATGCAATAAAAAAGTACAATTATCGAGATAATTTGGCTTGAAGTAAGAAAGTAATGTATTGAAACATTTCAGAAACTATTTAAAGTAAGTAAAATAACAGTCTTAATTAGTCAAAACGTCTGAAATTAAGATTAATATCCTGAAATCAAGACATCGAAATTATTGTATTGTAGTACAAGAAAAATCCATATGTTAGAGTCTTGATTTTCAACCAATGTGCCGGGAACACTAGGACAACTTTCCAACTCGGAATTCCTGCTCGGAAACTCTGAGAACGTTTCAGAATCCAGTTAGAAAATTGAACATGGCTGTGCAGCTTGATTCGGTTAAACTTTAAACCCTTTAGTTCAGGGTTCATCAGATTCATTTTCTCGAGGTGAGATATTTTGGAGGTCCATGACTCCTGGGCTGAAGGTGCACGACACGTCTCAATTTGAGCTCATGCAAACTTTAGATCGGTTTCATTAATGATCAAATAACTACTGCTAAATTAGGTTTTTGTGGAAAAATGAAATATAAAATGCTTTACCAACGGTGTTCTACAGAAACCAGGAACGAACCAAGTCTAAAACTGAATTAAACAATTGCTAAACCAGGTCTAAACTTGTACTAACCTTGAATTAAACCAGTAAAGAAGAGGAAATATTTTTTGTGAGATTTTTGTAGTTTGTAATAATATTTTTTTGAAGTTCGGGGATCGGATCAGATTGTTCGGACGGCCTGATTCAGCCCCATTCTAAATTCGGAAAGGAGGTAAAAGTGAAGTGCAACATAATGTGATTTCACTGGAAAAACTGGGATTTTAGAACATCACAAAATATGAAAAATGGAGATGATTTTGTAAAAGTAAAAGCCTCAGACACATGAGTGACACCAGAGCTGCTTTAAACACATTTATTATTGTATTTTACATCATGTTTTAAGAAATTATGATAAACTCTTTGCATTTTTGATGAAGAAACAATCCAGATTTACTGGAAAAATACTCAGAAATGTTGAGCCAACAAAAAAAATTCATTTTATCTAGAGATATATTAGATACTATTCCATAAATTCGATTCTTTTGAAGCTAAAATACAATTTTAAGGCTAGAACATGTTATTTTGTCCATTGTTTGTTATAGAAAAGCAAACTGAATGACCTTTCTACCCTGGAAATTCAAACGTGTTGCTTTTTTCCAACACAAACACTTCAAACCAGTAGAATTTATATCTAATGTGAGACAATCATTCCGGCATTTTGATGACATCACATTTTAAAGGGCCTCTAATGTCTTTATTTTGTCCAGTTTTCTCTACAAACTGTACAGATATTTACCACAAGTCCTACCCCGCCAAACAAAGTCATAACGACGGGGAAAAGCCCTGCCTGTCAAACGCTCTTGGAGGTTTTTGCTGCTCCGGCGCCTGAGCAATCAAGCCTTAGACATTACACACTGTTGAATTACAGCAGTCACTTTTAAGACGAGATGAAACCGCCGCGATGTGAAAAACAGCTTCAATCAGAATGGGAAACTAAATGAGACTTTTGAAGTGCCGCGCCGATCGTCGGACTTATCTCCAACCTTTCTGGGATTATTCCACGTGTGTTTTAAGATTTAGATTTTATAATATTTCCTTTAAGTTTGGCCTTCCACATTTGAGAGCAGATATCTCCAGCAAGAATGATTTAACCGTCGTCATCGGGCCAAGGTCGGTAATTGAGGACACCGACTGTGAAAAGACTAAACAAAATGAACAGGAGGAATTATACGGTAAAAGAAAATGGTTCCTGAACAGTGAAAATGCAGATGTTTGACCTGGTTTATGGTTAATATTTAAGCAGTTATTGGGTTTGTCCACATGAAAAACTGGCCCAAAGTTTGTCACACATTTAACATAACAAGAACACAATAATAATAATACAACAACAACATTTTAAGGCGAGACGCAACAGGTAAGACTCTTTTTATTTTTGTCAATTTGCTCTTTCAACATATAGGCTTTCATGTGGTCAAATCTGGTCCCAAAAGATGTTTTATTCTTCCATTTCATCCATAGATTTCTCTGGGACATTGTAAATTCAAAGACTGTTTTTTTAAAATGCATTTTTCTCCCTCAAGACATAAAGGCTACGTTCACACTGCAGGGTATGATGCCCAATTCGGATTTTTTGTTTAAATCCGATTTTTTAATGTGGTTGTTCACATTACAAAAAAAATGCGATTGCCGTTTGTATCTGGTGTGGAATGCGGAATGCGGCGTTATGCGGCCCGAATGTGCACAAAAGAACACAACGTCACAAAAATTGAAGGTTCGTATCGTGTTTACCGATTACGATACGAACCTTCAATTTTTGCCTGAATTGATTCACCCCATACATTTATTAGCTCACAAACTTCTTCCTTTTTCCACTGACCGTTTTTGGCGCCCTCGTCCGCCATTTCTTTCCGTTTTCGTCTCTTGTTTTTTGGTGCTTTCCACTTTGACTCAAAATGATGACGTGTGACCCGGCAATGTCGCCTGTTGATGACGTTTTGGTCTGATGACAGGACTTGAGCGTTCAGATTGAAGTCGCATTCTAAAAGTGCGGATACATATCGGATTTATATCCACATACGAAAGTGGCCTGGGTCGGATTTGAAAAAATCGGAATTGTGCCGTTCACACTGCCACGAAAAAATCGGATACAAGTCACATTAGGGCAAAAAAATCCGATTTGACCTGCAGTGTGAACGTAGCCAAAGATCAGCCTTAGAGTAGATCCCACACACAAAAAAAGTAACAATTTTATACTAGATTTTAATACAAGATTTTGACGAAAAGTACAGAAGGATTTTGTGATATCTAATTCTAAAACTGATTTATTGAAGTTTTAAGTAAAAAATGAGGCAAAATTTGAATTTTTAGGACATTTTTAGTCAAATGTAGTTTATTAAAAAACTAAATAAGAAATCCAAAATCCCATCTGTCAATTAGTTACTAATTTCGGTGAGTTTTGGCCCTGTGTGTAACATGGTCGCTATTATCTGCTGTATATGTTTTATTATCTCATTTAATCCACTTCATCCATAGATTTCTCTGGGACATTGTAAATTCAAAGGCCGTTTTCTTAAAATGCATTTTTCTCCCTCGAGACATAAAGATCAGCCTTAAAGTAGATCCTACACCAAACTGTACAATCTGGGACTGAACAAGATTTTGACAAAACGTACAGAAGGATTTGTTGATATCTAATTAAACTGATTTATTAAAGTTTTAAGTTAATAAATGGGGCAAATTTTGCATTTTTAGGACAATTCTCAGCCAGATCTTGTTTACTCTAGTTTACTCTAACTAAAACCCCTTCTGTAAAGTATTTGTAACTATTATGTGTACAAAATTACACAAGAAATCCAAATCTGGTTCTCTCCAATTTTCCGACTGAAATGTCCCAGATATCTGCAATTTCCTTAACTGCGTTTTAGCAAAATGAGTAGTTCAATCTGTCAAAGGCACTTTCGGTTTTGGCTGGTCTTAGAAAGTAGTCCACTGCGCTCCATTGTTTTTCCGTGTGAGCGATGAACCTGGAAACCATGGCAACCGAGGCACAAACACATTTCGCACAGGACTAAATCTGGGCCGTGACCTACAATATGTAAAATGGACCCGTCTTCCTCTTCCTCTGCAGAAAGTAGTCCCCGAATGGAGCAGGATTTATGCGCGGCGGAATGGAGATCGGGCAGATAGGACGCTTTAATACTCGTTTAAAAAGGTCAGACTTCAACACGGACAATATTTATTTGGGCGAAATCGTTAAAAGTCGGCGGGTTTTATGTAGAAATGGTTACTAAATCAGGTCATACGAAGTGAGCGACCGTTTTAAAAGGTCCGTGTCGATTTGAAAAGGTGTACTTTATCGCGCTTGTAAATCTGGGATCTTTTAAAATAAGCAAATGTTCCCCAAAAGTAAAAGAAAAGATATGTATCGACCTTTGAACAGTTTATTTAATCAAAAATGGTATTCCTTCTGTCAAATGTTAGTGTGCAAAGACTGTTAAAACGCGTAAAACTGTTAAATTAATCTAGATTTTAAGCATTAAATCTCAAATCTAATCACTTCAGTACCTGTAATCAAAACTGTAATGAGATATTTTCGACTGATGAGTAGGAAAAACATTTGCTTAACCTGACTGTGACTGAACAAACGAACAGTTTGTTGTTTTGCTGCAAATATTGACACAGCGTTGTATGAACACCGGGGATTTGTGAGCAAACGCAGTGAACAGGAAAAGGGGGATTTGGGTGAGTTTGTGCACATCTGCTCTAATCGGAAACCATGACAACAATTACATACATAGTGCTAATAAACGCAATGATTTCAAACAATCAACATTTTGGCTCCAGACAAGTTTCTATTTGCGTTCTTGATTGTTCGGAGAGGTTAAGTTTAATGTTTTGACCACTTGTGCAGCAAAAATAAAAGAGGGGATACATTTGATACATAGGAATAAAGCAGGGTCTAAATTAAGAAAATGAGTGAAATGAGACATTTGTTTTGGGAAGTGTTAATTTGCAGATAGAACCATATAATTCTCAAAATGCAATATTCGTTCCTGTGTGCCCTTGTGCCCTTGTGCCCTGCGCTCATGAGATGTTACTTTTCTGTCCTGGAGCACAGGCTGGTTGTGGGAAGTAGTCGTTCGTTATGCTGCTCCCACAGCTTGGAAGCATCTCCAGTCTGAACTGAAGTTGTGTGAGGTGCTTTGACTGAGGGGTTTTTGCTCCTCAGCAAAAACAAAGAGTATAAATCGTATTGTCTGTGATTTATAATCTTTTATACTGTGTCTAGTGTTTAGTGTAAATGTGTCAGTGTTTTATACTGTGGGCTGCAAATTTTGCGCTTTGGCCCTTGAAGAAGTGGTCATGGGTTCTTACCTGGTTCAATAAATGGTAAGAAATACATCCATTTGGAATGATAAGGGTCTCTCTGCAAAACATACTAAAACAAGAACCTATGTTCCAGTGGACAACTCATTTTAATCAAACAAATGTTTTAGACAATACTCTATACTCATAATAATCATCGTTATCTTTTTAATCTGTTTTGTTTTTCAGGCTCCCCAGACTTGAAATTATATTCAATTAGATAGCAACCTAACAGCTAATAGCGTTTTATTATTCACAAAACATATTAAAAGTAAGATTAAAACTTCAAAATGTGTTTAATTATATGTTTATCATTTATAATGTTATATTAATAGATTTTCATTCTGAAATTTTATACCAAAGAAAGAAATCCCAACGTTCCAAAGCAGACGAATGTGATTGGCCGGTGTAAATGTATTGTATGTTCTGATTGGTTCAGGCAGATATAACTTTATAAAGACCAAGTGAATAATTGAAATTGAAGAAATGTGGATTTAGAACACAGAAGTGACCGAGGAACACAAATATACCAACAACATAGAAGAATATAATTGTAAGGGGATGATTTATTCTTCTAACACTTATTTGACTAAAAAAAAAGAAGAAAAAGAAAAAAAAAGAGTTGGGCTAAAAATAGCTTGTTTAGATTGTTTTCAACTGATTCATAACCTGAGCAGCAGCAGGAAAACCACTGCCGCAGTGACACAGGGAGAACATGCACACTCCACATGTACAACACATGTACAAAGAGTTTGGTCTGAATACCTGAAAAGCGTGTGGCGTGTCGTCCACACAGTAGACCCTCAGCCCGTAGCTCAGGGGCCCCTCCAGCGCCCCGAACACGGCCAGCTTTAGCCTCTTGACGGCGGCCTGGCTCAGCGGCTCCCCCACCAGGGCGTACGACCCCGGCGCGTCCAGCAGCAGGTGACAGCTCGCAGAGTCCATCAGGCAGTAACAGGAAGTGCACTCCTCATCCACCGACATCACTTCCTGTAAGAACAAAATAAAACAAGGACAGGGAAATGAGAGGAAACCCTGTGTTAAGGTTGTTTGTGTAGCGTGCTCTGTATGTAACGTAAACCGGACTGTCTTTGAGTTTTTGTTATTTAAAGCCTTGATTTATCAACCAGTGTGCCGGGGAACACTAGTGTGCCTTGGGGCCTTTAAAAACTGTCCAATTTGAGTTAACAGATTCCAAAATGTGGATGTAATTGACTAATTGTCCTGAGCAACTTCTGCATCAAAAAAGAACACAAAACTGTCACTGCTGCCAAATTTAAAGAACCAGATATTGGCACAGACATTATTTGGCTCATTATTTCAGATTATTATTATTTTTTTTTAGTAGTGGATGTTCCGTGGTATCTTTTGAACCCAAAAAGTGTGCCATAACCAAAAAAACACACTGATTTAAATGACACATATTCTGATACAGTGACGTTTTTGAGCTTTAAACCATTTTCTAACAATGTTCCATGAAGTAGCATTCAGTTGCATTCACCCTGTTTTGAGGAATGTTTATTAGAAAATCCTCTCCCTCCAAGTGTCAAAAACACTTCCTGCTGAACTTCTTGGAATTTCGAACATATTTTCGGATCATCTACGTCACTTATCAGAGAATCTTCTGCTGTTTTCAGTCCTTAAATCATCTCTAAAGTGAGCATTTCTGCCTCTAAAAACAACAGCAAATCCGCACAATGAAGTCTTTTCAGTGCTAACTTCACTGGATTGTATACAGCGCTGGTGCCATCTGCTGGTTGGATGCACTCAGTAAGTGTCATTTCATAGTGACTGATAACACAGGGCATAGAATGAATAAGAAACTTTTTTTTAAACACTAAATGGCAAATATAAGGCATTCAAAAGCATGTTTAAAGGCTCACAGCAACATGAAAAATACTGAATATTTTTCCTTTAATATATATCTACTGTTATGGGATTATCTTCTAATGATTTTATGATTTGTGAAACTCTTCATCATGTAAATTGTTGAAGCACAAACTGTCATATCACCATGTAATGTTGCACAGGAAAGATGACGAATGGATCAAAGTCGTTGAATCAGAGATGCTGTCAACACTTATAACGGTAGGCGTTTATTAAGTTTACACTTCTTCCTACTCCTTTTTGAGCATAAATACACCACTGCAGCAAAATGGAACGGACCTTGCATGTTGCTCAAATAAATAAATAGAATGAAATGAAATTAAATATCTTAGAAAAATAAAAACCCAAAATATAGAAGACAGAACAGAATCAGGACAAAGAGCATTCACACATTTTACATAATATTGCCATTTGGTCCAAACTCATTCAAAGTCGAGCCAAGTTTGTCAATTTTCAAATGAAAGTGGAACTAGGTAACTTTAGTAACTAAAAAAATATAAAAAAAAAACAAAGCCAGGGTTTCGAAGGAGAGGTGGCATCGGGAAAGTTGCAGCTGGTTTTCCACGCAGAGACAACAAGGGGCGATGACGGATGATTCAAACACCCCGAAAATACATTTGAAACTACCACATGGACTTACAAAGATAAAAAATGTTACTCTATTCTGCTTTAAAATAATGCCTAGCCTTTATATTGACATTTCACGTTACTTTTCATCCGTCACGCTCAAAACCAAGTCATTACGCAAAGTGAACCAGCATTTAAAAACATCTCCAGATTTCTACCTTTGATGTCACAACCCCGGAGAAATTGAATTTGAGTATTTTATGAGGTTAAATATGAAAAAAAGATAAACAGCATTGATGAATCAAGTATGAATGAAGGAAAACACAACTCCAGGTAGGTTTCTGATGAGAGAACAATGTTATGAAACGGTTAAAGGCTCAGAAAAGTTAATTTAGCATAATATGTGGCCTTTAACAGTTTCTTTTTAATGCTTAGACGCTGTAGCTTTGCCCATGTCTAATTTCCTGCGGCTAGTAATCCTCCATTTCCACAAGGTCTACAAATTAGGCTTAAAAGTGTGCTTCATAACTTTAGTATAATATTTTCTTTGTCCCTTACAAAGTTGGCCCCGCTTCAAAATGCCGCTTTCAAACTTTGTCCGCTCCGGGGAATTTGCATAATAATAAATCCAGATTTTAAGTATTCAAAATGTTCTTTGGGGCTTCTGCCAGAAAAAGACGTATTGTGTCCATTGATGGTATTTCTCTGATAAACTTGAAATCAAAATTGGACCTTGTTATCGCGCTCTCACATCTGTTTTTTTATCATTGCGGCATAAAATGTAAAAAGCAAGGGAAACTTTATACTCCACGGGGAATATTTAAAACAGCGAAAAGAAAAGCTGTTCAAATGGTGCTGACAAGCCACGGAATGTGTTATTTGCCTTGAAATTTGAAAAGCGAGTACACTTTACCAACTCAAGGTTAATAAGTAATGAGTCTCAAGATTATAAGGTAAGAATATATATTAGCACTTTTTTTCCCCCATCATTCTTAAACACTAACAGAACACCCGTCGGAGCTGCAGCAGTCATTGTAGGCCAGAATTAGTAGGACTTTTTGGAGGTAGAAGTCACCGAGTAACTTCAGCCTTCGGTGAGAGAACAGGTAAGATCAATATATTTAAAGTTTGGCTAAAACAATTATACATTTTGTCACGATTTAGGATTTTTAACGTTTTGTAATATCACTTCCTGGTTATAAATGATGACATCGCACTAGGAAATTACTTTGCACACTGGACTCAGCCAATATCACACACTTATTTCATCTGATGAATCAAAATATATGTGAACGTCTTTATTTTGTGGAATTAATGTTTTAAGGGTATAAAAAGTGGTTTATTTTGGGTAAATTATGCATAACCCTTGGATGGAATGAGTCTCCCCAGTGCGATGTCATCAGCTTTTTACTTCCTCTAAGTTAAAAAAAATCAATTTGTCTCCACAAACTACTACTTTATTGGTGTAAACCTAGATTTTTTAATACACCAAATAAAAGCAATATTAGAAAATCATTTAAACCTGTCATACACACCTTAAGTTTGTTTTGGTTGAAAGCTCTTCTTTGCTCACAGGGATCACAACCAAAAGCTAGTGCCAGTTTGGATTTAATTTGTCAAAATATAAACCTCACAGATTAGTTTGCACTGTCTGAGGTTTAAGATGTTTAAATCAAGTTATATCCACAAGTCTATAAGCAGAAAGAGGGTTCATGATTGGCTCAAAGATGTGGGAGTTTTACAAATTAGGCCCTGTTTTTCAGTAATCAGCAACATTTTGGTATTGAACTGGCCTCCCTTTTACACCACAATAAGCTGAGTGTTGTTTGAATCTGTGTTCACTCTGTGCTCCACTGAAAACACTGGGAGAGGTGGTTTCTTTGGCACCAAATTCCGGGCTCCAGGTACAAACCTCCTTAGTGGAGCCCTAATACGCAATTTAGTACATGATTTATACATCTTAATCAAATTTGGTTATTACTGCTAGATTATGCACACTTTGGTTTCTGCTACTGGCTTATATTTTGATACAGTACTATTTGTTTTTGCAATAACAACCAGACCAATTTCACACACATCTGAAAACATATTATTACATTATTACACTACACTGACTGCATATTAAAATCACTGTTTTTGTTGTTGTTAACAACTTGGCTACTATGTGAGCAATAATTTTCCTCCAAATGGAGTGATGGGGCCCTCAAATGTGCATAATTCAAGTCTCTCAAGGACTTTACTCAACTTCAATGCATTTTATTGCGACAAAAATTGTTTAAAGTGTAGAAAAATTAAACCAAGAAAAAAAAAATATCAGAGAAACATATTTTTGCTTCATGAATAGGCATTATTATTTAACTAAAAGGACACATATTATGCAATGTTGACATTTATTTTAACTTTTAACCATGTTTTAACATTGTTCATCATCAAACACCAGAAGTTGTATTTTTTGTCTTCTCTGAGCCTCAGAAAGCACTCAGTTTTAATTATCCCAGGATTGTTTTATCATGCTTTTGAGCGCCCTTCCCAGCCATGGGCCCCGGGGAAACTAGTACCCTTTACCCCCCCCAGTCCGACGCCCCTGTTCGCTGCAGTCAGGAGGCTGTTTTGAGCTCAAATACGGGACAAACCAATTTTCTCGAAGACAAAGCAGAAGAAACAGAAGAAACTGCCCAAAAATCCTGCACAATCACATACTTTTACTTTAGATGAGCCCATGATTGCTGGACAAATACATGTACTGCAGCTTTCTCACTTAAAATAGTTTCCTTCACACCTCGCCATTTTCGTCTAAATGCAGATTGAATTAGGCCTGAATAATGAGTTTTCCTGACCCCTGTTGTCGTGTAAACAAGGCCTTATTGAGTCTTGAGGTCAAAAAGTCTAAACTGCATCACAAAGGTAAACCACAAACCCCATATTGCCCACATTAGCCTGTTTGACGGTTTGCCCTGTGTGCTGTGATAATCTGAGCGATGGATGCAGCGGACAGTTCCAAAGATTAAAAGTGTGATTCTCTGGAGGTCACTCAAACAGACTCATGTCACTGTTTATCTAACCCTCACGGTTCTAAAGAAAAATACCTCAACAATGTGTTACGACCACTTTGAAATTATTACTCAAAAGCATAGAAGAGAAAGTTATTTTTTCTTCTTTTTTTTAACTAAAAGGACACGTACTATGTAAAGCAGACATTTATTTTTTACTTTTAACCATGTTTTAACATTGTTCATCATCAAAAACACACCAGAAGTTGTATTCTTTTGTCTTCTCTGAGCCTCAGAAAGCACTCAGTTTTAATTATCCCTTGATTGTTTTATCACAGGTAAAAATTCGGATGTCTCTTACACAGTTCATGCTCCAGGCCATAAACCATCACTAGACTCGTTCTGTGGTCAAATTGTCTTCATAACTAACACTTTTTGTCTTTATTTTTTCATTTTTCATTCCCACTGTTGACAGCAGATGGCACTCTAACACCTAATACGTCATTGGAAATAGACGTGTAGTTTGTGAAGCGTATTTTCCAAGATGTAGACGTTATTTTAAAGCTGCGGCACATCATTTTCACACAACAAAACTCATAAGTAGGTAAGAAAATGTGTCTATCTTGTTCTCACAAAGTCTTTGACACATTGTTAATATCCAAAAGCATTCATTTTCAGGCATGGGCTCAGTTTTAGCCCAACTTTTTTCAAACCGCAACTCGTGTTACCGCCCCAAGAACAGCCAATCAGAGCGCTGCTTGTGGCGCCTATTTCCTGGTTGACGAAACAAAAAGTACTTTATTATTCGATGCAGACTGTGTGCAGTGGTCTCATTTTTTCTTTGGAGGAATTTTTTTTTTTTTACTCATTTACAAAAAAAAAGTCAAGTACCCCAGCGTTAAAGGCCCTGTACTTGATTTTTATTGTTTGGAAACGTGAAAAACAGAACTAGTTGACGTTAAATTCTTTACAACAGTCACATGTATCACTCACTTACCCAATGCAGCCCCAGCATCCTAAATATCCAGCGTGATAATATGTTAATAAGCACTTTTCTCGAGTCTCTGAGTCCAGAGCATCATGGACCGTCACAGTGCAAGCTAACAAACATTAGCATGCTAACGCCGCACTTCCTGATTCTGTCAAAGGAAATTTTTTTTTTACTTAAATAGATGCTTTTACAGTACATTTGTGTTGGGGCAACATAGATTTTACTTTATTACATGCAAAAATCTGGTACACGAACTAGTTCTGTTTTTCACATTTCAAAACAGTAAAAATCAAGTAGAGTCCCTTTAAGTTAGAAAATGTGAAATACTTATCCAACGGCGAACAAAAGCAAAAGCCAAATAAAGCCACAAGAGTGAATAATATTTCCACTTTAAAATAACGATTGGGGAACATTGCAGCGCAGTGGGATGCTTTCAGCTCTCAAGAAAGATGCAGGAAATTGCATATAGACATTATTGAAGTCAAACTATATCCTCTTTCTATCTCTGAATTTTCTGTCCCAGTGCTTACATTTCATGAGTATTTTTGAATGTATGAGCTGTGATGGCTGTGGGGAATTTGAATCGATCCAAAATTAATGTGTCTTTGAGGTCTGAGTGTAATATTTAAAGGGCACACAGCTCCGGAGAGGGTTCTGTTTGAAATAATGAGAGCGTGGAGATTTAAAGTGACGGGGGACAGGAGCGGAGCGTCAGAGCAGCTGCTAATGTGGGCCTCCATTTACATACATTTAAACCGGGAGAGTTTGGTGCTTTTCTTTGTCTTCGTAAAACCAATGTTAGTTGACTTTAAACACCACGGCACATTTAAGGATCTTTAAAACATTTTCTGAGAAATAAAATGTGGTTTCATTATTTTCTGTTCTATTCAGAGTTAAGTTGAGGGGGTGAAATTTAAAGGTCCCATAACATGCAAAATCGACTTTTCAGAGGTTTTAACCTTCCTACAGTGTTATTTGGGCCTCGTATGTGTGCCCAAAGTGGTTTTTTGATTGATTCCCGCATGCTCTCGCTAGAGAACTGTCTTTTGTCCCCTCGGCTGAGCAGCAGACGGGGGCTCATCCCATGGATGACGCGGCTTCCCATGGATGACGCGGTGTTTAAGCCATGCCTCCGGGAAGCGCGCAGCCGCAGAATAAAAACAGCTAATGCTAATGCTACACAGTAATTACACGATGGATACGACAGATCGAAGAGTTAGCTTGTTATTTACCAAATGGCAACGTCCATCGTCGAGGTACTGCATGATCGTCAAACTCCAGGTCAGATCCAGGACGTAGGACTCAGCACGACGCACCGTCAGGACGGATAAAAGGTTTATTCCCGTGTTTGTGTATCGCTGTTTACCGGAGCACACGGGCGCATGCGCACTATCTCCGCTCTAGGCTTCGCACGAGTTGGGCGGGGAGGCGCTGAAGTTGGGCGGGGAGCAGGCTGCTCTCTGTTCGGGGGTCAGATCTCAGAGTGAGCCGTTTGCTTTTGCAAGGAGGGGGCCAGTCCAAGAAATGGGTGTTTTTGGAAACTGTTATGTTATGGATATTGCACAACGCAAAATTTTATCAACAAAGCCCTTAGAATAGACTGTGTAAAGGGCAAAATAGCAGAATATGGGACCTTTAAAGATATCAATGCGAAACTTCCCCTATTACAATAAATACAAGTCATGTCATGTTTTCATTTAAAAATAAGACATTGTATGTGTAAAAACGCCCAAAATTTCACATATTTGGGACATTTCAATCTGAAAAATGGACAGAACCAGGTTTAAATTTCTTGGTTCATTTTGTACACATAATAGTTGCAGATTTTTTGCAGAATTTAGTTTTTAGAAAACTAGCTCTGACTGAAAAGTGTCCTAAAAATCCAAATTTCAACACATTTTTTCAATTTAAAACTTTCGAATTAGTTATCACACAGTCCTTCTATACATTGTAGTATTTATTTCCTTGAGACAAATCTATTAAAGGACACATATTATGCAAAATTGATTTCTTTTTTTTTAGAGTTTAAACATATTGCAGTAGTATTCCATCATCAAAAACATACCAGGAGCTGTATTTTGCTTCAATCACAGCATTTTCGTTACCCCTGTTTGCAAAGTCCTCTCCCTTTGATCTTCAGAAAATACCCAGTTTCAATTGTCCCTGGATTGTGGCATAAAAGGTAGAAATGTTGAAGTTTCCTGCTGCGATTTCAAGCCCAAAGATCATTCTGAGTATTTCTTCCATCAAAACCACTTTGCTTAATTGATAGTTTTGTTTTTTTCACTGTAATTCCCTCTGCTGCCAGTAGAAGCCGCGCTAACGCCAAATCCTGATGAGGGAACAAATATTGATGGAAAGTTGTTGTGTTTCCTATTCTTTTTTTAGCAAATGGCAAAGCAACAGTGAATAACAACACAAATGATATATGCGCTTTTTCACTTCCACTTTCACTTCACTTCACTATCCTCTGGTTCTTCCTACTTTATCTATCAACAATATTTAATATTACTTCAACTGTAGTCTGTTCATTGCTGTTCACATGTTTCTCTTTCTCTCCACTTCCCCCGGGGAGTGGAGACTGTTTCAGACACTGCGGCGGCTGCTCCAGTGACGACCCCCCCACCCCCACCTGTCTGGACGATCTTTGCGCCACCCGCCTGGACAGCTGGATTAGCCACACCTCGTCTGCCTGGACGAACTCCTTCTACTTTAGATGAACTGTTCCTCATCTCCTGCTGGAGGATCTCTACACTGGTGGACTGCTCCTCGTCCGCCTGGAGGAACTCTTTAAAGCCACCTCCCTCTTGAGTGGTTCTGGCTCCACAGTCCAAGTGGATGCGTCAGTCCTAGTTAATCTGCAGCCTGTCCGTCCGTGGGAGTAGGATCTCTCCTTCACTGTGGTTCTCCCCGAGGTTTCTACTTTTTCCCATGGGGTTTTTTGTAGTTTTTCCTCGCCGCGAAGGAGGGTCAAAGGACAGGGGCATTCTGGGACAGTTATCTGAACTGCTTTTACCTGTGGCCCATCGAGGCAACTGTTGTTGTGATTTTGGGCATTATAAAAATAAATTGATTTGATTTGATTTGATTTGACTTCCTTTGGGTCAGTTATTGTTTAGAATAAATTATCCATGGTTTAATCTAATTTTAAATCGGGTTTAGTGTTATTTTAGTTAATCGGGTTTAGTGTTATGTTTAATTTTGTTTTGAGCCAGATATAGGTTTGGATCTGGTGGAACTCGAACAGCTAATTATTATCTTAGGTGGTACTTTGTGCAAACAGTTTGAGAACCACTGCAATGTGCTAAGCCTAAATGTGCAGAGAAAAATTCATTTCAATAATGTTTGTATATTATTATTTATTTACCATCTGTTGATAACAAACTAACCGGTATATGAAGAGTGTAGCTTCACAGAAAGAAACCTGTCAACGCTAAATCAAAAACAACTTGACTTACATAAAAAAAAAAAGGGTGCCAGAACCAGCTCTAATGTCAATCATATTCCATTGGTAATCAGCATTATGTTTGAGTAGGCGTAGCATTTGCAGCTTATGTTGATTAATCCTCTTTGGAAATGGTTCTCGTTGTGGGCGATCTATTGATTGCTACTTCCAAAGGTCAACTGCATTTGAATCTCCATCTTCCGAACGCTTTGTTTTCTGACCTGCTCAAAGCATAATTAAAAACACTAACAGCGTCTTTCTAATGAGGTTCAGATGTGTATTGTTGTGCCAAATAGACTTTTGATTGATTAGCATGGAGAAGATAAAAAAAAGCAGCTTGTTTCTTAAGCAATTTTATGATATGCTTTCTTTGACATTTCTCATTGTGTATTCACCTTATTCTGCCCCGCCCACTTTCGCCTCTTTTTATGTTTATGATCCTCACTCTTGTAGTAAACACAATTTTGGTTTGACGTTAATGGTGTTCGCATCAATGGCGATCGAGGGAAAAGTCTCTCGCTAAAACATTATATAAAGTAGATTGATTTGTGTAAAATATTTAATGTAATGTAATGTAATGTAATGAGAACGTTCAGGTTTTTAAGAGCAGGCTCAAGACCCACCTTTTTAGCTTAGCCTTTGATTAATATTTATTAATTACATCGGTATTTAATATAATTTATTATTTTATTTATAATTGAGGCTAGTTTTTATGTATTTTACATTCAACCTTAGGTCTTTGTTTTTACTTTACTATATATTTTATCTTTATCTGAATCCCTTTTTTCATTGTAGGCTCTCCAGTGTTTCCTCTGAGGGGCCCTCTGTACTGGGAGCGGTGGTCGTCTGTGGCCCCTGGGCTCTGGCTCATGGGCTCCTGGTGGAGGTTCGGTTTGTGCCTCATCTCTCCTCTGGGTCTTGAGTCTGTGTCCTGTGGCTGCAGGCGACTCTCTGCTCCTGGTGCAGACGGCTCCTCTGATGGTGCTCTCACAGCTGGTTCACCTGCATTCAGCCTCATGCCCACTATCTTAGTGTATGTATGTGTGCGTGTGTGCGTGAATGTGTGCATGTGTACGTGTGGGGTGGGTTCGGGGGATCGTTTTTATGAAAAGCGCTTTATAAATAAAGTTTGATTTGATTTGATTTGTAATGTACACAAGCAAAAACAAGTCACAATGCATTGATTTTTTTTAAAACACTGGAACGGTCATTGAAAAATGACATCTATGCAGTCAATTTCTTTTACTCTTTTTAATCTATTTTTAAAGAGTTGAATGTGAGCCCAATGTTAGTGAAAACTCCACATTTAACGGCTTATATTCTGAGCAATCAAGGTCTTTAATGCAATATTTTACGTGTTTGGAGACAACAGCCTGATATTTTACATGTTTCTATAAAATAAACATCATGGAATTTCTTTGCAAATTTTAAATTAAATGAGATCTGGCTGACGCATAACATTGTCAAGCATTTCTGGCTATTTAAATAATATTAACATCAGACACTTATATGTGACAGCAGCAGGTGAGAGCGGCCTCGATGTGCAGTGCAACCACACACAGCCCCAGTGGTAATTAAAGGTGCAAATGTGTCACAAAAGCTTCCTCTTCACAGGCTCCAGATGTGCATTTAATGGACTGTTAAATCGTAAATATCACCTGAGTTTAATTACGAATCGGTTCCAGTAACATAAGCATGACATGAACGACTGCATACGATCACGATCTAACAAACGTTGATAGTAGAAAACACAACAACTGGGCAGTGACTGGGGCAATCCAGCAAAAGCAGAGAGCCAATTGTGATCCAGGCAGGACCCAATATTCATTCATAGGTGAGCCTTGGAGCTAACGGACGGAAGCGTGATAGCCATTGTGTCCCACCAACCCTTAATACGATTTGGAATGGTCAAAATTAAGCTGCAACCCTCTATTGAATGCCACATATGGATTATTTGTATAGTTAATGTCCTTTAAACCTGCTAAAAGGGGTTGGAAGTGTGCTGTTAGCGTGCTAGTTGTTGTTAGCTTTATTGTGATGCTAAAATTTGCTCACTCCCCGCTGAAATAGCGCTTATAAACTCAAAATTTTGAATGCTCAGAAGGCAAAAGTGAGCAATAACTTTGGACTGCTGTAAAGAGTTTAAAATCATCTAGTTCTGTTTTTTTTCCTGTGACGTAACAATCCTGGGACAACTGAGTCTCAAACGGAGAGGATTTAGCAAACAGAATCAATGAAACCAGCGTGAATGAAGCTACTCTAGCTATGTTTTTGACAAGGGAACAAAGTAAGAACATGGTTAGTACAGAAAAAAAAAAAGTTTTTCTGCACTTATCTTGAACTTATGCATTCAGCTTGTTGAAGTAAAAAAGCGTGGAGGTTGACACTGTGGCCGCTGAGACAGAAATCACAGCATATCCATGACAACTGGACTCTCCATCTGCTGAGGTTAACTTCGAGATGTGACCAAATGTCTTCTCTTCAAGTTGTGCAGGTTAACGGCATCAAGTCTTAGAGACACTTCTGAATTATCTGTAGTGATTATTGCAGCGCGAGAAGAGATACAGCCAAAAATGTGACAAACATTGAAGGGGAGAGGGCATGACCTTGAGGAGAGCCAAATTCATAACTCCAAAATAAGTCTAGTTCAAGTGGGATATGAAGGATTTTTTTTTGAGTGGCAAAAGTATGGAGTATACAATTTGACTCTATTACTCTAAAACAACATTGATACTTTCCGCTGAACTTTCAGACTCACTCATTGACTGGTTCTGACTTGGTCCTGTTTATTAAAATGTACGGTTTTAAATGTCAAGTACCTTGCTTTAGGGGAAATATTATTTTTTCCCCAATAGCGTAAGTTGTAAAAGCAGCTCTTCAAGACAAAATGATCTTGTTATGAAGTAATTTATTGATTGCCAACTCAGAGGACCGCGTCTAATACTGAGAGCGGATTGACTGTGGAAAGAAAAAGTGCTTGATTTGTCTTGCTTTTCAATTCAATCACTTTTAGTTTAAGTGGTTACTGATGAGTGATTTGTTTGTTTTGCGGGAGGTGTATACAGTGTTTATAGAAGTAGATAAGTTTTTAACAGCCCAAAGCAGGAATTAATCAAGATTTATCTTCAACTGTGTTTTCTAGCTGGAGGGAATCGTGGGCTGTTGTTGGTCAGAGGTTAATAACTTTATGAAACGGACACATTCAAAGGCTTGAGGTAACACAGTGCAGACGTGAAAGAAGGAAATGATCAAATCTTTGAAAAGTAATACCCAATGTCGAATCCATTTGTCCAGTTTTTACTACAGTTATACCACACAACTAATGACAGACCAATAGTTTGCAAAGTTTTGATTCTCTTTTTTTTTTTTTTGGTCAGTTTGCTCTCTCAACATATTGGCTTTCATTTGAAAACAACAAACTTTTCCAATCTGCTCCTAAAGATGTTTTATTACTTCATTTAATCCACTTCATCCATAGATTTCTCTGGGACATTGTAACTTCAAAGGCTCTCACACACACCAAACTTTACAATCTTGGACTCAACAAGATTTTGATGAAACATGAAGGATTTTTTGCTATCTAATTCTAAAACTGATTTATTGAAGTTTTAAGTAAAAAAAATGTAGCGAAATTTGAATTTTTGGACAATTTTCAGTCAACTCTAGGTTACTCAAAACTAATACCTTCAGTAAAGGTTTTTGTAACTAATATGTTACAAAACGAACCAAGAAATTTAAACCTGGTTTTCAGTTTTGAATGTCCCAAATATGTGTCATTTTGGCCATTTTTACATATAAAATGCCTTATTTCTACATGAAAACATGACATGACAAAAAACTTGTAATGTATTTTTTTCTTACATTTATTTGACTAAACTACAGGAGAAGTTTCAAATTGATATCTTTAAATTTAAGATTTTTTCCTATTCACCTGTAGTGTTTCAGCTTAAACTTTACATTTTATCCATGCACTTTGGGTTTACAGAAAACAATAGAAGCACGAAGCCATACAAGTACCTCAAGTAACTGTATAAAGAATTTGAATGCATATATTTTCAATTATAACACTATAAAATATGTTGTTTAGAATGGAACTTTGGTAATTTCTCAGTGATAAGTCGCACAAAAACAATGCAAGTTTAGGCGATAGACATGATTTTTCCTGTTTGTAAAAGTGCTCTTTGCATTTTGTGCGTCCTGTTTTTCAATTTGTGACAGATTTAGAACCATTTATGTATTTATTTGTCTATTCAGTTATTTACTCAATGATTTGTGGTTGAGGAGTGTCTTAGAATTGGAATTATTTGGCACATTTTGTATTTTGTATCACAGATTTTCAGCCTGGTTCGGATTCTGTGAGATATCGTTTTAATATCCGCAGTACGCGCGCAACTAAATTGAAATGTATTTGGCAGTGAACCTAGCGGAACCATTTCTACTTGAAAATGCGACTGGTAAACTCTGCCGAGAATCTCCCAAACCTATCAGAGCATGTTTTCCGTTGCGTAGCCATGTAGTGACTATTTTGGCTGGAGGTAAGACAGTGTTACCGAGGCTGTTCATAAAAGCCATCCGTGTTTTGGAGCGAATCATTACTCGGGAGAAAAACAAAATACAGCCTCTTCCCTTTTGAATAACAAGCTCTTTTAGTGTGAGACGGGCTCCACCACAGCTCCCAGCAGCCCCAGCGCTTTCCTCTGACTGATGCTCATTCAAGGCTGAAACTTTGCAACTCGCATCCACATTTCACCGAGAAACCTGTTCATTATGTCCTGCAGTGTGGAATATTGTTCATCATCAGAGGCTGCTGGTACTCTGTTACAATTACTTGAGTAACCTTTGACACAAATCATACTTCCAAGAGTCAGACACCAATCTTTAACTCAAACTTTAAAGGAAAAATGTTCTGCATTTTTCATATTGTTATTTTGCCTTTAAACATGCTCTTGAGTGCCTTAAATCTGCCATCTCATGTTTAAAAACAAACAAAAAAGTTTCTTATTCCTTCTATGACTTATGTTATCAGTTACAGTGAAATGACACTTACTGAGTGCATCCAGCCAGCAGATGGCGCCAGCGCGACATACAATCTAGTGAAGTTGGTGCTGAAAAGACGTTATGAAGCGGATTTGCTGCAGCAGTTATCGTGTTTAGAGGCAGAAATGCTCAGAACGAGTTTAGCGATGATTTAAGGCAGTGTTTCCCAACCAGGGGTACGGGGACCACCAGGGTTACATGAGCAATTACCAGGGGGTACTTTCAGGTTTCAAAAGAAGATTAAATGTGCTTTTATCTGAGTAAAAAAGTGTTATTAGTTGTAAATTTAGCATATTTTTTTGAGTAAATTGGAACATAAACATTATTAAAACTAAAATACAATAATAATAATTGATAATATGTGACTAGAATACCAATTTATTTGCCTGAAACTCAAGTTAAGGGGTACTCTGAGTGTGAGACAAAGCATAGGGGGTACTTGAGACAAAGAAGGTTGGGAACCACTGCTTTAAGGACTTTTCTGATAGGAGACGTATGAAGTCTGAAAATACGTCCGAAAATCACAGAAGTTCAGCAGGAAGTGTGTTTGATGCTCGGATGGAGAAGATTTTCCAATGAACATTCCTCAAAACAGCATGAATGCAACTAAATGCTACTCCAGGTGTGTTTTTGATGATGGAACATTGTTTGAATATGATTTAAAGCTCAAAATAGTCACTGTAGCAGAATCTGTGTCCTTTAACGTTACTCTTACTTGAGCTCTCACTCAACTTTCCTCAGGCCATCGCCACCTTGAGCCATTATTCCGACCAGAACTAGCTGACTGGGAGTGCACTGTGTGTTTTCCGACTGCACTCACCTCCCATTTGCTGTCCTGCGTCCTCCTCTTGAGCTGAATGTTCCAGTGCTCGGCGGAGTCCATCTCTGCGCAGTGAGCCATGGTCAAAGCCACGGGACTGAGCAGGTCCAGCCCAGGGGGACCGTACGTCACCTCGGGGCCAAGCAGAACCTCGCAGCCCTCCAGAGTCTGCAAACTGGAGGAGAAACAAGAGGCACAAGAGGAAACGAGGTGAGGACGAGAGCAGAAAATGATTTAACAGTGCAAAAGGGACTCGTGGAATTGACTTGAATTTAGACACAGTCCCAAACCTTTTTTTTTTCTTTTTTCGCGAGGACAGATACTAAACATTTGATTTCTTTCATGGACCAGTGGAAGGGGGCGGGGCCAGTAACGACAGCGCACATTGCATTCAAAACCTAACCCTACTTTTAAAGAATGTCTCTTGTTTGCTGTTTTCTCTGTATGATTACATATTTTTGTGCTAAAACACAGGGAAACATGTTTTAAAAGTAATGTTTTGTTTTTGTTTCTACTTTTATTTAACCAGGAAAGTCCAATTCAGAAATCCTGTTTTCCACTTGGGGCCCGTTTTTGGGAGCCCCGGTTTACTTTATGGCTGTATGTTGGTTAAATGTATCACTACAGTCTTCATTAAACTGTTTCTGAGTCGATAATGCGGAAGAATTAAAGGGCAAAAAATGACAGGCTTTCATATTTTTCTAATGATGACTTAGTTTGGTGGGATAGAACCTGTTGTAATAGTTTTACATCTGTCACATGGATGTCTGTGGAAAAAAAGAAAAGTTGAAAATAACAGGAAGTAGTGCTGAGTTATAAAATGGAATCCCTCTGTGATGTCATCAGTAAGCGACACCACACTGTAAACGCACAATTTTACACAAAGGACATCATTTTCTGGCAGTTTAAAGGGGCTGTACGTGATTTTTACCATTTTGAAATGTGAAAAACAGGACTAGTTTTGTAAAATGTGTTGCCCCAGTACAGATATTGTAAATCTGTAGGTAACTGTGTATCTATTTATAGAGCTTTTTATTTTACGAGAAGCAGGAAGTACGATGTTAGCAATAATGTTTGTTAGCTTTAGTCAGGACAGTTAAGAGTCTGGTGAAAAGTGCTTCTAAACTCATGGAGGTGAATATTTAGGATGCTGGGACTGCATTAGAAAGTGAGCGATGCATGTGACTGATGTAAAGACTTTAACATCATCTAGTTCCATTTTTTTTACGTTTCAAAATAGTAAAAATCAGGTACAGGGCCTTTAATTGACCATTCAACAAAATAAAGGTGTTATTATTAGTTATTATTATTAAACAAATCATAACTATTGTGTAATTTATATAGACTTTTGCCCTTGTTTACATTATCGTTGTTAGGTAACAGTTGTGGAACACCTCTCCAACATCTACAACCGCAGACAACAACAAATATAAACTTTTTTTTCTCTTTTCTTTTTTTCCAAATCTTAAATATAATCCAGTTTGCGTTGCCAGGTGGGTTAAAGGATAACTACATTTATTCCTGCCTCAATAAAGCATGAACAAAGGCTTAATTCATACTGAATAAATAGTTTATTCAGAATGATTCAGACTTAGTACTTAATTATTACTCTAACCCAAACTCCTGGCCCTAACCCTAAACTTAATTAAGTAGTTCCTAAGCCTGAATCATGCTTAATAAACAATATGCTTATTTCTTAAGGCTAATTAAGGTGTAGTTATTATAAAGTGGTACCGAGATATGTATTTTCTTGTAAATACATGTATATTGTCAATGGGTAAAGTCCTCAAACCTTACATACAATTAATTTTTTTGGAGTTTCTCTGTGCTAACTCTTACAGCACAACTTATTAAAAGACGTTACAGCAACATCAACAATTCAAGCCGCCTCCTGCGCACAAACATAACACATTTTGGAACTCCATCTTCCCTGTATGACTAACATCCTCGTACAACTCCGAGTCTGAAATGCGACGGTCTGCAGACTAAAACTACCCCGAGGCGCCGGACTCTTTTCCCTGTGTGTTTCTCCAGCTTTAACTCTAAATCTTTTCCCGCAACAGGTGAAGAAGCCACAACCGCAGCCTCATTAAAAGCAGCGTAACAACAGACGTCCGTGACCCGGAGGAGAGCAAGGAGCGTGTAGGAAGTTTGTGTCGGTTATTACACATCAAAGCGTGGGGTGCACCAGCAAACTTAACAGGGCATTGTGCAGAGGAGTATGGGTTGAAATGTGCTTTTAAAGTTATAATGTGCATTGAAATTATAATTGTTTTCGGCACAGAGAAAGTTTGATTCTGCATTCTGGGGGTTAAACTTGTTTGGATCAAGATGACAAGGGTTTAGAGCTTTTTTTAAATAGATTGTGTGTATATTTAATGAGGAAGAGGTAGTGTACCGAGGGTGAAAAATGGAAGCAAATGTAAGACAAGGAAACAAAGAACAAGAACAAAACATAGAAAGACGTACAAAATAAGTCTAAAAATACTTTAAGTTAAACAGAACTGTTTTAGTCTGGATTTAAACATTGTCAGAGGCCTGTCTCACGTGTTCAAGAAGACTGTTCCAGTTTTTAGCTGGAAAAGGTTTTAGCAAAAAACTGAAATGCTGATTCCCCATGATTAGTCCTGACTCTGGCACCAGCAGGAGGCCGGTCCATGTTTAGTCCTGACTCTGGCACCAGCAGGAGGCCGGTCCATGTTTAGTCCTGACTCTGGCACCAGCAGGAGGCCGGTCCATGTTTAGTCCTGACTCTGGCACCAGCAGGAGGCCGGTCCGTGTTTAGTCCTGACTCTGGCACCAGCAGGAGGCCGGTCTATGTTTAGTCCTGACTCTGGCACCAGCAGGAGGCCGGTCCCTGAGGTCCTCAGAGTCCAAATGCAGTGTAAGGCACCACTTTATATCTTTTATAAAACACATAATTATATTCTACTTACGGTCTATTTATATTTGTTAAATCGATCGTTACATGTTTTATACGTAACACACAGTCGAGAATGAAGAGGTTTTCTCAGTGTAAGAAATGTAAATGTGTGTTGTAGTTTTGGAAATATTAAGCTTTTATCTTGTATAGAGTTATAATCTAAGGCGGTGGTTTCTTCCATGAAGACTGTGGCTCTGACAAACACATTAAATGATACAATTATTATTAATAAGCCACTTGTTGAAAGCTCTTAATAAAAGAAACAAGTTGTTGACTTCTGGTTGCAAACTGTTGCTGATTTCCGCCTGCCTGTGGAGCTCAACAGTGAGCGCCCGTCGCTTGGTTCCGGAAGTACATTTTCTACTCATTTTCTCTGTAGGGATTCAGGAAAAAAAACATATTCAATGTTTGAAAGCTCGGGGCTAATCAGCTCTGTGGTGAGTAATGAGCACAAGACGATTGTTTTATTTCAAGTCCCTTTCTGAAACTTTATCCAAGCTAACAGCTAAGTTATTCAAACATTTTGCAGAATGAATGCAGAAGGTGTTTTTTGGACGGAAAACATCCGCGTTATGGACATTATTAACACAGATCAGCCTTCGTCGTGCCTTTCAACTTTCAACTATACACTGTATACGTAAAACGCTACGGCAAGAATGAATGACAAATGTACGTCCGAAACCCCGTCGAACTTGTAGGTGATTCATGTTGAGCTCCACAGACAGTTCCAGGTAGCAAGCAGTAGATTTATTTCTGATTTGTTACAAAATGGCTCTGCAATGTTGGTGAATCCCGTCACAATAAAACAACAACAACAACAACTGAATTTTCAAAGTGATTTGAAAATGTTTGCCTTGTTGCTGTTGTCTATCGTTGATTTTTTACCAATATTTAGATTTTAAAATTCATAGCAAGACCCACAAATCTATTTTAAGTTGAAGTAAATGAACCAAATTAACATTTCAATTAATAAATAATAATAACAAATAATAACAGAATGTATTTAGGTGAGATTATTTGTTACATGATTCTGTAAACATGCACATATATTTAGCCTATTGCTATTTTTACTCATTAGTCATTAAAAAGAAAAAAGAAAGGAAAAATAGAGTCAAATATTGACTGTGCAGACATAAGTAGATTACTGAGACATGCATGAATAACTCTAAATACAACATAAAGTGGCTTAAAGGAGCTGTACCTCATTATTACTGCTTTGAAACCAGTGGGCGAGGCTACCACGCTCAAATTGAGCCGCCGACTGTAGGCTGCCATGTTTGCAATCTGCTGCTGACCGCTAGGGGCTGCTGCAGAAGTAGAATTATTCAATGCAAGTCAATGGGGAGTTAGACGTTTCAAAACCTACTTTAGAGCCTGGCTCTAAATACGGCTTTGGTCTCAAACGTTAGCTTACGGCTCTGTGATGACGCTGAGGGGGGTGAATTTTTTTGAACCAGGCTGGTTTAGCCTGTGATTTTTAAAAGTTCCTGCATATCTAATGAGGAAGGCGGGCTTTACGCGCCGGAAATGTCAGGACGCAGCCATACACCTACGAGTGGGCGGTAACCATAGAGGCAACGACGGCAGTACGTCAGCAAAAGGCCGCCCCAAAGTCGCCCTCTCCCCGCCTCCCCACCGAGGGGGGAGTGGTGGGGGCTAACCCGCGGCCATTTTGAATTCTCCATGACTGAGCCGCATTTTCATGAATGGGGCGGAGCGACAATCGTCTGTCCACTATTTTTATGTCTATGTTTGAAACGCGAAAAACAGAACTAGTTGATGTTAAACTCTTTACATGCACCTCTCACTTTCCTAATGCAGCCCCAGCATCCTAAACATTCACCGCCATGAGTTTAGAAGCACTTTTCACGAGTTGTAGAATAAAAAACAACATAAACAGATGCAGAGAACACAAATACATGTTTTTACAATATATCTGTGCTGGGACGGTGCAGATTTTACTTTATTACCTGCAAAAACACCAGGTACATAAACTTGTTCTGTTGTTCACGTTTCAAAATCAGGTACAGCCCCTTTAATGTTGAGCTGAGACAATTATAACTAAAAACTTGTATTTAAGATTTGGATTTGGCTGCATTGTCTTGTCTTGTTCAAAAGTAAAGCAAACACGGTAAACAAACACTCAAACAGCTTCTCTCCCCTGACTTATTATAGATTATCTTCACATTCAGAGCACCTCCCACTTATATTTCTAGCGGTAATTGCGGTTCTACGACTTGCATTTGTTTGAGAGTGATGAGGACTAATGGCCACAACATGTTTCTCAGTGAAAAAAACACAACACTGCCTCCTCATTTAGAGTTCAACAAGTTCATAAACCGAACTCGCCTCGACTCCTGCGCTCGTTAGGGTTGTTTTGTTCCAAGGCCGTTGTGTTGTCTTTCTTCAGCCCACAAAGTGCAGGAATGTAAAAATAATACGACTCCTACAAATAATTTCTAGATGTGAGAAGAAAGTAAGTGGAGAAAATGTGCAACATATCAGACGTGTTGTTGTATTGTTTCTACGGAACAAATCACGTTATTTATTCACAAATACAGCATATGATAACGCTACACTTTTATCGGCCTTAATAAAGCACGAACAAAGGTTTAATTTATAATGAACAAATGGTTTATGAAGCATGATTCAGGCTTACAGGGGTGTAGCACCAAATTCTGGGCCCCGGGGGACAAACCTTTTTGGTGGGCCCCTAATAATTTTCTATATGCTTTATTTATCCCTGCAAATTCAGTTATTATTGTTATTTTTTATTCCCTATTACTAGAATATACATGGTTTCTGCTTACACTTAACAATAACTCGCTAATTCACCTTATTCGGGAAGTTTCCGTGGGCGCCGCCATCTTTATCTGGTTGAATTCGTTTACATGGGGCAGTGTGACTTGTCGTTGCTCGTGTTCATTAAACATTTTACACAAATCAATCTACTTTATGTAATGTTTTAGTGAGAGACTTTTCCCTCAGTCGCCGTTTGCGTGAACAGGGTTTTCATTTCATTTTTTCATTTGTTTATTTTTCATCAAACCAGAAGTGCGTTTACTACAGGAGGAAGATCTGGGGCAAAAAAAGGCATCAGTTTGTTGGTGTAAAACTATAATTTCAGTATCAGAGAATCAGAATGGGTTTATTGCCATTGTCAGTGATCAAACATAGGAACTTGCTTCGGCGTAAGGTGCAACATAAAACAATGAATAAAATATAATAAAATATATAAAAGAGGCATGCATAAGATTAAGAATAAGATAAAATAAAGTAGACTAAGATAGACTAAGACTATATACAGAAATGTACAGTTGGACAGTCAGTAGTGCAAATGTAGCAGTGCAAATAGATAGTTCTTTTATAATATTATTGTTAAAGTGTCAGGTGTTATAAAGTGTTCATGAGTCCAACGGCAGAGGGAAAGAAACTGTTCTCGTGGCGGAAGGTTCTGATCCGGATGGACTGTAGCCTCCTGCCCGAGGGGAGGGGCTCAAATAGTCCATGTCCAGGTGAGAAGGGTCAGCTGTGATCGACCTGCTCCGAGTCCTGGAGACGTACAGGTCCTGAAGACGCACAGGTCCTGGAGAGGCACAGGTCCTGGAGAGGCACAGGTCCTGGAGACGTACAGGTCCTGGAGACGCACAGGTCCTGGAGACTCACAGGTCCTGAAGACGCACAGGTCCTGGAGACGCACAGGTCCTGGAGACGCACAGGTCCTGGAGACGCACAGGTCCTGGAGACGCACAGGTCCTGGAGACTCACAGGTCCTGAAGACGCACAGGTCCTGGAGACGCACAGGTCCTGGAGACGCTGGGTCCTGTAGACGCACTGGTCCTGGAGACGCACAGGTCCTGGAGACGCACAGGTCCTGAAGACGCACAGGTCCTTGAGACGCACAGGTCCTGGAGAGGCACAGGTCCTGAAGACGCACAGGTCCTGAAGACGCACAGGTCCTTGAGACACACAGGTCCTGGAGACACAGAGGTACTGGAGACGCACAGGCACTGGAGAGATGGAATGCTGCAGCCGATCACCTTCTCAGGATGGACCACACGGTGATGGAGGAGGTGAGGATGTACCACACGGTGATGGAGGAGGTGAGGATGGACCACACGGTGATGGAGGAGGTGAGGATGGACTCGATGATGGCCGTGTAGAACTACATTTTACTACAGGTATTAAGACACCAAATAAAGTCAAAATGAGAAAATCATGAAAACCTGTCATACGCACTTTAAGTTTAAGTCCAGTTCCAAGTTTCAAAAATAGCCAAACACTTGTCTTTAGCGGCGACACTCTCCACCCTCAGCGTCTGCTCTCTCTTTCACCTTCGTCCACTCAGAGCTCCACATCTTAGACTCCATCTCACATTTAGCGCCGAGTGCCATTCACGCACAGATTAGCGGGTCCTTGGGCGGTCTCTCCAGCTCCTCGGCCCCTCGACTGCTCTCCTCATCAAGGTGAAGGGCCCTCAGCCTTCGCTTAAACGGGCCCATGAGTCACAGGGAGCCGAGTCCACGCAGCATTAGTGCAGTGTGCGTTTGTGGCTTTTGGAGGAAATAGATTAGACGCTCCCACACGTTTGTTTGTCGAAGTCATTAGAACAGCGATGGAATAGGGTTTTAATTGTACACTTTGATGATACTACAGCGAGAGCTCAGAGTTAACTGGGTTTTAATCCATTCACCTCCGAGTTTTTGATAATGTTTCTTTGATGTCTTAGCTCAACATGTGTCTATATTATTATTGTTGTCCTTAATAAAGATGAAATAAAATCGTGTAATGAAATAATAGATGACGTAGTATACTTTTCAGAAATTTGCTGAAGACCAGTGTTTCCCAACCAGGGGTACGTGGACCCCTAGGGGTACGTGAGCAATTGGCTCACAGCACAGAACGTCAGATGGGTTGTTTACGTTTAAATTGTTATGCATTAGCGTTATTCACCTTATTCTGCCCCGCCCACTTTTGCCGCTTTTTGCCACAGATATGCACTTTTGTTGTAAACGCACTTCCGTTTGACGAGAACTCCGTTAAAGCTAATGACGAAGGGAAAAGTCTTGCCGCTAAAATGTTACATAAAGTAGATTGATTTGTGTAAAATGTTTAATGAACACGAGCAACAACAAGTCAACAACGCACCGATTCCTGGTCAGTCTGAAAACGTCTTTTTAGTCCATGTAGAACTTATTTTCTGTTGAACTCGTCTGCTCCATGTAAACTAATACAACGGAAACAAGACGGCGGCACCTTATTCCGGAACTTCCGGAATAAGGTGAATTACAAAGACACAAACACGTCCCTTTATAAACACAAGTGTCCTCTGCTGAAGTACTTGTTTTGTAAAGTCTTTAACGTGTGTCAGAGATGTCCAGCACAACTCACTGCAGGATCTGTCAGGATTTATTCATTTTAGACTGACTGGGTGAATATCCCGTGGAAATTAATTAGACAGGAAGTAATGAGCTAGCCATTTAAAAAATAAACAGACCAACTGCCACCTTGTGCACACCTTGAGTCAATTACCAGGGGGCACTTGGAATAGTTTCAGGTTTTATAAGAAGATAAATTGTCTTTTATCTGAATAGAAAATGTGTTATTAGTTGTAAATGAACATTTTTGGAGCATGTTGGACTAGAAATATAATTAAAACAAATAATATAATAGTAATACTTGATAATATGAGACGAGTAAACCCATTCATTTGTCTAAAACTCAAGTTAAGGGGATACTCTTAGTGTGAGACAAAGCTTAGGTTGTACTCGAGACAGAAAAGGTTGGGAACCACTGTGTCAGACCAGAGCTGGAGCTGGTTCAGCCCCGACCCGCACGCCTGGGTTTGAACGTGGCCCTCGGGGAAAGAATAACTGCTCTCCCCCTGTTTTAGCTGGTGTGAAAAAGAAAGAAATCACACATGAACTGGGCAAAAACTAAGGTGAAAAATATACATAATCAAAGCTATAAACATGCAATCTGGACAATTTAGGAAAAACATCCACTCACTTCACAACTGAAGCTGCAGATCTCTATGTTTGCAATAAATAAATAAAGCGGCAGGTTAGACACAGTCCTGACTTCCCTTCTTGATTAGCTTTCATTAACCTGGATAAAATCTGCAATATCAGATCACAGCAAACGCAACAAACACATAATGGACTGGGCCAACAAACAGATCATTAACCAAGAGTCCAATAAATACAAGCCCTGGATCAAAGAAGGAACAGAGATAAGGAAACACTTGCTCCATGGATTGAGACGAAGGAGCTTTCCAACTTTCCCGCACATGGGACACACTTCTCCAACAAAATGACCACACTTGGCTCTTAAGACGAGACACTGCAGGAGAACAGGACAACATCTTAAAATTGAAGACATCAGTTGTAACCTTCTCCTCACAATAAATGTAAGGAAGAAAAATGTACTACAAGTTTTTCATCATGTCATGTTTTCTTGTAGAAATAAGGCATTTTATGTGTTAAAAACGGCCAAAATGGCACATATTTGGGACATTTTAATCTGAAAAATTCAGATTAAGATTCAGATTCAGAAAACTTTATTGATCCCAGAGGGCAATTCATTTGCAGCATTTCCAAGAGCAGTTCACACACATACACACAAAACACACACTGCGTGAGTCCATTTCACATGTACTATTATTTATTTTTTGGTTCATTTTTACACACATTAGTTACAAAAAAGATTACTGAGGGGATTTTGGATATCTTAGTTTTTGAGTAAACTAGATCGGGCTGAAAATTGGCCAAAAAATTCAAAGTTTGACAATTTTTTTTTGTCTTAAAACTTTTATAAATCAGGCTTGGAATTAGATATCAACAAATCCTTCTGTACTTTGCGTCAAATGCTTGTTGTACAATATTGTAACATCTGGTTTGTGTAGGAGCTACTTTAAGGCTGATCTTTATGTTTCTGTGGGAGAAAATGCATCTTAAGAAAACAGCCTTTGAAATTCCTATGTCCCAGAGAAATCTATGGATGAAGTGGATTAAATTAAAGATCTTTAGAAGCAGATCAGACACGTTTGTTGCTTCCACATGAAAGTCTATATGTTGACAAAGCAAATTGACCAAAATAGAAAAAAAGGGTTTTTCCTTTAGTGTCTCGCCTTAAGACACATCACACCGACCATCATGTGACGCTTCTGAAGAAAACAAACAGAAGTTACTGCTGAAACATGTCAAGGTCGTTACATCATCTCTTACCTTATCTCTGAAAAACTGTACTGTCTAAAAAGAAACATCAAAACTGTGTTTCTCTTCTTTCAATGCACTTGTGTCTGGGGTTTGGGGATAAATATATCATTAACACTTTGACAAGCTCGTAAACTTTAAAGCCAAATACAAATCTAATTTTTATTTTAAATCTAAAAAATGTTTTTTTTTGTGTCCCTGGTATGTAGGGCTGGGGGATACGGAGATAAAAATGGAATCGTGAGCTGGTCCCTGTGACAATCTGCTGTTTTTGTGAAATCGTTGTGTCGTGATTGACAGTTTAATGCAGCTGTCTGTTCAAACACACTTTTTCTCCTGTTGTTTAGCCTCTGAAGCCTCTGAGCAGATGACTTTATTTACCTCTTAAAGGCCAGGGCTGCACGATTAAACCAAATCCACACTAAATCACAATTTTACTGGATGCAATTAGCAAATCAGAAATTTCTTCCACAAACAACAAAATGTCTTGGTTTGATTTGAATAAAAACTGCTAACACTGTAGTTTGAATTTGTACAAACATGAAACTGAAACAAGCGACAAAAAGCGACAAAAATGCACCTACCAACAACAAACACGACTCAGTGCATCAAAGACGTGACTAAAAATGACAAAGACGCAACAAAAGTAACAAAGACACTTTTAGTATGACAAACACAACTGAACGTGACAAAAACGCAATTAAAAGCGACAGTTTTTTGTTTAAAATGTCAATTTGAACAGAATCTTATTATTAAAACACAAATCACAAATCTAATCACAATCACACTGGTCAGAAAAATCACAATTAGCTATTTTTCCTAAATCGTGCAGCTCTATTAAAGGCAACAGAAAAATAGTGAACATGAGTCATGATAAAATTGAAATCATGATCTGGCCCCAAGAAAACCGTGATGAGGCGAGACAACTTTTTTTTTTCTTTTTTTTTCTCTGGGACATTGTAACTCCAAAGGCCATTTTGTTAAAATGCATTTTTCTCCTCAAGGGACATAAGGACCATCACTTAAAGTAGCTCCCACACACAACAAACTGTACAATCTTGGACTCAACAAGATTTTGACAAAACGCACAAAAGGATTTTTTAATATCTAATTCTAACTGATTTATTGAAGTTTTAAGTCAAAACATTTAAGCAAAGTTTGAATTTTTAGGACAATTTTCAGTCCAATCTGGTCGACTCAAAAAGTAAATAAGAAATCCAAAATTCCCTCTGTACATTTTTTTGTAATTAATATTTGTACAAAATCAACCAAGAAATTTAAATCGGGTTTTGTCCAATTTTCAGATGTAAATGTCCCAAATATGTGTATTTTTGGCCATTTTTACACATAAAATGCCTTATTTCTAAATGAAAAGATGTGAGTAAACTACAGGATATTTTTTTTCCTATTCACCTGTAGTGTCTCGCCTTAATATTTTCTTGCCATTTACCCAGCCAGCCCTTCTGGTATGTCGTCTAAACTCTCTTGTGCTGAAGGTCCTAATGCTTGCTCAGACTCTGTTATCCATCTATTCCCAAAATACAAACTCCTCCCGACACTCTGTGAAATCTACAGACCATGTAAGCTTCCTCATCTCCTCCAAACTACCCGCCCGTGCACAGACACCGCTGGGTCAAACGCCGGCTCCTCGGGCTCCTCTGGCTCCTCCACGTCACGACTCACCTCCTCAGAGACGCTCTCCCTCCGCCGCGCAAAACACACACGACTACCGACGCTTTGTGCTTCCAAACGCGGAATCAAACTGTTCCGCCAGATGATCCGACAACAATAAATAACCTACAGCGCCGCGTCCCTGATGCCTTTCTCCTTGTGCACATATGGAAAGTAGTTTCATCATTAAAAGCTCCTTCTTTCCGACCAGGACAAAGACGATTCTGCCTCAATAGGTTGGAAGGGATTTATCTTCCAATACAAAGGGCTCGTAAAAACCTCGGAGGCAAAGGGAATATGTCGAACCTCAGCAAAACGGAGCCTTCAAAAGATTTAGATGAGCTCTTTTCAAAAGCCCAAGAACAGGACGGAAAAAGGAGGGAAAAGGCTTATAAGAGGAGAGTTGAATGACTGGGCAGTAGATATAGGTTAGATACTGCACAGCTGTAAAATATATACGAGAAGGGAAAAGGAAATGGCCTTCTGTACTGAGTAATGAGCCCATTTGAGGTTTGGAGGGTATTCTTTAGTCACATTTTGTTGGGTATAACTTGTAAATAGGGTTTGTTAACTATTTCCAAGGCATTAATATTGTTTTTGTTGGACCAAGTGTTAAAAAGCCATTTGCAAAAAGCCATGTGTGTGTTATAAGCCATACGATATTTAATGTTTACCATGTGATTTATTGGTTTTGTTAAAGTCATTAATACACGTGCTTATAACAGAAATGTGGTATGATAAATGTATTTACTTTTGCATTCCCAATTGATTATGAAATATATTTAGAGTGCTTACATTTTAGAGGCCGAGACCTCCAAAATAACTCAGCAACTGACCAGGGACTTCCTCCACAAATACAACTGATGTCAGTAACAGCAGCGGAAAGTGACCGTGTACAAAAGTAAAAGTACTGTACTTTACTTCGAAACATATTACAGTGGATACTTTTTACTTCACTACATTTAAGAGCAGTATCTGTACTTTCTACAAAGTTACATTTTTGAAAAGTAAAAAGTACTATATGGTTTGAGGGGTTGTATTGTGATTGTTATGACATCTTGCCTAAAGGTTTTGAGCTCAAGTGTTGAATTTGAAGCAAAAATAAATATGATTTTAAAAATGTATATAGATTTTTGCTGACAGTTTGAATAACAGAATTTCAAAATGAAACATTTAACATTTAAAAGCACTTAAACAACAATAAAAACAAACAAAAATTGTCTCGGCTGCCAAGCTGCAGCTGTGTGCCTCTGGAAGCAATAAATAAAAAGTGTGGAGACATTGAGAAATATATTTACTAAAAAATCAGGACATTTTAAAACTCATGAACATCAGATTTCACATTTGAATAATTAGCAAAAATCTGTGCACATATACTACTACCACTACTACTACTACTACTACTACTACTACTACTACTACTACTACTACTACTACTACTACATTGTTGTTCTTGTATCTGTACTTTTACTTAAGTAACAAAGCACTTCTTCCACCACTGGTCAGTAATAATATAAACATTACAGAACAATCTGTTATGTTTTTGAGGTAACAATATGTCAACAACCTCTTATGACTCAACTTGAATTAGTTGTGCTTAAAATATGCATAATTTGCCACGAAACCGATCAGAAGAGTGAAAAAGTTGCATTTCTTATTCATTTAAGTCAATAATGCCAATATGACGTGTTTTCTGCAGTTTTGAACATAAAGTCAGAGGAACTATTTAAAGTCTATGTGACAGGTTCTCATTATATTAAAATTATGGCTTAGTTTGGTGGAAGTCATTTGTGGAAAATATTTATTCTAGTTTTGCATTTTTTAAGTGGCAGCTCCAGAAGATATTTCGATACATAAAAGTTTAAAATTACAGGAAGTAGTGCTGAGTTCTAAAATGGAATCCCTCTGTGATGTCATCAAAACGCGACGTAGAGTTGAAAATAAACAGACAGATAACACTCCACTGACACATTTTTCTGACAGTTTAAACCATCATTCATCAAAATAAAAGTGTTTTCAGGTTTTATTATTTGTCAAATCATAACTATTGTGTAATTTATATGGATTTTGGCTCTTGTTTTTGAAATGGTTGCTAGGAAACAGTTGTAGAATTACCTCCACGTCTGTCATATTTGCTGCTCATGACCAACCAGGAAGTGACATTATAAAAGTTATGAAAACTGTCAAACTGGGGACGAATAGGCAAAATGTTTAGCAAAATCTTAAATACAATCACGTTCACTACGTTTTAGTCAAATGTGTCGTCGCAGAGACTTTAAGCCGTTTTAGATTAATGTGGCAGTTTACAATCAACCAAATATAAAATGAGAAGCTACTTATGTCATAGTTCAATATTAACTTGAAAAAAGCATATACGTCTGCTTTAAATACTACCGGCAACTGCCAGTGCACTTTTCCGTTGTGCGCTTGAGCCAGACACTTCCAACACTTCCCATTGAATGAGTGAAGTACTGAACAGCAGCCACAGCACATAATCACAACCGGCTGTAAACATTGGACACCGCCTCGCTCCACATCGGTCTGGAAGCCACATTGTCGTCCTCGCTCGCTGTGGACCGTGCTCTGTGCCCTGTCGAGGCTCAGAGTGACAGGTGATTGACAGGTGCAGGGACGACAGGCGCACCAGGCTCCGGGGGACACATCTGTCTGTGGTAAACACGGAGGAGGGGAGCGGCGCTATCACGGCTTAAAAGCACCACCGCCGGCCGGAGCAGACAAGGGGGGAGGGAGGGGGAGAGGAGAGGGGGGACTGAAGGGAGGAAAAACAGAGATGGGGCGAGGAGAGAGAGAGAGAGATGAAGAATGGGAGAGAGAAAAAATAAGAGATAGAAGGAAGAGGGAAAGAAAGGGGGGAAAGAGAGAAAGAGAGAGAGGTGGCAGGGAGTAGGAACTAGACAAAGAATTAGGGATGAGAGAAGAGGGAGAGGTGAAGAGAGGGGGAGCGAGATGGGGGGGAAAGAGGGGGCTGAAGGGAGGAAAAACAGAGATGAGGTGAGGAGAAAGACAGGGGGAAAGAGAGTGGGAGAGAGATAGAGGATGGGAGAGAGAAAAAATAAGAGATAGAAGGAAGAGGGAAAGAAAAAGGGCGGAGAGAGAGAAAGAGAGAAAGAGAGAGGGGTGGCAGGGAGTAGGAACTAGACAAAGAATTAGGGATGAGGGAGAGGTGAAGAGAGGGGGAGAGGGAGAGAGGGAGAAAGAGATGGGGGAAAGAGGGGACTGAAGGGAGGAAAAACAGAGATGGGGTGAGGAGAGATAAGGAGGGAGGGAGAAAGACAGGGGGCAAGAGAGTAGGAGAGAGATAAAGAATGGGAGAGAGAAAAATAAGAGAGAGAAGGAAGAGGGTGAGGTGAAGAGGGGGGGAGAGAGGGATGGGGTAAGGGGGGAATTGAAGGAAGGAAAAAGAGAGAAGTGATGAGGAGCGATAAGGATGGAGGGAGAAAGACAGGGGCCAAAGGAGCAGGAGAGAGATAGAGAATGGTAGAGAGAAAAAATAAGTGGAGAGATAAGGAAGAGGGAGAGGTGAAAGGAGGGGGAGAGAGAGAGATGGGGAAAAGGGGGGGATTGAAGGAAGGAAAGAGGGGTGAGGAGAGATGAGGATGGAGGGAGAACGACAGGGGGCAAGAGAGTAGGAGAGAGATGAAGAATGGGAGACAGAAAAAGTGGAGAGAGAAGGAAGAGGGAAAGAAAGAGAGGGCGAGAGAGAGAGAGCGAAAGTGAGAAACAGAGAGAGAGGGCGGGAAGTAGTAACTAGACAACGAATTAGGGAGAGACAGAGGGGAGAGGAAGAGGTGAAGAGAGGGGGAGAGAGGGGGGGATGGGAGGAAATTGAGGGAAGGAAAGAGGCAGATGGAGTGAGGAGAGATACGGATGGAGGGAGAAAGATGGAGGCAAGAGAGTAGCTTAGAGAGAGAATGGGAGAGAGAAAAAATAAGTGGGGAGAAGAGGGAGAGGTGAAGAGAGAGGGAGAGAAAGAGAGGGGGAAGAGAAAGGTGGGAATGGGGGAAATTGACAGAAGGAAAAAGAGAGATGGGGTGAGGAGAGATAAGGATAGAGGGAGAAAGTCTGGGCCAAGGGAGTAGGAGAGAGATGGGAGAGAGAAAAAATAAGAGAGAAGGAGAGCGAAGAGGGAGAGGTGAAGAGAGGGGAGGCGAGGGAGTTGGAACTAGACAAAGGATTATGGAGAGAGAGGTGAGACAGTGAGAGCGCAAGTGCGAAAGAGGGTGACAAAGAAAGAAAGAGTGAGTGATCGTATGTATTCATGTATTTTACAGCACGGCGCCGGCTCCTCGTGTGGCGTACCTCAGCGAGAGTTCAGACCCTTCCTGCTCCTGCCGTCAGATAAAGCCTCACGTTGGGTACTTTTTAAGACTTTTTATGAAGCCGGGTGTCCACTGCAAGACGTCTGCGACAAAAGATTTCTGATCGTAGTTAAAATCTTGACTCAAAATTGTCGCTTGTTGGTCTCGCATTGAGAAAGGGACAAAAACTAAACTCAAACCTGTCTGATATGTTACAATCTTGGTCTCAGAGTGAACACGAGCGCACAAACCCAAACACACCACCAGCTTCCATTAACTCATATTCATCTTATTTCTGAAGTTACCTGGGCGCCGCCATCTTGAGCAGATGAGCTCAACAGAAAATAAGTTCTACACTGACTAAAAAGACGTTGTCAGGCCGCCCAGGTAATCGGTGCATTGTGATTTGTTGTTGCTCGTGTTCATTAAACATTTTGCACAAATCACTCAGCTCTATAAACTATTCAAGTGCAGAGACGGAAGTGCTTTTATGCGTGAAGTGCAGATTTGTGGAAAAAAGAACGAGGTGAATAACAACAGTTACTTCACCAAACGGCGCCTTGAGCCTGATATTCGCTCAGACAAACTCAAAGCCACGACTGATATCTATGAATCTTGTAAGATGAGAAAAAAAAAAACAAGCGCAGTGGACACTAGGCTTATGTCATGAATTGAATGGTTTGGAGCCTGTGGAGAATGGGAATCTGGGGTGTCCTCTCCTGTGACATTTTTAACAATAGATGCAGTTTCTTTTATTCTATATTTTAGATCAACAAATGGATCTTTAAAAAAAAAACAATTCACGTCATCTAGTCATGCATTATGATTGTACTTTTCTCCATGAGTCGAATCATACTATATTGTCTGCTGCCCCCTGTGCTCCGACCCCTGCAGCCTCACGTCCCGGTTACACTCAGAGGGTTTGGTGCGTATCCTGGGGTGGTTCCTTGAAGACTCCCTGTTACACCTACTATAACCAACACAGCTCAGGTTCAAGCGGGTCACACTCCAGCGTTAACAGACACAAATACAAAAGCCGGAAACTTTCATCAGGACAACTGGGATCATGTTTAATTCTGCTTCTAAAAGAAATAACTGTAAATGTGGAGAGAAATGTGTCATAACTCACACACTTAAACCTGCAGATGTTGACACTTACACGGTGACTGAAGGATTCGCACAGAGCTTACAGTCACAGTTTAAACATTACCTGATTTAAACCTTTTAGATTTGTGTTAGAGCTGAATATTTTCAACAGATGCCTCTTAACTTCTGGGTATGTATTAGACGTAATCAGTGGCGGCCGGTCAGTAGAGGGCGCAGGCGTGCCACACCCCCTGACTTGACCCAGATATAAAATACATACATTTATTTTAGGCTGTATGTTTCATATATTGTGTAAAATGGCCGTGTTTCTACATGATATGTGTTTTAATAATGTAACATATTGTCTTAGTACATTATTTTGTTCATTTGTTGCCCGTTGTTGCAGGTGCCTAGACTCAGGACTAAACATGGACCGGCCTCCTGCTGGTGCCAGAGTCAGGACTAAACATGGACCGGCCTCCTGCTGGTGCCAGAGTCAGGACTAAACATGGACCGGCCTCCTGCTGGTGCCAGAGTCAGGACTAAACATGGACCGGCCTCCTGCTGGTGCCAGAGTCAGGACTAAACATGGACCGGCCTCCTGCTGGTGCCAGAGTCAGGACTAAACATGGGGAATCAGCATTTCAGTTTTTTGCAGCTAAAATCTGGAACAGTCTCCCTGAAGATGTGAGACAGGCCTCCACTCTGACAATGTTTAAATCCAGGCTAAAAACAGTTCTGTTTAGATGTGCAAACGACTGAAAGATCTATCTGATTCTTCTCTTTTAAAGCGCTTTATTTTAAGATTATTCTGTGTGTTTGTGTTTTGTGATTTTAATGCAACTTTTCCTGTTATGTAAAGCACTTTGAATTGCCTTGTGTATGAATTGTGCTCTACAAATAAACTTGCCTTGCCTTGCCCGTTGCGTGTGCGCACAGAATGAGTGAGTGACAGCCTGAAGTTCCAGCCACTTGGTGTGTGCTGCTCTCCATTAGTTTCCATGACAGCCGTAAAGTCCCTCCCTCGTGCGCAGGCAGGAGCGCACCTGAGGACTGGGATTCACGTATTTCTGTCATATTTCTGACCTATTGGGATTCAGCAGCAGCTCTGACCCGCCTTTAGTCACAGACTCTGCTTTTCTGCATTTTTCTACTGCTTTCTACTCAGCTTAAATTCTAATCTTTAACCTTGTGTGTACAAATGTAAAATACAGAAATCAGTTAATCTTATAAGGATTGTTTGTGGAGGTTCTGGAAGGAGCAGCAAAGTAATATGGCCCATAGTCATTTCTTGTAGATAAGCATAGTTCAATGGGATAATCATCTGCCTTGAACTTGGGAGATTAGGGTTCAAAGCTCATCTGATACACCTTCCCGCCCCCCCCTTTTTTTTTTAATTGATGTTTTATAATGGCGCACCCCTAAAAAAATATACCACCACCCGCCACTGGACGTAATGCATCATTTACATTTATGCCAAATACACAACAATGTCAATTCAAACAAAGCATATACTTCAAGCTATTAATGATCACGTTTAAATAAATGTGATTAGACTATTAATCCAACCCTCTGCGTCACTGCCACAGCACATCTTTCTAAACCCTGCAGACGAACCGTTCAATAAGGCGGAAAACATCCCCCATCTCTCACTCTCCCCTGAGTCCCCGAGTGCCATCCGCTTCTGAGGATGCAGTTACACTATTTCAGAGCTTCCTCCAGAGGTGCATGCTGGGAAACGCGGTCCACCACTTCAAAGCCCACAGCCCCGTCCCCGAGGCTGCCTGCATAAATGGACACCCCTATCACTTCACACTGGTCTGCTATATGGACAGGAACAGGGCTGAAGAGGTGCACTGTGGGTGAGATTGGTCACACGGCCTCATGGGAAACGCGGTCCCGCTGAGAGGGGAGGGCACTGTCCACATGTGTCCGGATTTAGCTGCGCCTTATGGGACTTCAGTAGTTTGCCGCGAAAGAAGACGTGCACCAAATCCCAGTGGAATAATGGGCTCTTTTCACGATACCGACCGGCTAGTTCTGCTCGCCTCAAAAGTGTCGATCTTCACTTAACGTTACTTTCATTCTCTGTGGGGGAAGGATGAGTCTTGCTAAAATAAATGAATGTTTTTTAAAGATCACACAGCGGAGAGTGAGTTACAAATCACTGGCAGCATGTTAAAGGACGAGTATAATTTTAACTCTGTTCTTACATTGTTCCGTCATAAAAAACATATCTGGAGTTGGATTTAGATTCGTGCTAATTTAATTAATCCTAGTTACAAAATCAGAATCAGAATACGTTTATTGCCTTGTCAGTGATAGGTGGTGTAAGGTCCAACATAAAACAATGAATAAAATAGTAGCAAATATATATATATAACAAAGGACATGCATGAAATGAAAAATAAAAGAAAATAAAACAGAAAATCCTCTCCCTCTGACACTCAGTTCTAAATTCGATCGATGAGTGACATTTTTACGATAAGCTTCGAGAATCTTGTACTCTGCTTTTAAGTCCATTGTCAGACTTGTGCGTCTAATCACAATCAACAGCAAATCTGATCTGAACAACCAGGAGAAACACGGCTAGCATAAGAAGCAATGTGCATTTTACATTTGTGTAATTCCCTCTGCATTACTCTGACATCTCCCAAGGTTGTGATGTTTTTTGTAACAACATTTTATTTTTCATTCTGAAACATGAGATGCCAAAGTAAAAATAATCAAGAGCATGTTTAAAGGGCAATAACAGTCCACATAATGCATACTATTAGCCCTTTAAGATCTTTACGACATTTACAATGTAAATGCAAAAAACAGGGGAAACACGTCTGCAAAAAGTGTTTCTGTCTCAAAGCTAAAGGCTAACTACTGAGTTACATGGTAACACTTTATAATAACTACACTTATTCCTGCCTTAATAAAGCATGAACAAAGACTTAATTCATAATCATCAAATAGTTTATTAAAGGTCCCATAACATGCAAAATCGACTTTTCAGAGGTTTTAACCTTCCTACAGTTCTATTTGGGCCTCGTATGTTGTGCCCAAAGTGGTTTTTTGATTGATTCCCACATGTTTTCACTAGAGAACTGTCTTTTCCGTCCCCCTCGGCTGAGCAGCAGACGGGGGCTCCTCACCAGGATGACGCGCTTCACCAGGATGACGCGGTGTTTAAGCCACGCCTCCAGGAAGCCGCCAAGTAGCCGCAAGAATAAAAAACAGCTAATGCTAATGCTACACAGTAATTACACGATGGATACGACAGATAGAAGAGTTAGCTTGTTATTTACCAAACGGCAACGTCCGTCGTCGAGGCCCTGGAGCACGTCAAACTCCAGGTCAGATCCAGGACGTAGGACTCAGCACGACGCACCGTCAGGACGAGAAAATGTTTATTCAGTGTTTGTGTATCGCTGTTTACCGGAGCACATGGCACATGCGCACCATCTCCGCTCTAGGCTTCGGCACGAGTTGGGCGGGGGAGGCGCGCGAGTTGGGCGGGGGAGGCAGCCTGCTCTCTGTTCGGGGGGGTCAGATCTCAGAGTGAGCCGTTTGCTTTTACAAGGAGGGGGGCCAGTCCAAGAAATGGGTGCTTTTTGGAAACTGTTATGTTATGGATATTACACAACGCAAAATTTTATCAACAAAGCCCTTAGAATAGACTGTGTAAAGGGCAAAATAGCAGAATATGGGACCTTTAAGAATTATTCAGGCTTAGTAACTATTTAACAAATATTCCAACCCTAATTTCTAACCCTAACCATTACCTTGACCTTCATTAAATAGTTACTAAGCCTGAATCATGTTTAATAAACTATATATTAATTATTAATTAAGTCTTTGTTAAGGCTTTATTAAGGCAAAATAAGATGTAGTTATTATAAAGTGGTACCAGTTACATATAAAATAGACAGTTTGATGAAAGTACATCGAATGCCACAGTTCGTTCCGTTTGTGATGTTATTTTGACATTAACAGTTAATATTCTATATATTAATATTTGGGTTAACATGACCTTAGAGGTAGGGACTTGTACTTTTAAAAACACAGCCAGGTTTCCCCTGGTGAAGTACATTGTAAAGGTCAAAACATTCTGCCAGTGATTATCTCTCTGTGGTGTCTGCGTTGTGTTAATTAAATATTTAATTATTTTAGCAAAACTTGGATTATTCCACAAAGAGTAAGAATGGAAAGGTAAGTGAAGAACCACACTTTTCAGACAACAGGAACCAGCCCGCCGGTTTCATGAAAAGAGCCTGTCTTATCCACCACGTTTAGCACCAGCAGGAGGCCGGTCCACGTTTAGTCCTGACTCTGGCACCAGCAGGAGGCCGGTCCACGTTTAGTCCTGACTCTGGCACCAGCAGGAGGCCGGTCCACGTTTAGTCCTGACTCTGGCACCAGCAGGAGGCCGGTCCAAGTTCAGTCCTGACTCTGGCACCAGCAGGAGGCCGGTCCACGTTTAGTCCTGACTCTGGCACCAGCAGGAGGCCGGTCCATGTTCAGTCCTGACTCTGGCACCAGCAGGAGGCCGGTCCACGTTTAGTCCTGACTCTGGCACCAGCAGGAGGCCGGTCCACGTTCAGTCCTGACTCTGGAACCAGCAGGAGGCCGGTCCACGTTTAGTCCTGACTCTGGCACCAGCAGGAGGCCGGTCCATGTTCAGTCCTGACTCTGGCACCAGCAGGAGGCCGGTCCACGTTTAGTCCTGACTCTGGCACCAGCAGGAGGCCGGTCCACGTTTAGTCCTGACTCTGGCACCAGCAGGAGGTCGGTCTGTTAGGTCCTGACAGTTACTTTCACAGTTACTCTTATGAAAAATGTATTGTCCCAGGTTTCCACGGTTAAAAAAAAAAACATTTACAACCAAACTGTCACGCTTAGATCACAAGAATCACAAATGGCACTACATTCATGTTTGTTTTTGAGTTTCAAGGCACACTGTTCAACAGCACACCACACCCACACCTCAGTGGAGATTCAGAGCTAGCAGCTTTGACCGCCCTGAAAAGAGTTCTTGGAGATATTTTTGTTCACTGACAGTCATTTTTTTGATCACTCTATTCCACCCGGAAACTAACCAACTTCACCAACTAGTTTTTATTTTGACTGTCAATCTTTGGACCACAACTTTGTACTTTGCTTCAGGGATGTATTCTATTTTTGTTTACTCACCTCTGCTTCTAACATTTCTTATAAAAGTTTTAATGAAAGTTTTTCCTCCCATTTCTTATTGATAATTTGAAACGTTGCCTATGAGCATTGTTAAACGAGCAATAATCTCAGCAATAAGAACAGCTTGTATTTACTTTATATTTACAGTTCAAATATTGCTGCGCTTTGTGGAAACGTTCAATAAAACCTCACAGTATATCCTTAGGGGACAGTACATTTAAAGAGCTTTTTTTTTTTTTAACAAGAAACAACCCCTGATCTCTGCAGAACAACTTGTATTCTTAAGCACTGATGCGATTTGTTTAGATGCTAATTAAACCGAGTGGAAGGCTTGTTTGGACAGAGCTGCCATTACTTTACACTGAAATGGAAGTTAAAAGCTGTAATTATCACTCTCTAACAAAGGCGTCAACAGTTACATGCATGGATGTCTAGTGCGGATGTCAAGTTACCAAACACGCACGGTTTTAGCCCACAAAACTGCAAACTGGCTCTGTGCACAACGGTTCTCAGGGAGTTCCAGTCACTAATGCAGTTATTAAAGTCCCTTCGACTCACAATAAACCTCGTTAAAGCACAACTCAGTACCTTCAGCGACAGAGCTCCCCCTGCAGGTATCTTGAGAACATACACTTTTTTTTCCACTTTCTTTTTATTGCAATAAGGACGATTAATCACAAAAAAAACATTTAATGTCGCTAAATATAAAAAAGAGAGCCAAGGTTTCAAAGGAGAGTTGTCTTCAGGTCGGTGTTAGGAAAGTTGCGTGCACGGTTTTTCGTGCAGAGACAGCAGGGGGCGACGGTGGGGGCTAAGAACGCTCCGAAAATACATTTACAACACACGGACTTACAAAGACGGTGTGGTTAGTTCTACTTTAAGGGTTTTTGCTTGGTCATGCTAAAATGAATAAATACTTAAAGGTGCTGTACCGGATTTTTACAGTCTGAAAAACCTGAAAAACAAAACAATTAATTTTAAACTCTTTGCAGTGGTCCACATGTATTGCTCATTTACCTAATTCCTTGCGAGCATCCTATTATTCACCAAAATGGAGTTTATAAGTGATTTTCAGTGGTAAAGCCATGGATGTATTAAATGAATAAGGCACAACCCTCTGTCTGTGGTCCCAGATTGATTAGTGGCCGTGTGAGATACTGCAGCCTCTTGGGCCCAGCCTTTTTCTATTATTGCACATTATAATTGCAGACAATACTTAATTAGTATCGGTATTTAAATAAAATAGAAGGAAATATTCTTTTCTACCGTTTCTAAAATCACCAAACTTACCGTTTTTATATGAAGTGACGTCACAGTAAACATGTGCGAGTCACGTGAACGAGCGTCGGACGATACAAACAGAAGCTCGTGGACACGGCTAGACCACAGACAACTGTACGTTGTATTTTATTTCATTTCAGACTCTTTCAATTTGATCTAATATGAAGAATACAATTACAATCACACAAGCTAACGATAACACAAAAACTTGCAATCGCTCGCGTCGCTCAAAGCATCATGGGGGATTGTGGTCACGCGGTGCCCCTAAAGCAAAGAGCCTCCGTATCAGGAAGTAAAACACTTTTTTGGGGTCATGCACCAATGAGCTCACGCCATAGGGTTAAACAGGGCGCCATTTTGAGTTCATCTTCCAGTTTTAATTAGAGTTCTGTGGGTAAAGCTAATAAACATTGGGACGCTAATGTCGCTCCTTCACGGAGAATAAAACGCTCTACAAGATTCAGACAGCACACTCTGGTCTCATTTGACCGTAACAGCTGGACCACCTCAAGAAAATGTTATTATTTTACCTGAAATATTCAACAGTATTGTGCAAATGTGTCTATATTTAATATATTCAATTGCGGGTATTGCTCTTCCAAAAAAAAAATAAAAAATAATAATAATAATAAGATTTAGTTAAAATTTCTGCTTGTCTCCATGGAGATCACAAAGTCTTTTGTTTACCACTGGTACCAACCCACAAGTAATAAAAACACCCAAAACATCTGACATTTGCACAAAAAGAGGGTTTAGGCCCATCCATCAGAAAACCTACACCATGCACCTTTAAAGATCACAGCAAGTTCACGGCTGCACCATGTGGTACAACACCATCAGTGTGACATTTGCAGATGGTGTTGTGCTGTGGACGTACCTGGCCTCTGGAGGAGTGATGGCCATGTACATCTCCCACGTGTTGTCCTCGGGCACAGCTCCATGAGGCACCAGCAGACTCACCCCTGAAACACACAAACACACGTGAATGAAGGACATTCATGTTTGGTCTGGTTTTCAGTTGTTTTGACTGATTTAGACATTTAGTTGAGGTTATGTTTATTATTTGAATGGATTTCTGACCCTGCGCAGAAGAAAATAAATGGCCTCACCAGACATACAGTATGTGAAAGCAAAAGACCACAAAAGTCATATCAGTGCAGGCCAAATTAATTAAACTGAAGAAGACGTAGTGTATGCTGCGTCACAGTAAACATCGTCACAACAAAGCATTGTTCAGCCACTCCAGGATTTTAAAAATCGACTCCAAATTGGCTACAGGATGTTGCTGTTTTATTTGCTAAACTTTTTCTTGATAAAGATGTTATTGAGAGCAGTCTCGCCTCCCCACAGATATGACCAGTAATGTTGCCTAGTGGCACCACCTGCTTGTTTCCATGGCGGTAGAGAAGTTTACTGTCATACTGTGGAATATTCCAGGCAATGAAAGAGCAACTCAGCAGATGTGAGCATATTTGAGAAGGAATTCATAAAATGTTAATATTATTTTTTTGATCTAGCAATTCAATGTCTCTTAATTTACTTTAAGACTTATTACATTGGCGTTTTTCCTGACGAAGCTGTTCAAATAAAGATCAAATGTACTATCAGTGAACTAAAGATCAAAGTAAATATTTTCAATAAAGAATATTTAATGATTATTTCTCTAACAAAGCTGTTAGTTTTATTTATTTTTTTGTATTCACAAACTGGATATAATATACAGACTGAATACGAGTCGCTGCAAGTTAATATTTAAAATGATCCCTTTTAGATTAGTTTTATTTACCTTTATGTAAAAATATAATTTTATTTACAAACGACAGTCAGTTAAGAGCAGGCTCAAGACCCACCTTTTTAGCTTAGCTTTTGATTAATATTTATTGTTTAATTTATTTAATCTTACTTACATCGTTTATTTATTCTATTTAACTATTTATTTATTGTGTTTACCTACGTTAGGTTAACTATTGTACATATATTTATTTAGTTTTACTCTCTTTCCACCCATTATTTCCCCATATTTATTTATTTATTCTTTTATTCATTTTAGACTCTCCAGTGTTTCCTCTGAGGGGCCCTCTGCACTGGGAGCGGTGGTCGGCTGTGGTTGCTGGGCTCTGGCTCATGGGCCCCTGGGGCAGGTTTGGTATGAGCCTCGTCTCCTCTGGGCTCTGAGTCTGCGTCCTGTCGCTGTGGGCGGCTCTGCTCCTGGTGCAGACGGCTCCTCCAATGGTGCTTCTTCAACTGGTTTATCTGTACTCAGCCTCCTCCTGTTTGTCAGCGTGCATGTGTGTGTGTGTGTGTATGTGTGTATGTGTGTGTGAGCATGTGCACGCTTGTCTTTCTAGACTATCTAGATGGGTTGTTTGGTCATGTGGGCTGGCGGGGGGGGGGGCACTTTGTGTTACGTTTTTATGTATGAAAAGCGCTTTATAAATAAAATTTGATTGATTGATTGATTGAGTTAATGTTCCAGGAATGTTAACAGCAAAACTTATCTTGACTTTCAGGGCTCTTTTTTGTAATATTCCACCAGACCTGCAGAATCTTCTTGAAACATGCCTTGAGTAATTTGTCAAATCAGAATATAATTAGCTTTTTGGCCTTAAATTTTCTTTGTAAAACAACACCACGAGTTTGAGGATGAACCTGCAGGATCAGAGAGCTGCTGCGGTCGGCTGAATTTTGATTGGCTCACCGCTGTGCGCACTCTCATCACCCCGACCCGTAACAAAGAAAAGAATCGACCCTTCTCTCCTTTTCTGTCTCTCCCCCTCCTCTTTCATCTGATTTCATTTCTCTCTTCCTCTCTTTTCTCTCCTTCTGTCGTCTATCCATTTCAACATTCTCTCTAACCACTTTCAATCCCTTTCTCCTCCATCTCTTGTACGTCAACTCCTCTCTTTTTCTCCTATCAAATATAGATCTTGTCTTGTTAAGTTTTTGTGTTTTCTTCTTCTACACCAGTGGTTCTTAAACTTTTTCAATTGCGACCCCAAAAATAACAATAACAACAACAACAAAAACAAAGAATAGATAAAGTGATAAATTAGCCTTATATCTCATGTTTGCTTTTATTTACAGAATATAGACCTAGAAAAATGACTTTGATTGGCCAACAAATAGGAATCTACATTTACCACTGCATTTGAAGGGGGTCAAGCCTTGTTTAACACGATTGTATTCATTTTTCGCCATCATCTGGGGACCTCTGGAAATCATTTCATGACCCCATTTGGGGTCCCGACCCCTAGTTTAAGAACCACTGTTCTACACAATACGTAAGAGATTATGTAATTACCTTGACATGTTTTGAGGGCAAATTGTCAGAACGATGATTGGTGTGACGTGTCTTAATAGCTGTTGTTTTTACCAATTTAAAAATTTGCAGCTCCATATCACTGCAAACACAATTACCAGGTCATGGAGAGGACAACACATGGATCAATGAATGACCAAGAATCAAATAAATATATTGGATTGGATTAAAAAACAAACAGAGCTCCATACACGAGACCCTTGCACATTGAGTCGACAGAGCTTTAATTACAACAACAACAGCTCTTGAGGTGAGACACTACAGGCAAAAAATGCTCTCTCAGCATATCGACTTTCATACACAAACAACAAACTAGTCCAATCTGCTCTTGAATTGGTTTTATTATTTCATTTAATCTACTTCATCCATAGATTTCCATGGTACTTTGCACGATACGGATCACAGATGGCAGCACAGTATTTGAGGGAGCTGTAGGAGATGGTCTTCCTCTTTTTGAGGCAATGCTTCAGTTCCTCAAGAGTTTTCCATCCAAGATTTCGGAGACTGCTTTTTCTGTCATTGTCTTAAGTTACAAAACGTGCCGCTCTTTTTGAACTTACTTTACTTTAGGCCTTTACACGATAAGGATCTCAGATGGTAGCACAGTGTTCGAGCTGTAGGAAATGGTTATCATCTTTTTGGGGGCAATACTTCCAATTCCTTAAGAGTCCTCCATCAATGATTTCGGCGCGTGACTGTTAGACTGCTTTTTCTGTCTTTGTCTAAAGTTACAAAATGTGCAGCTCTTTTCTGAACTTACCCAAGTCCTTTTGCACGATAAGGATCACTTGTTAAAGCAGTATTCACGGGAGCTGTAGGAGATGGTCTTCCTGTATTTGGGGCAATGCTTTAATTCCTCAAGAGTTTTTCAACCAAGATTTCTGAGCATGACTGTTACACTGCTTTTTCTGTCATTGTCTTAAGTTACAAAACCTGCTGTTCTTTTCTCAGCTTACTTAAAGGTGGAATGGAGGATTTCGGGCAACAAATCAGAATCTCATTTCCTCGTGGGTAGCACAAATAACTGGTCCGCTCAGGTGTCAATCATTCTCTGCGTGCTAGTGCACGCCCACAGGCTCGTCCAGGGGAAACGCTCGCTCCTGGCGCATGCGTGGTTGATATGCTAGTGTGTTTATGTAGCAGGAGGTTAGCGGCGATCGGTCCGTCGTTGGAGGTGTAAAGTTTCCTCCGCCGGTACCGAAATGGCTGAGGGACGAAAGAGAAAGACTGTTTTCGAGCTTTCACAGAAAAGACGAAAGTCTGCAGAGGAAAGAAACAAAACGCGTGTTATTCTGGTGGAATCGTTTACGTGCTGGCGAGCATTGAAAGAACAAAACAGGCTTCCAACTGATGCCTCCATTGCAAAGTTTCTGCTGGACAGGTAACTGTTTATCTGACTCTTGTCAGATAATGTTTTTATACATTTTGAACGTTTTTAAATCTTCTTCGCAGAGGTTGTCGTGAGAAAGCGACACCAATCGTCTTGTAAACAAATTCACATGTTGAAGTGCTGCTGGTGCTCGTGCACGAGGTTTGCTAGGCGTTCAGTCAGGAGAAACGGGGAGGGAGGGAAGGGGAACCTGCACATGCGCTTTTTCAAAAAAAGGACTAACAGACGCAGATTTTCAAATCGGCGAGAAATCCTCCATTCAACCTTTAAGTCCTTTGCACGATAAAGTGGTCTTGATGATGACGCAGGTTTTTATTTACAGAGCGCTTTTCCACCTAACAGGCACTCAAAGCGCTTCACAAACCGTCTTTCTCTCTTGGCGGTTACACTGCTTTTTTGAATCGTAGTCGGAAGATACAAAACAGGCCGTCCTTCTCTGAACACTTGAGCTTACCCTTGTCCTTTGCTTGACAAGGATCCCAGACGGTAGATCGATATTTAAGGGTGCTGCGTACTAGCCAGTTCTCAGCAAAGGTGTTCGTCTTTTTGGGGCAATGCTTTCTGTGCCATTTTGCTAACTTGAGTCTTCCACTGCTAATGACCAATGGACGCGCCTAAGTTCTTGGTGAAAGCTGACTCCTATCACTCTATCCCTTTCTTTTCTCTCTTCATCATCTCTCTCTATCTGTCTCTCTCTTTTCTACGTTTTCGTTTCGATTTCAACTTGTGTCTCAGTCTTTTCTACCCCTTTTCTTTCACCATCTCTTCTATGTCTGCCTTTTCCTCTAACTCTCTCTTCTGTCTTCTTCTTACCCGCTTGTCCCTCCAATTCTTTTCACTCTTTATCATCTCTCTCTTCGACTATCTTCAGTCTGTCTCGCCTTTACTTCGCATTCCTCTCTCAATTTTCTACATTTCTGAGAATCCTTTATTGACTCTTTCACTCTTCTCCTCTCTCTTCTCTCCATTTCCACCAGTCTCTCTGTCTTTATCTCCTGCATCATCCCATTAACCTCTAATTCCTGGATAATTCAATACCAACTCACTGCGGATGTCGAAAGGAAATGCAATCCAAACACCCAGCACAGAATAATATGAACTTCATGACTTAAAGAGTTCAAGCTTTTATTGCGAAGGCTGATCGGGTCATGCTTTTATTATGAAGTTTTATGTATTCACTTAGAGATGGAAGAAGAGCGGCAGTGTCAACAGCCCGGAGAGATGATACTGGAACTTATAAATACAGAGGTGAACAGGGACGAATGACGCATACAGCACAGAAGATATAAACGGATTTCAAATTGTAGACTTAAAGTGACTATGACAGCTTGGACTACTCGTTTAACTAAAATTCATTTGAGATAAAAAATATTTCAAATTTTGCTCAAATTGTTTACAATCCAAGTTTAATCATTTTTTTAGGTGTTTAATTTCACTTCCTGGTTGTAAAAGATAAGGAAAATACCATAGCAACCATCCTGTAGACTGGACCAAAACTCATCTATTGTCATAGATTTTTAAATTTGACAATTCAAAATATATTTGAACATCTTATTTTGTTGAAATACTGTTGAAAGGGTAAAAAAAAGCTGTTTCTTTTGTGTAAAGTAATGCACAACCTTTGTCTCCCTTGTGTGATGTCATCAATATTTTTACTTCCTGTCTTTTTCAACGGATTTTTAAAATGTTTCTCCACAAACAGCTACTAATTTTGTAAAACTATCATTTATATTTACATCAGCTGTCAATACACCAAATAAAGTAAAAAATAGAAAAACGTAAAAACTTATCGCTCTTTAACTAGCTTTTTCAAACCTTGTTCCCTCGTTATAAACATACTTGGAGTTACATTTTGCTTCATTCAAGCTTGTTTCAGTAATGATGTTCACGAGGTCCCCTCCTTCTAATCCAGGTGTTTTTCCTTATTTTTTGTAAATTTTTCAATGTTTTGGAGTGTTTCCAAGGCCAAACTACCACGAACATTACTCCTTCACCTCAAGCCTCTTCCGAAAGTCCATTGACTTTCATTTTATTTTTTGAAAAACACATATATTTCGTGTATTTTGCGGAATTTTTAGCAATGCTTTGTTCATAAAGTTGATCTGATTTGAGCTGATTTACCCGTGTCTGCCGTCCTCCTTATCTTATCTATTCACTAAATGCAATACAGACAACGGAAAAGTTTTCTGGAGCTACTTAATATGGTTGAAAATTAAGTAAGGTTAATTTTCAATGTAAAGTTTGTTGTGACTAATATGTGTACAAAATGAACCAAGAAATTTAAACGGTAACACTTTAAAATAATTACACTTATTCCTGCCTTAATAAAGCATAAACAAAGGCTTAATTCATAGTGAACAAATAGTTTATAAAGATGATTCAGGCTTAGTAACTCCTTAACTAATACTCTAACCCTAATTCCTAACCCCAAACCTAACCTTAACCTTAATTAGGTAGTTACTAAGCCTGAAGCATGCTTAATAAACTACATGTTCGTTATTAATTAAGTCTTTGTTCATGCTTTGGCTAATTAAGGTGTAGTTATTAGAAAGTGGTACCATTTAAACCTGGTTCTGTCCATTCAGATTTTCAGATTTAAATGTCCCAAATATGTGTAAATTTGCCTGTTTTAAAATCCGTGAATCTGATATTTTTTTTCAAGGCACACACGGCAATCTCTCAAGACACACTCGTTTTTCCCGGCACTGGTTGAAAATCAAGGTACTGCAGAGTCTCAGAGCTTGTATAGATCCATGTAGGGGGCTGAACCCTCCGTCTTAATTGCAGGATCAGCAGTAACACCACATTAAAACTGTCCTTGGTCCTAGTCCTTGAACTCCTTTAAAAAACACCCCCGCCCCCTCCAAACACCCCGTCATAACTGACCCCCGCCCCCTTCCCCCGCATACACACTGTCCAGCCAGGTTTCTATCAGAGCAGAGGGCACAGAGGTCAAATTTCACACACAGCACGGTAAACAAAAGCTGCAGGACTGCCTCGGTGTGACGGGAAAAAGGTGGGACGCCTATGCAAAGTGACACGGCACGAAGACTATTTTTAAACCTATAACATTTTCCCCCTGTTCTTGGATATTTTAGCATTTATATTTTGTGGTTGTTGTAAGAGTGCTGCATTAATAAAGTCCACCTGTGAGGTGAGTTTATGGATTAGAAAACGAATAATATTATCAGAGTGGTGATCTTAAACAGTGCAAGGAGGAAATAAGTCCTTTAAATGAGGCTAAAAACCTTGGCTGCAAGAATCTTCAAGTTGGTTAGCTTTACAGTGAAGACAATTGAGAAGTGAAATGACGTCTGATGAAGACGTATGGGCATTGAAACACAGAGGATGACCACTTGATGATGTCACAAGGTGAAGGTTAAGTGTTTAGGCTGTGCAGAGGGACTTGGGCATTGAAATAAATCACTACCCACTCACTCAAAGTTTGTATTAATGTATGCGTAATCTGAAATCCTAGCGTTTAGACATAATTTTTTGGGTCTTTTTTTGTTGTTAATATTTTTTTAATTCAAAGTTGAACTATTTTATGATTTTTTTCTGAATCTATTTTCTCATTCAATTGTTTTTGATTTGCCTGGAAGGGTCCACAGTATGATTTAAAAGACACATATTCTGCTACAGTGACTTGTTCAAGCTTTTAACCCTGTTCTAACAAAAACATACCTTGAGTAGCATTCAGCTACATTCACGCTGTTTTGAGGAATGTTTATTAGAAAATCCGAGCGTCAAGCACATTTGCTGTGAACTTCTTCTATCCGGGACGTATTTTCAGATCATCTACGTCACTTATCAGAGAATATTCCGCTGCTTTTAGTTCTTAAATAATCGCTAAACTCATTCTGGGCATTTCTGCCTCTAAACACGATAACTGCTGCAGCAAACACGCATGATAACTTCTTTTCAGCACTAACTTTACTAACTTGTATATAGTGCTGGCTCCATCTGCTGGCTGGATGCTCTCAGTGAGTGTAATTTCATAGTGATTGATAAAAAAGTCATTGGATGAATAAGAACCTTTTTTTTTTTTTTTTAAAACATAAGATGGCAAATTTAAGGCACCAAAGAGCATGTATAAAGGCTAACAGCAATATGAAAAATGCTGAATATTTTTCCTTTAAGTTCCTCTCTGTTTCATTTCTCCAGTCAGAAGAAACAAAAGAAGTTTTTATTGCACAAAAAGTACTTGGTTTGCTGCTTGTCTCCAGGAGATTGTTTGGTTTTATTCCATCTCCAGGAGAATAAATTGTTTCATACCCTCCACCAGCAAACTACACAGTGCCCCTTTAATAAAGCATTGACTGAATTCATAATGAACAAAGACTTTATTAAGAACAATTCAGGCTTAGTAACTACGTAATTGAAGTGCACATGACAGACCACACATAAACTAAAACGTAGTGAACGTGATTATATTAAGATTGAAAAAAAAAAAGTTTGACCATTATGATTGCGTTTATGATATTACTTCCTGGTTGAACATGAGCAGATGCGACAGAGGTAATTCCACAACTGTTACCTAGCAACTGTACTATAAACAAGGGCCAGAATCCTTCTAATTTACACAATAGCTATGATTTGACAAATATTAATACCAGGTAACACCTTTATTTTATTAAATGCTTATTTAAACTGTCAGAAAAAACATGTCAATTGAGATTTTTAGTTTTTTTTTTTTTCTTTTTACAAATTCTTAGGGTAAAGTTAGGGTTAGGTAGTACTACTGGCTGCAGAGGCAATTACACATGTGTATATCCACCATATTCCGCCCCGCCCACTTTTGCCTCTTTTCCACAGATCCGCGCTCCTGTTGTAAACGCACTTCTGGTTTGACAATAACTCTGTTCACGCAAATGACGAACGAGGGACAGGTCTCGCTAAAACACTATATAAAGTAGATTGATTTGAGTAAAATGTTTCATGAACACGAGCAACAACAAGTTACGATGCACCGATTTCCTGGGCAGCTTAAAAACGGCTTTTTAGACCTGAAAGAACATATTTTCTGTAGAGCTCGTCTGCCCCATGTAAACTACAACGGAAAAAAGATGGCGGCGCCCACGACAACTTCTGGAATAAGGTCAGTACAAAATGGTTTGATATGCTGTGGCATGCTAGGCTATCACGCAGTTACAGTCATTGTGTTCAGACGAGTCTGACAATGATTTAAGGAGTTTAAACAGCCGAAGAGTCTCATATAAGGGATGTGTAAAATCAGAAAAAAACATAATTGATCGAGGGAGTACAGCAGGAAGTGTTTTTGACGGTCGGAGAGGAGAGGGTTTTCTAACTAGCATTCCTCAAACTAGCATACCTGGAGTTGCATTTAACTTAGATAAATGCGACTCCAGGTATGTTTTTGATGACAGAACATTGTTAGAACAACAAAGCTCAAAAAAGTCACTGTAGCAGAACATGTGTCCTTTAACAGTCTCAACGCCAACCAAGCAGCGACAACCTTTACTCCCGTTACCAGAGCCACAGCAGGGGACCACAGCGGCACACCGGCCCAGAGGAGGAGGGCCGCCCTGGGACTGGGGACTGACCCTTCAGCAGACAGGAGCAGATGAAGCAGAGTGGAACAGAGCACAGACAGCCTGACCTCAGTTTGGAGTGAAAGAGCTGTGGGAGTATGAGCTGAATCATAAACAGAGAGCGCAGGGAGACAGAAACAAGCAGCGGCAACAGAAGTGCTTCAAAGTATTCAATAGTGCTGTATTTGCTTATGATATATTTCTGCAAAGGTGCAAAACATTCACATCTACATGTTGCTGTTTGTAGAAAAGATTTATGAGATTAATAATTTGTTTAATTTATGGGTTTCACATAACATGCTCCTGTTTCGGATATCATTTTATAAGAATTTTGAGAACTGTTTTGTTTTGAATTGTTAATGTTATGACAAAGCTGTATGTGAACTTGTTGGGACCAATTTGTTTATTTATTTGTTAATTTATTAGGATCTCCATTAGCTGTACCCAAAGGACAGCTAATATTCCTGGAGTACTGAATTTGGGCCTCCACAGATTCTCAGGGGCTCCCCAGACATTCTCAGAAAAGAGGTCCAAACTAGAATGTGTGATATTTAACAAAGGTATGGCATGTTAGTTGCATCTACAAAGAATTTTATCATCATTACAGTTCTATAACATCATTACTAACCCAAAAATAATGATATATTTCTTTATAAGACAATTACTTCCTGGTAAAAGAAGGATGTTTGGGTCGTCAACGTATTCTCGGGTCGTTTGGAGAAAAAGGTTGGGAAACAGTGCTTTAACCAATTACTCCATGTTGCATGTAATCGATCTCTTTCACGTGACGTCCACAACCTGAGCTCGGGGCGTGAGGCGAACGGGAGGCACTGCTCTGTCTGAAGCTCTGTTACTCAAGATGAGAACTGACCTTATTTGGGCTTACGTTGAAGGATTTTCGGACCGATTTTGAGTCAAAGTTCCAAAAAATCAGGGAAAATTTGCGCTCCTCCTGATCTTACAGTCAAAAGGATTTCAGACATGTTTGATATTTGTCACGAGTCATAAGATCTGAGCACACACTGTAAAATACTGCTGCAGGGGGCAGTCAACACAGCTCTGAAGCTTGAGGCACAAAAAGTTGAACTGGGGCGACAAGACACTGACACGTCTTGTGAACAAATCACTACACACACAAAATCCAGAAAAGTTTGAAAGGATAAATGCATTATTTATGTTGCTTTTGGCCTTTAAACATGCTCTTTAAACTCATATAAGTTTGATAAACCACTACAGACTTTCTCGAGTCAAGCTAATGTTGTCATGCAGTTGTAATGATTGTGATTTGACGGCAAAAATGCTCAGAATGAGTCTTGCAATGATTTATGAACTTAAAAACACACAGAAGATCTCAGAGCCACGTCACAGGTAGGTCGAAGATTACATCACAAATTGGGGAGTGTTTTTGACGGAGGAGAAGATTTTATAACCAGGATTCATTGAACTAGAGCGAATGAAGCTAAATGCAACACCAGGTATGTTTTTGATAACGTTAGAACATGGTTAGAAGGTTAAAAAAAAGCCAAATTTCAGCCAAATATGTGTCGTTTAGGTTAAGCTAATAGTCATGCACTGCTCAAGTTAGTATTGACAAGAGTTTGGTAAAGTATTTCTAATAGGTTTTGGGAGTTTAAACCATGCTGTATGAGGAGACAGTGGGATCATCGACGTGTCCACAGTTCCTCGCGCTCTTGTCCCTCGTACAATGTAAAAAGTACAGTCACATTTATCTGTATTTGAGAACTGAACGATCCTAGTAAACAAACTGTAGACTACGCTGTGTGTCCCAACTACAGTCTGAACTATCCAAAATCACACAGTAGAAAGTAGATTCCCAAACACAATCTAAATTATTTAACAAGCAAAAATAAAGAAAAGTTGTTGTTGCTGAGGCGGAGCATTCAGTGAACTGTGCACAGCTGGATAAAGGCACTGGTTTATTTGCTGTTGAGGCAAGAACTGCAGGCGCTTCATCCTAAAAGGCACTTGTCATCTGCCATTCTCTCAGTGAAACTCCTGCGTCAGAGCAAACATTCTCTAAACCATTTTCTATATCCAGGTTCATGGATTCTTTGTGCTCATATGGGAGAAAACGTAAGGAAAAGTGACGTGTGAAGGAATAAAAGTATAGGTTTAAATTATGCATTTTTTGTTTGTATTATCGCGTTGCAGGGACTAAACTGCATAATTTGAATTGTTGTTGTTCACCAAACTAAAAAAGAGTAAAATAACAAATAAATGAATAAGTGGAACAACCGTGAAAATATACAAATAAAATCAGGTGGCCTAAAAATGTGTTCTTTGTTGGTTTACTCTGCTTTGTAATATTTTTCATATAATTCAATTCAAATTATTTTTGTAGTCCCCAAAATCAGCACAACAGTTGCCTCGATGGGCCACAGGTAGAAAAAAATTTAAATAAACAATGTTCAAGAAAAATTATCAAATGGAAAACCGTCCCAGCGCATCCCCTGTCCTTGACCCTCCTTCTCGGCAAAGAAAAACTACAAAAAAAATCCTGTGGGAAAAAAGTGTAAACCTCGGGGAGAAACACAGTGAAGGAGAGATCCTACTCCACGGACGGACAGGACTGACACATCCATTTGGACCAGAACCACCAGGAGGATAGAAAGGCGGCTCATCTAGTGTAGAGAGAGTTCCTCCAGGCAGATGAGGAGCTGCTTGTAGACATGGTTGCTGTTAAATGTTCATGGCCTTTACGTCAAATAATAACTGTCAATATCTAGCTTTAACCTCAAGTGTCTAAAATTCAATCATTGTAGGATTTGTAGCACATGGTGAAACAAAACACAAATGTCATTGTTAAACTGTTGTGGCCTGCTATGTTTGTGGTGCATTAATTAATGTCCAGAATAACGAAATGTTTATTATGATGTTAACATTCACGGTAACTTCAGCACTAATCTAAAGTTCTTTTACTTACAGACACTGAAAGACTATTGACTTTATTCCGGAAGATGCTGTGGGCGCCGCTATCTTGTTTCCGCTGTAGTTTACACGGGGCAGACAAGCTCAACAGAAAATAAGTTCTATACGCTCTAAAAAGCCATTTTCAGGCCTCCCAGGAGATAGGTGCGCTGCTGAATTGTTGTTGCCCATAAACATTTTAGTTAAATCAATCTACTTTATATAATGTTTTAGCGACAAGACTTTTCCCCCGTTCTCCATTTACATAAACAGCTTCTCGTCAACCGAAGTGCGTTTACAACAGGAGCGCGGATCTGTGGCAGGAAGAGGCAAAAGTGGGCGGGGCAGAATAAAGTGGATAGAGCACATGCATCTCCTCCTACAGTATAATATACCCTTTTAAGGTTGTTTCATTGTGGTAACTTTGAGTAATTCATCATGTCTTTTGGGTTCTCTGGGCTGTAAATGACCATTTGTTAGTTGTCTACATTGGTAATATAGTTGACACTTTTATCCAAGTTTTCTATAACTAACTTTGTCTGACCTGAACTCATTTATCATCATTTATACTATCTGGGTTTGGGTGCACATAATAATGGATTTGTAATTGCTGTCAGAGTGCGTCTGACCTTTTTGTTGTTTGCGATCCACGTTCACAACTGATCCTGGTGGAGCACCGGATTTAACATTTTACAAGTAAACTGTTCATTCATCCCTGACATACGCACTATTCTTTAATAAACAGATGTATGATGACATTCTGCATCATTTTCCCATATTTTTTCCATATTTTACATATATAAAGAACAAAATACATATTACCAATTTCAAAATAAGCATCTACAACATTTTTTTCAATTATTCAAAGTATGAAGAGTATACAGGGGAGTTATCTTTAGCGTCCAAATATCACAAACTATGAAAAAACAGGACTGTTTTGGCGACTGAAAACCCCTCGACCACACGTGAGTAACACTGCAGCCTCGTTAGAAAATATTACCAGTGTAATTGTGTTTTCTAGAGTGTTACCGTTAGTGATTAGCTGAAAAATGAGCATACATGCAAACAACATTGTCAACATTTCAGTTTTACAATGAAATGTATGCGTAGTTTCACCAGGTGCCACAAATCCCACAGTAATAAGTGAACTTTAGAAACTAGATTGAAGTTAATACTGATAGTTATTTCTCATTGGTAATCGCGATGAACATATAAATAACAACAAATAAATATGTGTCAACAATGCGCTAGCAACAGACGATGTGTTATTTTTATTCGCTGCTTTCTTAAAGTAGAATCAAGTAACATTTCTACCTTATTAAACGTCTTTGTAAGTCCGTGTGGTGGTTGTAAATTTATTTTCAGAGCGTTTGAAGCTCCTGTTGTTGCCCCCTACTGTCTCTGCATGGAAAACCAGCCTTACAACTTTCCTGACGCCGACTTGAGGACAACTCTCCTGAGAAGCCTTAGCTCTCTTTTTTATATTTGGTGACATGAAATGTTTTTATATGTGATTGTACTTCCTTATTTCAGTAAAAAGGAAGGGGAAAAAAACAAGAAAAATATGTTATTCTTGTCTTTTTACTGGCAGTGTGTTTGCACAAGAGACCTGCAGGGGGAGCTCTGTCACTGAAGTTACTTAGTTCTGCTTTAAAGGACACATATTTAGTGATTTTTTTGACCTTTTAACACTGTTCTAACAATGTTCCATCATCAAAAACATACCTGGAGTTGTATTTAGCTTCATACACGCCAGTTTGAGGAATGCTGGTTAGAAAATCCTCTCCCATCCAACCGTAAAAAAAAATAACACTCCCTGCTGAACGCTGACGTTTTTTCAGATCATATATGTGACTTATCCGAGAATCTTCTGCTGTTTTAAGTCCTTGAATCATCGCCAGACTCGTTCTGGGCATTTCTCCCATCTAAACACGATTACACGACCACATCCTGGTGCTTGCATCCCTCCTCAAAGGGTAAGTTGTCTGCCCTTTTGTTTTTGAGTCATAGTCTATTCTTCCATATGTAGACATTAGTTTATAAGAAAAAAGAATACAGAAGATACACGAGATACTTATATTAACCCCCTTCCCCACAAAAAATAAACTTCCACCTAAGCACTTTCAAATAACAGACCGGACCAAAAACTCTCCCTGTTTTTAATGCCCAAATCTGGCTGTTTATAACAATGGTCGTGAAGTGGAAAGTTTCAGATGTTTTTTGGCGAGGACTACAGCTGCTGGTAAACACTAGATTCTTCTGATGGCGTTCTAATGAGAAGTCTCCACAGAGTCCCGTTCCCCAGCTCGGCGTGAGTTAGGCTTATTAGGAGTGTTTGTGTCCGCTAATGAAAGAGTGCGGCTCTATGGGGAAAAAAACAGCAACAAAACATGCCTGAAATGACCACCGCATAATTGCTGTTGCCAGGCAGTGTTTCCGAATGTTAGACGGCAAAAAAGTTTGATGTTATTGCGAGAAGAAAGTTTTGAAGATTCATAGTTGTCATAAAAAGATGGATGAAATACAAGGTGAAGTGCTCGGTGATTGAGAGCTTTCCCACTTTCACAGCTGAAGTGTATTATTCATATGCAGACAACAGACACTTTAGCATAATCTCAAGCACAGTATATAACTTCTCTCATCTCTGATCACATCTTATCTGTCCTCTTTTTATCATTTCTTTGTTGGCCTTGCATTTCTCTGATTGGTTTATCCATTTGTTAATCTCGCATAGCCAAACTTAAATCTCTTTTTTTATAACAAGGAAAAGAGTTTTGAATGGCCAGGCAGATTAGTTACTGTAATTTTCTGTCAAAGTAAATGTACTTTCTTTCATAGGACCAAGTGATCTTATACACACACTGATTAGAAAAAGATTATTTCAAAAACAATTCAAAAAAAGTCCAATTTAGTATTTAGTTTCTTTTCAAGACTTTAAGTTTTGATTGGTATCTGGGTTTTAGAACTTTAAATGACGTAAACAGACCTTTAATCAGTCAGGAGTTTCCTCATCAAGATTGGTGTTAGCGCTCCATCTACTGGTTGCAACCGGAATTACCATGGTGGAAATAAACAGAAGCTAGCTTGCCCTGACATACTAATGTAAGCGCACAGACTGTAATGAACGTGATTTGGAAACAGAACAAATCTGGCGATGATTTATGGACTTCAAAACAACTCCAGATTCATACTTTTGACGTCACAAAACAGGGAAATTTTAAACCAAGTGTTTTATGAGGATAATGAAACACACAAGGATAAACAACTCCTGACTTGTTTTTGATGAGGGAGCTATGACAGTCAGTAACAATTATTTTTATAGTCGACTAGTCAGCGATTATTTTTTCGATTAGTCGACTTGTCAAACGATGTTTTCTATTGTATAATTTTACTTTTTTAATACATTATCAACCAAATAAAGGTTGAAATATGGTGACTGAAAGCTTTTAGATATGGATAAGTGTATTATTGATGAAAATCAGCAATAATCTGCTGTCCCATCGAGGCAACTGTTATTGTGGGACAGTTATCTGAACTGCTTTTACCTGTGGCCCATCGAGGCAACTTTGTTGTGATTTTGGGCATTATAAAAGTAAATTGATTTGATTTGATTTAATCTATTCTTTTTTTTAGATTTTGATTAAGTAATGTCACTGTCTTTGTTATAAAAGGTCTTTTGACATATGTTTTAGTTTTTTTAACATTGGTGATTAAAGCTCCAAAGAGTTAATTTTGCAATGTAATGTAATGTAAAAGGCATTTTGGACTGCAGTTGAAATACGTTTTAATGAACAAGACATCATTGTAGTTCTCACCCAGCAAAAAAATATCCAGCCTAGCTTAAAATGACTTGACTTTACACTTTTTATCTGGATTTGAGTAGATTTGAGTCAATGAGATTTAATTTCTTACGTGATGCAGAAAATTTCACTGGTTTTTGTTTGGTAATTCTACTTGATTTAGAGATAATTTATCTTAAAGAAAATAAATGTGCCAATGATGTAAATAAAATAATCTTAACCCACCGGCAGATAATTTGGCTTGAAATAAGAAAGCAATGTATTGAAACAAGTCAAAAACGGGTTGCAAAAAGCTAATAATCTAGTTCCATCAAACAAAAAATCATCTTAACTAGTCAAAACGTCTGAAATTAAGATGAATATCCAGAAAACAAGACATTTTAACTCATCAAGACATTCATTTTTTCCGGCTCTTACCAGTATTCGGCACCACCAGTCGTCCTCCGTTGTGCCCAAACACTCCCGTGATCCTCTGCTGCTCCTTGCACAGGCCCACCGGCCCGTTCAGAGGCATCAGGCCCTTCTTCCTCCGGTCTGCAGTGCCGCTGTAGTCCCGGTTCAGGTCCCGAGGAAAGGTCTCCGATGGGGGTTTGTTGTGGTACTCGGCCCTCTCGGCTACTCCCAGAGACACCATGAAGGAGGACTGGACCTTAACCTTGATGTCTGGGAGGGGGTCGAACAGTTCCTTGTCCGCCCCGTCCTGGAAACACAGAGGGGTGCTGTAGGTTCTCCCCACCGTCAGGTCCGGCTGGATGGACGAGTTCAAAAGTAGAGGGTTTCCTGAAAGAAGACAAAATATTACAGTTAGAATTTACTGGAAAAGTGGATAGAACTCTGTCCCTCCACCGCAGCAGCAACAGCAGCAGTCTTTGCACTTTCACTGGTGCGACATATTTTAAAATTTTTGTCTCTCTGACTCACACACATTATTTGCACAGACTAATCTCTTCACCCTTGAATGAGAGGTTTTGGTCTCAATGGGTTCTGGTAAAATAAATGTTAAAGATTACGCAGGGCTTCTCCTCGTTCTCTCAGCAATGTCGAACTGAATAAATAACCCCTTTGACACTTATTTCTTGGCTCTATATTATGATTTAACCCCCGAACTTGTTGACTGCGCTCTGAAACATGGGCCTGTGCTGTGAAAGTGAAAGCGGAGGGGACAGAGGCACAGGGCAGCGTGTTGTGACACTCGAATAGTGAGTGATCAGAGATGCTTTGTGCACAGATCGAGCGAGAACGCGACTGAAACATTGGGAGAAGACGATACAAGGCTCTGTGTTAGGGATATGCCACCAGATGTAACTGCTCTGCCTGGAACTCCGCCTATAGAAACTGTACGAGTAAAGACCAAATGACTGTGTTTTATTATTTGGATCCCAGAGCCTAAAAGGTTCTCAGATCATCTAAAACATTCTAACTATTAGATATTGCATGTGTTCAGCGTTCATAGACGTTTTCTTGGTGCATCGGAGCAGGAGGGACACACGACTGGTCATCAGAAGTCTCAAGAGGTACGTCATTTTTAAAAGTGTTTGACACAGGATACGACAATAATCTTATCTATCTTGCATTTATTCAATTACAAATGTTTTTATGGCTAAAAAAATGCTTTGAAAAACATGAGTGGTCACCTCTCCACAGATCTGACCAGTACTTTGGTGTATTGACATATCATAATATCAAAGAAAGTTACATACGTTTAAAAGGAGCAGTACACGATTCTTTAATGCAATAAAATAAAATCTGTTCAGCTCCAGTGCAGATATATTCAGCTCTTAGGGTGAAAATGAGACCACTGTGTGCTGCATGTAGAGGGTTTCATTCTCCGCACAACAGGAAGTGCTCTGTTAGCATGCTGTTTGTTGTTAGCTCCACTGTGACAGTGAACTCTGCTCTGGCTTTAGAGGGTTGTGAAAAGCACTTATAAACTGATCACAGTGAATACTTTAATGCGCATTACATAAGTGAGGAACACACAGGGACTTAACTAGTTCTATTCTTCACATTTTTGAGACTGTAAAAGTTATGTACAGTACTTTTAACCTGTGGTGGATGAAGCACTCCATTTTGTTACTCAAGTCAAATTACAGATACAGTAGTAAAAAAAACAAAAAACAAAACAAAAACAAAACTCAAGCAAAAGTAAAAGTATCACATTTTAAAATCTACTCAAGTAAAATAATTAAAGTACTGAAAAGTATTATTTTTTGGTTTGGAGAACTATTAAAGCATCTAATTGTAATCTTGATTGATTTATTATGTTGAGTTTTGATCGTTAGAGGCAACTTTCCTGGTTATTTTTCTCTATAGAGAGAAAGGGAACTAGGAAAATAATATTAATGATAAAAGTAATAAAACAAAAATAAATAAAAAATACAAAAAAAAATCTTTCAGCCTTTTCAGCAGGTCTAAACTCTTAAGAAAATATACTTTTACTTTTCAGTCCAGTTCAAAAATGTAGTGGAGTAGAAAGTACAGATACTGCTCTGAAATGTAGTGAAGTAAAAGTAAAAGTAAAAGTATCTACTGTAGAATGTACTTAAGTAAAGCACAAATACCTAAAAATTGACTTAAGTACAGCACTTTTACTTTTGTACTTTGTTACTTTCCACCACTGCCTTTAATGCTACACTGTGGAGCATGTCAGGCAACATAATCACCACAGGCAAGCACAAAAAGTGACACAGTGCAGCTTTAATTCATTATAGTTTACCTAAGTATAAGCCAACTGTGTGTGTTTAGACAAAGCAGAAGACAGAACCAAGAATTAACAACATAAGAATCACATTGGTAGCCTAGTAACAACATGCTGGTGTGGAATAAGAATAAAAATGCTAATGTTTTTTTGTGTGTGTGTGTGTGTGTGTGTCCAAGTTCATTTCAGCTTAAACTGTAAATACAAATGTTAAAAGAGTGTCCTAAAACAACACAGACTTCTGAAACATAACCACATCTGTATTTTCCTCTGCACAGGCTCTTAATATTGCAGAATCTACTGAATACTTTATTTATTTGCACAGTGGTAAAACCCAGGAAGATTTTTATTATTTAGAGACTCTCTTTGTTTCACCTGACTGTGCTGCTGAACAGATGAAAATGTCAATAAAAATCTCAATTGCAGAAATAAAAAAGAGTCAAAACTTCACTCCGCCGCAAACCCATAGTAACAAAACACGTAAACATTGGAGCGAGCAGAAGAAAATGAAAGAATTAAGCTGAGCACCAAAACAATTCATTATTATTTATACAATTTTCTCCATGTTGGGTAAAAAACAAGAAAAATAGGTTCGAAGTTGTGTCTAATTTAAGCAGTTTTGCCGCAGAAATATTCTAAATGACAAAAAAGTATGGACTTTAAACATTTCTGGGGCTCTTGAAAAGGAACCGGACAAAATAAACAATGGAGACACCGATAACCTGCTTCAAAGCTCTAAAAAGTTGATTTAGTTTATTTCTAATTGGAATAACGTTAAATATGCCCAAACCGTGCCACAATTTAATTAAGACTCATTATGATTTAATTATTTTGGAACTACAGGATGGATAATTAATGCCTTTCTAATTAAATGAAAAGTGAGTGCAGGCCCAGATACAGCAGGAGGTCAAGCTTGTTTTCCACAAATGTGCTGTTCATGAGATTCTATTTTGAACTTTTGCAGAATAATTTGAGCACAAATTTGAAAACCAATGTTCACCGAGGATTTACAGTCAGTTCTGTCTGAGTGAGACGTTATTTTGAAATGCAGAAATAACTAATAAATAATCAATGCCTCGATCCAATCTAGTGCTTTTCCACACACTCAAGGTCACTGCAAAAAAATGAATTTCTAGATGAGTTAAAATGTCTTGATTTTAGGATAATTATCTTAATTTCAGACGTTTTGACTCGTTAAGATCAGTGGACACGATTTATTTGATGTAACTAGGTTATTTTACTTGTTTCTATCTGTTTCTGACTTATTTTAATACTTCAACGACTTTTTAGTCCGTGTAGAACTACATTTCTGTTGAGCTCGTCTGCCCCGTGTAAACTACAACGGAAACAAGATGGCGGCGCCCACGACAACTTCCAGAATAAGTGAATAGTTCAAAAAACGATTACTCGATTATCAAATTGGTTGACAATTACTAAAATAATCGATTAGTTGCGATCAATCTAACTAGGTTCAGCCTTACAGTAAAGTAATGCTCCGATTACTGACACAACATTTTTATCTTTTGTATTGTTTTAAGGTGAGTCACTGCAGGCATTTTTTTTCAATTTTGTTGTTTGTGCTCTCAACACATAGGCTTTCATGGACAACAAACTTGTCCAATCTGCTCCTAAAAATATTTTATTGTTTCATTTAATCCATTTCATCCATAGAAATCTATGGGACATTGTAACTTCAAAGGCCATTTTCTTAAAATGCATTTTTCTCCCTCGGGACATAAAGATCAGCCTTAAAGTAGATTGTACATCAAACTGTACAATCTTGGATTCAGCGAGATTTTGACGAAACGCACTGAAGAATTTTTTGATATCTAATTCTAAGATGTATTTATTGAAGTTTTAAGTCAAAAAAATTTGGTGAAATTTGAATTTAGGACAATTTTCAGTCCAATCTAGTTTACTTAAAAACTAAATAAGAAATCCAAAATCCTCTCGTACATTTTTTTTGTAACTAATATGTTACAAAATGAACCAAGAAATTTAAACCTGGTTCTGTCCATTTTTCAGTTTTATATGTCCCAAATGTGTGTATTTTTGGCAGTTTTTTCACATAAAATGCCTTATTTCTACATGAAAACATGACATGATGAAAAACTTGTGATATATTTTTTTCTTACATTTATGTGAGTAAACTACAGCAGAAGTTTCAAATGAATATCTTTAAATTTCAGATTTTTTCCTATTCACCTGCAGCGTCTCACCTTTAACATCTTTTCATGCTTGATACAGATCTCTGGACTGGTACCTTTCTTCCTCTTTTCACTTCAGTGGCTTTTAACCACCGCCTCTCAGGTCAGTAACCAGTGCTGACCGGTGCAGAGACGGGCGAGAGAGACGGGGGAGGGAGCGCGACCCGGACAGAAGGTGGCGGGCTCGCCGGCCACTATCACACCATTACATTTAATTACAAACACAAACAGCTTGATCCGCGCCATCCATCTGCTCTGGAGCCGGCCCGTGCGGTCGCTCCCCGGCCCGCTGAAGGACAAGAGCGAGCGAGAGTGTGCGAGCGCGGGCCGGGAGGGGGGTGGGGTGACTGCTTTGTAAATGAGAGCTGTCCCGTCCCCTGCAGTGCGTCTTCTGCGTTCGGTCATTAACGGTGGAGCGGAGCCAAGCGGAGTGGCGGAGTCCTTGTGGCCAGATGCGAGGAGGCGAGGCGGGAGGCTAATGCCCGGTTATTTTTAGAGGGTTCGTCAATTACCTGTGGACGGGCGACGTGATTGGTGGAGGGTGTTTTGAGGTGTAGCTGTTGACTCTCTTGATTGAATATGTCCTGTTAATGTATGGCCTCAAAAAAGTGGTTACCAAAGTTTACTCTAGTGATGTTTAGGATGAGTAGATTTGACTTTGGACAAAAGGAGGTCTTAAATAATTAGGACATAAGGGAAATTGGATTGTTTAGGGCAGGCATGTCCAAACTAAGGCCCGGGGGCCAAATGCGGCCCTCAGACCAATTTTTCTTGGTCCTTAGACTTCCTGGTGAATTGGCCCACTGTCCTGATAAGTACTATTTACAGCACATTTCAGATTTTCTACAATTCCAACCTAAATAACTAACATTTTGGTGCAACACAGACCTGATATTAAGGCACTGAGACTGAATGTAGATGTGGTGGCGCTTAAAACATCAGATAAATGCAGCTTTTTTGAACGTTTCGCGATTGATTTGTGGCCCTCCGCTTGGTCTATGTTTCAATATGTGGCCCTCGATGGAAAAAGTTTGGACACCCCTGGTTTAGGGTGTATGAAAAGATACATCATGTTAGAAATAATTGAACAAAGGCTGTATTCCTGTGTTGGGCGACACCAGGGACCAATATGTTTTGTGTTAAAGGACACATTCTGCTACGTTGACTTTTTTGAGCTTTTAACCATGTTCTAACAATGTTCCATCAGGAAAACATAGCTAAAGTAGCATTCAGTTGCATTCACGCTGTATTGAGGAATGTTTATCAGAAAATCCCTCCGAGCGTCAAACACACGTCGTGCGCACTCCTTTTATCCGGGACATATTTTCAGATCATCTACGTCACTGATCAGAGAATCTTCCTCTGTTTAAAGTCCTTAAATCATTGCTAAAATTTTTCTGAACATTTCTGCCTCTAAACACGATAACTGCTGCAGCAAATCTGCACAATTTCAGCGCTAACTTCACTAGATTGTATATTGCGCTGGCGCCATCTGCTGGCTGGATGCACTCAGTAAGTGTCATTTCATAGTGACTGATAACACAGGTCAATATGAGATGGCAAATTTAAGGCACTTAAGAGCATGTTTAAAAGGTAATAACAATATGAAAAATGCGGAATATTTTTCCTTTAAAGTGCATTGAAGCAATTTCACCTTTGCTGCTATTTCTCTCCACCCGATCTTAAACTAATATAAAAAGTAAATACTGTACATGTGCAGAAAAACAAAAATATAAACAATGTAGTTAAAAAAAAAAAAAAAATATATATATATATATATATATTTTTTTTTTTTAATCTGGGTTTTATATATATATATATATATATATATATATATATATATATATATATATAAAACCCAGATTAAATTCAAAATAAAACCAGGAGGCTAAACAAGGACTAGAACAAAACCAAACCAAGTCCACATCAAACATGCTCAATTTAGAGCCACTTAACAAATGAGAGGTGACCCGTGTGAAGTACAAATGTTTTTCAATTTATGTTCAATGAAAACACCTGCAATTCAGTAAATGAAGGACAGATGTTTAATTCCATACTGTGGGATATTCCAGGTAAAACATGATCATCTTCATTGAGACTAGCAGGTGATAGACCAGACTCATACAACTGTTGTCAGATCTCAGGAGCTAAGCACTGGGTCTGTTACTTGGATGTGAGACCGCTGAGATTAACAGGTGCCACTGTGAAGCGGCTTTGTGCAAACTCCAGTGTTCAAAACAAATGGTGGTGTGTGAATGAGAGACTGTTGTGAGCGTGAACGAGGGACAACGGATGGAAATGGCTACAATCTGTGTCAGTATATCAATATATAGATATCAATGTCATGTATGTTCATTTACATACACTGTCCCAACCAAAAAAGAAAAACAATGTTACTCAGTGCACCTTTAAAAATAGGGCTGGGAGATCTACCAAAAAAAAAAAAAAAATCAGTCTCTCCTGATCATCAAACTTTAACTATTGTCATTTGATATTCACCTTATTCTGCCCCGCTCTTTGCCACAGATCCACGCACTTCTGTTGTAAACGCACTTCTGTTTTGATGAGAACCCCGTTCACGCAGGGAGGGAAAAGTCTCAGCACTAAAACATTATATAAAGTAGATTGATTTGTGTAAAATTTTTATTGTATAAATGTCTTCCTCAAAAAGTCTGACCTTGATTAAAAGGATTAAAATTGGATTCATTGCCCAGCCCTAAAATAACAGTACAAGACTATGATATGTCGATAGAGAAATAAATAGCAAAGATGAAATGCCCATGATGATAATTAACACATTAAAGGGCCTGTACCTGATTTTGAACCGTGGGACAGGAACATGTTTTTGTTTGAACCGTTAGCCCCGCCCACTCCTTTCACTCAATATTGCTCCATGACTCAAAAACAACTGTCTGGAACAGTCGGATGCAGTTATTTCCATATTGTTCCTCTAACTCTCTTTACAATTAGCTTTTCACACTTTTGAAACTGCAACATGTCACAGAATCACAATCTGAGAAAGTGTCAAGCAGTTAATTTCCCATGATTCATAGTGTGCCTGATGCACAGATTATACATTACAGATCTAATGTCTTCCCATTAAGTTGCTTCTATCAAACAATGTGTGATGGAGCAGTGTTTGTCAAACTGTGGTGCGTGTACCACTGGTGTGACGCAAACTTCTTCTGATTGTACGTGGACACCTCTTCAATTGTAATGTTTTCTTCTTTTAGACTACATTTTATTTACATTTTTTGCTCTTCCTTTAGTAGATTTCAAGTTAAAACTACTGTGGTAACGGTGTATTCCTCCTTAAAGTAGAACTAAGGAACATTTTTACCATATTAAATGTCTTCATAAGTCTGTGTGGTGGTTGTACATGTATTTTCGGGGCGTTTGAAGCCCCCGTCGTCGCCCCCTGCTGTCTCTGAGCAGAAAACCAGCTGCAACTTTCCTGACGCCGACCTGAAGACAACACTCCTGAGAAACACTGGCTCTCTTTTTTATATTTGGCCACATGAAATGTTTTTATATGGGATTAAACGTCCTTATTTCAATAAATAGGAAAAAAAGAAAAAAAAAAGGAGCGTAGGCTCACAAGAGACCTGCAGGGGGAGCTCTGTCGCTGAAGTTCCTGAATTCTGCTTTAAGACCTGGTTTACCCCTAATTTAGACCTGAAATAATCCTGATACAGACCCAATTTAGATTTGATGGTCGTCAGAAAGCCGAATCATTTCTTTGGTGGTACTCGGAGTAAGAAATTTGGGAAACACTGAACTAGACCAAATAAAAATCAGGTACAGGCCCTTTAACAACAACCCTATTGACCTTATTCTGCCCCGCCCACTTTTGCAGTTTTTTGCACTTTTGTTGTAAACGCACTTCCGTTTGACGAGAACTCTGTTAAAGCTAATGACGAACGAGGGAAAAGTCTTGACGCTAAAATGTTACATAAAGTAGATTGATTTGTGTAAAATGTTTAATGAACACGAGCAACAACAAGTCAACAACGCACAGATTTCCTGGTCAGTCTGAAAACGTCTTTTTAGTCCATGTAGAACTTATTTTCTGTTGAGCTCGTCTGCTCCATGTAAACTACAACGGAAACAAGACGGCGGCGCCTACGGCAACTTCCGGAATAAGGTGAATACACACTTCAATGGAGAGTTTTAAGGAAAATACGGTAAAACGCTAACCTACACCATTTCTGCCTCTTCTGCTGCTTCTATCGCTCCCATTTGATTAAAAACTCCATGAACGATGTTAGCTAAATAGCCCGCAGTCAAGCCCCTTATTAAAACGACCGACTGTACATCACACGTGCCACTACATCATATTAACGCCCCGTCCGCGCCTGTGACAAATATCCCTGTCCGGCCCATTGACAAACAGTCTGAGAGAGTGGACGACCCGGCCCGCACCCTTTTCTCCCCCGCGCTTCAGATCTGGCTGGCGTTTTGTGCCCCGCGGTGAGCCGAGGAGAGCGAGTGATCTGATTATTGCTGGAGTGAGCATCTTTGAGAGCGGAGTGGGCAGAACGGGACGATGGCAGCGGCGAGATGAGAGGAGTTAATGAAATGTACCTGGGCTTGAATACCTGGAGGGATGGTGGTGGAATTGGGCTCATGATTAAAAGTCAGTCAGAGCGAGAGGTAATGTGGAGAGGCAGGGTCAGGGAGGGATCAAGTTACACGTTCGCAGGGAAAAGGGCTGCCGCAGTGGCGATATACGGCAAGTTATTCGGCAGAACTGGAGTTTAAAGTCTATATGACCGGTTAGACAACACATTACACCAAAACGCCGAAGAGTTTACTAAACATTTTACACATTTGTCCCCAGTTTGACAGTTTTCACAATGTTTATAATGTCACTTCCTGGTTGAATATGGGTAGAAAATGAGACATAGAGGTAATTCCACAACTGTTACCCATGGATGTATTAAAAGAACTGGATAAGGCACGCCCCGCCCCCTCTGTCCGTGTCCCAGATTGATTTGTGGCCGTGTGAGGTACTGCAGCCTCTTGGAACCAGCCTTTTTCTATAATTGCTCATTATAATTGCAGACAGTACTGAATTATTATCGGTATTTAAATAAAATAGAAGGAAATGTTCTTTTCTGCCATTTCTAAAATCACCGAAATTACCGTTTTTATATGAAGTGGGGGATTGTCGTCACGTGGCGCCCTAAAGCAAAGATGTCAGCCTCCGTTTCAGGAAGTAAAACAAAGATGTCAGCCACCGTATCAGGAAGTAAAACAAAGATGGCAGCCACCGTATCAGGAAGTAAAACAAAGATGGCAGCCACCGTATCAGGAAGTAAAACAAAGATGTCAGCCTCCGTATCAGGAAGTAAATGCGGAAGTAAGAAACTTTTTTGGGGTCATGCGCCACTGAGCACTCTCCATAGTGATAAACAGGACGGCCATCTTGGATTCATCTTTCAGGTTTTATTATAGTTCTATGCTGTTACCTAGCAACTATATTGAAAATACAAGCAAAGATCCATATAAATTACACAATAGTTATGATTTGACAAATAAGGATGCATGATAACAACTTTATTTTGTTGAATGAACTGTCAGTCGTCTGTAAATTGTCTCCGTATTTTCAGTGGTACATCACTTTTTGATGACATCACAGAGGGATTCCGTTGTAGGGACCTCTACTAGCACTACTTCCTGTAATTTTAAAGTTTTATTTTTCAAAATATCTTCACAAACTGCAACTGCTGCAAACTGATATGATAAATATTTACCACCAAACTCCATCATAATTAGAAAATCATGAGAACCTGTCATATAGACTTATATATTTTCTCTAATACAAAATTGACTTGTGTTGTGATAAATGTTATGGAATCAAAATGTTTTTTTTTTTTTCTTTCTTTTTTTCCCTTATGCAAGTTATTTTTGTGTTTGTTGTTTTGGTCTTTTTTTGCAAATGAGCTCTGTACGTAGTAGCAGCTGGTTAAGCAAAATGTTTCTCACAGCGGACACTAACTTTATTAAAATGTAAAATACAAATAAATAACAAATTCAAATGCAAAGTAATATCTGATTGTTTTTATTTATAGACTTCTTCCGTTTTTTTTGTATGCCTTGTTTTATTTTTTATCTTTATTATGTTTCAAATTAGCGTTAGCATTGACCCACAGAAGTGTCCGCTCTGGGAAGTTTTCATCTCATTTGTAAAGTCTTTAACATGTTTTCACCTGCAGCTCACTGTCCACTGCTGATCTTTAAGATACAAAAATACAAACTAAAATTGCATAAGGATCAAATGAGGCTGAGAATTCACAACAACCTCAAGGAATAAAGGACCAAATTCATCTTAAAGAGGACTTATTATACTATATCAACTTAAATTTAGAGCTTTTAGAGAAATGTAGAGATTTTAACCTTGTTTATTTGAAGATACATTTGATTGATTCCTGTGTGTTTGAGTTAATCTTCAATTCTTCTGCAACTGAGGCTCCAGTGCTAAAAGGTTCTCACCTACCCCCTTTTGCAACCATCCCTGTATTTAGTTACAGTTATTTGAAAAATTAAGACCCCAGGCAACAAATGTAGGATTAAAAATGTCACATAGAGACATCTTCAAAAAACACATTACAGACAATCCTCTGCTTGTTATGGTGAAATGTCACTATGAAGAGGCTCATCAGTTCAGGTCAATGGATCTGTTTCTATTATCAAGTCATTCCTGTTAAAGTTCAATACATGAAAAAACAAAACAAGAAAAACATAATATGTCACCTTTAGAGTTTGTTCATTCTGGTTTGAGTCCAGTTCAGACCAGACTAGTAAACTAGATCTGGTGCTCTTCTGGACTAAGTTTAGTCTAGTCCAGGTTTAATTCCAGGTTTAGTCTCGCATGAAGAATAAAGCACTGATAACAAGGTCTCAAACAAAGCCGTGAAATGGGACTCAAAATTAAATTAAACTACTAATACACTGAATATTACGACATTTCCTTTTTGCAGGGAAATAAATTGCTTTTGGCATAGGTTAGATTTTATAACCAGATGTCCTTCTCTAAAGAAAACGCAATATAAAGTGAATGGCACTTCTTATTCAAACCGTATTCCGTTTTGGCCGAATGAGTTAGTGTTGTCATGGATACGAAGTACACTAATTGGTCCATATGTGATCAAAACAACGGTGACTATACGTTTAAAAAGATAATTCCTACAGTTTACTGCTTGGCTGTTACAGTTACCATTAAGCTTTTATATTTAAATTATGAATACAACTATTTAAATTGGTCAATAATTAAATTCCTTCCCTTCAAGGAAAAAACATCTAAATAACATGCATGGTTTATGAAGATTTTAAAAGTGACTAATGCTTCCTTGGTTCAGTTCATTGCTCGTTGTGGATCCTATAAAACATGTTAATAAATGTCATGAATTAATAACATTACTAAATCACAATATTAAAACCAAAGCAATTTACTGAAAAATGCTTATGTTTAAAGTATATCTTATTAGAAAATCGCCAGTGATGCGTTTTTCATCAGATCCCAACAGTAAAGGTGCAATTTCCTGCTTTGTTTATGGAAAAGCTTGTTAAATATTAGCGGACTGCAGGGACGATGCTTTCCAGATGGTCTGCAGTATCTTTATTTGTTCTGGTGTGGTTTGAGCTCACCAAACCAAACAGTGGTTAACGCTCTCGATTCACAGAAAGAATGTCCTGGATTCGACTCCCGGGCCGTGTCTTCTGTGTGGAGTTTGCATGTTCTCCCTGGGCTTTCAGAGGTTCTCTCCGGGTGCTCTGTTTCCACTAAACACATGCAATATTTAATGTATATGTAATGAATGAGGATGTTGTGAGAATTAATGTGGGACAATGGATAGGATTAGCCCGAGATTATAATCTGGCGTGTTTACAGCACTGTCCAGACCAAATAAATGAACAAACTTTAATCCAGATGGAGATGCTTTTGTTCTAGTTCAGTTTGGTGCTGGTCTAGTCCCAGGTTTAGTCTCTGTCAGTGGTGGAAAAAGTTGTACAGACACAGGAGATAAAAATAAGTAAAAGTGAATGTTTAAAACTTAACTTTTAGTAGTATTTTGCGCAATTTAGTTTTTTTTTAAAGAGTGAAATTTGGTGAACTTGATAAAGAATTCTCAGAGTTTCTAAACTTTTTAGACTGTATGTATATTTTTATTTGCTTAAAGCCAAGATTTGAACTCAAAACTTTAAGGCAGTGGAAAAAGTAACTCAGAACGGATTTTTATTTTTTACTTATATGTAATTTTCAAAACTGTTGTGGACTCGAAAGTACAGATATCTGCTCTCAGTTTTGTAAAAAAATGACAATCTAAAATAAAGTGAATCAGTGCTTGAATTACGCAGCATTATTTTGATTTGAGTATTATTTTCTTAAATTAAGATTTCCCAGTGGAAAATGAATGCAATGTCTTGCTTTACTTAAAATAAGAAAAAGCTTTTTCACACTTGAAATTAGCAACAAAAAAAAAAAAAAAAAAAAAAACAACCAACCAACCAACCAAACAAACAAACAAACAAACAAACAAACAAACAAACAAACAAACAAACAAAAAACCTACACTTGACTTAAGAAAAACAAAAACTTGTTCCATTGGCAAATCTTAATGTAAGACAGTCAGAATATATTCAAATCAAGATGAGACTTGAGGAAAGATAGATAAGATAAAAAACATACTAAAATTAAGAGAATATTACTTCATTCTAGCTCTTATTTACGATTTACCTCATTTACGATGACCATTTTGTCCAGTGCATGAGTCAAGCACTGATTCCTAACAATGACTCTTCAGTTCAGCACTTTTACTTGTGTTTATAGTTTCTTCCCACCCCTGGTCTCAGTATAATCCAGTTTTGCCTGAGTATGCAGAGGAATGTGCTACTGTATTCGACGCTGCTCCACATTTGACCGTACTTTCTGACGTAGAAGAGCAGGAGTGATGGCTCTCCGACCGGCAGACTGTAGTGAGAAGTGCCCTATTTACACCGAGGATTGATGACCCGCCGGCTGTGGACTGTAGACCCGGGTTTGGCTCCTGATCCCACTTTTGAGCGTGAAAGGGGGGCCTGGGCCGGGTGGAGAGGCGGGGGACAAAGGGGTGGGGTCCCAAAGGTGCTTGTCACGGCGTTTGGGTGACGATGGATTGCAGGTCACCACAACGGCCATCACTTGTGCTAACCCAGAAGTGTCAGGGAGAGAGAGGGGGGCGCAGCAAGGCCAAAGCCATCCACTCTGAGGCTAAATAATGGGATCTGTGAAAGAGTCTGTGTGAGGTGAGGATGGGACGGGAACGCGCCGAACGTCTTCTTCTATATTTAGATTAAAAATGACACGATTTGTTCTGAAGGAGGACGGTTTGATGTGGATTTTTTGAGCCGATGTCCGATGTACGTCTACGATATTTGCCGATAACCATAATAAGACAGCAAATTAATGTGTGTTCCATCGTAAAGAAGGTTTCGAAGGTCATCATCTTGACTTACATGCTACTCTGATCTGTGGAAGACCTGCCCACGGCGCAGAGTAGCGTATAAGTCAGAGATTTCAGACCAGTTCAAATAATTGAGAATAACTTTCGGATGGAAGTCGAAACATCTTGATTTTCAAAACAGTGTGCAGATGATGACCGTTGAAACCTTTTCTGCGAAAGTTACAGTGAAGTTCACAAATTCACTTTCACTTTAGTAAAAAAAAAACTTTTATTTGGGATATAAAACATTTCTGGCATGATCGTGTAAACTCACAGCCATATTTTTTGCCCATTTTGACCTCATATTTCTACTTTTCCTTAAGCGTCTGTTCAAAAAGTCAGGATGAGGATGAACTGGGAATGGGAATTGAAAATGTTGCCAATTGACACATTGGCAAATTTTGCCAATGTGTCAATTGGCAAAATTTTCAATATTTTTCAATATCTAACTACTTGGTTTTGTGTGCCGGGGAACGTCCTTGAGGTGCCTTGAGGTATTGGCAGGTTTACCGTGAAATAATGTAAAATTTTATTTAATTGATTGATTTAATTGAACAATTTACCATTTTGGAGTGTCCTGAGCAAACGAGCATACACAGAAAAAGAAAGCAATAGTGGCACAGACATTTTTGCTTAAAGTTCTGAATTGGTAATGTTTTAGGTTGTGTGCCATTGTATCATTTATAACCAAAAAAGTGTGAAATGACTCAAAAAAAGTTTAAAAACACTGATCGGGCCTAAACCGATATCTGAGGAAACACTTCACAGATCCGATAACCAATACATCACCCTATTTGTTAAGTTCTGCTTCCACTCCTCACATTCTCGTCATTATTAGTGTTTTTTTGCCGGAAAAATTCAGAATGACATCTTAATTTTGTTCTAAATAATAAATGACCAATGCATCTGATTACACGGTACGATCGGAGTTCAAGTCGAAGTACGGCGGACCTAGAATGAGTCACTTGTGTCCCATACAGTCTATACAGTACAGTATAAAGATACGCCTTTATTAAAATTACACGGTTATGTCTACCACAAACATAAAAAGAATTTTATTGCTGTAATCTAAAATAAAATCTACCTTTGCACTTGTTGTAGAACTGATTTCTTTTTATTTTTTAATTTGTGTATTTTGCAACAAAGCCACATCACACCGGAGAACAGAAAAAAAGGCGTTGCATCCTACGTTTGTAATTAATTCGATGTATTTTTAGCTGTGCACAACTGTCAATACTTCTACTTTTGCATAAGCCCCACGCTGCTGCTGCTGTTGCCTCCAGTTTTCTCCGCCTCGCTCTCATCTCTGTCCCGTAGGTCTCCGGTCGTCCATCAGTGCCCTGCCCGTGTGATCAGATGGAGCTGACGGCAGGTGCGTGTGGTCCATCCGAGCGGTGTCTATGCGATTGATTATATAGAGCTCTACAATAACACCGCGTTGCATGTTTGTCACCGCCGACAGGACAGCACCCTTGGCCGAAATTATGGACGCATAAATCCTGGTCAGATTTGGAGGCGAGAGAGTGGCGGCGGCCCATGCAAACAAACGGCATCAATCACAGCGCTGGCCCTGTCAGCGGGCTCTGCGGCGCGGCCTTGTGGTCAGCAGCGCGTGTCACAGCCGGAGGAGCCCAGGGTGAAATACTGGAGGTGACGGAGAAGACATGTTTCCTGTTTAAGGGGGATTGACCCGGAAGATACTGTGGACTGTAAATAAATACATTATGATGAATAATTAGGTGGTAGCCGTCAGCATAATCCCAGGATTCTCAGGCTAGTTGTTTTAGTTCTATACTGAGAAATTGGTAGCATTTGTTTCAATGTATCCTCCCTTAAGATATTAGATGAAAAAATTGCAATGTAGAAACGAGGGAGCACGAACAACAATCCAACAATTCCAGGAATTGTTGGAATTGTTGTTTTTTGGTTGATTTTGTTTCATGTAAAGAAATTAATAATCATGTACTTATTTTTATTCAATAGTATGTCATCAGAACCCAGAAATGTTAAATTGTCAAACTTTATCAAAATAAAAAGTTATTAACTTAATTGAAGGCACTTGACCAGTGGTGACGTGTCATCAGCTGTTGTTACTGGAGCGACATAAGACGTGGTCAGTCTAAGGAGGCGTGGTCAGTCTGAGGAGCCGTGGTCAGTCTGAGGAGGCGTGGTCAGTCCGAGGCGACGTGGTCAGTCTGAGGAGGCGTGGTCAGTCCGAGGCGATGTGGTCAGTCCGAGGAGGCGTGGTCATTCTGAGGAGGTGTGGTCAGTCCGAGCCGACGTGGTCAGTCTGAGGGGGCGTGGTCAGTCCGAGTCGACGTGGTCAGTCTGTGGAGGTGTGGTCAGTCTGAGGAGGCGTGGTCAGTCCGAGGAGACGTGGTCAGTCTGAGGGGGCGTGGTTAGTCCGACTCGACGTGGTCAGTCTGAGGAGGCGTAGTCAGTCTGAGGAGGCGTGGTCAGTCCGAGGAGGCGTGGTCAGTCCGAGCAGGCGTGGTCAGTCTGAGGAGGCGTAGTCAGTCTGAGGAGGCGTGGTCAGTCCGAGGAGGCGTGACCACGGCTCTGGAAGTAACATCAGCAGATAAATGACACGTCACCACCAAGGCCAGTGACAGAGTGAAGAGGATCGCAACCATCAGCTGAAACATGTCGACAAGGTAATTAAATCTCCCAATTTATTGTCTTAAAAATATCCTACATTTATGGCTAAATCATAAGAAGACAAAATGATCGTTGATGGATTTATGATGGACATGTGTTATCCGGCTAGTGCCACAGTTACACTGCACAGCTATTTCCCGTAATGTATTATATTATTTCCTACAAGTTCTAACATGGTCTGTTTCAATCTCAAATGGAAAAACTCAAAATTTCTGCTCTACTTCTCTTTTTCTAGACTTCATATATTTGCAGTATAGTTTCAGGTGTGTCTAATGAACATATGATTTATTGAACTGAGGGGCAGAAAATGATGGTATGTCAGCGCATGTCAATCAAACTCCTCAAGCACTGTCCCAGAGTTCAGTCGAGCGAGAGCATGGGGACTAATCACTCTGGTACAGCTGTCAAGGCACCTCTGCACGTCATGGAGGAAGACAGACGGCCATCAGCTATCATGGGGATTAAGAGTAAAAACCCATCGAAAATAAGGATGTCAAGATGATTCGGTCAGTCAATAATTGTGTCAATGTAATCGCAAAAATAAAAAACAAACTAAGGACTCACAGATAGGACGGCACACAACCACAAATAATCGTATACGTTAGAGTCATCCAGGGAGTAAACTAGGGGTCTAGTCGTCTAAAGAGATTCTTGGTCGACTAAAGACCAGCCCTATCGACCAATTAGTCGACTAAAATGGGGAGTGGCAAAAAAATTAACAAAACTGTGAAGCATTTCCATGTATCTAAACCAAACTGCACTCAAAAGACCACAACTGTAGCGGAGTTCATGCAAAAACAACTATTTATACAGAAAAGTACTAAGAGGAGGTGCATTTATACGTTAAGACTCCAAAATCTTCAGCTAACTCACTTCATATCTTCTTGATTTTGCCATTTACATAATTTTGTTGTGATTTAATATAAATAAAATTAGTCGATCAATATAAATCTTGGTCGACTAAGATACCATCGACCAACTAAACGACCAAACAACTACAGCCCTAGAGTAAACCAGTCTCCTTAAGAAAAGCCTGTCCCCATAAAGTAAACATGCAAACAAGTACAGAATGGAAACTGAGTAGATTTTGAGCTGCCAACCTTCTGATTACGGTTGATTAGTTGCTGTATCTCACGTTTCTTACCTTGTCTGGTGGTCTTGAAGTTGAAGGACTGGAATCCTCCGCTGAGCGCCGAAGAGTCGATCACGTCCACTCCGTATTCACTGTGGTTCTTTCTGTACAGCATCACGGCCACCACCAGGATGGCCACCGCGATGATCCCAGCGCCCAGGCCGGAGTACAGGGCCACGTCGTTGGAGCTGTCCATACCTGCAGACGGAAGGACACAGGGAGAAGGAAAAAAAAAAACAGGTTTAGGATTGAACGCATTTGTAAGCTGGCCCGTTAAATACACATCGGACGGCCAAAAGGTCAAGGAATGGAAGAAGGTGATGAAATAAATCAAACATGTTGAAAGGAAATAAACATGTTGTCATCTTTATCCATCTCGTTCTTTTAAAGGCGAACTAGTGGTGGGTGATAACAATGATTTTAATTTGGATCTGATTACACGTATTAATGGCAAGCATCGCAACATCGATCGACGCAATACTTTTCTATTAAACTGCGTTGAAACTCCCTTACTATAAAGACTTTCACTTTGGCTGTCATGATGTTGTCTCTATCTCAGCTTGAACTTATCTAAACTTTAAATGCATGTGCTGAAAACCTAAAATATAAAGAACGTGTTTCAACATTTATTAAAAACACCTTTTTTTTGGGGGGGTGATACATCTCTCAGTATTGATTAATGGATAATTGGTATCATCACTATGAACTATGCACATTTTCTTGGAGACGTTAATGATTTTCGATATTAAACTTATCGATCTTGCATTACAGGTGTTTGTATTGCCAAAACAATCTTGAAAACCTTGTATTCTTGCATGCCGTGGGCTCGTCTCACTCATGGACTGTCCATAGAAGTGGCACAGTGCCCAGGGGCGGACTTACCATTAGGCAACCGGCCACAAGTGCCTTGGGTCCCCAACCTGAAGGGGCCCCCCATCATCATCACAGAAGCAAGTTTCTGAAACAGTTGCATTTATCGCAGTATCTCAGTAGTAGTGCAGTGTACTTTAAACAAGAAAATAAAGCTAAACAAATAAATACAATATAACATTCTAAAATTATAAATGAATATCATGTATTTAAATCAGATCAAACGTGTGTTAAAAAGCACCAGCAAACGGGGAATATGGTCTGATTTCTTTAATATTCCCCAAAACCCACTGTTTAAAGCTGATTAGACCGTGTAAACTATTGCATTAGATCAAGTACCACCTCAAATGTATGAACCTCTCACCACATGTAACAAACAACAAAAAAACAAAAACAAAACAAAAGCTTCATCTCAAGAACAATTCAAAAGACATGGAAGAAAAGGGAAATCAATTTTGCCTTGGACCCCCAAATTCCAAAGTCCGAGGTCCACCACTGACAGCTCCTGCATATCAGCTCCTTCAGGTCTGGCTCGCATTCACATTAGTGCCCGTTTCTCTGTAACTTCTGCTGTCAGACTCTTCATTCTAGACTTAAAATGTCTGTTTTATTACATTCTCTACATAATCTGGTGTCTTTAGTTTGCTATTGTTTTTGTAAATTATTTTTGTACTGACAATAATAACCTTCTTTTGCCCTTCTTTTATCAGCTCCAGCTCACGTAGGCAACATGTTTGATTGACAGCTAGCACAGAAACCAGTGGTACAGGCAGAAATGGGTACGTCATCTTCCCCCACAATGCGATTCTGCTAAGATCCGGATAGTTTGCCCCTGCCCCAAAGCCCTAACCCTTCCTAAACCTAAATCTAATCCTAATTCTAGGTGTGTTCCTTCTACATTCTGGCTCCTGATTAACTCTGTGGTTGCTATGAAATGTCCACTTGGATTTCCAAATAAGAAACTCTACTCCACAAAAATGTTTTTGAGTTTAGGAGTTACTGTTACGGCCCCAGGCCTATAGATCCTGCCTCCTTTTGTGTTTTTGAATATTGTGTTTTGTGAGAGTCCTATGTGCTGGAGGGAGTTTGGAGGTACATCCAGGATCGTGGTTGGCTGCAGCAGACTGGTCCCTGATTGGTGCCACCTGAAAACACCTGGCCAATCCCGTGGCTCCACATCAGCCCCGCCCAGTATTTAAGGACTCACTCCACACCTGTTCGGGGCTGCTGGCCTGTGTGGCCAGTATGCCATTTTGTGTTCAGGGCTGCTGGCCTGTGTGGCCAGTATGCCATTTTGTGTTCAGGGCTGCTGGCCTGTGTGGCCAGTATGCCATTTTGTGTTCGGGGCTGCTGGCCTGTGTGGCCAGTATGCCATTTTGTGTTCAGGGCTGCTGGCCTGTGTGGCCAGTATGCCAATATGTGTCAGGGCTGCTGGCCTGTGTGGCCAGTATGCCATTTTGTATCAGGGCTGCAGTGGCAGCGCCTACAATTTGTGCTACGTGTCAGGGCTGCAGTGGTAGCGCCTGCATGTAGTTGTATTTCAATGTACTTAGGACTGCAGTGGCAGTCACTGTATTTGTGTGTTGTGTGTATCTGGGCTGCAGTGGCAGTACCAGTACTTTGTTCTTTTGTGTTGTTTTATTTGTTTTATGTTTCAGTTCTGTTACGTTACCCTTACACCCCTGTTCATTAAATTACATCTTTATTTAAACCTTTTCCCACCTTTGGTTTTTTTGTTACCTCCCCTTCCCTAGCTGAGCTGGGTTGTAACAGTTACATTGTGCCAATCTTTTATTCTTCTCCACAAAGACATGGAGAAGAATAAAGTAAGGGCCCAAATTTGTCTTGTTACCCACGAAGCTAACGGCAGCTGTATTTTTACATCTACAATGGGGCTGCAACAAGTTAATCAACTAATCACAACTTATTGACTATAGAAATGGTTGTCAACAAATTAAATAATTGATTAATGGTTGACGGGTCTTTACACAGACTCCAAAACATTGTATGAGCTGAAAGAAGAGGTTTTATGACTCAGGCAGAGCAGGAATGACACAAAAACACACAGTAAATGTAAATGTAAATTGTGTGTTTTTGATTAAAATGTGTGTTCATTTATTAATATTTTCCACCAGGATGTCGTCAGACACCTTCACTTCAGCTTTGTTTGGGTGAAATTTGGTAAAATTCTCATATTCAAGGGTCTTTCGCGTTCTAAACAACAAATCACAACACACATCAAAACAAGGCATAATTGCTAGACTAATCGATTACCGAAATAATCGTTAGTTGCAGCACAATCCGTTTACTTATCTTTGGTAATGCCAAGTCGACGTCTGTTAAGACTCAGCTTTGACTTGACTTTTTGAAGAGGGAAAAAATGGAGTTACCTATTGAATCAACAGAGTTTCCCCGACAGTTTTCCCCTACGGCAGACCCACCCTCTAATATGACGACTGTATCTATGGCGTCCCATCATCCACTTCTATCGCTGACGACATTACAGCATTCTATCAGCCGATAACATGTAATACAAATGGGAAGCATCAAAAATAAATGTGGATTTTTGTTCTCAGGTCTAGTGACCAATGGAAATGATCAGGTTGATATGTTGTGAATTTGCATTTTGAAAATTTCCTGCCAAAGTTCATTGCAATCAATGGAAAAAAATGGCTCTTGCTCCCATCTTGGAGTATGACATCGTCAAAATTCCAAAAATTCCAAAATTCTACAGACACAGATCAGAGCCGTAACCTCTCCTCGTGACATCACCTGATTGTCTTCATGCCAGATAAATACATTTAATGCGACACTTTGGAACATTCTAGGACCAGAAATAACATCTCCATGGAGACAAGCAGGTGGCAGATGTGTAGGGCTATAGTCCTTTAGTCGATTAGTCGGTCAAAGGTGAGTTAGCTGAAGTGAGTTAGCTGAAGATTTTGAAGTCGTCAAGTATAAATACACTGTCTCCTTGTACTTTTCTGTATAAATAGTGGTAACGCTTTAGATTAAGGGTCCTTAGTTAACTATTTATAAGATGTTAATAAGCACTAATAGTTTGTTTATGCACTTATAACGCCTTATACATGTTTATAATCCATTAACCAAAACATGTTCGAGTGAATAAACCACATGTACAGAGCATCAATGAGCTGCATATTACATTATTTTCAATTATCACGATAATAAATGCTTGTAAATGCATTATAAGTGTTTATAAACACATAACAAGTGCTTATTAATGCATTATAAATAATTTACTAAGGAACCTTAATCTAAAACGTAACCTACAGTTGTGGTCTTTTGAGTGTAGTTTGGTTTAGATACATGGAAATACTGTACAGTTTTGATATATTTTTGCCACACCCCCTTTTAGTCAACTAATCGGTCAATTCACCTTATTCCTGAAGTTGTCGTACGCGCCGCCGTCTTGTTTCCGTTGTAGTTTACATGCAACAGACGAACTCAACAGAAAATAAGTTCTACATGGACTAAAAAGCAGTTTTCAGACCGACCAGGAAATCGTTGCGTTGTTGACTTGTTGTTGCTCGTGTTCATTAAACATTTTACACAAATCAAATTACTTTATGCAACATTTTAGCGGCAAGACTTTCCCCTCGTTCGTCGTTAGCTTTAATGGAGTTCTCGTCAAACGGAAGTGCATTTACAACAAAAGTGCAAAAAACGGCAAAAGTGGGCGGGGCAGAATAAGGTCAATAGGGCCTTTAGTCGACTAGAGCCCTACAGAGTTGATTACAAGAAATTCATGGACTTTAAGTTGGCCTGACTGACGGCACAAAATGACAGCCACATTATTGCTGTGAATGAACATGTACTGCATCTTTATTTCTTGAAAGTTCATTCACCAAATAACCTTTCCGCTACTTGCCATTTCCACCCGACTCTTTCTAACTCGACTATTCTTCCACGTACAAGTTGGGCCCTGACAATAAAACCGCTCGCATTTGCACTCCCTGCTGTAAGGCGTAAAAGCAGCACGCTTCCATCACGAGGGCTTCGAAGGGCAAACACGGGCAAGACTTACAACGTGTTACAAAGACGTTGAGAATGAAACGAGAATTATGGGCTGTGCTAAAATTAACGGCACCATCTGTCTCATGCCTTTACGCAACATTACGGCAGAGAGGAAGAGATCCGAGGTCTAACGGGAACATATCCGGCAGTTACTCTAAACGCTCACATCTCACGCTCAAGTTGCTAGCACGACGCCCGATTAGCCTGAGCGTCGCCGAGCCACCCGTCTATGTCCAATGGGTCCTGATGGGTGTCTCTCGCGGTGAAGGAGATGGGAGCGCGTGCGGAGAAGCCAACGTCCACCAGTGAAGGCCCCGCCGTTTAGACTATTCCTAAAATGTGGTGAAATATCATCAAGCTGCATGGGACATTATGGCACACATTTATTTAAGGTGAGACGCTACGGTTTTATGGTCGTTGGGCTTTCAGCGTAAAGGCTTTCACTAGAAAACAACAAAATGGTCCAGTCTGCACTTACAGATGTTATTTTATTGTTTCATTTGATCGTTTTGCTTGCATTGATTCACACCAGGCATGTCCAAACTCAGGCCCGGGGGCCAAATGCGGCCCTCAGACCATTTTTTCTTGGCCCTTAGGCTTCCTGGTGAACTGGCCCACATTGTCCTGATAAGTACTATTTACAACACATTTCAGATTTTCTACAATTCCAACCGAAATAACTAACAATTTGGTGCAATACAGACCTGATATTAAGGCACTGAGACTGAATGTAGATGTGGTGGAGCTTAAAACATCAGATAAATGCAGCTTTTTATAACGTTTCGCGATTGATTTGTGGCCCTCCGCTTGGTCTATATTTCAATATGTGGCCCTCGATGGAAAAAGTTTGGACACCCCTGATTTACACAGTACAATGTAACTTCATAGGCATTTCCATTTATTTTCATTTGAAGTAACTCTACAATCTTTAACTCAACAAGATTTTGACAGAAAGTACTGAAGGATTTGTTGATGTCTCATTCTGTGCTAAGCCTAATTTGTCAAAGGGTGTATTTTTAACAGCAAAACAATTGGCTAAATGTCAATTTTTATCCCTATTTTCAGTAAGATCAAGTTTAATCTGAAACTAAATCACATATACAAAATCACTTCAGTATTTTTTTGTTGTTTTTTAATGTCTAATATGTTGAATTGTGAAGCAACACATTAAAACTAGTCTTGTTTACCTTTTTTGGACTTTATATGTCCTAAATATGTGCAATTTTGGCTATTTTTGCGCATAAAATGCCTAATTTTATGCGACAATATTACATCATGAATAATGTAATACATTTATTTCTTACATTTGTTTCAAATTCATATCTCGGAATCTAATATTTCATACCAACTACACCTTAGTTAGCATAACTAAAACATGAAAAAATACTTAGAATTTAAAATTTGTTAAGCCTGACTCTTCTTCTAAATAAATCCACTGTAAATTAAGTGCTTGTTCATGTTTTATTAAAGGTGCTGATTCGCCATCTTTGAAACCTGAAACACAGAACTAGTCCATGTATTACATTTTTTTGCATGTAATAAAGTTAAATCTATTTTGCTACAGCACAGATATATTGTAAAAGCATCTATTCACGTGAAAATGAGACCATAGCACTTTCACTGCATCGTTTTATGGAGCATTTTATTCTGCGAGAAGTGCAGGGGACAGCAGAAATCCATCTGGTCCCAGAGACTCATGAAAAGTGCTTCTAAACTCATGGAGGTGAATATTTAAGATGCTGGGACTGCATTAGGAAAGTGAGTGATACATGTGTGATGTAAAGACTTTAACATCAACTAGTTCTGTTTTTCACGTTTTAAAACACAAAAAACCAGGTCGCCTACAGCACCATTAAGGCAATTAAACAACAATATTTATATCTATTTTTGTTGTTACATTTGTCTCTTGTCCAATTCATCTGCACAGTTTCCAAGTTTGCTTCTTATATAGCAACTTTGGACTTCTATTTTTGGAAAGTCGCTTGCAAATTTTAAGTTACGGGTTAAGTTTTTGGCAAGTTTTTTCAGTTCTTTCACATTAATAGGCCCAATGACGACTGAAATACGTGCTATTATTTATGTAAAATATGCAATAAACCTATGTGCATCTCATTAACAGTGACACACGCTGCTGAAGTAGTGCCTTATTTTTGTTGATCTCCAGTCGCTTGTTTTGGGCTGTTTTTCAAAGGCTTGGTCGCTTGTTCTCTGAAAATCTGGCAACCCTGTTCATCTGCCGTGTCTCAAACGTTGACACCTGAGAGAGTCACGGCTTTATGTAAAAGTGTTACTGAAAAGGCGCGGTAAAGGAAGGCACTTTTACACACATCATTCACGACGTAACTCATTGTGCCACAAGTTAAAATCTGCGTAGACAATAATCTATTACCGCTGTCATTGAGTAGTAATTGATCTATAATAAAATCCCAATTTAAATTCAAAACTAAAAACTAAACTATTTTTTTAGGTGTTATTGAACTAAAAAATATCGCTTCATTGTCTATTTTTCACTGAGAGTAATTATCACCTTTGTTGAGCTGAATTTGAGAAAAATACTCTTTTTTTTGAGAAACTTTATGACACCTTTGCTTTGATAATTAAGAAATTACAGCTTAAAAAAGAAACAAACTAATTATTATTTGGAAAGATCAAGCGTGGGTAAACCGTTCACGACTGTTAAGGTCATTTAACTCAAACCTGCTGCAGTTACTGAAGTAAATTTCTCTTTGACTTTTTGAAAAAGTTAAAGGATAGAGGTTAAGCACTGACATTCTTTTATTTGAAAAACGCTCCTCAACATTTAGACCTGAATCGCACTGAATGGCAGAACATGGGCGGCACAATGTGTTTCTTGCCCTAATTTTTGTCCATCGTGCTTTTGTTTCGCTCCAATTAACTTTACACGGCAAAATGGAAATTGAAAGTAGTTTGTTATTGTTGCAGCTCCTGTGCAGCGCTTCTCCAGCTTGTTTGCTGACAGCAGGTGGAGATTTATGACACTTCAACTGCTGCAAAACAGTTATATCCTCAACAAACCGAATCAAAAACATCTTAATGAGGGTCAGAAAGTATTCGGTTCAACAGAGTCGGTGTGTGATCCAAAGTCTGTGTCAGTGATAAATGTGAGTCTAACTGCATGTGACGTTGTTTATCTGGTTTTCTACAACTGTTTACTTGATTGCATCTTTTAGATATTGAGTACAAACGAAATATATAGCAGAATTGTAGACTTTTTTTAGGCATGTATAAAAAAAAGACAACAGTCCAGACAATAGTTTCTGCTCCTAAGAGTTCAAGAACAGCTTCAATTTGAAATGAGGCTCATTTTAGTCAGACTTTTAAGGAAAAACAGGCCAGAATGATGATAATGAAAAGCTTCTCTGCCCTGTTTGTATTGAGTCTCAGCTTCACAAAGACTCCAGACAATAGTTTCTGCTCCAAAGGGTTCAAGAACAGCTTCAATTTGAAATGAGGCTCATTTTAGTCAAACGTTTTAGGAAAAAACAGGCCATAATGATGATAATGAAAAGCTTCTCTGCCCTGTTAGTATTGAGTCTCAGCTTCACAAAGACTCCAGACAATAGTTTCTGCTCCAAAGGGTTCAAGAACAGCTTCAATTTGAAATGAGGCTCATTTTAGTCAAACGTTTTAGGAAAAAACAGGCCACAATGATGATAATGAAAAGCTTCTCTGTCCTGTTTGTATTGATTGCTGATATATTTGAACAAAACTCAGCCCAGACGGTGGAATAATATCAAAAACAAAACAAAATCAGCGGTGGAATGGCCGCAGCAACTCAAACCTCGGAAGTGAGAAATACATTGTGGTGTCATACTTAAAGTGCCCATGACAGGTTGGACGACTTATTTAACCAAAATGTAGTTCAGATCAACATATTTCAAAATTAGCTAAGATTCTTTACAAATTTTACACCGTTTTCGCAATTTTTAGCTTTTTAATTTTACTTCCTGGTTGTAAATGATGACATCACGCTAGGAAATTACCATAGCAACAACACTGTACACTGAGCCAAAACTCATCTAATGTCACATTATTTTGATTTGACAAATAAGAATGAATGTGAACACCTTTAATTTTGTTGAATTAATGTTTAAAGGGTCAAAAAAGTAGTTTATTTTGTGTAAATGATGCATAATCTTTGTCTCCCCAGTGTGATGTCATCAGTTTGTTTACTTCCTGTATTTTTCAACAGATTTTTCAACTTTTTTCCACAAACAGCGACCTGATTGGTGTAAAACTATAATTTCTGTTTACAACAAGTATTAATGCACTAAATAAAGTCAAAATTAGAAAATCATAGAAACCCGTCATACGCACTTTAATATTTGCCATAATCTCCATGAAGAGGACGTCATATTTTAACGTTGGAGGGCGTTTCTCGCTCTCAGTTTAGACTCAGCCTTGAAACAACTCAGTCAATAACAGACATTAGCATAACTGTCACTCATAGGCGACATAATGGTGTTTTGACAAGCCCGCTAACTAATATGCCATGCTAATCCGCTAACGTTTGACAAGCAGCTATAAGGCTAACCGCAGAAGCTGACTGAGAGGCGCGTCAGGCTGGCGAGGACGGCGTGGTGAATGGGTCCAATTAGCTCATTTGCAACAATTACGGCAGATTAATCCTCCAAGAACGCGGCACATGTTGACCTGTCACAACCAATACATCGACGAGAGGCACAGCTGTCGCCTCACGCACGTCTGGAAAACTGGGCTAATGAGAAGAAAGTTTGCCATTTCAGGGTTAAACAAGGATTCTGAAAGGGGAATGAAGCCGGAGAGGATGACGCTAACAAGAACGTAACTTGTAACTCGTAATACTTTTAATGCTGTTTGTACTTTATTGTAATACGAGGGATTGGGCTGGGATTGGCTACAGATGGCAAGATATTATCATTTAACTTATAATTAAAGGCCCTGTACCTGATTTTTACTGTTTTGGAACGTGGAAAACAGAACTGCTTTATGTTCAAGTCTTTACAGCACCTTCATGAGTTTATAAGCACTTTTCAAGAGTTTCTGAGTCCAGAGCGTCACAGGTAAAGCTAACAAACATTAGCATGCGAACGGCACTCTTCCTGCTTCTCTCGTAGATAAAAGGCTCTATAAATAGATGCAGAGTAAAAGCTGCGGTCTCATTTTCACCTGAATTTTCAAATGTAAAAGCATTTAGCTTTTACAGTATATCTATATTGGGGCAATACAGATTTTACTTTATTACATGGAAAAAAATTCGGTACACAGGCTAGATCTGTTTTTCCTCTTTCACAACAGTAAAAATCAGGTACAGGCCCTTTAATCCTATATCATGGATTTGTGTTTTTTTGTTTTTTTTTGTTTTGTTTTTGTACCAAAGCCTTGAAACGACCTACAATTGATATAAAAGACTAAGAGAAGATGCATGTGAGGCCTTTGGAGGATCCGGGAATAATGCAGAGATATTGAAACTGTTAAAAGGTCATTGCTCTTCAAGGACTGGCCACACACAATAAATGAAGAATGAAAGGATACGTTCACACTTGCATATTCACCACATAAGAATTGGGAGTAAATCAGGACTAAATATGAGTAAGTAAACCTGGCTTATATCAGGACTAAACAAGGATTAGAAGAGGACAAAACAAAGTCGACAGCAGGACTAAAATATGTTAAATTTACGACCAAAAGGAGTGTGAACACTGCAAATGATCGACTGGCATTTTGAAATTCTTTATTCACCTTATTCCAGAAGTTTCCGTAGGCGCTGCCATCTTTTTCCATTGTAGTTTGCACGGGGCAGACGAGCTCAACAGAAAATAAATTACACGGACTAAAAAGCCGTTTTCAGGCCTCAGGAAATCGGTGCATTGTTGACTTGTTTTTGCACGTGTACATTAAACATTTTACACAAATCAATCTACTTTATATAATGTTTTAGAGAGAGACTTTTCCCTCGTTGGCTATTTGCGTGAACACCGTTAGTGTCAAACCAAAAGTGCGTTTACTACAAGAGTGCGGATCATAGACATAAATAGAGGCAAAAGTGGGCGGGGCGGAATAAGGTGAATACATAAACTATGGCGCAAGTCAACATGATGATCCGAGGCGCTCTGTTACTTTGTGAGGTAAAAGTACTTTATTGTAACTTGAGCAGATATTTGTTTTATTCATTTAGTTATTAGCCTGCGTTTAAGCAGATAAAAAACGATTGGGATTGAAACCTCTTTTCCAAGGTAAAGCTTTCCTGTTTTGTGCTCAGTTTTATCTGCGAGTACGGCCACACCATGCATCATTTCAAAACCTTGAGTCGTGTGATAAATGGCACCTGACACAGTTATTTTATCACGGTTTAAAACTGTCAATAATACATACATGCAAGAAAAAACGTGACTTACAAGTTATTTACAAAGCTTACCAAGTTTAAACCAATAGTACTGATGAAACTGGGCTGGAATTTCACAGAGATGTTGTAAACTTCGTAAATAACTTGTAAGTCAAGTGTCAGTTATCACACGACCCGAGGCCACGGCTGGTGTGGCTCTTCTGTCCATGTTATAATAAAATACTTTGATCTCACAGGGAACAGCAGGTGCCGCAGACCATCACTTTGGACTGCAGTTTGCACTAGGGACCGGCCTCCTGCAGGTGCCTAGAGTCAGGACTAAACATGGACCGGCCTCCTGCTGGTGCCAGAGTCAGGACTAAACATGGGGAATCAGCATTTCAGTTTTTTGGAGCTAAAATCTGGAACAGTCTCCCTGAAGATGTGAGACAGGCCTCCACTCTGACAATGTTTAAATCCAGGCTAAAAACAGTTCTGTTTAGATGTGCAAACGACTGAAAGATCTATCTGCACTCTGACCTTTTAAAGCGCTTTATTTTAAAACTATTCTGTGTATTTGTGTTTTGTGATTCTAATGCAACTTTTCCTGTTTATGTAAAGCACTTTGAATTGCCCTGTGTGCGAATTGTGCTCTACAAATAAACTTGCCTTGCCTTGCCTTGCCCTAGTCCATTTGCAAGTCATTTGTACGTTCCTAAAATGATAAAATATGTTTTCAGAGAATACAGCTTTCCCTTATGACATAAAGCTAAGCGAGAACATGCCATAGAATCCAGCTTAACCTTAGAGCTTTGTTGCTGATGTTATTGAATGTGTGCATGCTTTGATTGTTTGAGAAATAGTGCTGATGAGTGAAAAAGCGGTTTCATTATGGATGCTTGTGGATGGGCTGAATGAGAAGAAAGCATGCAATGTAGTTTACAATGCACTGGGTCAGAATAAATGGCAAGGAAAATGAAACATCTGCCTCCGTCTCACCCTCAACTCTGCAAACTTTTTAAAACATTTTCCTCTTGGAGCTCCCCAGCAGATCTAACCTCATATATTCACCCATCCTTCTTCCAAAACTCTTCCATGTGGACAAATCTGACTTTATCTCCTGAGCCGTTCTCCCGTCAGTTCAAATGATGTTCTTATTCTGAACAAGCTCAATATTTTCAGTTATCTCCTCAAAGCTCTTTCTTTCTTAACTTTTCTTTCTTAACTTTTCTTTTTTCTTTTCTTTCTTTCTTCTTCTTCTTTTTTTAACAGACACCAACCGTTTCATTCATCGCTAATGTTTTCATGCAGTAATCTAATCATGATAATAACAGCAGGTAAGTGACAGATGAGCAAAAAGCAGAGAACCCCAACTGTAGGTGGGACTCAGGGGTCAGAACTCGGACTTTGGACTAACGTTTCTGTGTTATAGTTGTCTAGTTGGAAAAACGATTGTACAGTATTACAATATATACTGTACACACCAACATCTCAAATTCTAACTGAGCTCTGTGTGGACGTTAGCAGCATTAGCATAACAGAGCATTGCACAGGACAGGGACAACTAAAGGGAAAGTTCAGCCGGCTGCACACCAGAGGATTTTAAAATCTGCCGCGATCTTATGTGTCAAATAAATGCAGGCCGCAGACATGAGGACATTTTGCAATGATTATTTGTCTCGTTGCGTGAAAGACGGTGACACCCCAGACTTGTTTTTCTACAAGCGGAAAAGAGCACAAGTGTCACAGTGATCGAAAGAGTGATGAAAACAAATACACGAGGAGCATAAATTGCCTTTACAGAATGAAATGTGTGTGGATTAAATCTTCTGTAAAGGCCACAGGAGGGCGCTATATTCACTGGAGGTAAAGAATGAATATGAGTCATCAGGACTCTTTGTAGCCATGATGAAATTAAAAACTTCGCAATTGCCGCATTGGTTCAGCCAACAGTACGGCTGCCCTTTTGACTTGACAAATAGTCGTAACAGAGTCACACAAACCCACAGACATGAGGACAGCACGATCAATTCTGTCTTTCGAGATTTGCTGCTCGGGCCACGCCTCCACGAAGTCGCAAAGTGGAAAACTGGGCTTGAAATCCTCCAGTGTGCAGAAGGCTTAAGACAATTATGTTCATTACAGCTGTCGGGTTTTTAACTTTCACTAAACGAAGGGCACAGTCAAGTTGGATTTTCAAACTCAGATTCTGATCAGTTTCCAAGATGGGAGGCTGTTCCAGTTTAAATTTACAAACCAGAACTTGGAAAATTGAGCTTTGAGGACAACTGGCACGCAGATTTATTTACTTTTACTCAATTACATTCATTTGAGTAACTTTTTAAACAAATAGATCTTCACTAATTTCTTACATTAAGGTTAAGGTACACTTTATTGTCCCTGAAGGGAATTGTGTCCTCTGCATTTCTCACACTTTTATTGCTTTTTGAGATATATATTTTGCAGTATAAAAGTAAATGTTTTTGTTTCTCTTCCCGTGCACTGTGAGTCTACAAGGAAACAAGAGAGTTATGTTTAGAATATGAAACGGCTTGAACAATTGTGTTTTACTGCTCCTTTAGACATTGATTTTTTGTTTCTTTCTGTGATTTATCCTTTGAAAATACCATAATTTCGTCTTTTTTATCAGCTCTGGCCTTAAAATGTCTTGAATTTCAAATTGTATATCAGATGTTATGTTCAGACAGTTACTATTTTCCCCAGTGTTTTCCTATTATTTTGAACGGTACCCACCTTTTCCACTGTTTCGTTGCCTACAAATGATAAAATCTTACAGCTCCAAGCATCTGCAACGCACCATGCATGCAGTCCGCGCACCTCTGTTTGGAAATCCCTACTTTAATTGACTGCACAGTGCCTTTCCTCTGCAAAAGTCTTCAAAGACCTTCCCCTTTTAAGTTATCTTCATCTTCTCCTAAAACCAATGCGCTGACAGTTCCCTACACAGGTACCACACTTCAGCCCCCATGCCTTCAAGAAAAAAAACGAAAAAAAACAACACCCCCAACTCCGTGCGTTTTAAGGGGCTCGTGCAGGAGGAGTGAGAAGAGGGAGGAGATGAGAGAGAGAGGACTCACTTTGAGGTTTAACGTCATGTAGCAGCTTTCGATCTGCAAAGACACACAGGGATGGGACAAAGAGGAGAGAAAGTGGTGATTAGAGATCGGATTTCGTGTGAAGTCGCTAACAAGTGCCACGGCGCTGCGGGCGAGTACACGATACAGGCATCATTACTGTCCACGCTACTCTCACATCAAGGTACCGTCAGGCTTCAGAGTGAGGGTGAGAGGGAGAAGGGTCCGGAGGAGGAACGGGCCGGAACATAATGAATGAATGTGGGTGTTGGATCTGTCGAGCGATGCTGGTTTATGGCAAAAGAATGGAAAACAGAGGAACTCAAAGTATAAATGACCAAGCGGAATGGTCATGGATGGCTTCTAACCGTTTTAAAATGGCTTACAGTATTGTGGTGTGGTATGTTTTCCAATGCCCATTACATACTGTGGTTGATTTAAATATGTGCACAAATTGCATAACTCTTGGTTAAAGGGCCTACACCTGAGTTAAGAACTTTTAGCCCCTCCCACTTAGTCCCTTCTCTCAGTGATACAGACACATCACATTAGTCCTGTGCTCAGGTCTCTGCACTGGCTTCCTGTGGCTCAAAGAATAGATTTTAAAGTATCTCTGCTTTTGTACAAATCTCTTCATGGTCAAACATCAGAATACATCTCAGACATGTTGGTGCCATATGAACCTTCACGGCTTCTAAGAACTTCAGAGACCGGCCTCCTGCTGGTGCCCAGGTTCAGGACTAAACATGGGGAAGCTGCGTTTCAACATTACGCTGCACGGCTCTGGAAAAGCCTTCCTGAGGTTGTTAGGGCCCCTACTTTGACATGTTTAAATCTAGGCTAAAACATCTCTTTTTGGCTGTGCATGCGAATGAGGGAATTTTATTTGCATTTTACTCTCTTTAATGTATTCTTATCTTTTTTTTGCATTATTAAGTATTTTCTATTTTGTTTTTTTATCTGTTATTTTGTATCTGTTGTACTTGTGAGGCACTCTGAGTTACATTTTGTATGAATGGTGCTATTATACAAATAAAGTTGACGGCATCTGAGGGGACATCCACTAATGGAAGGCTGGAAAACGTCTTTAGGGTAAACAAACCATTAATTTTATTGTAGAAGAGCTGCTTTGTTAGACATTGTTCAACAATTACAAGGGTAAATGAAGACTTTAATATAAACAAGTACCAAATACAGACTCGAACAAATGAAGAATAATAAAATGGTCCTGCTTCCCAAATTTAAATAAATATCCAATATCCAACGGAAGCTGCTACCACAAAGCTAAGGTCACCTGCTCTACAAAGAACAATTCATTGCCTCTTTAGGCCATGTCAACACTTTTTAAACCAGTATGCACCTGTAGCAGCTACAAGGCTTCAGAGATGTATGTAATGTCAATAGCAGTGTTCATGTTAAATATACAACATACATTGTAACTGTAATAAAAAACACAATGATGCTATTTCCATTCATGAGTTAAAGGCCCTGAAATTCTCTTTATATTACACATTGTTTGATAGAAGGAAAGACATTGTGTTTTAATGTATAATCTGTGCATATTATAAATGCACTTAGAAAAAACTAGTGCAGAAGTGTTTGCCAGGTACACCTCTTTTCAGCCAATCAGGCACATTGTACACTATGAATCATGGGAAAATAACTGCTAGACACGATCCCAGACATGTGATTCTGCCATGGTGCAGGTTCAAAAGTGCTAAAAGCTAATTACAAGGAGAGTTATATATATATGGAAACGATGGGCAGGGCTAATGGTTCAAACAAAAACATGTTCCAGTTTCACGGTTCAAAATCAGGTACAGGCCCTTTAAATCGAACACCAATTTCATACATTTTTTCTACTTTTCTTTTTGTCACAACCAATGCATCTTCTAATTTTTTGTAATGTAGAATATTTACAGTGAGACATTAATTGTAATGACCAATTATCTGACCTGATTTTGTATGTCTTAAGCTGTTTTGTGATTTTAATGCAAATTTCCCTGTTATGTAAATCACTTTGAATTGCCTTGTGTATGAATTGTGCTCTACAACTAAACTTGCCTTGCCTATGCATTTTAAGGAGTTTGCTACTTTTGTGCTTCTATTTATGATCATATTTATTTACTTTCTTTTATGCATTTAAATGTGACATGTAACTAACTTAATTTTTATTTATTTATTTTATTTTACTAACGTATGAATGCAAAATTACATAATAATTCCACCCTATGACGCTTGCCTAGAATGTTAAGATTGATTTCTCCCAGTAGCTTTTATACAGAGTGATAACAGTCTGGTGTTCAGACAGGTGTGATTGACAGGTGGATTAGCCAATCAGGGACACACTCTGTCCAAATGGAAACAAACATGGCGCTTACGACGAAAAAAGAAAAAACGCATGGGACTGAAACACATCATGAAGTTTGTTCTAAATGGCAGATGACCCATGAACTCGTTTGTTTCACGTGCGTCACTGAAATAAACCAATCTGATTGCACAGTTCTGTTTGAGTTTGGCCCGAGGTGCGACGGAGGGAGTGGTTACCGGACTCACTCTTCGTGAAGTACTCTATTCTGAGTCCCGGGCAACTGTGGTGCAGCTCCAGCAGAAGGAGAGCAGTGAAATCCTGAGTCGTGCAGTAATTACATGATCCTGACCCACTGTGTGCAATGACATTTCAATACAAGCACTGAGCGTTCTTCTGAAGAGACTCGTGGAGCAGCCTGACACGCAGACACAAGATGGTGGAGAGGCAGTGACATTATCATGGAAGGGGAATCTCATCTCATCACATGGAGATTTAACCCTCAACCTCTACTGCGCGCAGACTGTCGGAACAAGCCTGTATGATGCGACATGTCAGGAGCACATCATATACGTAAAGCATTTGAGAGTTTCCTTGAGTTGGTGATTTAAGTTGAGACACTACAGGCCAAACTACTTTTTTTCATTGTTTTGTTTTTTGGTCGGTTTGATCTCTCAACAAATCGGCTTTCATGTGGAAACAACAACTTATTCAACCTGCTCTTAAAGATGTTTTATTCTTCCATTGAATCCACTTCATCCATAGATTTCTCTGGGACATTGTAACTTCAAAGGCAGTGTTCTTAAAATGCATTTTTCTCCCTCGAGACATAAAGATCAGCCTTAAAGTAGATCCCACACACAGCAAACTGTACACTCTGGACTGAACAAGATTTTGACAAAATGTACAGAAGGACTTTTTGATATCTAATTCTAAAACTGATTTATTGAAGTTTTAAGTCAAAAATGTTGGTGAAATTTGCATTTTATGATAATTTTCAGTTCTAGTTTTAATCTAGTTTTAATCTAGTTTACTTTTAGTCTTTAATCTTTAGTTTAACTAAAAACTAAATAAGATATATAAATAACTAATATGTGTACAAAATTAACCAAGAAATTTAAACCTGATTCTGTCCATTTTTTAGATTTATATGCCCCAAATATGTGTATATTTGGTGATTTTTACACATAAAATGCCTTATTTCTATATGAACATGACATGATGAAAAACTTGTAACATGTTTTTCTTACATTTATGTGAGTAAACTACAGGACAAGGTTTTTTTTTCCTATTCACCTGCAGCGTCACACCTTAATCAATCTAGCGTTTTGAGGGTGATGCAAATCTAGCACCGTTGTTGGAGCAATTAAAGGGCCTGTACTGGATTTTTTACATGAAAAACAGAACTAGTTCATGTAGAAGTCCATACATCAGTCACACGTATCACTCAATTTCCTAATGCAGTCCCAGCATCCTAAATTTCAAGCGGGATAAGCACTTTTCACGAGTCTCATACGTGTACCTTTGAGGGTAAAGCTCACAAACATTAGCATGCTAACCGCACACTTCCAGCTTCTCTGATAGAATATAACAACCTGTAAATAAATGCAGAGAAAACGATGTGGTCTCATTTTCCCCCAAATAGATGCTTTTACTATATATCTGTGCTGGGGCAACAGATTTTACTTTATTACATGCAAAAAATAGGAACATGGACTAGTTCTGTTTATTTATTTATTTATTTTTTTCACGTTTCAAATTAGGAAAAAATGGGTACAGCCAACTATTTGAAAATGATCTTGTTTGAAACATCAACCTAGACATAAAATTCTATCTCTGTCTGCTGCTCAAACTCAATCATTTTGCTGATGTTAACTGAAGTAAAGTCAAATTAGATGTTCTTTCACAGACAAGTGAAGGGTGAAGTGTTTATTCAGTGTAATTTATGTGTTTCCTCAGCTCTCTTCACCAATAACATGTAAAGGATGTTTAGTTTCACTAGATTCTTACCAGAAGCACAACATCAGAAATCTCAACTTAAAGTTAGCTAGCCTTTAGCTCAGTTGCCAGTTTTACTCGCCAATTCATATAAAAAATAAAACACCAAAAGGTCTAAACACTCAACAATGACTTTTAACATGAGTTTGTCCTCATCTAAATGTGGTCGATTGGTTGGTATCAGCCTATTCACCTTATTCTGCCCCGCCCACTTTTGCTGCTTTTTGCCACAGATACGCACTTTTATTGTAAACGCACTTCCGTTTGACGAGAACTACGTTAAAGCTAATGACGAACGAGGGAAAAGTCTCGCCGCTAAAATGTTACATAAAGTAGGTTGATTTGTGTAAAATGTTTACTGAACACGAGCAACAACAAGTCAACAATGCTCCGATTTCCTGAGGCCTGAAAACAGCTTTTTAGTCCGTGTAGAACTTATTTTCTGTTGAGCTCGTCTGCTCCATGTAAACTACGACGGACACAAGACGGCAGCGCGTACGGCAACTTCCGGAATAAGGTGAATACCCTTTGGATTATTCATAACTTGCGTTTTTTGCGAGCGAATGCTAACGGCTATAGGAGAAAAAATTCAGGGCCTGGCTCTGGAGTCCCTCTGGAGTCCCTCAAATCCTCCCGGAGTAGCCGAGGTGCTAATGGTGCATTGCAGTTGTCCTCGGAGGTTGGATTCTCAGAGTTACGTTTTATTAAATTCAAACTGGAACTTGGAATCTCTACTTGGATCCTCACGCAACATTTCAGAACACCAGAGTTTATCAGATGTCCAACAATACAACAGGACTGCCCTCTGCATTGGGATTAAGTTCTATAATCGAGTTATAACATTGATTATACTTGTGTATTTTCCTTCTATTGTCGACATGCATTTGTTGGGTTCCTGCTCCTGCTCCTAATAACAACAAAAGCAGAAATTCGCAATAACAATCAGAGTAATATACAATAACAATAACAATCAGAGTAATAGATAAATATACTTAATTGGATCTTAATTTTGGCTGATTTGAACACTTTCTTGGTTTCATTCATTCATTTTCTACCGCTTGTTTAATTTGAGTCGTACTGTACATTAACTGCAATGTACTGCTCATAGCCCTGACCCTAAACCCTTTTTCCGATTTGACAACAGGAACACAGAAACCTGGAGAAAACGTCTCTCTGAGGTCCGATTCCTGACCTTCGAGGATAAAGAGAGCGCAGCATTAGTGATCTGAAGGTGAGGTGCTAAGTGATCGTGAGTACTGAACGTTGCCTCTACCAATTATATATTTTGAAGTCCTCAATTATCACCTACAGACTGAAAGCAGAAACCCATGAGTACAACCAATATTGCACAGTTACCCTTGGGCAACAAATTTTTTCATCATTTGTCAACATCTCAACTTGGCTTTGTGAAAGTGTTTGGCCAATTGGGTTTTGTTTTTGGTGTGAGCAAAAAAAAAAAAAGGAACAGAATGGCTGGTGTCTGTTTCGTGCAGAGTGATTCAGACGAAGGCGTAAGTAGAAACGGACAAAGCTCTTCTTCTTTCAAGTATGAAACATTTTTAAAAATCATAAAGAACATTAAAGCAGAACTCAGTAACTTCAGCGAAAGAGCTCCCCCTGCAGGTCTCTTGTGAACGTACATTCCCCATTCTTTTTTCCCCCTTCCTTTTTATTGAAATAGGGAAGTTTAATCACATATAAAACATTTAATGTGGCTAAATATAAAAAAGAGAGTCATGGTTTCTCCGGAGAATTATCTTCAGGTCAGCGTCAGCAAAGTTTGCAAGTTGGTTTTCCGCTCAGAGACAACAGGGGGCTTCAAACATTTACAGCCCCCACACAGACTTACAAAGACATTTAATAAGGTAAAAATGTTACTTATTCTACTTTAATACTTCAGGAATGTGCGAAGTGCAATCAACATTGTTAAAAGTGTACATGGGGACTTGTGCTCGCTGGTGCTTAGTATTAAACGATACGTAAACTACCATCCTTTTCGTAAAACACAGTAGAGATCATTAACAGCTTAGTATGGCACTCTTGACCCACTGTTCAAAACTGCAATGACATTTTACAGATTTTCATTTACCTGCTTTATGTTTGAAGAACAGTTTTTTACCCAACACATACAGTACTGCCTTGAGTCTGAATTCTTCAAATAATTTCTATTATTTGGATAAAAATACTGATAGGACACTACTTTTCTGAGCACTAAAGCCTCAAATGCAGGGCGATATAGTATTGATTCAAGTCAACCCATGACAAAATGTAGTTTGAGTAATATAACAATGAAGGAAGACATCTTTAAATGGTTATATTAGTCAATTAAACTTTTTCTTTTTTTTTTTTTTTTCATTGGAAACATTACACTCATGAAAAAGGCAAGGATACAAATAAGTATGGACATTTACCAAGACAAGTATCAGCTCAGGGTTAAGTCAATCATTAAAGGCAAGGTCTGTCATGTGCTCTTCCTGGTTTATAAAAGGAACTACAATCACAACTGAACCTTTGTTTTCAGTGTCTTAAACAGCAGGTCGACACAAGAGTTTCTCCGTCTCAGTTTGTGTTAAAGCTATGGCTCATGTTCAGCTCCTCCTCCAGAGTTCAAGGCTCACTGAGCTGCAGCGGTGGCACCAGCAATCTACCACTGGTTTTAATGCAAACTGTAGAAATTGCCAAACAAAAGTGAGCAGGTCATTCTGTTCTCTGATTGGATAACTGTCTTGAGAACCAAACACCAAATGGAAACCTTCTTGAGGGTTTCTGGCTCTACAGTCTCTATCTGCAAATGGATGCGGGTCAGTCCTGGACCATCTGCAGCCTTTCCATCCTGATTTAGTCTTGGTTCTGTCTGTCTGTTGATCTCTCCTTCATTGTGGTTCTTCCCGAGGTTTGTACTTTTCCCACAGGGTTTTTTGCTGTTTTTCCTAGCCGAGAAAGAAGGTCAAGGACAGGGGGTGCTCTGGGACAGTTATCCATTTGCTACATTCCTGATGATTGGTTAATATCCTTCTCTATTATTGAAAAATAACTGTTTCATTGTTGATTTTCTAACCCTTTGTTCGTTTAGTCAGCAATTTTGGGAGGCCCTGCGAGGCATTGCTGTTGTAATTTTGAGCGTTGCAAAAATACATTTATTTGAAGAATTTGGCCATCATGTTCCCTGTTTTTGTAATTAAGAGAAAAAAAAAATCATCCAGGACTGCAGATGGAAATTAGCTTGCATAGCTATAATCTGGTGCAATCATCTTTGCCCCCGAGCATAATGTCATTGTACGTGGTCCTGTTCAAATAAAATAAATCAATCTCACTGTTGTGCATAAGCTATTTGTGATTTGAACATGTTGAACTTTTATTTATACAGTGCAGTTCTATATTTTTGTGTCAGTTATTGGTTGATATTGGGCATTGGCAGATACTTAAAGCCATGTAGACGTACGTAACCAGAACTGAAAAGGTGATTATGACAAACAAAACAGTAAAAGTAATCCGGACACATAGAGGGTCATGGTGAGGCCGTCCTTACTTTGCGTGCAGAGGCCGTTGGTGCAGTTCTCGGTGGCCTGGCTGGTCCCCTCGCACATTCTCCCTCGGTGTCGTGGAGCCGGAGAGTTACAGTCTCGGCTGCGCTGCCGGTCACACTGAGCGCTGCACACAGTCCACTCGCTCCACTCGTCCCAGCCTCCGTCAACTGCACGACACGAGCAGGAAACACAGAGAATCGATATGTCACATGCGTCAGAAGCACTTTGTGTCTGAATGTCCTGTTTGAATGAGTGACTGGTTGTAGTTGAAGAGGTTTTAAGTCAGTAGATGAAAAAGTAATCGTGAATCATAATCATAGTTTGTAACTTAGGCTGAGTAAAAGTACAAATAGGCAACAGGAGTAAAAAAAACAAACAGACAGACAAACAAACAACAACAACAAAAAACAACAACAACAACATTAGGCCAGAATTTGGAATTACACAATCTTTATTTTATGCTGTGTTCCAAGATGGTTTCTACAATTTGTCTGCTCCTTCAGTGCTTTCATTTTTTTTCAAATTTCAACAATTTAAACTTTAAATAATTTTGATTGATCTGTCAAATTTTATTTTGACATTCCTACTATTTTAACTGTAATGTACGGAGCCAAAAGAGCTCCACAAGCTTTGATACTGAAAAGCAAAAACATGAAACTTTATCACATTTAATATGTCAAATTCAAACGTTTCAGTCTGTTGCCGTGGGAGGCGTTGGAGTGGGTCTGGACTTGGTCTGGATCTGGTTTGGAATGGGTCTGGACCTTGTTTTGAGCGGGTGTGAACCTGGTTTGGACTTGAAAGGTGAAAAGACAAAACCAAAGGTGAAAAAAAAAAAAAAAAAAATCAAACTTGAAGAAAAAAAAAATCGTAATCTTCATTTTGTATTTAATTCTTTGGTCAGGACAGTACTTGTTGATCAACACGCAACACCAGCATTAGCCACGTGCAGTTTTCATCCGTTGTCCTGCATTCACTCTCACAAACACGCTCTCATTCACACTCCTACTGTACATGTTTTTAGTGATTGGGGAGGAACCTACACAGACACGGAGAGAACATGCACACTCCACACAGAAATTCTGTGCTACCGAGCTGCCCATTCATTATTTTTCACACTGAAATAATTGCTTTCCCGGCTTCTGGCTTCATAGAATGATGAAATAATAATAGTTTCGGGAATTATTGCTCAGCCCTAACAAACTCCCTTCATGTGAAGTGCACATATGGGTGAGAAACATGACAGAAACAATACTGCTGCCAAAGTCACCATGCCGCTTCACAGATGTAACAGAATGAAAGATCTGACAGCACATTTGTTGTTGTTTTCCCATTTTAATTGTCAAAGCTAATATTAACTCAGCATCCACATTGCACACTAATGAGACAGATTTATTTGGAGGGACTAGATTTAGGTGGCAAAACTAAATTTGCACAGTCTTTTTGTCGGCTTCCAATATCATGAGAGCTAAAAAAGAAAGAAAGAAAAAACAGACTTCCCTATTTATGGCCTGGTTTTTTCTTACACATCCTCAATCTTCGCCAACTCTAATCAACGTTTTTGACTTTACTTCACAAACAACTCGTCCCGAAATACCTCACCTCAACTCCGTCCTAACTTTGACTTCGCCTTTCCGTATTTAGCGAACAGTTGGTGTGGATATTTCCTTTGCGGGCAGACACCGGGGCCCCGCGTTTGCCCATAAATCTCACCGACACTCGGAGCCAAAGGGTGAAAAGCAGGTACAGCTTGAGAGACACTTTCTCCCCATTAACCCGTGGGCCTGCTGTTACAATGGGATTTGAAACTATAGCATGCTAATCGCTCGGGTTCTGCTGCTTCTTGTCATCCGATCAACAAAGAGCTCATCTGCTTTAGCTCCGCAAACACTGGGGGACCATATGGCGCACGCAGATTTTGGCAGGGCTTCCCATCAGTATAATACAGTCTTGTGGGCATTGTGGAAGGTAATTTTCCTCTTCTGATGTTCGCGGGGACCGTAGCTACGCCTTTCATCTGTTTGTGCTTTCTAGCTTTTGGCTGGAGATGCGAATGATGAGTTGTTGGAGTGTGGTGGACTAAACCAGGACTAAACCAGGTCTAAACCAGGTCTAAACCCAGACACTCAGACATGCCATGGTTCAAATCCTTTTAAAATGGCTGTACCCAATTAATTTCATGTAATTAGATATAGAGGTTATGCAGATGATGACACAGCATTATGAATTAGCAGTGAATGGCAAAAACGCATAAGAGTCAGTGATGATTAATGACATTTTCTCCTGTAAAAGCTCAAAACACAACTAAAATGAGGAAAAGCTGCTGCAGTAAGAACAAATATAAACATCTACAATGATTTAGGTTGTACCTGACATCTAAAAAAGAAATTCAAGTAAACAAAAATGTAAAAAAAAAAAAAACAGATAAAGAGCAGCACACCGCAGCTGTTTACACATTTATCACTGATACAGACTTTGGGATCAGACATAGTGGAACTCATTACCTTTCTCTCTTTACATAAGATGTTTCTGCGTTGGTTTGTTAAGGAAGATTATCGTTTTCTCTGGATGTTTGAAACCCCGCCATCGCCCCCTGCTGTCTCTGCACGGAAAACCAGCTGCAATATTTCCTGACGCCAACTTGAGGACAACTCTCCTGAGAAACATTGGCTCTTTTTTTAATAATTGGCGACATTAAATGTTTTTGTATGTGATCATAGTTCCTTATTTCAATAAAAAGGAAGCAACTTTTGCATCTTTTCACTGGCAGTATTCTCCTTATTCCGCTCCGCCCACTTTTGCCTCTTTTTATTTCTATGATTCAGGCACTTCCGGTTTGACGCTAACAATAGCCATGTTTATATGGACACATGTAATCGGATTAAAAGCCTGATAAAAATGATTAATGTAAACACGCCATTCGGAATATTCTGACCCGATTACACTCATTCGGATCAAAATTTAATTCCGATTGAGACGGGTGGGTTATGCCGATTGTTATTCTGATCGATGCGCATGTACACGCTTCTTCCAATGTTTTGGTTGAAGGAATCCTCTCATGTCTGTTACGTCAGCTAATGCGGAAGCGAGGGTAATGGAGAGCGTGAGGCAGAGCGTGAGGCACACAATACAGCTCCATATCAAAAGTGTTATTAAACAGCACGAACGGGAGGTGAAATCAATGAAGAAAAATGTTACGAGCCAAAACGTACGCAGCCATGTTTGTTTACAATGGAAGTTTGTTCTTCTTCTACTGTTTCCGGTATGTTAGCCAATTCTGCGCATGTCAAAATCATTTATTCTGATCAAATGTATAACAGATGTAAACACGTGTCGTAATCAGATTATTTTTTTCAGGGTCCATGTACACAGTAAAATTCTAATCCGATTCATGATCAGATTAAAGACATTTTGCGCATGTAAACATGGCTAGTGTTCACGCAAATGACCAATGAGGGAAAAGTCTCTCACTAAAACATTATATAAAGTGTATTGATTTGTCTAAAATGTTTAATGTACACAAGCAAAAACAAGTCAGCAACACACTGATTTCCTGGGCGGCCTAAAAACGTCTTTTTAGTCCATGTAGAACTTATTTTCTGTTGAGCTCGTCTGCCCCATGTAAACTACAACGGAAAAAGATGGCGGCGCGTACGGCAACTTCCGTTATAAGGTGAACATTTGCACAAGAGACCTGCAGGGGGAGCTCTGTTGCTGTCACTTAATTCTGGTTTAAATAAAATAAAAAACCCACAAAACATGACATTTAGATTCAGAACTGTGCCAATTGCTTCACAAAGCCCGTCCAACTACCACAGAGCAAAGCAAAGGAAAAAAGCAGGACAACTTAGCCATTACAATGTGCCACGATGTACATTCCTTAGTCCATAACTCTTGTGTCTCTATCTTGGCTACCGCAGCTGCACCTCCACTTGTCTTCAGTTTCCTGCTCGTGTTTTCGTGCCGTCTCCTCGCGATGCAAACTGCACGCTGGGCTTTGGATCGGCGCTGTATTGCTCTCTAGTTTGACCATGCTGGGTGAGTGCGTTCTGTTTTCCTGACGGCTGCACGGGGCTGCTGGCTGTGTCTGAATGAGCTCATCTGCCCGCTCCAGGTACCGGCAGACGGCCCTCCAACTGCACCCGCTTGCATCAGATTGAGCTCTGCGTGGAAACCTCTCATCTCTCACCATTAGAAGCGAGGGATACGAGCCGGGCCCCGTATCAAACCAGGGAGGGATACACGAGGCTTGAGGTGCGATATTTTCACTTTCTGGTCGAGAGGGATGGAGATGGTATTGCTTTAAGGTGAGATACTCCAGGAGAATAGGAAAAAATGACTTGAGTGAATAAAAATCAGGCACAGGCCCTTTAAGTTTGGGGTACTTATGGGTGCGCTTACACTTTCTACAGTGTGATGATGTCATACTCCCAGACGGGGGGCAAGAGCCAGGTTTTCCTATTAATCACGATGTATTTGCCATAAAAATACTAAAAGGTAAACACACTAATGTGGAATCTGACCATTTCTATGATTGACCAGTCCCTAGAACTAGAACAAAAATCTGCACTTTAACATTATTCGATTTAGCTGCTCCTGATCCATATTTAATTATTAATACATGATAATAATATCTCCAGCCAAAGATTATGATTATGATGATTAATTATGTGTGGCTGGAGTAACACTCTGGAATTCCATGGACTATCATTTAAAAACCTCTTCAAATGTCTATTGTTTAAGAAACAATTTAAAGCAAAAATAATAATAATAATAAAAAAACAACAACATTAAAATAAATAAATAAATAAAGTCATTCATGGAAGCATTGCATGTTACTGTAAAAAACAAACTTATAACAAACTGTGTTCTAGACCAGGGGTTCTTAACCTTTTTTACCTTGAGGCCCGACTTTTCCCATCTAAAGTAACTTGAGGCCCAATCTCATATTAAATGTATTATATTTTAGTGATTGTGCGGCCCTCAAGGAGGTGCTCGCGGCCCTACTTTGGGCCCCGGCCCTATGGTTAAGAATCACTGTTCTAGACCATCTTGTATTTCAGTTGTATGGTGTTTTAGAAAGGGGCAGATATTTATAAGATTTTATTTCTTCTTTCTGCTCCTTCTCGATTGTGGTGGTGCATTTTTGTTGATTAGAATGTATTACATGCGAGCACAATTGAAATGAAGAATGAAATAAAAAAATACAAATTACATTGTACTGTAGAATATTGTGATGTAATTTGAAACCCAGCAATAGGTGGCATTCACGCTCTAGAATATAATGATGTAATAAGAGACACTTTTTTCCATTGATTGCATTGGACTTTGCTATGAAATATCTCAAAGGTGAATCCACAAATGTTGAACCTGACGACTAGACCGCAGAACTCATTGCATTACAGCGAAATCTGCATTTTAATTAATTTTATCTGCCCTCTGTCAGTATTAAACGAAAAATATTATGCGCTTGTGTATTGTTTTTCGCCTTTAAACCTGCTCGAGTGTCTTCAGTTTGATACTTTATCACTGCGTTGGGAGATGGCATTTTGACTTAGCTGTGGCTCCATCTACTGGCTGCAGAGGCAATTGCACACATGTAAATATATACCCACAATGCTTTGCCGTAAGCAGTGGCTCTGACAAAGACGTAGTTATTGTGATTAGATGGAAATGTTCAGAGTGAGTCTGGAGATGATTTAAGGACTTAAAACAGCAAAAGATTCTGAGATAAATAACGTCACACATGAAGGAGTTCAGAACACAGAGCTGGAGAGAGAGGATTTACAAATGAGTATTCATCAAACAAACATGACTCAAACTACATGCTACTCCACGTATGTTTTTGATAATAGAATATGGCAAAATCTCAACAAAGTCTATTTTGCATGATATTTGTCCTTTAAATATCATTGGACGATGTCACGTGATACTGTATGTCTCTGATCATTTCAACCTGAGCTTTCCCCAGATCTAAAGCAACAACCTTGTCATGTATTGCGCATGTTTGGAAAAGACAGAGCGCCCAAAGAGTCCCACAATGTTCATGACTAATTTTGTAGCTTTTCCTGCATTTGAACCTCCACGACCTGTACCAAACCCACAGGGACATTGGACCAGCAGGGGGCAGCGTCAGCACCAGCACAGTGAGCCTGCTGTAGTATTTTAGAGGCAGATATTTGTGACGCTCGGTGCCCTTTTCATTTTTAGTTTGAGCTGACTCCTCTAACACCATCTGACGTTTCCCTCGGCAACCAAACAACACCTAGAGCTCAGAGCGGAGCCGGAGTTACTGTAGATTTCAACAACTTGTCATGTACAAAATAATACCACTGAAATAACAAGTATGACTGCTTAATGAACAACATTTTGTATGGGTTTTTTTCTATATTTATTTGAGAGCGACAAAGACTAAGTGCTTATGCTGTGTGTCAGAGGCAATGCAAGTCGAATTAAGGCAAGACATTACAGACAAAACTCTTTTTTTTTTTTCAATGTTATGTTTTTTGTTCAGTTTGCTCTCTAATATAGACTTTCATGTGAAAACAACAAACTTGTCCAATCTGCTCTTAAAAAGTTTTATTGTTTCATTTAATCCACTTCATCCATAGATTTCTCTGGGACACTAAATTCAAAGGTCGTTTTATCAAAATGCATTTTTCTCCCCGAAGGACATAAAGATCACCACTTAAAGCAAATTCAACACCAGACTTTACAATCTTGGACTCAACAAGATTCTGACGAAACGTACAGAAGGAATTTTTTTTTAAATTCTAAATCTGATTTATTGAAGTTTTAAGTCCAAAAAATTAGGCAAAATGTTAAATTTTTAGGACAATTATCAGTCCAATCTATAGTCTACTTAAAAAAAACCTCAGAAATCCATAATCCCCTCTGTACATTTTTGTAACTAACGTGTACAAAATGAACCAAAACATTTACAACTGGTTCTGTCCATTTTTCAGATTTAAATGTCCCAAATATGTGCATTTTTGTACATTTTTACATACAAAATACCTTATTTCTACATGAAAACATTACATGATTAAAATGTTTTTCATTTTTTCTTATGTGAATAAACTACAGGAGAAGTTTTAAACTGATATCTTTAAATTTAAGAGTGAAAATTCCAAAGATGAGCGCAGTACTAAAGCTCTTAAAAAAAGAAAAAAAAAAAGAATAGCCTCTTTGGCTAATTCTGGCTATTTTACTCATGTTTTATTCATGTGTTTTATGAAATTGCACTGTCCCCTTTTGGAAAAAAAAAAACTAAACTAAAGAACTAGCAAACAGCAGCTAATGTCCTAACCTCATTTCAACAGTGTCACTACTGCCATCTCAGGGTTTCATTGCATTAGCCACATCCATTCATGTTTTAAGTGTGAAATAACTACCAAAGTGACCAAAATGTCTTAAATACATTTTGAATCTGGTGCTAGTCTTAACCTTCTGATCCGTGTTGACATTATTAGCGCTCTCTGCCCTCATAATCGGACATGTGGACTTTATCTGATTCTAGAGGCTTAGTCTCCAGACAGACTTCAACAAACGCCACTCACTTTTCTTTATACCTCCTTTAGACAAAAGCCAGCCGTCTCTCGCTCCAAAAGATCCCTGAGTCACCGCTATCGACCCACTGTCTCGTCATTGTTTCCCACACAAAGATGGCAGACGCTGCTGTTTACATTGAAGGCAGGACATAGATCGACATAGATATTGTGAAGCCGGAGGTATAGAAAACGTTTAAATCCCCTGATTATTATTGGCAGAAAGTGGTCAAAGCAGAAATCAAAAGAAATTAAAAGGAACATATTCTGCTACAGTGACTTTTAACCATGTTCTAGCAATGTTCTGTCATCAAAAACACACCTGGAGATGCATTTAGCTCCATTTACGCTATTTTGAGGAATGTTGGTTAGAAAATCCTCTCCATCCGACTCTACAGTCTCTTGTGTTAGCGCTAAGCAGCCAGTAGATAGCGCTTAAACTCAGTAAGTGCATGGAAAACAGAGCAAAAATTATTATTATTATTTTTTTTCTTTCTTTTTTTTTCTTTTTCTAAAGTATCTTAAAGGGCCTATGACAGGGTAGACGACTCATTTAACTAAAATGCAGTTAAGACAAATATACTTCAATTTCTACTAAAATCTATACACATTTTACTGCAGCTTAGCTATTCTTTTAGGTTTTAAATTTTACTTCCTGGTTGTAAAGTATGACATCACACTAGGAAATTACCATAGAAACCACACTGTACACTGGACCAAAACTCATCTAATGTCACAGATTTTGTTAATTTGACAAAGAGAAATGCATTTTAACACCTTTATTTTGTTGAGTCAATGTTTAAAGGGTCAAAAATGTAGTTTCTTTTGTGTAAATTGTGCATAACCTTTGTCTCCCCAGTGTGATGTCATCAATCTGTTTACTTCCTGTAATTTTCAACAGATTTTTCCACTTTTCTCCACAAACAGCGACCGGATTGGTGTAAAACTGCAATTTATATTTACGAGAGGTATTAATACACTGAATAAAGTCAAAATTGGAAAATCCTAAAAACCTGTCATACGCACTTTAAGCCAAGTCTATATGACAGGTTTTCATGTTTGTCTGATTATGACTTAGTTTGGTGGGAGGGCACCTTTGGTAAATATTTATCGTAGTAAAAAGTTGCAGTTTGTTTAAAAAAAAAAGTTTGAAATTACAGGAAGTACAGCTGAGTTCTAAAGTGGAAATCCTCTGTGATGTCATCAAAACGTGACGTACCATCGAAAATACAAGAACACTTTAAACATAACTGACACATTTTTCTGGCAGTTTCAACCATCATTCATCAAAAGAAAGGTCTTATCAAGTATTATTTACTGCACAATAGTTAGCAATTTACAATAAATATCGATTTTGGCCCTTGTTTACTGAATGGTTGCTAGGTAACAATTGTCTATGTCATATTTGTTGTCCACGTCCAACCAGGAAGTAACATTATAAACTTTGCAGAAACTGACAAACTGAGGACCAACGGGCAAAATGTTTTGTAAAACCTTAAATATAATCATGATCACTATGTTTTAGCGATATGTATAATTTAACCTTAACTTTAAGGTTCTCACGATACAAAAAATGCATCATGTTGTTCATTTATAGTTCCATATAATGCACACATCAACTTTTGTGAGCTTCTGTGTTTCATTCGTGCCTTTATTACTTTTAATCATTTAAAACTGGGGGGCGGGGTTTTTCATATTTAGAGCCAACATCTGGTCCCTCTGAGTTACAACATCACAGAGATCTCCGCTTTTCAACATATGTGGTGTTGTAACTTAGTGATCTTCAGTACAAAAGGTTTCAAACGTAATCATCTGGACAGTATTTTTGATATCGAGACTTTTCTACTGCTACCCGGAAGTCATTTTCAATCTGGGTAGATTCCTGTTCCGTCTGCATCAAAGGTTAGATCGTAAGTGGTTCCTGTAGTCTGTTCTCTCAAGTTCTCATTCCAATTCCAAGGTTTTCTCCCCAAAATTCTTAGAAAAGAGACCATGTTATCGCTCATTCGTCCAGGACTGATGGAAAAGTGTTCAAAAGTATTCAGCCGGAAAATGTTTTGAAATCGAAACATTTCACCTGCCATCCGGAACTCATTTTCAGAAGTGATCTTGCTGTAACTGGAGCTGAACGACGGTTTTATTCTTAAATTTCTTTGTTTTTTATGTTTATTATGTTAGATTTTGTTTGTTTAATCTTTATCCTAATGTTAGTAAATCTTTAATAAATCAAAAAATCGACATCTCGTTTTGGGGACATTTGTTTTTGGATTCTTGTTTTGGAGACATTTTGACCAAACCGAAAACTTTCCATAGCCAATTTTGTACACTTTTTGTTGTTTTCTATTAAAAGATACACCTATGCTTTTTAGGATTTCATAAAATCCCGGTTCAACATTTAGTTATTGCTTTAGTGCCAGTAATTGTTCAACACATTTCATTGAATTATGATTTTTGTTCCTATTTTGGTCAAAACCAAAAATATTCAAAAGAAGAAGAAAATGAATAGAAAAGAAATTATAGCTGGATGAAATAATAAAGACAGAACAAAAATAAAAGAATAAGGCCCATGTGTTTGTAATAAAATACAACGGTAACTATAAATTCCCAACGTCTGTATTGAGAAAGATAGAGAGGCCATATTTGGGGCAAGTAAACAGCTTTGACATGTGATCAGTGCGTGTCAGGCTGAATGACAGATGTATTTGCAGTAATGACTGTGTCTGTCTGGTGCTGAGTGAGTGACAGGGGGAGACGGGGACAGGACCGACCCAGAGCGGGGCAGGGACGGCGGGCAGAGGCGCAGAGGACGCCTGGGTCAGGGCTCCATCAGGACGCCGTTAAAGGGCACCTATTCTGCAAAACGTAGCTTTTTTTGAGCTTTTAACCGTCTTATAACTCATGTCACCTCATCATAAACATATGTGGAGTCGTTTTAAGCTTCGTTCGCGATCGTTCAGTGATCCTGTTTACGAGGTCCTCTTGCTCTGAGCTTCTGAAATAATCTGGAGGTTTGCTGTGATGTTTTTAAAGGCCGTTGTGACTTTGTTGAGCTTTTAACCCTGTTCTGACAATGTTCCGTCATCAAAAACATACCTGGGGTTGCGTTTAGCTTCATTCACGCTAGTGAATCCTGGTTAGAATATCCTCTCCCCTCCAACCAGCAAAAACGCACCTTTCGTACTTTCCTCACTGAGTGACGTTTTCTCGATAATTTATGTCACTTATCTGAGAATCCACTGTTTTTAAGTCGGTAAATCATCGGCAGACTCGCTTTTAGCATTTCTGCCGTCTAAACACGATCATTCCAACTGCGCAGCTTCACAGGAAAGGTGGAAATAGGGCCGTTTGAAACTTGTGTGAGTTCCTCTGCAGCCAGTAGATGTGGGAGTGCCGTGGGAAACAACAAAGATACAGATGTTGATTTTGTTTTTCATAACATATACATTTTTTTAGTTCTAAAACATAAGATGCAGAACTAAATGTACTCAAGAGCATGTTTAAAGGCTAATAACAATACAAATAATGCATAATGTTTGTTCTTTAAGTCCATAAATCCTCACCAGACTCGTTCTGAGCATTCAATTCACATTCAAGGTAGCTTTTGTTTATGTCCCCGTGGTAATTCCCTCTGCTGTCAATCATGATGAGGAAACATACATTATTTGAAGTTCTACAACATGACATGCCAAAGTAAAGGTACAGGAACATGTTTAAAGAACAATAACAATACAAACAAAGCATACTATGTGTCATTTAAACTTTTCTCATTCTTTATGTCTGAGTTGTGTTTGTGTTTTTTTGACTTTTTATGATTATTAGCATGTTTTTAATGGGTTGTAATGTATTTAGACACCCTGTTTTCTTTATTAGGAATCTATAAACATGCACAGACATCTTCAGTATTAATGATCTTACATCTTAAATGTTGTGAACGGGAAACATTGCACATTTGTGAAGGAAAAAATTCAAGAAAAGCAAAATAGGTCATGTTAAAATGCCTGGTCCTTGAAGTAGACTTGTTGAGAATGACTGATCTCCTTGAGTGACTATAAATTCTATGTGTATTTCACATTAGAGCATGTCCTGAGACTTCCACACAGAGACGTCAGAGTCGTGCTGAGTTTGTTTTGGCTGAAAGTGACATCTTCAAAAACACTTTTTAGTCTCTTGACACTTTGAGGGTGTACTACGTGCCACTTGTCCTACTTTTAAATAACGTTTACAGTAAAACCACAAATAGCGCTTGATTGAAAGTTTGGTTTTACATCGTGGCACTACATTTACACGGCCAGGAAAAAAAAAATCTGATGACAAGAATAATCAAAATATCAATCATTAGATCAGATTTTTTTATTTGGGAGAAAAAGTATGATACAATTTTAAATAATACTTTCAATCTTTAACATTTTCTGTTTCATTTTTGTATTTGCCACATTAGTTTTCCCCTTTTTTTCATTAATTTCTTTGTCAAAACCTGCAAAAGTTAGAACAATCCGAAAGAAATCAGATTACTCACATCCGACGTAGCATTTCAATAATCTGATTACTCCAGAAATTGATTTTTTGTGCATGTAAACATATCCACACACTACAGCTCACTCTCCTTCCTCTTGGGATTCAGGCGTTTTTTCGAGAATAAAATCAGATCAGAGTTCAATAATAGTTAAGCTTTTATTTGCAGTACTTCATGTCATTTCAAATTGCATGTTGTTAAATCAGTTTATGGTTTCACATCTGTCGCATCTCTTTATTGTGTAGCATTGAGATCGTATCACAACCAGAGGTGCAAGAAGTACTTAATGTTGTAAAAGTATAGATTCATGTGCAAAAAATGACTCAAGTAAAAGTATAATATTAAAAAATCTACTTAAATAAACATGTTCAAGTACCTGTTTATAGAGTAATAAGTAAAAGTATTTCATTCAGATTATATGAGACCAGTTTTACGTATTAAATGTCATAATTTTGGTAAAGAATTGTGCTTAATTTTGGTCCACAAAGGTCTGTTCATATGAATTTCTTTACTTGTATGTGTGTATATGTGTATATTTTGATACTTGAACTCAAAACCTTAGGCAGAATGTCACCATCAACGTGCTCAGTGTAACCTCTGAAACAGAATGAAAAGTACTTCTACTTTTCATTCCAGTAGTGTAAAAGGTATAGCTACTTGGTCTCAAATGTAGTGATGTCAAAGTAAAAAGTATCCACTGTAAAAATGACAAAATGATGAATGAAAAAGTACAGATACCTAAAAACCTGCCTTGAGAACAGTACTTTTACTTTTGTACTTTGTTACTTTCTGATCAAGGCCTTAAAAAAACACTTAATGAATTGTATCATGACCAGAGACGGAAAATTACTCTATTACTTTTTAAAGACATTTTACGTCTTCAATTGTTTTTGTTCATAATGAATTAAGTGTTTGTTCAGGCTTTATTTGGGCAAGAACAAGTGCACTTATTATAAAGTGGTACCAAAAAAATAAAACAAAACAACATCAACAAATTAACTTAACTTGATTATAAGATTGTCCAAAGTAACAGCTTTATTATGTGTATGTGTGTCCATTTTCGGATGTTTTTGTCATTTGGAATGCTATTTATTCTTTCATTTTATGTATTTTTTCATTTGAATACTCTCACATTTGAAATACCTTTGTACCTTCACTTCACTTCACACCTACCTCTGCAATTCACAACTGCAAATTAGACACAGGGGACAACTGGACAAGCTGTTCCTCTCATATTTTCTTACAAAATGTGATCACAAAAGCCAAACTCACCAAACCAGTTTACCCACATTCAACAACCACTTTCTCCAAAAACACCCTTCATTTAAAGCCAGGTAGCGACATCCAAACAACTAAATCACACAGCCTCCAAAACGTCTGTGCACAAATCCGGTCGAATTCAGTGTTTTGCGTCGGGTCCCCTCAGGATTCTCTCGCAGCCGGTTTCTCAGCGCGGATGGAGAGGATTGTGTGTGTTTTGATTGGCCCTTACACTGTGTACACCGCGGCGCCACCAGATAATCTCCACTTGTGCAGAATAATCCCTTAACCTTCGCAACATCCGAGGCACCAGCGCGACGAACGTTTGTTTACATCAGGTGGAAATGTCTGCTACCCAAAGCTGTGAGTCGAGATCTTGATCTTTTTCCCTCTGCGACGTGTTTTTGTTTGCATAATGAAGCCGGCGTTTGGGTTAACGGAGTCAGTGCGGTTCTGGATATTCTACTGTGCATTAGTCGGACGCTTTTAGTATCGCCATATTATTTTGTTGTATACAATTATCATATAAACAAACTGACAAAGAAAGAAGAAACAGACTCTAAACAAATGTAATATATCTTTTTTTTCCATTTTAAATCTTTATGTTGATTAGGGCTGCAGCTAACTATTATTTTATAGGTCATTATCAACCAAATAAATGTTCAAATAATGACTGAAGGCTTCTACTTAGAGACTTTTGACAGTTAAAGTGTATTATTGACAAAAATCTGATATTATTTATTCTTTTTTACACCCATAGATACGTTGGCGAATCAAACATCCTTGTCCTACCTGAGAATCTTATGAGGAAAAATATAATTATGCTCAGGTTAATAAAGGTTTTACATAACAATAATGATTATAAATGATAGCTAACATGGCTAGCTGCTTGAAAGTTGAGATACATTTTAGCGAAAGAGAACTTTACTTGTTGATTTGGTGGGAACAGTTCATGTTATTGAACAAACCTGCTGTAAACACGCCTTGTGCAGCCTTGGGTTTCCATCTGTTGTCCCACATTAAAGGGCCTGTACCTGATTTTGAACCGTGAAACAGGAACATGTTTTCGTTTGAACCGTTAGCCCCTCCCACATAGTCCTCCCTTTCACTCTATTGACCTTATTCTGCCCCGCCCACTTTTGCAGTTTTTTGCACTTTTGTTGTAAACGCACTGCCGTTTGACGAGAACTCCGTTAAAGCTAATGACGAACGAGGGAAAAGTCTCGCCGCTAAAATGTTACATAAAGTAGATTGATTTGTGTAAAATGTTTAATGAACACGAGCAACAACAAGTCACAACGCAACGATTTCCTGGTCAGTCTGAAAACGGCTTTTTAGTCCATGTAGAACTTATTTTCTGTTGAACTTGTCTGCTTAATGTAAACTAATACAACAGAAACAAGACGGCGGTGCATACGGCAACTTCAGGAATAAGGTGAATATGGCCCCATGACTCAGAAAGTACTGTCTGGAATAGTCTGATGCAGTTGTTTCCATATTGTTCCTCTAACTCTCTTTACAATTATCTTTTAGCACTTTTGAACCTGCACCGCGACACAGAATCACACTCTAAGATAGTGTCAAGCTGTTATTTCCCGCTTCTGCACTAGTTCTTTCCAAACAAAATGTGTTAATAAAATGCACAGATTATACATTACAAACCCAGTGTCTTTCCATGAAGTCGCTTCTATCAAACGATGTGTAATATAAAGAGGATTTATCTTAACAAGAGTAAATAAAAAGCAGGTACAGGCCCTTTAATTTTCACAACTCATTCACACGGCACATACTTTTTACATGTTTTTAGCGGCGGAAACCAGAGCACCAAGAGGAACCTACACCGGCACGAGGAGAACATGCAAACTTCTCAAAGAAAGGCCCGACATCACCCAGGAGTTGAACCCAGGACCTTCTTGCTGTGAGGCGAGAGCCCTAACATTTGTTGTGGACCACTGCAAAGTTAACTAGTTCTGTTTTTCACGTTTTAAGACAATAAAAATTAAATACAGCGGCTTTAAATTATTAGAACGAGTCGAGTGACGTGTTTGGACTTTAAAAACTCAAAGGAGTACACACCACCTAATGACATCACAAGGTGGAACAAGGGGTTTTGAGCTCTAAGGAGGAGAAAGACTAAACATTGCAGGAAACAATAACAACAACAACAAACTAAACAACTCCAGGTATGTTTTTTAATGAGAAAACAATATTTTACGATTAAAAGCTAAAAATAAATGAATGAATCCACAGAAGTTTTATATACGTTACAACAAACAGGAAAAGAGGGAGGTCTGAAAAGTCTAATTGAAGACTTTAAAAATATTTCCTCGAGCCCGTCTTGGCTGTTGACATTTTACCTGAATCATCTCACACAAATGTCACGAGTAATAACTGCTGCGCGGGACAAAACAAAGAGGAACTTTCATTTTTTCTCGACAGTTGGTTGTTTTTACAGAAGAAAAATGGCGCGTCTCGGCTGAAGTACGAAAACCCATCCTCAGGTTGTTGCGGAGAGATGCTGTATTTCAGTCGATACAAAGAGAAAGATGGTTCTGTTCATCTCAAGAAGGACGTCGTTCAGTTTTAAACATATGACTGAACAACATATTGGGCTTTGATAGATGCAACAACTACTAATATACTAATAAATATGACTATGTTTTGCTTCAGGTCAATACTCAAATGCAACACGCAGAATTAGATGCTTTTGGAATATTTACATTTTTAGATTTTTGGTGTTTAAAAGAAAAAAAAATCATAAAATGTACTTGATTGTCATTGTCCAAACATGCTTTACCGTATTATCTTGATCCAAAACAAATTATACAATGCTTTTGGGTAGGGAAGAGCGATATATTGGTTCCCGTATCGATATCGCCCATAATGAACACATTTTTTGGCGATTATCAATTTGTAGCGCCAGTTTTTTTATTCATTTGACAGACTAATGAGTAAAATGTAACTGAAAATAGGCTAAAATATAAATATGGTCATATGTTCACTCAATAATACAACTTTCGTATATCCCACATACATACATTATGGTATTATTTGTGTTATTTGTTAATATTTATTTATTTATGAAAAGTCGTGCAATCTAATATCAGCTATTGGTAACAGCGACAAGCCAAATATCAGTTATCGGTATCGACTCAAAAAAAAAAAAGATAATTCTAAATTAAAGCTGGGGTTCCTGATTTTCACACTGCAGAATTAGAAGAAGGTTTTTATATCGATGTAACTCACACCAGCTCTTACAAACCTGGTCCTGTGCACAGCTTTTTTTTAGACGACAGAGAATGACTGGGGAGGACCACACGAGCACAGCCAATCACAGCGCTGCTTTTAGCTCTTATTTCGAGACCAAATACTTTATAATTCGATGCAAACAGCACAAAGAGGTCTCATTTTTGTCAGAAAGTGTTGCTTTTACAAGATACTCTTTGATGGAAAACACAAAATTTACCCCCCAACCAAACTAACCTAAACCTATACCCTAACTGTGAAAGAATTCATCTCACAGCTTGTTCCTGTTCCGGTTTGTGAGTGACTGGAGCATATTTCAGTCTTTTTTTTTTAACATGGAGACACAGACATGGACAATCATTCACTCTCACATTCATGCACTAGGAGCCATTTCGAGTTGCCCTTTGACCTAAACACATCCATGTGTTTGGACGACGGGAGGAAGCGGGACATGGAGTCGGGAGCTCTCAAAAATAACATTTCGGTGAAAAATATGAAAACTTTAGTCCACTAAGCTCTGCTCCCGACAACAAAATGCCAAATGCAAAGAGAAGATTAGATTCTCCAAAATTCTCATAGCAATAGTTCTCATTCAAAAAGTGAAGGTAGATAGTAGGTAATAGATGACACTGGACAATAGAACCCGACGTGTAACCCAGTGTTTCCCAACCAGAGGTACGGGGACCCCCAGGGGTGCGTGGGGTACTTAGAACGGTTTCAGGTTTTAAAAGAAGATTATATGTACTTTGATCTGGAGTAAATTGAACCAAACATATTATTTAAATTAAAATACAATAGTAATAACTGATAAAATGTGACTAGAATACCAATTTAGTTTCCAGAAAGTCAAGTTAAGGGGTACTCTGAGTGTGAAACAAAGCCTAGGGGGCACTCGAGACAAAGAAGGCTGGGAACCACTGGTGTAACCCCTCACAAAGTCTGTACTCACTGGGGCAGAGGGCGTTGCAGGTGATCTTCTGCACGGACATGCCCTCGCAGAAGGCCCCACCGTTCAGAGGGGCGGGGTTTGTGCACGTCCTGGACCTCTTCTGTATGCCCCGTCCACACGGCACGTTACAGGCCGACCACTCCGTCCACAGAGACCAGCCGCCGTTCACTGCAAAGAGTTTGGGGTGAGGAGGGAAACAAGACAGATGTAGTTTTAGTTTAGTATATTTGCTGTTTGTAGTTTGAAAAACACACTGGAAAGCATGTGCAATGCATATGAAACATTAAAAAAACAAGTACGCTACAGACATCCCTTGACATCCCCGTCCCATTAAAGTTCAGATCTATGTATTCGGGCCTTCAAACTCCTGCCATGGACTCCAGAAATGGATATATTTAAGGCATACTTTTGGCTGTGGGGAAAAAGGCTATCACAAAGAAATGTTGGACACAAACTCATCCAACGATCAAGAACTGGACTGAAACGATAACTGACATACAACAAATGAAAAAAAAAAGTTTGGACTTAAAGTTGCTGTACCTTATTTTCACTTTTTTGAAATGTGAAAAAACATAGTTTTAACTAGTTCTCTTTACATCACACGGCAAAAATGATTATCTAACTTAAATGTACTTACTTACTGAGCAAATTAAAAAAAGACCAATTTTAAGATTTTTTTCACTTGAAAAGACGACGTGTAATTGGGATTATTTGACTTGTTTCAAGATTTTTCATCCTCATTTATTTTATCTAAAGTTCTAAGCACAGCATCCTGAATATTCAAGATGATAAGTTTATAAGAACTTTTCACCAGTCAGTTCAGCGCGTTTTCAAGTTAAAGCTAATAAGCATTAGCATGCTAACGGTACATTTCCTGCTTCTTAGTCTATTTTATTCTTAATTTTATGCATGCCTTTTTATATATTTTTTATATTTTATCCATTGCTTTATGTTGCACCTACGCCGAAGCAAGTTCCTACATTTGTGAATTTCACTGACAATGGCAATAAACCGCTTTCTGATTCTGATTCTCATCGAATAAAAGACTCTGTAAATGGATGCAGAGAAAGCTCTGTTTTCTCTCAAATGGATGCTTTTACAATGTATCTGTGCTGTTACTTTATCACACGTGATTCACATTTCAACAGTAAAAATCAGGTACAGCACCTTTAATTTCAAAAGGGAATTATTTGACAGACTTTAAACAAAGTTGGTTTGAATGTGCCGTGATTTATTTATTTGTTCATTTATTTAATTATTTCTTCTCTACCTGTGCTCTTTGTAGTTTGTTTTCACTCCCTGTCTGTGTTTAACGTTTCAAAAAACTGGGAAAAAAACAAAACAACCACATAAACAAACAGTGGAAATAAGTTATTCTGACACTGTCACAAAAGCAAGCTAAAAAGATTGCAGAGGCTGTACCTGAGACCTGAAAACGTTAAAAACAAAAATTGCTGCAGCGGTCCAAAGTTATTGCTCAATTACAACTGGAACGTGGCTCTGCAGGAGGCCAGGGCGGTTGTTTATGACTTGAACGGCTCAGTTTAAAAGTCTACATTCGTAAAGAGTTTGAAGTGCAGGCAGGTCAGAATTCACAGTTGTTTTTTTTAGCTGAGCGGGCCACGTTATTTAAAGCTTTGATCTCTTTGGCTGTAATGTTACCGACCCACAGCGATAGAGTCAACAAAAAGACTTTCAAGGATGTCGCAATTAAAGTGAATTCTTTAAGTTTCTGCAGAAAAAAGACGCCGATGATCATGATCCTTCTGTACAATGTTAGTTATGTTTTTGTTCCAGCCCAAATCCTAAGACGGTGTCAGACCTAGAAATGTACACAATTTGCACTTCAAAGTCAACGATTACAATAGAAACATGACATATCTTACGACTATAAGCAATGACAAGTTCACATAGTTAAAAATAAATAAATAAAAACTAGAAACATTCATGAGTTTCAACTTGGGATTGTGTCATTTTACATCTTCAGAATTTTCCCTTGGCCCAACGGAGAGTTTAGGATGCTAAACAGTTAGGGCTGGCCAATATTGACAAAAATTAATGCTATGATGTATTTTTTGCAGTATTAAGGCAACATATATTCAGACGATATTATGTCAATCCAACAGAAATGTGTTAAAACATGTCTTTAAACGTATTAGTTGAGGTTTAATGATCAGACAAATGTTAAATGCCTGTAAAAATTAATAACAAAACAACAGAAAATATAGCCGCAAGCGGCAATGATCGGCCCTCGCCCGCGCCACGCCGCCGCCCCGCAACGCCAGAGGGGGGCGCTTACGCGCCCCAATTTCCTTCCTCATAAAATACCTACTGCCAAATCCGTGGCGCTACCGCGCCTCCTACTGCTCATATTTCACTGAAAATGTCTAAAATTTGGTCAAAGTTTGCGGCTTCGCCGCACAAAGACTGTAATACTTGTGCTAAAATCCTGGATAACTTCAGATGGCCCACTCCTCAAGATCATTTTCACCAAATTTCAGGATGGTCGGGCGTAAGCCCGAGGAGTTCGTTAAAGTACAAAGTTTTATTTGAGTGATTTTGAGATTTTCCCATAGGAATAACATGGGTTTTTTCTGTCTATTCAAAAATGTTGCCGAAATTTGGGGCTTCGCCGCACGGAGACCATAATACTTATCCCAACAATTTGGATAACTTTTAATGCCCCACTCCTCAGGAAGATCTTCACCAAATTTCAGGTTGGTCGGGCTTACGCCCGAGGAGGAGTTCGTTAAAGTACAAGGTTTCATTTGAGTGATTTTCCCCATAGAAATAACATGGGTTTTTTCTGTCTATTCAAAAATGTTGCCGAAATTTGTGGCTTCGCCACACGGAGACCATAATACTTATCTCAACAATTTGGATAACTTTTGGTGGGCCATTCTTCAGGTTAATTGTGACCAAGTTTCAGTTTGGTCGGGCTTACGCCCGAGGACGAGTTCGTTAAAGAACAAAGTTAAATTTGAGAGATTTTGCGATTTTCCCATAGGAATAACATGGGGTTTTTCTGTCTTTTTTAAAATGTTGGCAAAATTCGCGGCTTCGCCGCGCAGAGACCGTAATACCTTTCTTAATAATTTGGATAACTTTTGGTGCCCCACTCCTCAGGATGATTATCACCAAGTTTGGGATTGATCGGGCTTACGCCCGAGGACGAGTTCGTTAAAGTACAAAGTTAAATTTGAGAGATTTTGCGATTTTCCCATAGGAATAACATGGGTTTTTTCTGTCTTTTGTAAAATGTTTGCGAAATGTGCGGCTTTGCCGCACGGAGACCGTAATACCTATCCTTATAATTTGGATAACTTTTGGTGCCCCACTCCTCAGGAAGATGTCCACCAAATTTCAGCTCGGTCGGGCTTGCGCCCGAGGAGGAGTTCGTTAAAATGCGTAGTAAAAAAAGATCCAAATTTGAGACAATTTTCGAATTTCCCATAGGAATAACATGGGATGTTTTGGTCATTGGTACGGCTTCGCCGTACAAAATATGACATGGGTCTCATTGGCTTTTTTGATCGGTAGGCCAAAATGGAATTTTGTGCAAAATTTCAAAAAAATCTAAAAAACTAAATTTTTTGCTCCCCATATAAAAGTTTGCTTTGATCTGTAGGGGGCGCTAACGCGCGGAATTTAATTCTTTCACCTCTAATAGGTTTCAGGCAGGGAGTTTAACAACTAATTCAAATTTGATGCAATTTGGACTTTATAAGTGCAAATGGGAGCAAAATTTAAAATTTGAAAATTTCAGGAATTCTGGCCAAATTTTGCGGCTTCGCCGCACAGAGACCGTAAAACTTAGGTTCATGATTTGGATAACTTTTGATGCCACACTCCTCAACTTCATTTTCACCAAATTTCAGCTTGTTCGGTTAAACGCCCTGGGAGGAGTTCGTAAAAGTACGAAGTTTAAAAAAAACGCTGAGTCAGGTTTAGGCGGATTTTCATCCAATATGGCCGACAATTGGTTGGGCGGACGGCTTTGCCGTAATAATATTTTTTGCTCTTGTCACTATCTACCTCTCTGCCAAGTTTCATGATTCTACGATAACATTTTTTTTTGGCACTTTCCTATCCCGCAATGCATTTTTTGTACACTTGGGGGCGCTGACGCGCCATATTTTTGAATTTTGTAAATCGGAAATAGCCAGAATGTACAGAGGCACGATTTTTAGAGGTGTGCAAATTTTCCTGAGACTTCGTCAATGTTCACTGGGTGAAAAATAGGGGGGTTGGTTAGGGTAAGAAGAAGAAGAAGAAGAAGAAGAAGAAGAAGAAGAAGAAGAAGAAGAAGAAGAAGAAGAAGAAGAAGAAGAAGAAGAAGAAGAAGAAGAAGAAGAAGAAGAAGAAGAAGAAGAAGAAGAAGAAGAAGAAGAAGAAGAAGAAGAAGAAGAAGAAGAAGAAGAAGAAGAAGAAGAAGAATATTCCGATGCGAAAACAATGTTTCCCCTTTTTTTTATTTAGCAAACTATACATTTTCGGAAAGCGCACGCGCTTTCCTACGTTTTGGTATGGGTCCCTGGTCACTGGCGGACACTTTCGAGATTTTTTAGTGGGCTCCGCCCACTTTCTGTTATTGGCCCTATTTACAATAGTAATGTTCAGTTTTTACATTTAATTGTTATATGCACGGAACGTGCATGAGTTGGGGAACGCATTAGTGGCCGACTCAGCGCTCGTTTAGCACTTCGTGCGCACTTTCGCACGGGCTTCGCCCGTTTACAGAGATAATGTTCAATTTTCCCACCACTAATTGGTATGCACGGAACGTGCATGAGTTGGGGAATGCGTTAGTGAGTGTTTGGAAGCGGGTGAGCGCTTCGCGCTCGATTTCGTGCGCACTTTCGCAGCCGTGCTTCGCACGGCACTGCGAAACTAATAGGCCTCTCGCCAGCTTGTGGCGCTCGGGCCTAATAACACCTTATACTCTTATTTTAAAGTTGATTAAGTAAATCACATTTTCAACTTTTGTTTTTAATCAGCTCTTTTTGCAGTCAACATTCACATTTTGCACGTCTTCAAAACAACATTAATAATACTTTTCAATATACTGTCCGCTTACACAAAATCTGAAATCTAGACATTGGCACCAGTCGAAAAACTCTTCATCTTTTGCCATTTTAGGCCAATTGCTAACGTCCGTCCAAAAAATATTGCTCTAGAATTCTCAAGTGTAGCTGGACTGGCTTGTTGGCATGTGACATTAGCATCAGCGAAGAATTTCCGGTCTGCTTATTTATGTTGAAGATTGTAACAAACTTTTACATTGGTTGTGTTTACGGGCAAACCAAAAACTGAATTGTCTGGAGTTCAGATCATTAAAATGTCATTTAAAGCCTATATGACAGGTGATACTACACATTTCACTAAAATGTAGTGAACATGATTTAAGATTTTACGAAACATTTTGCCTGTTTATACCCAGTTTATAATGTCACTTCCTGGTTGAACATGAGCAGCAAATATGACATAGTTAGAGGTAATTCCACAGCTGTTACCTAGCAACGATTTTGAAAACAAAGGCCAAAATCCATATAAATTACACAAAAGTTATGAATTGACAAATAATAATACCCAATAACATTTTTTTTTTAATGACTACTTAAGTTGTCATAAAAAATTTTGTTCGCTGAGTGTAAATCGTCTCTGTGTTTACAACGGCATGTCGCTTTTTGATAACATCACAGAGGGATTCCGTTTTAGAACCCACTTCCTGTATTTTTAAACGTTTATTTTTCCATGTTTTTTCACAAACTGCAACTTCACCGATGTAAAACTATAACAATACAGACTTTAAACAGTTACATTTGGTGTGAGTAATTAGATTTTTCTGATTGTGTGCAGTTTTTAAGGAAAAGTATGTGAAAAACAGCAAACTGATGGTCAAATATAATGTAAATGTAAAAAATCTAAAGTTTACTGAAAATATCCTGATTAACTGCTACATGTGTTTTTAAACATCACTATACTCTGGTGCTGCAAACACACATCAATAATACGATCAAATTATTGGTTTATCAGATTTTTCCCGCCCATGTAAATATTACCAGGGTTTCCAGTTATTCCAAAACTGTCTTCCACATTTAAGACGAACCCGACGGAGATAACGCTGCTTCATATTCCCCGGCACAGATGGACTGCATGTGATAGATAAGCACAGAGCCTGCAGTGTGCCGGAAAATGCAGGATTTACACCTGATTTACTTTAGCTCATGTGTAAAGGACATGTTCAAACCGGCTTCAGACCTCGGCCGGCACAGACTCAAATTTGTGTTTATTTATTCAAATGCAGCACGCTTTTAAGGTCCACTTTCAAGTATTCAGAACACTTAACAAAACGTGTACTTGTTTGGAGAAGATACTTTACATATTACAAGAGAAAAGACCAAAATCATGTCCCGCTCATTCGTCGATGTAAACCCTCATTCGTCCAGGTGTGGTCCATCGTAGAAAGGGGTTCAGAGGTTGTCATCCGGACGCCGTTTAAAGATCGAGACGTTTCGACTTTTATCCAAAAGTCATTGTCAATCAGAGAGCTGGTATGGGGACTTGGGCTTATATGCTACTCTAAGTACTGGGAGTCCTGCCCCCAGGGAGGAGTCACTGAAAACCTGTCTTTGTTAAAAAAAAATGTTTGTTTGTCACCTGGGACTTGATTAATAGGTCTATCTTGTTGATTAATGGTTGGCCTCACCTAGTTTCACCTGTGTCTAAAGGTCTATTGTTATTGATAGTTGGCTGTTGCTCCCTCCTCACTGCTGATTACCTCGTTAGCATTTGACTGGTCTATTGATCTGGACCAAGGTGTTAGGATGCTGTCATAAATTTTGGCTAAATTAAATCTTAAGCCCCCATTCCTGTTTAGAGAAGGATTTTCTCTTTTTACAAAAATGGCCTCCTTTACTCCTCTTTCAAACCAGTTTGAAACTGGTTTGAAACTATCAATAACAAAAGACCTTAGTCACAGGTGAAACTAGGTGAGGCCAACCATTAATCAACAAGATAGACCTATTAATCAAGTCCCAGGTGACAAACAAACATTTTTTTAACAAAGACAGGCGTTCAGTGACTCCTCCCTGGGGGCAGGACTCCCAGTACTTAGAGGAGCATATAAGCCCAAGTCCCCATACCAGCTCTCTGATTGACAATGACTTTTGGATAAAAGTCGAAACGTCTCGATCTTTAAACGGCGTCCGGATGACAACCTCTGAACCCCTTTCTACCATGTCCCGCTCAGTAAAAAGCCACAGTACCTTTACAATAACAATGCATAGCCACAACTGCCTTTGGGCTGACTGACTGAGCTGTGGCTTCCAATTCTGTAAGCCCCGTTTCCACCAGACCTACTTAACCTTACTTTACTCTTCACGTTTGGAGCATTCCTCCTGACATCTTCACCAGAACCAGATACTTTTTAAATCACTGCTTGAGTTCTAACCAGGCCAAGCAGGTAATCAAATCAATTGAAGAACTGAATGGGAAATCTGGCAATTTTATGGATAAAATGCACTATAATAAGAAATCCCTGCTTGATGTGAGTGTATTCAAACATTTCTTAACATATTAGCTGCATTAAATTCATAGTTTATGGTGAACTTTCTGCATTTGGTGAGTTTTTGTCTCGAATTATGTCTTTGAGCAAACACTACTCATACTTTGTAATAGAATTGGCATGTAGGGTTTATCTGTTTTGGATGAACACCTTCATAGATCCATTGACATTCATAGACACGGCAATACAGACTTGGCTTATGGCTAGTAGATGCCACCTGTAGTCTAACGAAACACTTCACAAATGAACAGTGAGGTAAAATCCCAATATTAAAGCATTTAAAATGTTTATCTCATGATATTTATGTGATTTATCTGGTCTCCTCACCAGTGTCATGTTTTGTGGTCTCTAGATTAGACTCTTACAGAAGCGCGCCAGTTCAGAAATCTCAATTTAAACGTAGTTAGCCTTTAGGCACGATGACAGTTTTACAAGCTAATTATCACCTAAATTAAAACACCAAATGGTTTACACACATAACCAGGACTTTTAACAAGGCTTTGACTTCACCTAAATGCAGTCAATGGGTTGGTACCAGCTGACACACTCTGGATTATTCATAATTTGTGTTTTTTGCATTAATGCTAACAGCTATAGGGAAAAAAACATGAGGCTTCCACCGGAGTCCATCAGATCATACCAGACAAGCATGCGCTTCAAACACCACGTCTACTTATTTATGTGTCTATAGGGCAAAGTGCTGCTGGAATCCACGTAAATATTGATTTGTTTTGGGCAGTTTACGGTACCAGATTCTGTACAGTACTGAAAGACAACCAGCTGATCAAGTAGAGCTGGTGGAAACAGGGCTTTAGTTTATGTTTAATGGTGCACAATACAACTATCTTGCTTGTCTCCATGGAGATGCTACTGTTTTTGCTGGGAATGTTCCACAGTATAAAAAATCAATTGAAAGAATTCTCCATCAAAATATATCATGTTATTAAATAATCTAGCTCATCACTACCATGTGTTTTGGGACGGTCCAATTATTCATAAACATCGAGGTCACTTTATTGTTGTCGTAGGGAAATGTGTTGTGTGCATTTGACTCATCCTTCAGTGCAGCTGGAGCAATGGGACCGCTGGGGACCAGTGTAGGGTAAGTCACTTTGAAAAAGCAATGAGTTACAGATTACTAATTACTTAAAAAAAAATGTAATTTGTTACATTACATAGTTACTGCCTCAAGAAAGTAACAAAGTTACATTACTCTGGGATTACTTTATTTGTAATATTGTATAAATTAATCAAATTTGTGGTTTTACATTTTATTAATGACAATTAAACAGAGCAAACAACAAATAAGTTGTTGAAATTGTCTCAAAAGCTGTAACACCAACAATAGAACAGTACAACACGCTGCTGTGAGCAGCTGATCTGACTCTGAGGTGTCACTGACAGTAGACGTCAGGCCCATGGGTTTGTCACTTGCTCCTTGTTCAGACTGTTTCCTGCAGAAGAAGGCTGCATTCTCTTCAACTCTGTTGTTGGTGTTGAAAGTAACTAACTGAGTATTTTGTTAGTTAACTGTAATTTAATTACAAGTATTTTCAAAGCAATGCGTTACACGACTAAAGTACTTAAACTGTACAGTAACTAAGTAAAAATAACTTAGTTACACCCAACACTGCTGGACCCACCTCCAGCTCTTGTGCCAGGCTTGATCAGGACTGAAGCTGGAGGATTTTACCCTTGTTTTGTGTTGATGGGGAAACTGGAACCTGAAGGAAACTCACCCAAGAAGAAAGATGCAAACTTCAGGAGTCGATCCACTGACCTTCTTGCTGTGAGGCAAACACTGTGCCACCAGCTGAGTTTAATTGGACTGGGATTAATGAAACACTGACATGCCATTTGACTTTAAAACAACTGTAAAACTCCAACAATTGATGGATACCTCAACCTGGTTTGATCTCGTTTTAGAATTAGTGAAATGAACAGAAAATGTATTCCTTTTTTATTGTTTATTATTATGTTTCTGAGCAGCACTTTGGAAATTCTTTGTTTATGAAATGTATTATATAAATAAAGTGTGTTGGATTGGACTGAACACCTGTGGAATGTACATTTCGGACAAAAAAACAAAAAAGAAATACGATGGAAATGGTTGACAAAGACAGAACCAATCAACCAAGGACTGGACTGAGATAATATTGGACATTTCCAAAATATGGGGGGATAAATACCAGGCTTTGAATGAACCCTAATCCATTTGAACATTTGTGATTCTTTATGAAAATACAATCTCTCAGATCCATTAAATATCCCCTTACATTTCCAGCTCTGTTTTGGTCTGCTTAGACAAAAACTCCTAAATATCAAAAGCTCTAAATGCACCTTTTAAACCTCCCCTTGCCTCATGGTGGTGGACAGGTTTGGTCGCACCACTTAGCTCCCGACTCCGGCCGTTTACTCTGAGTTCCGAGCCTGACGTGAAGTGAAAGTAAATGTTTTGGAGCTGCTATCACGAGCGGAGAGCAGCCAGGCGCAGCGGCAGCACGAGCAGCGGGGGCCTTGGGCAAATAAATACTTAATAACCAACACTACTCTTAAATGGGATTAAGACACAGGGGCTCATTCTCTTTCATAAAGTACACAGTGATTGTAAATGAGCGCGGCTAAATTGAGTTGTTGAATAATACATTGATCTAAATAAAGAGGAAACATGGCTCAGGGACGGCAGAGGCGGCGCAGTTAATCACTAGGAATAAAGTAAATGGAATAAAGGCCTGTTGGAGTGCGTGTTATTGTTATTAGTGCCATTTACCAGATTAGTTTTAGTTTAGTTTCTTTGCCATTTGTAGTTTGAAAAGCACGACACACTGGGGTTATATTCTTTGTCACACTTAATTTATTGTGACTATAGCTCATTAAGGGTGCGTATGAAACATTTCTGGTGGAGGGTCAGCTACACACACTGTATAAAAATCACTGGACATCCGGATCCATGGTACCCAAGTACAAATGGAGACTGGCTCCATCAGGCCGAGCTGCCATTCACTTTCTGTTGGGACATTGGTGTCTTCACTCTGTAACTGCTTCTGTCAAGCTCAACATCTTGGAATTTAAATGTCCGTTTTGACACACTCTACATGATCCTGGTGTTTTTTTCTCTTTTGGTTGTTCAGAAATTAAGTTATTAGCAATAATAACTGACCAATCAGGTGCTTCCAGAGGCTTGCATTTGCTTGCATTAACAACAGGTTTGATTGACAGCTAGCGCCGCACATTGCCACCATCTCCTCGCCGGAAACCGCTAAAAACTTCGCTCCTGATTGGTCTGTGTGGTGGCCGCGATACACACCCGGATTTCCAAATATGGAGTCTTGCTCCACTTTAGCCGCTATAACTGCTAGCCGCGATGGGCTTCATTTGGCTCGAGCCAAACGGTATGAGTGGCGTCACACTCCGACGTGATTTTTATTCACATTATTCCGGAAGTTGCCGTACGCGCCGCCGTCTTGTTTCCGTTGTATTAGTTTACATGGAGCAGACGAGCTCAACAGAAAATAAGTTCTGCTCGGACTAAAAGGTAAGGTAAATACAGTCTATGGTCAGCTACCAGGTTGCCATGGAGATGCTATTGTTTTTGTAGAATGTTAAACAGAATGGCATTAGGCAAGGCGTGTTCATTAGAGCCTTGATTTTCTATCAGAGTGCCATGGAAATCTAGTGTAAAATACAAATAAAATACGTTTTTGCATTTACGTTGCAGTTGTCCATTTTTTTTTGTCAAAATACATTCAATCTGTACGTTTGTGGAAAACATACACATTTCACGATTTGTAAATTAGAGTTAGAGTCTGTGTTGGAGTGAGGGTTTATTATTGATAAACTGTAACATGTACTTTTTAATTGACATCATTTGCAAAAAGTAAAATATGTAAATGTTTCAGTTGATGTACTCATGCAGCATCTTTTCCAAAAAAAAAAAAAAAGTGTACGTTTTTCACTTACTGTACATATTTTTCTGGAGACTTTTTAGAGTATTCTAAGCAATTTCTTCACCAAAAAACAAAGCAAAAACAAAACAAAACACCATTGTCACATTTAAAGAACCAGACACAGTGACATGGCGTTGTTAAATGACACTTTTTTCCAAAATGGAGTCATTTGGTTTGTTTTAGGTGTTGTGCTGTGAAATATGTTCACTAAATATTTTCATTAACTGCATTAGAACACAATTTATAGTTTTTGTTGTTTTGTATGTGATGAGATTGGTCAAATGTGGACCCACGCATAAAATATCACAATCATTTACATTTCGTCTTGAAAGGAGCCGCGTGTAGAATTTTTTAAGCCGATACCAATATCCAAATTTACTGCTGCTGTAACCGGTATTTGTCAGCACCGATATTTATGTATTTTCAAAAACCAATAGCAAGCAAAGTTCATAAATTTCCTTTCTTCCTTTCCTTCATTTATGTATAATAAATATGACAGACAGAATGTATTTATCTGGAATATAAAATCATTTGTTGCATAAAATTTAGCCTAATTTGTTTTCTATTTCCATGTATTGCAAAAACATATTGACACCAAATACATGTACTGATATTGCTGAAATCTGACTATTTTTGCAGATACCGATATATTCCCCATATACATTTCATTTCAATAAACAAAAATCAGACAATGATCAGATTTTTTGCACGCACATAAACACAAACTGGAAGATCCATCAGTCTCAGTCCATGTCATTGTAATGTCCTTGGGCAAGACACTGCAGCAACCTTGAACAACCTGATGTGAGCAATCTGATTTCTGATCTTTCAAACTGTGCATGTGTTGATAAGGAAACATGCCAATAATCAAATCTAATTATATGGTTATCTGACTACTCCAGTTATCTGATTTGTGTGACCAATGCATTAAATCTGGTTTTGAATGGAAGAGTCGTAGAAGTGTGGTTTCACTTTCATAATTTGAAAGGATTGTTTTAATGAAGATGCAATAATAAAACTACAAACTACTGGACAATATTTTGAAAACAACTTCAGCTTTTAGATTCATTGACTTAATTATTATTATTTTGTTATTTCAAGTAACATTGTGCAAGTGGAGTGAGAAAATTGCATTTGATTTACTCCGCCGGGAAATAATTTGGCCCGATTTATGAGAAATATTTTGAAGCGTGTCTGAAAAAAAGTAAACAAATCCACAAAGTTGTCAAGATTATTATTAAAAATGTAACAAATTCTACGTGTTTAGACATTTGAGATTCTGCCATGTCTGACCGTCAATGCTCAGGGTCTTTTTAATCCTCTGGAAACAAAAACGTGGTTTGGAGCAGAGTTCAGACTTTGGAGGAAGAAATCTGACTCTTTATAAAACTGTATTGTTTATGTTCAGAAAATTAAAATTAAAATAGCTATGATTAAATTAAAATCAATTTGAGAGGGGAAAATAAAATGTGATGAACTCTTTGTCATATCATCCTGCCCTACTTCACAATCCTTAAATTATCCACAACTTGGTCATTTCTGAGCAGACCAAACAAGACTGGAGAAGGTATAGACTTTAAAACGTACACACATTAAGCAAAATGTACATTTTTGAAGCTCTTAAACATATTTTAACATTATTCCTTCATTAAAAACAGACCTGGAGGTGTATTAAGCTTCAGTCAGGCTTGTTTATTAATCCTGTTTACAAGGTTGTCTCTGTCCGAGCCTCAGAAAATGCCAGGTTACAAATTTTCCAGTTTTGTGAAATCAAGATCTTTTATGTCCATCACCAGACTTGAGCATTTATCAAATCATATTCATTACAACTGTCTGATTATCAGTTAAAGGGGCTGCACCTGATTTTTACTGTTGTGAAATGGGAAAAACTGAACTAGACCACGTTCCCGATTTTTTGAATGTTGCTCCAGCGCAGATGTATTTTAAAACCACCCATTTGGATGAAAATTAGACATCAATGTTTTCTCGACATCTATTTATAGAGCGTTTTATCCGACGAGAAAAGCAGGAAGTGCGCTGTTAGCATGCTAATGTTTGTTAGCTTTACCTGTGACGGTCATTCATGCTCTGGGCTCAAAAACTCATGAAAAGTGCTTATAAATTTCTTGCGGTGAATATTTAGGATGCTCGGACTGCATTAGAAAAGTGAACGATACATTTGACCGCTGTAAAGACAAACATTTTCCTGTTTTTCATGTTTCAAAACAGTAAAAATCTAGTACAGGACCTTTAATAATTCCCTCTGTTGCCAGTAGATAAAACAATTTATGGTGATAGAAACGCCCGACTGATGAAAAGTAAAGTGTGGTTGTTACTAAATAGCATGTTTAAAGCCCAATATAAATACAAACAATGCAGAATATGTGTCCTTTAGAAACACAAAGCAGAAAAGACTCACTGACAGTATTTTTCAACTCACCAAAGACTATGACTGCGGCCGTCGCGCTGCGTCTCTTGGCCACGATGTTGGAGGCCAAGCAGGTGTAGTTGCCGGAGTCGGACAGTCGAGCCTCGCTGATGATCAGGTTGTGGTCGGCGCGGAGGTCGATGTTCTCGTCGGGGTGAACCAGCTCGTCGTTCTTCATCCACTCCACCTGCAGCACAGAGACAGAGGGTTAGGCTCGCAGACAGCAGCCGAAAACATCTCAAGGTAAATGCATCCCACTTACAGAGTTGTCTGATTAGAAGAAAAATCTATATACAGAGAGGGTTAGGGCTGAGCGATAATGACACAAATGAATGTTCTTCTCAACAAGATAAAAGATGCAGCCAGTTAAGATGAGACACTACAGGTGAAGAGGAAAACTAGATATCAATTTGAAACTTGTCCTGTAGTTTTGTCAAATAGATGTAAGAAAAAATGTATTACACGTTTTTCACCATGTAATGTTTTCATATAGACATGAGAAAAAATGGCCAAAATGACACATGTTTGGGACCTATAAATCTTAAAAATGGACCAGGTTTCAATTTCTCGGTTCATTTACTACATTTTATTTACAAAAAGCTTTACAGAGCGGATTTTGGATTTCTTATTTAGATTTTGAGTGAACTAGATTTGACTGAAAATTGTCCAAAAAATTCAAATTTCACCCCATTTTTTAAAACTTAAAATTCAATAAATCAGTTTTAGAATTAGATATTTAAAAATACTTCTTTATCTTTTTGAGTCCAAGATTTTAAGTTTGGTGTAGGAGCTACTTTAAGTGGTGATCTTTATGTCCCTAGAGGAGAAAAATAGATTTTAAGTTGATAAACACTGCAGTAGACTTTACTTTGTGGGTCCTTTTGAGGCAATCTTTTATCATTTTAATTAATTTTTCATTTTAATTAATACATGGCCATCGGTGGAAAGCGCACTGAAAATTTGTACACAAGAAAAATAACTATTTCATGGCTAAAATATACCAAATTATAGGTACAAGTATTGCTGCCAAAGTGTTACTTAAAGGAGCTGTAACAGATTTTTACAGTTTTGAATTGTGGAAAACAGAACTAGATCATGTATTAGATTTTTTGCATGTAATAAAGTAAAATCTGTGTTGCTCCAGTGGGTATATTGTAAAAGCATCTATTCGGGTGAAAGTGAGACTACAGCACTTCCTCTACATCTATTTATAGAGCGTTTTATTCTACGAGAAGCAGGAAGTGTATCGTTAGCTAATGTTTTTGGTTTCAAAAGTGCTTCTAAACTCATGGCGGTGAATATTTAGGATGCGGGGACTGCATTAGGAAAGTGAGGGATACATTTGAGTGATGTAAAGAGTTTAACACAAACTAGTTTTTCACTTTTCAAAACAGTAAAAATCAGATACAGCACCTTTAAGAAAAGTGAAAAGTATGCGAGGAAATACTGCTCAGAGTTACCAATGACTTTTTTATGCAATTTTGGCAGCATTACTAGTCTTTTATGCAAGACTTGATCAATTCAGCAGTTTAAAACACTGAATTAAGGTTATCAGGGCAGGCAATAAAGAATAAAGAGTATAGAGTATAAAGTAGCAGTAGCAGTGAGACCGTGAATCGGGACAATTTGGACCTGTACTCAGAATTAATATGATTTTTAAAATGTAACTAATGACAATTACATGCTAAAAATGTACTCTTACTCTTACACTTACAAGTACAAGAACTTGTTTAAAATCGAATGTAAAAAAAAAGTACAATTACTCAACTCTACTCAATGATAGAAACATGAGTCTTAATTAATTATCACATTCCCCCTGTAAATAACACACTTGGTATTCTAATTAGGCATCACTCCAAACAGCAACTGAGAAATTATCTATTCTTCGTTGTTATTAAGTGATTCAAATCAAAGAAGTCCAGACCAGGTAGATGTGAAAATAGTTTACTGGATCCAGCCGCTTTGTCTGTGGATTTGCAGACGCTGCGATGAAGAAGCACAGAAGAGACCACCAGTTTATACGTCTATGCAAAACAGAGTGAAAGTGGGCGTACATAATGAGTTCCAAGTACAGAGCTTATGTTTCTACGAACACAAAGAAGTATGAACACATATTGATCAAAGAGGCCCTTGCATACCAAGACTGGACGTAAATGGGTGTAGAGGAAACTTAAAGTAACGAATGGGTTGTCGGGAGACCATATAAGGTCTTACGTGAACTGGATGTTGAATTGACCTAGGAGAAGAGCATGTTCACGGAGATGAAAAAAACACACTTACATTCGTGTAATATACAACAAGGCTCTAAAAGTCAAATGTATTATTTATATTAGTGCTGTATTTAGGGTCCAATAATCGTCACATGTAAAATGGCGTGTCGTGGGCATAGAGAAAGTGTCCTTTATCTCCCCCTGCTCGTTGCTAACAAGCCGGCTCTTCACTATCGGAGAAACAGTTTTATGAGGCAAAATGTAAACTAAAAGTACATTTGAGCATGACAAAAATTACACAAAAAACAAAAAGACACCACATTTGACAGATTTTCCTGCATTACCTTCATATCCCACTGGGCTTGATCACTGCATTATCACGTTTATTATCTTCCTCATTCGTGTCAATAAGATTCAGCTGTCATCCATCACTCCGTCTGTACTCTCTGCTTCCCCGACAGCGCTCCATTTGCATCCGCACACCCGCGCGTTGTTTATTATTAAGGTTTGCCTGCGAATCCATCAGGCGCCGCCGATCTGCCTCAGTGTAATTTTCGGGGGCAGCCATGCACTGCTCTTACCAGGAGCTCGGCGAGAGGAGCACCAAAGCGGCACTAAGTTTCTAATTCATAATTGCTTTCCCTCCCCGGCGCTGGTAATTGGTTATGGTGCTACTTTGACTTCCTAATAGCCTTAGCATTGCGGCGCGTGCTGCTAAATTGCGGTTGCACAGAGGTTTATTGAGTTTGGGTCAGTGTTTAAGTCGGGGCTGGCGCGGTTTGCTCCGACTGCATTATATATCGCATGGGTACAAATTGATATTAGCATATTGTTGGATTATAGAAAGGTCTTTGATCCAGGAAACTTTAATGTGCCGGGTAATGGAGTATAGAGGTACTGATGAAAAAAATAATGATAATAAGAATGACCAAAGTTTAAGAAATACCTTCACTGCAAAAATAAGGAAAGGCAATATACGAGGATGCACTGAATGCGTAAAAACAATGCTGCTTTAGAACAGTTTTGGGAATAGGGCTAACTATTTTTGTATTAAAAGGGACAAAAATATAACTGCAGCACTTTTGTTTTTGCTCCCATTTTTCTTGAGCTGAACCGAACTGAAACTTTTTCTATAAACACAAAAGACCCAGATCTCTCAAATGTTCTTACTGCGTCTCACTGAGCAAATAATGTTAATAATCCGTCCCTCCTCGTTCCTGTGGTATATCAAGATGCTGATTAGACAGCATGACAATTGCAAATGGCTTAGAATGACAATGACAACATTTTGTAAATATCCAAAGTTAATTCTGAGATAAAATTATTTATTTGTGCGACATGCAAATTCCATTCCATTTTACAGCAGTGGTGTATTCATGTTCAAAAGGAGTGTAAACTTATAAACTCCAACCCCATATTCTGTATTAAGCGTTGACAGCATCACTGATACAACGACATTCATACTTTCTTGTGCAACATTACATGATGGTATAACTGTGCTTCGACACTTGATGATACATTTCACAAATTATAATATCATTAGATAATCTGAAAACAAGTCCACTTCATTCAGACACATTAGGTACGTTCATAGATTTAATTGATTAATGAATTAATTTCCTCCATACCAGTATGCCATGGATCAAATAGAGTCAAGGTTTTCAAAACACAAAACTAAATCGCGTCAGATATCAAGGGGTTCAAGATATTTTGAATTCATCTGATGTAATAAATAAGTAATTGGGTAACACTTTATAATAACTCCACTTATTCATGCCTTAATTTAATAAAGCATGAACAAAGACTTAGTCAATAATCAACAAATAGTTTATTAAGAATAATTCAGGCTTAGTAACTATTTAACAAATATTCTAATCCTAATTTCTAACCCTAACCTTAACCTTAATTAAGTAGTTAATAATCTTGAATAATAAACTAAATATTCATTATTAATTAAGTCTTTGTTAATGCGTTATTAAAGCAAAATAAGATGTAGTTATTATAAAGTGGTACCAAATAATTCATACAATTAAAGGGAGTTTCTACAGTTGGGTTTGGCAGCAGGAAAGAAGGTCATTACAAAAAAAAAAAAAGGATGACACGACCTGCTTCAACAATCAAGGACTGGACTGTAAATAAAACTGATGTTCAAAAAATGGAAACAATCATTTGAAAGTGGACACATTTAATAGACTTTGGTTTGACTCTCTACATAGTTTGACTATTTGTTTCTTTCACAAATTAGAAATCACAATATTGGTAATTAATTCCTTTACAGTAACTACATCAGGTTTATGTGACTATTTCTTTTTAACTTTACTCCTTCTTCTGTTGGTTTCCACTGTTGAGGTTTTACTTCCTGGTTAAACTTCTAGCACTCACATACGATCAAGACCATAAATCAAGCCAGAACCACCTCCACGTAACAATAAAAACACACACTGTAACATAAATGCATTCGTCTATTTGTTGAAATTCTCCACTGCAGGGCTTTACAGCAGATATTCCAACTCGCTTATGCCTCAAATTCACAAGGACAAACACTTCCTTAAGTCACAGAACGGCAGCAGGGGTTAAAATCTCCATATGTTCCTCAAACGTTCCATGTGTGCAGCCTGCTCCTCTCGCAGCAGAGGTCTCCAGGGCAGAATCTCCGTGACATCTGCAGCGGACGTGCTCGTCTGTTTACTCTGTGATTGTGCCAGTGTTATGACTTTGATTGACAGGCGTCTCGTGCTCCGTCTCGTGCCGCCAGCTGTTTATTGAGCTGTGCATTCATTAGAACCGAGCGCCTTCATCGCTGCGCTGCTATTGTACTGCCCAAAACAAACCACGGCGTGCTCCGCAGAGAAGCCGTGGGATAATAGGGATATCCGGATTTGCAAGTAAAGTTAAAATGAATAGGAATGTGCTTATTTTTCCTCGCCTGTCAGTTTATGAAGTGTGTCCTGTTCTTAATAGTGTTTTCACAGAGTAGATAAAAACAAAATACGACCAAATTAGTCAATAAAACTTCAGTTATAGCTTCTGGCAACCCCTTTAATCAAAAGTGATCTAACTGGAAGCAAAGACATCAATTTGATTTAAAAGAAAAATAACGCAATTATGTTTATTTCTAACATGGATGATTTATTGTATATTGGCAGATAAATAAGACTGCAAAAATTCAGTCTGAGAGTTTTCATAAACCATTGCTGGACTTGTTCTGCGGGAAAATTGTATTAACAACAAATGCAGAGCTGTATTAGCATTGCATTCATGTTGTTTAAAGTGCATAGCCTGGTGGGATAGTCACTGTGGAAAATATTTATCATAGTTTTACATCAGTCAATTTGCAGTTGTAAAGAAAACTTTTAAAATGCAAGATGAAAATTGTGAAAAGTTTATGAAAAAGTGCCGTAAATTTGCCATCTCATATTTTGAAAAAAAAAGAAAAAAAGAAAAACATATTCATTCTATGACTTGTGTTATCAGTCACTATGAAGTTACACTTAGCCCAGCAGATGGTGCCAGCGCTATAAACAATCTAGTGAAATTAGCGCTGAAAAGACGTCATTGTGCAGATTTGCTGCAGCAGTTCTCATGTTTAGACGGCAGAAATACGTTGAGTTTAGTGATGATTTAAGAACATTCTTTGATAAGTGACATAGATGATCTGAAAATAGGTCAGAAAATGACAGAAGTTCAGTAGGACGTGTTTTTGACGCTCAGAGGGGGAGGATTTTCTAATAAACATTGCTCAAAACAGCGTGAATGAAACTGAACCCTCCTTCAGGTGTGATTTTGAAGATGGAACATTGTTAGAACAGGGTTTAAAGCTCAAAAAAGTCACTGTAGCAGAATATGTGTCCTTTAAAACAGAATCCCTCTGTGATGTCATCAATATGTGACGTTCCAGCAAAAATGCAGGAACAGATAACTGACACATTGACAGTTTAACCATTCATTTAACAAAATAAAGGTGTTGGCATTCATTTTCAGTAGTCTAATCCAGTGTAACTCATGTAACTCATTGTGTGGCTCATGTAATCTTTTGCATAATCGTGTAATACCTAATATACAAAAAAACACTGATAAATCGTCTTCCTAAATATTGCGTAAATAACACTTATAAATACACATTTCCATCTTGTTTCTGTTTTATTCTGTGCCGGCGAATGTTGCGCACTGAGTGCAAATGTTTCCGACAGTGTTCCCACAGCAGCACACGGTCGACTGCTGTGCATCCAATACTTAAGTTAGTGCGCTAACCAAATAACAGCATCAAGTCGAACAAGTGGATCGATTTCTAATCAAAAGACGACAAAATACAGGTGGATGAACACAGAGCGCTCAGGTTCAATCAGAAAGTAACTTTATGAACGTCAAGAAAATTGTCAAACTGGGTTAAAATTTGAAAAATGTTTAGTAAATTCTTAAACTGAATTATGTTCACAGCGTTTCAGTGAAATGTGTAGTAAAACCTGTCAGATTCACTTTAAGCTTTAATTTATTTACCTTTATCTTGTTCATTGGCTAAACACCTAATTGGGAACGGAGGTGCAGTTTGTAAAGTGCATGTTTTCCAAATGTCAACATTATGTGAAGTTAGAAAATGTTAATGTTAAACACTTATCCCAAGGCGATCATAAACAGGTTTAACGGCAAATCAAAAAGACAAGAATGCATAATAAATCCAGTTTAAATGACAGAAACAATTAAAGTCTATGACAGGTTCTCATGTTTTTCTAATTATGACTTATTGTGGGAGGGCACCTGTGGTAAATATTTATCATAGTTTTACATCTGTGAAGTTGCAGTTTTGAAAAATGAAAGTTTAAAATGAAAAGTGATATGGAAATAAATCTAGTGCTGAGTTCTAAAATGGAATTCCTCTGTGATGTCATCAAAAGGCGACGTACCATTGAAAATAAAGAGAATAAAGAGTCAGTTACCACTCAAACGACACATTTTTTTGACAGTTTAAACGGTCATTCAACAAAATAAAGGTGTTATCAGGTTTTATTATTTGTCAAACCATGTCAAACTATTGTGTAATTTATAAGGATTTTGGCCTTTGTTTTCAAAATGGTTGCTAGGTAACAGTTGTGGAATAACCTTGTTGTCATATTTGCTGCCCTTTTTCAATCAGGAAGTACAATTAACATAACATTAACATAAACATTACGAAAACTGTCAAACTGTCAAAATGTTTAGTAAAATCTTAAATATAATCATGTTCACTACGTTTTAGCGAAATGTGTCGTCTAAACTGTCCTATAGACTTTAACAAGACTCTATTTTAAATGCTTCCATTCCACACTCAAAGCTTTTCACATCTAGAAGCCTCTCACTTATTCAAAGTTCATTCATAACGTCAAGTCACAACAACAGTCGACCACGCAAACCGCAAACTTTTCGATTATCGGGCGAATGCTGTACCAGTTAATCTCCTCTTACCCCACTGATTCCCTCAACGCACCACTTCCAAAGAAACCCTTTCATAACCGCCGCGACTCTGGCCCGTGTTTTGTGGCACACTCAGAACCGCGCGGCCGATCTTCAAAGACTCCAGCCTCGTGCACAATTAAAAGATAGCCGTTAGCATCAGACTTAGCATCTCGGAGATAACAGGCGGCCGTGCAGGGGAGAGATGAGCTAATTTCCGATGATTAAAGTAATGTGTCATGGAAGACGAGCACAAAGCGGTACACGCCCCTCCCTCCACCTCTCCGTGACCTCCTTATGTGTTTATTTTAGTTTTATCCGGGGAAATTTACCACATGAAAAGAGGCAATTAACGCGAAGTACGGGCCTGTGTTTTGGGCCAGGCTTCTGCGTTTGCTGGCAGTCGAACGCTTGGGTAATGAAGGAGAAATTTACATAGAGAGATATGCAAGTCATGATGCAAGACTTAATGTTAGAGCGACAGGCAAGGTTCAGTGTCCAAGAGACAGGCAAAAAGTACCATTTCTTTACACTATATTACTCAATTACAAGCACAAAGTAGAGGTCCAAGAAAGTACTCGGGTAACGCTTTAGATTAAGGTTCCTTAGTTCCTTGATTTTCAACCAGTGCGCCGGGGAACACTAGTGCGCCTTAAGGTTTTGCCAGTTGTGCCTTAAATGTCCAATTTGAGTTAACAGATTCACAAATGTGGATTTAATGAACTAATTTACCTTTCTGGAGTGTCCTGAGCAACATTTGCACCAAAAAAGAATGCAAAACCATCACTGTTATCACATTTAAAGAACTAGACAGTGCCACAGACATTATTTGCCTCATTATATACAATATTTTTAACTAAATGGCCTGATTTGGTCATGTTTTAGTGGTAGGTGGCGTGCCGTGGTAGCTTTGAAACCCAAAACGTGTGCCACAACTCAAAAAAGGTTGAAAAACACTGCCTTAGTTAACTATTTATAAGATGTTAATAAGCACTGATAGCTTGTTTATGCACTTATAACGCCTTATACATGTTTATAATCCATCAGCCAAAACATGTTTGAGTGAATAAACCACATGTACAGAGCATTAATGAGCTGCATATGACATTATTTTCAATTATCACGCTAATAAATGCTTGTAAATGCCTCATAAGTGGTTATAAACACATAACAAGTGCTTATTAATGCATTATAAATAGTTTACTAAGGAACCTTAATCTAAAGCGTTACCAGTACTCAAGTAAGAGGCAACATTTTATTTCTTATTGATGTTGTTGAAAGGATACTGCACAAAATCTGGTATTAGGATATTTATTATTATTATTGTTATTATTATTATTTGGACAGACACAAAAAATAGAGCAACTAAATCATATCTGAAGGAGAAGTGCAAGAAAAACAATTCAAACCATTTAAGGTGAGGCAATTTTTTTTTTCACCTTTTTGTTTTTTGGTCAGTTTGCTCTCTCAACATATCGACTTTCATGTGGAAACAACAAACTTGTCCAATCTGCTCCTAAAGATGTTTTATTATTTCATTTAATCCACTTCATCCATAGATTTCTCTGGGACATTGTAACTTCAAAGGCTGTAAGGATCACCACTTAAAGTAGATCCCACACCAAACTTTACAATCTTGGACTCTTTAATCTTTAAGTGTAAGATTGTTTCCTATTCACCTGCAGTGTCTCACCTTAAAATTGTTAACATAAAGCTTTTCTCTCTTGTAGATTTACTCACAGTGGGAAGAGGAACCTCATTAACTAAAAAAAATAATACTGTTACGTTAAAATGAATGACTCAAGCAGGAGTAAAAGTATGGGGTCTAAAAAAGAAGTACAAAGGTGTCAGGCAAAGGTGTCAAACTACCCACCTATAGTTTAAGGCTGTAGGTTATTACACCTTTGATGCACGTTTTACTCCTCAAACTTTTAAATCTGAACACTGAACGTTCTTTAAATATGCAGCTAACAGCCTCATATATAGGCGCAGATGTTTCAGCCCTTTTTCCATACACACATAGATAAAGTAGTTTAAACGGCAATAATGTAGATATATGCAGTATATACTATAGACTGTTTAATGTAGTCAGCACTGAAAATCTCTATTTTTCCACAAAGAGCTCATATCTTCTTTATAGACAAACAGCTCCACTGCTGACAATGGCTTCTTGAAAGAATGCTCTGAACCCTTGTAAAAGAAAATGAGCCTCGCTCATAATGGCAGCAGCCAAGTGCATTCTTCTTCACTGTTACTGATCTGAATGGGTTCCCTCCAGTTTCCCCTAGCAACCTGAAACACTGACCTCCGAACCAGACGAGAGGTATGGAAACAGTCTGTGCTGGTCACCCGCTGCCCCTGTGCTCTGGTGACACTGAAGGATGGGTCAAATGCAGAGAGGGGCACAGTTAAAGTGGACATATTATGCACTTTAATTGGCTTTTAAACAGGCTTTTGGTCACAACAAACGTGATCTAAAAAGTATCGCAGGTGCCGCCATGTTTTTTTCTTCTCCTCTTTTTCTTCCATTGTGGTCAATTTTCCAACTGACTTTGTGCGCCCTCTGGTGGCTATTTAACAGACTTGACCACAGAATAGGTTGGAAGTATTCACATTATTCCGGAAGTTGTCGTGGGCGCCGCCATCTTTTTCCGTTGTATTAGTTTACACGGGGCAGACGAGCTCAACAGAAAATAAGTTCTACATGGACTAAAAAGCTGTTTTCAGGCCGCCCAGGAAATCGGTGCATTACTGCTGTGTTTTTACTCGTGTACTTTAAACATTTCAGACTCTACTTTATATACTGTTTTAGCGAGAGACTTTTCCCTCATTGGCCATTTGCGCAAACATCGTTCACGTCAAACCGGAAGTGACTTTACAACAAGAGTGTGGATCATAGACATAAAACTATGCAAAAGAGGGCGGGGCATAATAAGGTAAATATATGCAGTGACTACGTCCGCAACTTATTGGCACAAACCTGTTTGTGTCCCACAAAAATGGAGCAAAAATAAGGAAGAACGGTGGTCCTGAAGGATTATGATCAGCGATATCTTAGACATTTTTACAAAACAAAAGAGGAAAAAAACAACTGTAGAACTCAGGGCTTTGTTTAATAGTGAAAGCAAGAGCATTTCCACAAGAGCAATGCAAAGGGAACTCAAGGGACTGAAGCTGTGTGGCCGTAAGAAAAGCACTAATGCATAAAAGGGTTCAGCTGAGGAGCATAAAGATTGGACTCTGGAGCAATGGAAGAAGGTGATGGGGTCTGATGAGGTTAGCTTTTCCCTGTTTCAGAGTTATTCTCCATTTAGATTTTTTGGGATGAGTTGGATCAAGATCAACAAGATCTTCATGAAAAATGTATGCAACACTGGGATAAACTGAATCCTTTGATCTTCTGATGATACGGTGAAATGAGAGAATGTGTGCTGTAATCAAAGCTAAAGACGGTCAAATATTAGAACGTGTATTTCCTTTTCTTCGGGAACTTTTCTTTAGGCCAGGCGGCACATAAGGGGGCAACCATTGAAGGAGAAAGAGATAGTCGAAGGGAGAAATATGCAGATGAGCCAAGAGCGCGAGTGGCAGAAGATGTGAAGAATGGACACTTCAAATTGGCGCATTTGTTTCAATTATAGGCCTCGGTCAGCAGTGTCAGGACTGTCTTCTGCTGGTCTGAGGGCTCTGGGTGTGTGTGTGACGGAGAGAGAGGAGGAGGAGGGCGTGCATATGTGATTTTATTAACCACTGTCCCCGGACCACCACCTTCTCTTGTCATCTACTTAAAAACTCACCCCATCCACACCGCAGCGCCTCGTGATTAGACTCTGAGTAATGCCGCGCTAAAGGGGACAACGAAAGGACAAAAGAGCAGTGGAAGTGATGTCGCGGCGGTGGACGTTTTAACGACTGACGGGAGGAACGCTGATGAAGACAAACAGCCAACTCGACCCGACCCGGAGCCGCCGAGGTTTGGTCCAGACCCTAAAGTCCAAAGGTGAGTTTTGGGTCAAGGGGAAGCGCAATGGACAAGTGTAATGGATGTAAAGAGATGTGATGAGTCATGGATAAGTGCAGGCCACAGATGTGCTGACACAGCCTTTGAAAATAGGCTTATCGTTAGATTTTGTGCATAATTTTTTTTGGCCTTCTGATTAGATTAATGTGAAATTATAAATCAGATGCTTTTACTCTTACTTACATTCCTTCGATCACTAAGGGTGCATTCACACTGGGTTTGGGCCTGGATTTAGACTTGATTTGGTCCAGTTCTAGTTCTGGTTTATACCTCATCTAATCCAGGCCCAGTTCCCTGTTTAGTCACAGTTTTGATAGGGCAGGGTGATATGACCAAACATTTTCATCATGATACACAAGAGAAAATTTGCAATAACAGTATAATTGACTATTTGAATGACTCTAGACTAAATACTTAATACAATGGCACAAATATTTGACTTGTTCAAAGGTGCTTTACCCATTTTTTTCATCTAAGAAAGGAAAATCAGTTCTGCCTCAGCACAGATATGTTGTAAAAGCAGTTTTTTGGGTCAAAATGATACCACTGTGTGCAATTATAGAGAGTAGAACCTTTAAGGATGTTTAATATGTATTCACTTGTTACATTTTTGCCTCCACTCCTCGCCTCGACATTTATTTTTAAAGTGTCTCTAGCCGTTAGCGTTCACAATTTGATGCAATATCAGATTCACTTCACAACCACGAGTGCGTATACCAGTGTACGCAGAATTATATCACGATGTTCCAGATTTCATATTGCCCTGAAAGCAAATGACGATATCATGAACGATGTGATATGACCCAGCTCTAGAGTGTGAACGTGGCCTAATTTGTACTTCTACTACTTGTGTTATATTATTTCGAGTACTTTTACTACATTTTTGAAAAATTAAAAGGCTCCACAGAATGCTATGGGAGTGGGAAAAAATAATTATTTATTTTTAAACCTGAAGTTTTTGGTGAGGAACTAATTACTTTTGTTTTTCGCACAGATTCACAGAGTTACATTTTTCGCTTGTTTGCAGAAGTTTCTGAGTCTTCAGAGTTACTTTTATTACCAGAAATCTACTATGTTTGTTTTGAAATGACAGTCCTATGCGTTTCTCTGGTTGGCTAATCTACCTGTCAATCATGCCCAGCAGAAATAGTGGAGACAGGACCATGTTCCATATTATACTGTACTGTTATTCACCTAATTCTAGAAGTTGCAATGGGCGCCGCCATCTTTTTTCTGTTCTTTTAGTTTACATGGGGCAGAGGAACTTAACAGAAAATAAGTTCTACATGTATTTAAAATATGTTTTGAGGTAGCCTAGGAAATCGGTGCGTTGCTGACTTGTTGTTGCTTTTCCCACGTTTGCCATTTGTGTGAACGAGGTTCTCATCAAACCGGAAATGCGTTTACCACTGGAGTGTGGATCTGTGGCAAAAAGAGGCAAAAGTGGGCGGGGCAGAATAAGATGAATACTATACAGCAGTGGTTCCCAACCTTTTTTGTCCCCCTAAGCTTTGTAAGAGTACCCCTTAACTTGATTTTCAGGCAAATAAATGGGTTTACTGGTCATATATTGTCAATTATTACTATTATATTATGTTTTAATTGGATTTATGCTCCAAAAATATGCTAAATTTACAACTAATAACATGTTTTTATATACATTTTTTTAAATGATTTACCATTCAAAGTACCCCCAGGTAATTGCTCACATACCCTTAGGGCCCCTGTACCTCTGGTTGGGAAACAATACTATACGGTATATTATATGTGTTGTAAAAGTGTGTTTTCGGCTGACAGGCAAGCAAGTCAGGTGACATTTACGCACAAGTTGCACATTTTTCTGGTTATATTACATCTGTATCAAACCAGGAAGTCAAATCATAAGCTTCACGGTAACACTTTATAATAACTACACTTATTCCTACCTTAATAAAGCATGAATGGGTGCACGGTGGCAGAGCGGTTAGAGCTTCTGCCTCCCAATAAGGAGATCGTGGGTTCGAATCCCGGACCAGACCAACATCACACGATCTCTCTGGGTGGAGTCTGCATGTCCTCCCCGTGTTACCGTGGGTTCTCTCCGGGTTCTCCGGCTCCTCCCACCGTCCAAAGACATGACTGTGTAGGTTAATTGAGAACTCTAAATTGCCCGTAGTGGATGAATGTGAGAGTGAATGGTTGTTTGTCCTTGTCTGTCTGTGTGTGAATGAATGAGAGTGAATGCGGGACAACAGATGGAAATTAGCCCAAGGCTACAATCTGGTGTGTTTACAGCATGTATATCATGTATGTTCATTAACATGCACTGTCCCGACCAAAAAAAAAATAAATAAATAAATAAATAAAAATGAATAAAGACTTAATTTATTGTGAACAAATAATGTATTAAGAGTGATTCAGGCTTTATAACTACTTAACTAATAATCTAACCCAAATTCCTGGCCCTAGCCCTAACCCTATCCTTAATTAAGTGGTAACTAATCCTGAATCATGCTTAATAAGCTCTTTGTTTAGTATGAAATAAGTCTTTCTTCATGCTTTGTGTTTTTCCAACACCAAACCAAACCAAAATGGCACATACCAAGGAGACGAGTTAGAAAACCTCCCTGGGCGCTGGTGTCACTCCTGATCTCTATCCTCCACAGACCGCGACGGTGCTGTCTAATCGCCGGCTCTCACGTGAACACAATTACACGTAGTGAGTCTCCATCAGCGCTCCCCGGGGCCCGGAGCACAGGCTGGCATACGGATGAAGCACTCCTCCAGGACTTCGACTGTGACGCACACTTTATCACGTCCTCAGATAATGAACAAACTGCATTATACGGAGGGCTAATAAGTGTCATTAAGGCTAACACGTACAGGAGGTGACAGCAGTGATGTGAAAGCCAGATTGGAATGATTTCGTGGGATAAACATTTAATTGCGTTGGCTAAATTATACAACAAGGGTCTCCAAACCTTTTCCCCTGGAGAGCAAAACAAAACGAAAATGGCTTAGAGTTAGATACAGCCCATAAAACATTAAAGGTCCCATATTCTGCTATTTTCCCCTTCACACAGTCTATTCTAAGGGCTTTGTTGAGAAAATTTTGCGTTGTGCAATATCCATAACAGTTTACAAAAAACACCCATTTCTTGCACTGGCCCCCCTCCTTGCAAAAGCAAACGGCTCACTCTGAGATCTGACCCCCCCGAACAGAGAGCAGGCTGCCTCCCCCACCCAACCCGCGCGCCTCCCCCTCCCAACCTGCGACGAAGCCTAGAGCGGAGATGGTGCATGCGCCGTGTGCTCCGGTAAACAGCGATACACAAACACTGAATAAACCTTTTCTCCGTCCTGACGGTGCGTCGTGCTGAGTCCTACGTCCTGGATCTGACCTGGAGTTTGACGTGCTCCAGTACCTCGACGACGGACGTTGCCGTTTGTCTTCGATCTGTCGTATCCATCGTGTAATTACGGTGTAGCATTAGCTGTGTTTATTCTGCGGCTGCGCGCTTCCCGGAGGCGTGGCTTAAACACCGCGTCATCCTTGTGAGGAGCCCCCGTCTGCTGCTCAGCCGAGGGGGACGGAAAAGACAGTTCTCTAGTGAAAACATGCGGGAATCAATCAAAAAAAACACTTTGGGCACAACATACGAGGCCCAAATAGCACTGTAGGAAGATTAAAACCTCTGAAAAGTCGATTTTGCATGTTATGGGACCTTTAACCATCATCCATTTACTGATGCATTGTTTTTCAACTTTTTAAGCTAAATGCCTGACTTTTTTGTGACACCTGCCACCAAAACATTATCAAAGGACACTGATAATTAAAAAGAAATTAAGCCAATAATATCTGCCACTGTGTCTGGCTCTTTTGGTTTTGCCATAGTGTCTTTTCTGGTTCTCAGGACAATTTATAATGTCAATTCATAAAATTACTGTAAATCGATTAGCAAATTGGACATTTTCATAAGGGACACCTTGACATCCCTCAAGTCACTTTAGTGTTTGTGGCACACCGGTTGACAATGAAGGTGTTAGTGCATTGAAAGTAAACATTGACAACTAAATCCTTTGGGGAGCTACTTGGAAGGAGGAAGCAGCTACAGGTCAAAATGCAGAGGGCAAACTTCCCTGTGGGGACGATAAAGTGTACCTTACCTTATACAAAGACAACTTTGAAAAGCTTTTAACCATAGTGTCCTCCCATGATACGCTTTCTAAGAGCTGCACTTTGATTGATTCCTGCATGTTTGAGTGCTGTCCTGTATTTGGAGCTCGAGTGTCCGATCCAAACCCCTGCACTTACTCGACATTTATTGACAAATTCTAACTCTGGGTCATACATATATTACATCAAAGTTTTTCAAAACTACAAGCGCCGTCATTTCAAATCTGTTGCTTGCTGCAGTGAAATGCCATTATGAAGAGTTGGGATCAGCGGCAGAGAATCATTTCTGCAGTTTCGTTTCACTGTAGGTTTTGGATCAATATTGTGGTTTGCAATGAGTAAAATAGTGTTTTATGATGTGATTGCTTAAAAGTAAATAGTTCTAATGCCATGACTTATTTTATCTTGATACATGGGTCACTCTGAACAGAATCCGTTAAATAAATACATAGGACATCACTGTGTTGTGCAGCGGTTAGTTCTCTGACCTCACAGAAAGAAGGTCCTGCGTTCAGCTCTTCCACTTTCTGTGAGGACTTTGCATGTTCTTCGCGTGTCTGCATAGGTTTCCTCCGGTTGCATCGGTTTCCTCTGCCACTAAAAACATGTACAATAGGCTCCTCCCCTCGCGGGCCAGGACTCCCCCGAAAAAGAGGTTCTAAATCTCAGTGGGATTTTCCTGCTTAAATAAAGGTCAGTTATAATAAACTGCAAATTGAAGCACAACGGAGAACATTCACAATTCGAGGCGGAGGAGAAGAGGAGAGAGCAAACTGAACAAAGTTATTTCCATTTCCGGGTATGAGACCTAACTCCAAGAAATAGTGGTATTTCTATTTCTGTTATAACTATTGTGCGATACATTTTGCAAAACTCAACTGTGACTGTGACTCCTCCAGCTATGTCTCCGATCAGGAATAACACAATAACAAACACCATTATTTATTGATATTTACAACTTTATCTTAAAATATATTCTTATTTCTTCAACAATCCTTTTTTCCTTCTATTTTGATCCAAACAAACCCTCTCTCCCCAGGCACCATGCTCTCCGTTTGCGCCTTCACACCTTGTTTAGCTTGTTAGCTCGTGTCTGCAGGTCCTACATATGCACTCAGCCTGATAATCTGCACAGGTGAAGTCTTGCCGAGACACCCACCCCTCTCCTCTGCTCCGCGCTTCGGAGGTTAATCACTAAAAGATACGCGAAAAACACAAGCTGTGCCCGTCTCACCTGCGCGTTTCCCCCGCTGCTGCTGCAAATGCCACCTCTGCTACTTCAAAATTACTATTCCAACCTACATCGGCCTTATCTCCAACCAAATAAATAGAAAGCAGAGCTCGGGGGGAGGCCAGGAGAGGAGGTAATTGCTTGGTTTAATAACAAAACTCATCATATGCTCAGTGGGAGATTTACCTCTGACCTATAAGAGGATAATGGAGTGTAAGCAGTGGAGCTACGGTGGCCCTGAAGGTCAAAACACATACCAAATACTACGCACAATAGGGCTGCCCTAAAAATATTGATGTATCATGATGAACTTTTTGCCGAAACGTGTATCGATTCTGAAATATGTATCACATTTTGCAACATAAATTCATTATAAGTTGCAGAGTTATTCACCTTATTCTGGAGGTTGTCGTGGGCGGCGCCATCTTTTTCTGTTGCATTAGTTTACATGGAGCAGATGAGCTCAACAGAAAATAAGTTCTACACGGACTAAAAAGCCATTTTCAGGCCGCCCAGGAAATCGGTGCATTGTGACTTTTGTTGTTCGTATACATTAAATATTTTACACAAATCAATCTACTTTATAAAATGTTTTAGTGGCGAGACTTTCCCCTCGTCTGCCATTTGCGTGAACGGGGTTCTCGTCAGACTGGACTGGACTGTGTTTACGGAGTATGGATCTGTGGCAAAAAGAGGCCAAAGTGGGCGGGGCGAAATAAGGTCAATAGAATGACTAACCAGCTAGCTACTGCATTAAAGGACCCATATTATACTACTGTGACTTTTTTGAGCTTTTAACCATGTTCTAATCATCAAAAACATACTTACAGTAGCATGTATCTGCATTCACGCTATTTTGTTGGTTTGAAAAAAAATTTGAGACTCCCTCGATGAGTGACTTTATTCCCGATTTCATACGTCACTTATCTGAGAATGTTTTGTCGTTTTAAGTGCTTGTCATTCTGAGCATTTCTGCTGTCTAAACACGTCCACTGCGTCAAAACATGAGATGCAAATTTAAGGTACTTAAGAGCGTGTTTACAGGCTAATACCAATACAAAAAAAAATGCATAAAATGTTTCCTTTAAAGCTGAATCTTCTGGGCTGAAAAGGGACTAATTCATAAGGTAACAGTATTCAGTACCACTTTATAATAACCTTAATTAGCCTTCTATATGAATTACGCCATAGTAAGGTATTAACAATAAATAATACCTGATGAAACCTGTATTTTGTTAAATGATCATTTCAACTGTCAGAATAATGTGCCAGATGTCTCAGCACAACTTTATTTTTCAACATTTTCTCACAAACTGTATCTTGACTAATGTAAACTATTATAATTATTTACCCCAGGTGCCCTCTCACCAAACTAACTCATAATTAGACAAACATGAGAACCTGTCATGTAGACTTTAAGGTTAGGGTTAGGGTTAGTTAGGCAGGGGCACAATTGCCTGGGGCCCCAAACCTGAAAGGACCCCAATAAGATGCACTTTACAAATATAACGTTGTAAAATTACATATAAATATCATGGATTAAAATCAGATGAACATGTGTAAATGCACAAACAAACAGGGAATATGGTCTGACTTCTTAAATATTCTTCTGGGGAACGACCCCCAAACCCCCTGTTTAAAGCTGTTTAGAACATGGAGCTGTTGAACAGAGGAATTAGAATTTTCCAATAGTTCACTTACCACCCAAATGTATGAACCTGTCCGGCCTCCACACGTTAAAAAACAACCAAACAACAACTAAAAAACAAGCTTCCGTTCAAGAACAATTCAAGAGACGACAGAAAAGTTACAGAAAATCACACTTGATGAGGAGGGGCCTGGACTTAGTTTTGCCTTGGGCCCCCAAATGTCAAAGTCCGCCTGTAGTTAGATTAGATTTAGAAATTAGGATGAGAGAATTAGTTAAGTAGTTACTAAGCCTGAATCATCAGTTTGTTCATTATGAATTAAGTCTTTGTTCATGCTTTATTAAGACAGTTATAAATGTAGTTATTATGAAATGTTTTCAATATTCTAATATTGAGGGCATTGTGAACATGAAATTACAATGCATTTTTGTTATAATTAAAACATAATTTTGGCACCGGTTTTAAAAGACAAATATTCTGCATTCATCATTGCCTTTAATCGTGGTATCTGTAGTTCCTACTCCATTACATTTGAACTGGACTGAAAAGTTAAGAAGAGGGTTATTTTAGCACGTTTAAAGGGATATTCTGTCTAAAGGTTTTGAGTTCAAGCCCCAGCTTTGAGTAAACACAAAATCACAAGGGAAACAGAAAAAATGAAATTGATTGGAATTGTAACTCCTGTTGACCAAAGATCACCTCAATTCTTTATCAAAATCATCACATTTAACACTTGAATTGTTCTCAAAATCTGTGTAAAATACTTTAACATTTTACTTTTAAAGTTAAATATTAATCAGGTTCTTAAAACCTTTCCTTTGAAAGTTTTGTTTTATTTGAGAATGTCTTCTCTCCTGTATCTGAACTTTTACTTAAGATAGGAACAAATTACTAGCCTCTCCAAACATTAGTTTAGCAGTTCATATTTCAGTTTTCTCACAAACTTCAACGCTCTGGGATGTGTTTAAAATGTAAACTTTGAACAAAATTGAATTGTAATTGCTATGCTTGTCAGAAAAATCGGCAACTAGATATTTCACCAAAATCGTTCAGCCCCAGTTCTGCAGATAATAAAGTGATTCTAGCGTTCCATATTCCTTTTTCATATTCTGCACAGCACCAGACTTATTTCCTCCAAACCTCAATATAAGTAGCATTTGCAGCAGCATCACTAAACTTATTTTGAGAGTTGCATAGCGTGTTCTTTGTAGATCACAGCTCCTTGTATCACAGCCGGGAACATTTAGCCAGTACTTTTTGTGCCGGGGGCCGCGGGTGTCTACCTGCTACTGTAGATCAAGCGGGATTCATTTTGGATTAAAGGATTTCCATTCGACAAAGTTGAAATTGCCTCCTAGTTTGTCTGTTCGTTTTGCACTTTCGCTCAAAGAGGAACTCATTACAGGCCCTGCTTTCCTCTGTCTGCGACTTGAAAAGAACGCTTTGGCATTCACACCCCCGGTTACTGTGAGGTGGGAGTGTAGAGTATTGGGATTTGGGTTCTGAAATGCAAATTAAGTGTTGATTTTGAACAATTACGTATGTGCAAATAACCCCCTTTGCATTTTGTTCAGCACGTTTTATATCGTCATTAAATCTGTGCAGACATTATTAGCAGCTTTACATGCTCGATATGGATTCACAGAAAAGTTGTTTCCTGAAGTTAATAACGTTTCATTAATGTTGCTTGAAATCATAGTTGATTTACATGACATGAAAAGTTCATTTAAGGCACACTATGTAACTTTTCTGGTGGGAGTTTATTAAGAGGTGATAAAAATAAATGATTGGTTGGGTAAATTGTTATGTTGTTACCATATCAATCAATCAATTAAAAAAATACCCACTTTGTAATGACATTTTTCTGTTAGAGGGTCCGTCACAACAATATATGCAGTATATAATAAAATAATATAAAACTCATTTAAACATTAATCACGTTTTCAGGAGCCTGTGATAAAAAAAAAAAAAGTTCATTATCCTGTTTCGGTGTTTGACTGAAAAACGTTTGGCTAAAAGGTGATTTATGGTCCTCCATCAAATCTACACAGAAGTGCCACACACCTCCCTGACATACACGGCGCCCAATCAGAAAGCTTGTGGCTCTTGCCGTGCTGTGTTCGTGCTGTGTTCGTGCCACATGCAAAAGTCACTTCGTGTTGAGGCGCCGTGGACGCGAGAGCTGTGATTGGTTGATCCACTAAGGACTATATGGTAAACTTATTAAAAACAACTTAGAACAACTGAGGTTTGGCCCATGAGTCCAATGTTATAGTTTATTGTGCTAGTAAATATATTCACGCAAAACAAAACAGTTTAACTCCCACGATGCACCTGGAGCCTGATGAGCTCCACAGAAGCTCGAACAGTTCAGGCCTGCGGGATCACGTGACCGACGTGGGCTCGACGGAGGACTGTAAATGACCCTTTATGTTGTAGCTTGTGATTACATTTTTGTTAGAGAGGGATTTGTTTTACGGCACACGTCTGCTCACCTGTTGTAGCTATACCTAAGTCTGCACTTTATGGTCAGGTTGTAAAGGACAAATATTATGCATTATTTGTATTGTTTTTAACCTTTAGACCCGAGTGTCTTCAGTTTGACGTCTCATGTTTTAGAACTAAAAATAAAATGCTATTACAAAGAAAAATATAATTTTATCACTGCGTTGGAGATTCCATTTTGACTTAGCTGTGACTCCATCTACTGGCTGTAGAAACAATTGCACACATGTAAATATATACCCACAATGCTTTGCAGTAAGCAGTGGATCTGACGAAGTTGTAGTTATTGTGATTAATGTTCAGAGCGAGTCTGGCCATGATTTAAGGACTTGAAACAGCAACAGATTCTCAGATAAATGACGTCAGCATCATCTACGTTACACATGAAGGAGTTCAGAACACAGTGTTGAAGAGAGGATTTACAAACCAGCGTCATCAAATTAATGTGAACCAAGCTGAATGCTACTCCAGGTATGTTTTTGATGATGGAACAATGTTAGAACATGGCTAAAAGCTCAAAAAAGTCAAATTTGCATAATATTTGAAGTCTAATTTGAGTAACAGAGCTGTGCCTCCAGTTAGACAGAAAAGTTACAATCAGGAATTGAAGCATCACCTTTACATTTTCTATTTGTGTTTGGCTTAGTCACTGTTGCCTTTAATTTCGCCATTGCCTACACACCTAACATGTAAGACTGACATTAATATCTATATTTTGTAATGCAAACACAGTAAAAGTTTGTTATTATTTATGTAGAATAATGAGTCTAAATTTCTGAAAGGTTTACAAGTCTGCTCAAAACAGAACACAAATGTCTCAAGTTTTCAAAAAGAAAGTAAACAGTGAAACAAACTATAACATGATGTACTTTCTTCCGGGCTCTGGTTGAAGGACAAGAGTTGGCACTGGAACTCACAGACTTGAACTTGAAACTTGAGATTGTTTAATTTGCATGGAAATTAGGCAACTGCTTTGAAAGAGTTTGAATAATTTATGCATTGCAAACTGAACATTGAGACGCGTTCTTTTCTCATGGTTCAAAATCTGGCAGAGGTCCTTCACCAAATGCACTCAGACCAAACTTACCTACACCCTTTACCCAGCCCCCTTCTCTCTCGTGCTTTGGCCACACCTGAAGTGTCCTCTTTGCAGTTTGCCTTCACTTAAGCGTTATGTGGAAAGCAGCTTAAACGTCTAATTATTTCCTCGACTGCCTGTTCGGAGGCTCGGGGCTCAGGACTAATTTGCTGCTTGAAGATGCTGATGTTACATTTGCAAACCCCGACATAAGGAGCTGGGGACAGGCTGAGCAGGCTTTAAGCGCTGTGCGGTAAAAACAGAAATGCTGAACGGGATAAAGAGGAATTTCTATAATTGGCCACAAATTGTCAAGAATGTATTTTGGTTAAAGTTAAATTTGTCCTACCCAGTAAATGCTTGTAATGTCATTGCAATCTTTACTCTAACAATAGGGTTGATTATAAACTTTGATAATAGACAATTCCAAGTTTTTTTAAAGCCTATATTCTACTGGCTGGTACCATTCCATACATTAGCTCTGATGCATTTTCAATGGGAAAGTTAGCATTAACTTCCAAACATCACAAATTATAAAAAAAAACAGGCCTGTTTTGGGAAATTAATAATCACTCGACCACATGTAAGTAACATGTAGTTCATGTAGCAATTAGCACAAACAATAATGTTAATGACAAAGTAATAAAAATGTCTTTAATTTAACATTATGCTGGACAAATTGCGCAGTCTGAAAATATGATTTTATTTTGTAAAATAACACCAAACTTGAAAAACAGAACTCGTTAGGGCCGTTTAGTACTAAGTGTATTTATGTGTAAAAAGGTAGAATAAACACTACCAAATCTTCAGCTTGTTCACTCCATGTCTAAATAAATTACTAATCAACTAATACAAATGTTGGTAGACTAAAATAACATTGAGCAATTAATCAACTTTTTGTGTTCGTTAATTTTCTTTCGCTTGTTCCTGTTAGAGGTCATGGGCGACTGGAGCCTATCCCAGTGACTTTGGGCCTTAGGCGGGTACACCTTGGACAGTGGCCAACTCATTACAGGGTTAACACAGAGACATGGACAAACAACCAGTCACTCTCACATTCATTCATTCTCTACGGGCAATTTTTTAGCATTGCCAATTAACCTTCACATGCATGTGTTTGGACGGTGGGAAGCTGGAGAGAACCAACACAGGGAGGACATGCAGACTCCACCCAGAGAAATTGAGTGTTATTGGTCTGGTCCGGGATTTGAACCCACAATCTCCTCTCAAATTGAGAGGTAGGAGCTCTAACTGCTCTGCCACTGTGCACCGCTAGCAAGTTCGGTGTTACTTTACAAAATAAAATCATATTGTCAAACTGCGCAATTTTTCCAGCATTAAATCTAGCATTTAATCTAAATGGTTGTTTTTTGCGTTAGCGGCTGTGTGGCTGTGGTCTTGTGAATGGAGTTTAGGTCAGAAATTTGGTCAGATAATAATAATAACTTTTTCATTCACATTTTTCCAGTTTCTACCCCCTCAGTCGATCGAAAGGGAATGACTTTAGTCGACCAAAAATTCCTCTGTCGACTACAGACCTAGAACTAGTTCATTTCAAATGTTTTTTTAAGGTTTGCAGAAGTCCACATGTATTGCTCACTTACCTCATGCAGTCTGAGCATCTTAAATATTCATTATGATAACAACTGGCAAATCAAAAAATGCATTTCCTTCTTCATGGAGAATAAAACGCTGTATAATTTGATGCATATCTTTTCTTTTCAGTCAATCACCTCTGTAGAGAGTCCATCTTCTCTGTCTTCATGTTTCAGCTTGACTCCTCCTCCACAGCAGCAACATCATTAGCCATCACAACCTCTCTTTACAACCACTAATTTCTTGGGCCAAGGTGAAGACGCACTGTACAGGAAGAGTCAGAGTCGGGTCTACCTCCTGAGGAGACTCAGGTCTTTTGGAGTGTCAGGGCCGCTCCTGAGGACCTTCTACGTCTCTGTGGTGGCATCAGCCGTCCTGTACGGTGTGGTCTGCTGGAGCAGCAGCATCACAGAGAGGGAGAGGAAGAAGCTGGACAAGGTCATCAAGAAGTCCAGCTCCGTCCTGGGCTGTGCTCTGGACTCAGTGCGCGAGGTGGGGGCCAGAAGGGTCCTGGCTAAACTCACGTCTATGCTGGACCATGAGTCCCACCCCCTGCAGGACGCTCTGTCTGCCCTGGAGAGCAGCTTCAGTGACAGACTGATTCACCCTCGCTGTGTGAAGGAGAGGTTTGGCAGGTCTTTCCTTCCTGCTGCTGTTAGACTTTACAATGAACACTGTTAGCCCTGAACATGTGCCATTCACCCGCTATAATCATGTGCAATACTGTAACATGTGTCATTCACCCGCTATAATCATGTGCAATACTGTAACATGTGTCATTCACCTGTTATAATCATGTGCAATATAATTTAACATACTATTAATAGACTTTTACCTCACCATAGTCACTTACTGTATATAACAATACACTTAAGACACTTTAGTTACCATTTTTTCTGTAAATAAGAGTGTGCACTTTATACCTTATACTTTATATTGTATTTTTTATTACCATGTTTATTTATCCTATTTTTATTGCATGCGCCTATTTCTTTAATTCCTGTCCTAAACTGTGTGTTGCAACAGTGGAATTTCCCCATTGTGGGACAAATAAAGGATCTCTTATCTTATCAATCTATCCGCTAAACTGTTAACTGCATTCAACCAGGATACATTACATATTTTTGCCATTATAAAAAAATAAAATAATAAAGCCAATAATAAACACGTGATGAAATATAATGCTAAACAATAAAAAAAGTTAATGAATAGATGGGAAGCAAAGTCTACAATGCCCATATTTTCGAGATGCTGAGACAATAGACGACGTTGTTATATAAGGGCCATTTATTTTATGGTGAACATTTACGTCAACTAAACAAAGAACTACTGCGCATAACAATCCTGTCAAGAACAAGTCGAGATTTCTTCCACAATATAAGGTAATTGGACAGGAGTTTCTAAGTGAGAGTTGAGGAACTACAGTAAATTGCTGTGTTGTGGCTGTTTTCCGGATGCAAATTAAGATGCAAAAGTGTCAGTATGTTTTTACGGTAATGGACTGTTATTAGCTCGTGATCAAGAGCAATAGGGGAGTTGACTGACTAGACTCTCATTAGCGGCAGGCTGACTACGGTGTGCTGACGACCACCATTTGGGTTTATCTACATTGGGAAATAACATGTTAGTCCAAAGAAACAGCACTATATAAAAGTAAACAGGAAAGGCACGTTTTAGCACATTTCTGATCCAAAAATGATGGCAATGAGAAGCTTTAATCTGTACAATCATCACTATCATATTCCAGAAGATTAAGATTTTAAATGTGTTACCCATATTAGATTATATCATACATTTACACGGACCTCCTGTTCAAGGGGAGTCAGACAGTGTGACTGGGGAAGAATGCCTCAGATGACACAGGACTCCACAAGGCTGTGTACTTTCTCCTCTGCTCTTCTCCCTGTACACCAATGGCTGCTCTTCCTGCCACAGCTTCATAAAACTGATCAAGTTTGAGCCTGTCTACAGGAGAGAGGTGGATCGCTTGGTGTCCTGGTGCAACCTGGAGCTCCACGCCCGGAGGACAGTGGAGATGATCGTGGACTTTAGGAAAGTCACATGTAACCCAGGTTACAAGGTATTTATTAACATGTACTTTATCAAAATATTCTATTAAATATAAATATGTAAATATAAAATCTATATTCTTCGCCGCTGCTGCCCCCACCCTCTGGAACTCACTTCCACAACCCTTCAGGAACTTGGACTCACTACAGACATTCAAACCACTCCTTAAGACCCACCTGTTCAAACTGGCTTTTGTGTAAATTTATGTTGTTTTGTATGTTTATGTAAAGCGTCTTTGAGTGTCCAGAAAAGCGCTACACAAGTTTGATGTATTATTATTATTATTATTATTATTATTATATTTATTCCCTGCCCTTAGTGTCAACACACTCAACACAACACATCAACCTCAACACATCTTGCTAATACATCACTTACATCCCTCACGCAACCTAGTCACATGACCGAGCCCGACCAATTGTAGCATGTGGAGCACTATTCAACCTGTGTCGGTAACTTCCTCTAGTCAGATGTGCATCAGGTCAGCTGTGAACAGGTTTGTGACCAAACAATCTGTAATATTTGCTCTTTTATTCAATGCTATGCTCTGTAAGCTAAGCACTTTATTATCACCCTTTAGAGCTTGCTACTGGTCCGTGGAGGGTCTGTTGCTACCATTGTGTTTACTTTGAAGGAAGATTTGGTGAGTGTTGAATGGATTTAAACGTGATGCTAACACGCCAAGCAAGCGGGCTAGCGTTAGCATAGGTGGGCTAACTGTTGTGTGTATTTGTACTCATGGTCAGCTTATTTGATGGGTAATTCAAACTGCCTCCGCTCGCCCTGACAGACTCCTCCATCACCAGCACCGTGGACTTCTTCTGTTTCCTCGGCACCACCATCACTTAGGACCTCAAGAGGGAGCCCACCATCAGCTCCATCGTCAGTCAGGCCCAGCAGAGGATGTGCTTCTGCTGCAGCTGAGGAAATCCAAGCTGCAGCAGATGATGGTGCAGTTCAACACGGCCATCAATGAGTCCATCCTCACCTCCTCCATCACCGTGTGGTACAGGAGCCACAGAGGGACAAACACAGACTACAGCACTGCTTCAGCCTCATCTCTCCAGGCTTTTCTAATTCTTCTGTGTTGCTTTAAATTGACACGATGCTCAATATGAAGATCTTCAGACTGAAACTGTATCTTCTTCTGCTGTATTTGCGAATAGTATTAGGGCATTGTTTGATATTTTTGGTACGTGTGATCCACATTGCAGTGCGGTGCGGTAGTTATTTTCCAGGGACTTTAGATTCTACTTTAGCTCATTAGGCGGCTTCTCTTGCCTCGACTGTCTCCCCCCTGTTTCTGAAGCTTCTGCTCTCACAATTCTCGTGTGCTGTGTCCCTTTCCTTGACGTGGAGCGTTTTAAAGACACCCTGGAAGCACTGTCTAGTCCTCTCATTGTGATTGCCGTGTTTGTGTTCTGTCGCTCCTGCACCGGCTTCCAGCGCTGGTTTGTAATTTGAAGTTAATGTAATCGGAAGGACAAGACACCATTAAATAGAGGAATTTCCAAAGGATAGACTACAACAAGTTTTTGCACTTTGGAACAATACGATTTGAGGTTTTGGAGAAGCGACCCGACAAATAGTTGTAACAGATTCGCCCACAGACATGAGGAGCGCCTTGACAAATAATCGATTGTGTGAAGACCCGAACTCGAGAGGCAAATTGGGCTTAAAAGTCGAGTTGAAAATCCTCTAGAGTACAGCCGACCTTAGTCTGAAGGGGAAGAGCAACCACAACATTTACTCAGGTAAGAGTACTGTTACACTGAGTAAAAATGCTGTCTGGAAACTACTTCAAAAGGTCCAATATTAATAGAAAGTATAAATAAAACTGGATACTGGCCTCCTCTGATTGAATGTTTACTTTGCACTGAATAACACATGTTTGAATCCTACACTGGCCCCTGGGTGACTCCACTCTCACACCGCAGAACCTTAATATTTCATGGCTGAGGTGAGCTGCAGCCTGTCTGTCCTGCCTAACTGCTTTACATTATTCACAATGGGCTTCATTTGTGTTGACAAAGGGACTAAAGATGGAGGACTGGGCTCAGATTCCAGTATTTTTATCTCGCGTGTGGCTTTAACCCCGCACTGACATCGCTCCTGCATTTCACTGTTGAATTATTTATACAGAAGAGAAAGATAGAGAGATTGACCTCCACAGAAAAGTACTTCAGCTCACACCAATAGGACTGTTGTGGTTCTGATTGGGAAGTACGGTTTGCTATTTTCAAGATGAAACGATATTTAAAGGACACATATTCTGCTACAGTGACTTTTTTTGAGCTTTTAACCATGTTCTAACAATGTTCCGTTATCAAGTAGAAGTAAAATCCTCTTTCCACTGTTTTAAGTCTTTAAATCATCGCTAAACTAATCATATCTGCCTCTAAACACTATAACTGCTGCAGCAAATCCGAACAATGACGTCTTTTCAGCGTTAACTTCCCTAGATTGTATATAAGGCTGGCGCCATCTGCTGGCTGGATGCACTCAATAAGTGTAATTTTATGCTGGCTGATAAAAAAAAAGTCATTGGATGAATAAACTTTTTTTTGTCACAACTTAGTCATGTTTTATTACTTTAAGAGAATCTGTGACAGGCTATCACCAGGCTAGCAGTTGCAGTGATCATGAATAGACGGCCGAAATGCTCAAAACAAGTTTGGTGATGTTTTAAGGACTTAAAACATCAGAAGATTCTCAGATAAGTGACGTAAAAAATCTTTTAAAAATGTCAGCTTTTTCAGAACATCAAAAACACTGAACTCAAGGTAGTTCAGCAGGGAGTGTTTTTGATGGTCGGAGAGGAGGAGACATCTTAGATGCCTTCCTAGCCCAAGCCCCCGTCTGCCATTTTAACATCATTTAACATCAGTCTGAACTTTTCCACCTTTTCGTTTCTAAAACAGTTACTTGCATCTTTTGTATGGATTACTTACAGAATACAGTTACCTGCTATGTATGTCTACAGTTTATTGTTTATTGTGTATTTGTTGTGACAACAACTGTAGTTACAACTGTATGTTGTGTCTGTTGTCTGTCTATTGTTTATTGTCTATGAATGTGATTGTACATGTTATGTTGTAACAGCAGCTGTAGTGTCAACGGTTTGTTAAGTGCTTTGGGTGCCTGTTAGGTGGAAAAGCACTCTATAAATCATCATAATCATCATCAAGATTTTCAAACCAACATTCCTCAAATTGTTGGGAATGAAGTTAAATGCAACTCTAGGTATGTTTTTGATGTCGGAACATTGTTAGAACATGGTTAAAAGCTTAAAAAAAAAGTACCTGCAGCAGAATATTTGTCCTTTAACGCGGCATTTGCTCCTTGCTTTCTATCACTACAGCAGTGTACTGGATAGTTTAAATTAAATGAAAAAGGAACTTAATTTCATAGTTAAAACTGGGAAACCAATTCATAATCAAAGAAACAAAAAGTGGTGCTGGCAATTTTCTGACTTTATTCACACATACGCTCTGGTAAATTACATGGTGCAGAGGATTTAGTTCTGCCTTCAAAAGATAAATAAATGTTGGAAGGTTAAGGTTTAAGATTTATATATTTATATTTATATATACTTAAATATTTAGAAATACCTGAAACAATATACAGTAGTTTTGCATACACCATATCAGTAATAGCACTGTCACTATTACATATATGTAATAGCACTTATTTTAGTAGTCGACTAGTCAGCAATTATTTTTCCGATTAGTCGACTAATCAAATTATTATTTCTATTGCATATTTAGACTTTTTAAATACATTATCAGCCAAATAAAGGTTGAAATATGGCAATAGAAGACTTCTAGATAGAAAATATGTATTAATTAGGAGTATTATTGATGAAAATCAGCAGTAATCTATTCTTTTTTGACATTTTGATGTAATGACGTCATTGTCTTTGTCATAAAAGGTCTTCTTACAGGTGTTTTAAAGTCTGTATTCACCTTATTCCGTCCCACCCACTTTTGCCTCTTTTTGTCACAGATTGCACTCCTGTAATAAACACACTGCACAACAAGTCACAATGCACCGATTTCCTGGGCGGCCTGAAAACAGCTTTTTAGTCCATGTAGAATTTATTTTCTGTTGAGCTCGTCTGCCCCATGTAAATAGATACACTTTATGATTAGGATTATCAGTTATTACAGTGAATTATTTTTTAATCATTGCAGCCCTACTATGTAATTACAAGTGACAGGGAAAGCTAAGTGAACCATAGGCTCATCAGAGCGCATCCTATCAACAGAGTTCTCCTTGATGCCCTCCAGGCGGCGCTATAATGTGCCTTGATACAGTCTTTTATTCCTTCATCTTTCTCTTGTGCGCTTATTGACTTGTTGTCCACTGACTTGTCTCATATGTTTTTGGTGATTTGTTGTGTGGACATGATGCAACAAATGAATCGCCCGTTGGGATAAATAAAGTTTTCTGAACCTGAATATTTCTCAAATGTTTGTGAATGAAGCAAGACACAACTCAGATCGATGTTTTTGATTTGGACACAAACACATTATAACATGGTCAAAAAAATAAATGTAAGTTTTGCAGAAGGTGCTTTAATATTAAGCCCTGATCCAGTAATAACAATTCTAATAACACATCACACAAAACAATGTATTTTTTTTTTTTTTTTTGTTTATTTAATGCATATTTTCTGAAGCAGAATGACCCCCTCACAGTATATATATAAATATATATATATATATATATATATATATATATATATATATATATATATATATATATATATATATATATATATATATATATATATATATATATATATATATATATATATATATATATATATATATATATATATATATATATATATATATATATTATTTATATATATATATATATTTTATATATATATATATATATATATATATATATATATATATATATATATATATATCCTTATATATAAGGAGGGCTGGTCTGAAGGAGCTCTATTGTTTATTGTTGAAGACGAGTCTGGTGTGCCTCGTCATGATAGGTCTGCTCTCCTGCTTGGTCTGCGCCTCAGATGTCGGCCGCCTCTTGTTGTTCTTAGTTTGGACTTCCTCCACTGTTGTCTGGACGTGCTGGATTGGAGGCGACTGGTTGGGTCGTAGGAGAAATTTTGTCTTCCTGACCATTTGCCTGGTTTTAGTTTGAAGACTCGCCTGGTCCAGCTCCATTGTGGTTTTCATGGCATGGATCTGGTGTTGACGTTTAAGTCCTTCCAGTTCCTGGTTGGTCTCAGACAATTTCTCCTTCAATTTTTTAAAGACCATCTCTTTATCTAAGATCTCACGTTTGAGTTTCTCGATGTTGTCTTTTGCATTGTTACGCTCCACTTCAATGGATGTCCTAAAGGTGTTCCTTTCTTCGAGTAGAGCCCTCTCCAGCGCGGCCAGACGCTCAGACTCTTTCTGGACTTCTTTCTGCAGTGACGTGCTCGTCTCTCGCTCCTCCTCCAGTTGTTTTTGAACCCTTTCAAACTCATTTGCCTGCAGTGTCATGTTCTCCTCTATTTGCTTCTGGAGTCCAAGTACTTGCTGCTTCAGTTTATAATTTTCTTCCACAGCTGCACTTTCTTTTAACTTGGTTCTCTCCAAGGTGTCTTTGGTCAGGATGAGTTCTTCTTCCAGTATCTTAATTTTCCGATCCTTCCCCAGCAAAGATGACTCTAGAATGTGCCGCTTCTCTCTCTCCTTCAGGACAACATGTTGTAGGGACTCAATCTCCTCCTTTGCTGCTCGTTCTTCTAATGTGCTTCTTTCCAAGTTATCTTTGGACAGGACCAGTTGTGCTTCGAGCATCTTGATTTTCCGGTCCTTCCCCAGCAAAGACCATTCCTGCATGTGTCGCTCTTCTCTCTCCTGCAGGACAACATGTCGCAGGGACTCAATCTCCTCCTCTGCTGCCCTTTCTGCTAACTTTCCTCTCTTCAAGTTAGCTTCGGACAGGACCAGTTCGGCCTCCAGCCTCTCAATCTTCTGGTCCTTGTCCAGCAGAGATGACTCCAGCATGACTCTGTCGCCTCTCTCTTTCAGGAGAACATGTTGCAGAGTATCGATATCCTCCGCTGCTTTTCTCAGTTGTTCCCTGAGGTCTTCCACCAACAAGGCCTCAGGTGTGGGTTTCTTTCGTTTAAGAAAGAAGGCCTCAGGTGTAGGTTTGTTTCGTTTAAGAAACTTCATCTTTACTGCTACTGTGCTTACAAGCTGTGTACTGCTCGGACGCTGTGTGAATAATGAACCGAACAGAGCTGTGTTTTTGTTTGACATGTGTGATTTTAGAACCCCGCATCACAGCAACGGAACTGTGATGTCACAGCTCTACTACAGTCTTTATTTTGCACAAAACATAAACAAACAAATTGAAATAATAAAAAACAGGAATAAATAAAATAAAATAAATCAATAAATTGTTCAAATTATGACTTTATTGATGGCAATATTTTAGAATCTAGAGCAGTCAATGGCCAATAAGTTCTGGTGATAATTTGAGCCTAATATATAAGGATAATATTGATAATTTCCCATGAATTACATGATATGTAATGTATGTAATGACTATGAATGCAGTTGAGTGCTACAAGGCACTGCTCTACATAATAAAAATATTTTGTGCTGTTTGTGGTCAAGTGGATAGCACATATAGCACAACTAGCTACAGCGTCGGTAGTTCAAATCCAGCTCTCGACAGTTTGCTGCATGTCATTCTCCACTCTCATCCCCGTTTTACGTTGCTGGGTTCAATCAAATTATGCCTGTGGGTGAAAAAATCCTTTAACTTTATTTATTAATATTGTGTTGTGTCAGTAGCACCTACACACACCAAACTATACAATCTTGCAATTTACAAGATTTTGGCCATTTTTACTTTTACATACATACATTTTTCCCTTACATTTATGAAAGTAAATGTTTATAATTAAATACATTTTCCTATTTACCTGCAGTGTCCTGCCATAAATTAATAAAATAAATAAAAGACACAGAGCACCACACAACTTGAGGTCCACCTGGTTTTGAGTCTAGTCTTAATATTAGAAAAGCCTGTTACCAACTCTCAGAAAAGTCCCATACTGCACCTTTAATCAAGAGATCAAATCAGATCAAATTTTATTTATAGAGAGAGACTACAATATTTTCATTTATGATTTATATTAGTTGTGATGGATAATGTGTTCAATGGATAAGCTTTGACGATTAGAACACAGAAAGAAACAGATGGAAATGAAGAGGCCTGGGATGTGCTTTTCTCCAAATACAATCTTTTAGATTTAGATTTTGGCTTAAGGATAAGCCAAAATCTATCCTGACAATCAACAAATGTTGTTAATCAGTTTTGCCTGAATTAGAGACAAAAAAAATAATTCAGTTCTGAGAGAAAAGTAGAAAGCCTTTTGTATTCGATGAGAGCAATAGGTGATGCTTTGCCCAATTAACGTATTATATTCTGCAGACTGTTCCTCTCATTTAAATACAACAGGGACATAAACGACTAAGTGATATCTTTGTAAATTAATTAAATAAATCAAGATCAAGCCAATTAACATTTTTTGGCAGTGATACTATAAACAATACTTCTTTGGTGGGGTAGTTTTTATGTGATGACACTGCCTTGCTGTCACTTGAGGAAGTTAGATTCTTTGGTACCACTTTATAATAACTACCTTAACAAAGCATGAAGAAACTAAAAAAAGACTTAATTAATAATTAACATATAGTTTATTAGGCACAATTAGGGCTTAGTAACTACTCAATTAAAGTCTATATGACAGGTTCCAACCAGTAACAACAGTAACAAGTAACATTTTAACATTACAAAAACTGTCAAACAAAAGGATAAATGGGCAACATGTCTCAAATATCATGTTAACTACGTTTTAGTTAAATGTGTTGTCTATAGACTTTGAAGTTAAAGGAAAATTTATGCATTTGTCATATTGTTATTAGCCTTTAAAATGACTCTTGAGTGTCTTCAGTTCGACATGTCATGTTTTAGAACTAAAAATAAAATGCTTTTACAAAGAAAAAATGTATTTAATCACTGCGTTGGGAGATGTCATTTTGACTTAGCTGTGGCTCCATCTACTGGCTGTGGAGGCGATTACACACATGTAATTATATAGTTGTATTTATCGTGATTAGATGGAGGAAATATTCAGCACTAAATGTTACTCCAGATGATGTTGAACATGGATAAAAGCTCAGAAAAGCCAATAGTGCATAATATTTGTCCTTGAAGGTTAGGGTTAGGGTTAGGATTAAGGTTAGAGTGATTACTTAACCTGAATCATTCTTCAATAAACTATTTGTTCACTATGACTTAAGTCTTTGCTCTTGCTTTATTAAGGCATGTATAAGTGTAGTTATTATAAAGTGGTACCAACTGTTTTTCTGTTTGTCCCTCCATTCTGTGTTTGTTTTGATTAGTTAATTATTGAGGGCTTCCTGTGTTATTTATTTGCTGGTTTTCTTTCTGCAGTCTTGATTCCATTGTTTGAATCAGTTTTGAAATCACTGGAGTGCAGCAGAGCGACTTGGCTTCCATCTGCAACGCACAGATCTTACAAACATCCAATGTGTGCTATTTACGAACCTCAAAGCTCCTCTTTGTTCAGAAGCGCTCCATTACGTGTTCCTGTAGTATGTTTGGTTGCTCCATGTGCTTTGTGAATGCTCAAACTAATTGCCCCCGTGGGATTAATGAAGTTGAATCTGTTGAATTCTGAATCTGACTTCCTTCTGAGGTAGATGTGAAGAGTTAAGACGCTGCATCAGTCGGCAGCATCGGCAGTGACTACAGTTGCAGCCTGCTCCGTCTGCCCCCACGCGTCACTGCTTTGAGGTGATCACAGCCTGAGAACATCTGCCTGACACTCCCAGCGAGAGTTTCTGCCTCTGGGCACGGCTTAAACGCGGCGAGCTCCAGAGCGTGGAGTCGGAGTGCTGCCGGTTTAATGAGTAAACAATGTTAAAGATCCACCTGCGACATCTCCAGATCTGTGCAGTGCAGCTGGAGGAGACCTGAAGTAGTACTTAGTTTAACCTCCAAGTGATGTGTTTATGTTTACTGTCGAGCCGCCGCTGTCTGTCAAAACACAACTTACATAATATTCTGCTTCTGCTTTAAAGGTAATAGCTGTGACAGAAGCACCTGCTGTTTTTTTCCCCCTACAATTAAAATGTAAAAAACACAAGTACGGTTAAGAGGTTACCGGGGAGAACAGCCCCGTTTTCGTGGCAATGGATAATCGAGAAGCTTAGGCTCTTTTGGAAAGGTTTGGACGCTTTTGGTGCAAAGTTTGGATGTTTTAGAGTGAATGGATTGAAAGAGAAAGGCTACGACAGTTTCATAACCAATATGATTAAGGGGACGTCATTTCGATCGACTGTCACATGAACGTGGTAAGGAACAATGTTTGGAACTAAAAACCTAAAAAGAAGCAATTCACCGTATTCCGGAAGTTGCCATACACGCTGCTATCTTGTTTCTCTTGTATTAGTTTACATGGAGCAGATGAGCTCAATAGAAAATAAGTTCTACATGGACTAAAAAGCTGTTTTCAGGCCGCCCAGGAAATCGGTGCGTTGTTGACTTGTTGTTGCTCGTGTTCATTAAACATTTTACACAAATCAATCTACTTTATGTAACATTTTAGCGGCAAGACTTTTCCCTCGTTCGTCATTAGCTTTAACGGAGTTCTCGTCAAACGGAAGTGCGTTTACAACAAAAGTTTACGACAAAAGTGGGCGGGGCAGAATAAGGTCAATAGTGGCATGAAGGAATTAGAAGGCTCAGTCTGCTGTTTCTGGAAAAAAGTCAATTTAAAAAGTCTGTAGATTACTGACATGCGAGTACAAAAGCACACATATTATAAGATCATTCAGTAGTTAGTTTTTCTGTGGTGAAACACTGCCCCCTGTTTTATCTTTATGTGCCTCAGTAGCACGATGTGTGTGCAGTATGCAGTATAGCTCATATGCCCATATTGCAATGTAATGTACTGTATTGAACTTTAATGGTTAAATAAAGGTCAATAACTTGAATAATAGAGCAATAAAACACGTCAGACACGCCTGTATTTCAGAAAACCACTTCTGCAGTTTTAGAGACGAGGAATCACCGACTTCTGCTGCACTGAGTTCTTGTGTACGCTCTTCTACAGCAGCAGGTTATCAAGCACTGGTTAAATCTTTAGTGTTACCCAAAGAGTGGATTGGAACACATAAAGCCTGTATGTTCACCTGGCTGTTACCGAAGGGAAGCCTTAGCTCCGAGAAAGCGAACGTTTCCTCTCTCACCTCAATCCGCTGTTACATTCAGCGTCTCCGCAGCACAAAGGTGTGGAGACATTAATTGGTTCATCGTTAAACTGTTAAACTGGGATTGTGCCATTGTTCCCATTGTCCTGTGAGACGTCGTGTGGTTTGAGTGATCAGAGTGTGACAATATTGCGGTTCCAGAGCCAGCTTCCAGGAGGGATAAAGAGCAGTTGAGCACACAGCCTAGGACTTGACTTTTAGTACATTCATTTATATGAGACAGCAAATATGTTTGTAGACAGCGCTGACGTGTGGTTGTTGTTTATTTTTTTGTTTATTTAAGGATCCCCATTAGTCTCTACAGCAGCAAAGACTATTCTTCCTGGGGTCCAGTTTCACAATTTAAAACACTACAAGACAGTACATATTAAAACTTGAGTATTAACAATAAAAAAACAGAGCACTACATTTGAGTTCAATCATAAGGCATTATGATAAAACACAAAGATGGTACAGTTTGCCTTAAACATTGAGCATGATTACATTTTCCAGCATTGATTTCTTTAAGCTTCTTTTAAAAACACGATGGTTCTCTATTATAATCAGCTTTTGCGGCAGCACATTCCAGTAAGAAACGGCTCTGTATAGAAATGTTTTTTTCAGTGCGTTAGTTCTAGGTTTATATGTTCATCACATTTACCAACAAGTTATAACTATCAATATCTTACTTCAGTCTAGTTTCTAAAGTTCACTAATTACTGTAGGATTTGCGGCACATGGTAAAACAAAACACACTTTGGTCCACTATGTTTCTGGTGTATTATTGTACAGAATATCACAATTACATATACATTTATCGCTTCATTATGTGGATGTTTTTTTTCCTCTTCCTGCTTTTCTACAGCATATTTATTATTATATGTTGTATACATGGAATGGAATTAATACATAAATAAGAATAACATTAGATGAAATGTTTATTACAAGGTTGTTAGCATATAACAACAACAACATTAAAGGATCTCTCATATGCTCATTATAATCTCTAATGGTAAAAATCTACACAAAGCACTTCAACACATGGTAATTTATGCAGGTATGGAATGGTACCGAGCTAATGGAATGCAGCGTTTTGTTTACGCACTCTGGAAGAGTCTATGGGATTGTATAATGATGACATCACACACGGCAAATATCTCGCTTCGGGTCCCAGGTGCATCGCTCACCGGATTGTAAATAGTTTTTTCTGGTAATAAAGTAAAATCTGTGTTGTCCACATATATTGCAAAAGCCGTGAGACCCTTGTGTGTCGTCTGCATCTAACTGAGTTCAGGATAGAACGTCAAAAAACAACCGTTACCGCGGGGCTGGTGTGTTAAACTTACACAGAAAAACCTTAGGAAAACATGTAAAAAAAAGTTAACAAAAAACCATGGAAAAACCTGATAAACTGCTGGGTCACTTCTGGTAAATACATTTATCAATATATAGTGTTAGAATACTTTTGAATTAACTGTAAGTTTAGTATTTAGCATCTTAAAATCTCTATTGATTGAACATTGGGCTAATTCTGTTAAGTGTGACGTCACAATCCCGAGCTCCATTAAAGGCGTTTTATTCTCCAAAAAAACAGAAATGCACCGTGAGCAGGCTAGTTGATGTTAGCTTTACTGTAACAGCAAACTCTGCTCTGAAAGTTGTAAAAAGCTCTTACAAACTCATCGCAGTGGATCATTTCGATGCTTGTAGTGAAATAGGTGAGTGAGCGGCAACTTTGGACCATTGCAAACAGTTTATAACGAACTAGCTCTGGTTTTCATGTTCTAGAAGCTGAACATTGTAAAGCACCTTTAATGAGCACTCGTCTGGCTAATTCTTTTTTGCGTTTACCTTAACAATGCCCGTATCTATAGCATTTCTCCAGCCAAGCCTTTGTTTCAAGAGTAAAATTAACGATACCACGGACAAAACAGCTGTCAGCCGAACATAAACTCACCTGATCAATTCAAGCCACTGCTGTTTTTATTCTTATCTCACGGAAATCAATCTTCTCGGAAAGCTTCTCTGTCCTGTTTGTATTGATTGCTGATATATTTGAACTAAACAGAGCATAGTACCGTGGCACAGTGTCAAAAACAAAACAAAGTCAGCTGTGAAAATGCGACGACAGCTCACACCCTGGAAATGAGGAATAGGCTGCACTTAATAATCTCATACTAGCCGCAGTAGAAGTAGTTAACAATGATTTCATTCACTCTCACTGCACTAACCATGATACTGCATATTGTTGTTGGTACAGTTATAGTAAGGGCTGCACAATATTGAAAATTACTGCGATTTGGCTATTAGAATCTGCAATATCGATATTATTGCAATATTTAAATACACTTTTTGACTAAAACTGAAACTAACGATTATTTTAGTAGTCAACAAGTCAGTGATAATTTCTATTGTAGACTGAGACTTAGAATAAACTAACATTTAACCACATAAATGTTGAAATATTGTGAATGAACGCCTCTAGAGAGAGAATATTTATGAATAAAGTGTATATTTGAGGATAATCAGAAATGGTGTATTCTTTTTTTTTTGCCATTTTTCTTTAACAATGTCACTGTCTGTCGTGTTTTAGAGTCTGTTTCTTCCAAAGAACGTAGACCATCATCAAAATACGACTGTAGTTATTGTTTATAGTCGACTTCATGATTATTCAGCCCTATTTTTGATGCAATAATGTCTGTTTTAGTAGAATAAAAACCAACAAATACAAAACTGAGGCTAATTTAGTTTGAAAAAGCTAGATTTTATTCATGATTTTACCTTTTCAATGATTTCATTTTAAAAACAGAACATTTCTATCAGATGGAAGACGTTGCGATATCGATATTTTTGCGATATATTGTGCGTCCCTAGTTATAGTTATTAAGTATTCCATCACATTCTACACATTCGTAATTAAATCTAGTTAAGAAATACCTTCTCCTCTCGACCTTTCCAGTCTGCTCCCTTAACCACAAAAGTGCACTTAACTACTACTTTCCTCTCCTTTCTTACCTCCCGTGAACCTACAACACCGACGCACGTCCACAAAAAACGCAAAATAAAGCAGGAGTTGGCTTACTTCACCGTACATTTTTGCCTTTCAGTGTTCATTAGAATTCAGTATCGAGCTGCTTCTGGCCCAGCTGTATCAATCTAGGAAAGGTCAGAGGAAGGTGCTAGGAGGTAGGACGCGGCGAACAGGAGCTACGCTGGTGAAATTAGGATGACCCCTTCAGCAGCGGCGAGTCCAGCTCTGCTCTGTGGGAGTAGAATGCAGCCGCAGCCAACTCTACAGGAATCACTAATATTTTCATTTCTCTGCGATGAGATGGACTTGGTATTTGTAGAATTTCCAGACAAAATTGAGCAGATAAATTTAGGGCTGTAGACTAAAGACCTTCTCTATCGACTGATTATCGACTAAAAGGGTCTCTCTGTATCTGACCCAAACTGCACTCAAAAAAACACAAGCGCTTGTGCAAAAAAAAATGACAATTTATACAGAAAAGTATGAGGAAACTGTATATTTATATGTATAACTTACGATTCACTCCAAAATCTTTAGCTAACTCACTCCATATCTTCACTTTTTCACACTTTTTGTCGTATAAATCCTTTTAATTGAAGAGCAGTAATTAGTCGATTAATAAAAATACCATTGACCAATATAATCTGCTAAATGACTAAAAGACTACAGCCCAAGTGAAATTGCAAACAAAAATAAGGGTAAGTAACTAAATACATGCTGAAAAGTAAACTAAACTATTCTGAATAATTTTGAGTTGCCAGAAAAAGTTATATAGTTCTATTTGAAAGCCCTCAGGATAACTTTCAGCCAAAAAATAGACGAGAATAAAAGCAAGTTTAACATGCGTCTGTCTCCACAAACTTTCCGAGGAGGAGGGCCTGTGATTCCCCAGTTTGAAGCACTTCCGAATTTGTGGCAAAACGTTTATTTTAAGTTAACAATGAGTTTAACATTTGTAAAAACACGACATTTAACTTCTAATAAACCTTAACAAACTGATCAGTGCCGAGAAACATCGAGGACAACTGACTTTATTGTTGTATTTAACAACGGCAGGTACGACATATGTCTTTCTAAAAATAAATGTTATGAAGTATTCTTTACAAACTCTATTGATATTAAGTGATTAAAATCAAAGAAGGCTAGACCAAGTAGATGTGAAAATAGTTTACTGGATCCAGTCGCTTTGTCTGCGGATTTGCAGACGCCGCGATGAAGAAGCACAGAATAGACCACCAGTTTATACATCTATGCAAAACAGAGTGAAAGTGGGCGTACATAATGAGTTCCAAGTACAGAGCTTATGTTTCTACGAACACAAAGAAGTATGAACACATATTAATCAAAGAGGCCCTTGCATACCAAGATTGGACGTAAATGGGTGTAGGGGAAACTTAAAGTAACTAATGGGTTGTCGGGAGACCATATAAGGTCTTACATGAACTGGATGTTGATCGACCTTTGACCGAGGAGAAGAGCATGTCCACGGAGATGAAAAAACACACTTAACTTAAAGGGAACATATTGTGCTATAGTGACTTTTTTAAACCATGTTCTAACAATGTTCTGTCACCAAAAACATACAGTACCTGGAGTTGGATTTAGTAGCTGTAGCTGCATTCACGCTAGTTTGATGAATGCTGGTTAGAAAATCCTTTGCCTCCGATCTTCAAAAACACAAACTGCTGTGCTCTCTCAATCGAAGATGTTTTTCCGATTTCATACATGACTTATTGAAGAATCTTCCGCGGATCGCCAGACCTGTTCTGAGCCTTTCTGTTGTCTAAACATAATCACTACAAACGAACTAGCTCGTATTTCTTCAAACTTGTGTTGTGTAACTGAAAGAATGTTCGATTTGACATAAGTCCAGTTAGTCAAATAAAAAAATAGTCAAGCTAACAATCAGCACAGTCAACGCAAATTCGGTAAATGGCTCAATTCGTGCAGTGAAATGTTGCTCCACAGTTTTAACATTCTATTTCTACTGCACACAACCTCCAAGAATGGATGTTGCATTGAATAACTGCTTGTTTTTTTTTGCTAAATTGCCAATTGCAACCATCAACATTGCGATTTCTACTGACCAATGTGGTTCGCACAGACAAGCTGGGTATTTATAGCTGTGTGAAATGCAAACGGAGTCAACATTTGTCTTATCACGACGCTTCACATAATTCGTTTTTCCAGCCTTACCTCGGCCACGGGCACTCCCTCAGGCGGGCGGCAGTGCAGCACGATCATGCTGTTGATGGGCACCTCTTTGCCCTGGGGGTCCTCTTCGAAGTTCTTCCGCAGATCTGGGGGGCAGAGGACGCGAAACGGTCAGACAGAGGGTTAAAACCGCTCCAGACCTCCGACACGTTTAACCTTTATAAACCTCCAGTGACCTATAAAGTACAGCTGATAGAGCCAATTCTATTCGGGGAGATACGGACAAGGTGGACTCAAGGTGACGGGACAGAAATTGAATTCAAAGACGATAGAAAAGTGTTATTTTATTGCACACAGACATTTCATAGCATTCCTAATTTATTTTTATTTGTTTATGCCAGATGCCCTTCCTTTTACAGTCCAGTTAATGGTTCTTTGTGTGGAGGGCCAGCCATCTGCTCGTCTCCATCCTTCTGCGATTGGATTCTATTGTGATTTTATGCATTTGTATTGTATTTTAATGTATTTTAATGATTGTAAAGCACTTTGTATTACATTGTTTAAATCAGGCATGTCCAAACTCAGGCCCGGGGGCCAAATGCGACCCTCAGACCAATTTTTCTTGGCCCTTAGACTTCCTGGTGAACTGGCCCACATTGTCCTGATAAGTACTGTTTACAGCACATTTCAGATTTTCTACAATTCTAACCTAAATAACTAACATTTTGGTTCAATACAGACCTGATATTAAGGCACTGAGACTGAATGTAGATGTGGTGGCGCTTAAAACATCAGATAAATGCAGCTTTTTTTAAACGTTTCGTGATTGATTTGTGGCCCTCCGCTTGGTCTATATTTCAATATGTGGCCCTCGATGGAAAAAGTTTGGACACCCCTGGTTTAAACCGTCTAAATGTGTGTTGATGTGTCATGACTGATCTGTGCTGCCTTGTGACTGCCTTGAAAAAGAGATTAGTAATCTCAATGGGACTTTCTTAGTTAAATAAAGGTTTAAAAAAAAGAAAAAAAAGTGTATGATATGCATTTTGTTCACTTGCTTTGCCCAGAATGTTCTGCAGTATGGCATTAACCCCAACCCAGATCAGATCCGTGGAAAGGAGAGCCTGCTTATAGTGAGAATGCATCTTTATCAAGGATTTTGAAGCACTAGAAACATAGGTACCACTTTATAATAACTACACCTTACTTTGCCTTAACAAAACATGAATAAAGACTTAAATAATACCGAACATATAGTTTATTAAGCAGGATTCAGGCTTAGTCACCACTCAATTAAGGTTAGGGTTAGGGTTAAGGTTAGAAATTAGGGTTAGATTATTAGTCACGTAGTTATTAAGTTATTAAGCCTAAATCATTCTTAATAAAATATCTATTCATTACAAATTAAGTCTTTGTTCATGCTTTATTAAGTGCAGGAATAAGTGAAGTTATTATAAAGTGTTACTGAAACAGAAATGTAACTGTGCCACAAGCGTACACTTCAATAATTTTATTTAAGTAGAATTTGTATGTGACACTTTTACTTATACTTGAATAATGAATTACTTGGCCAAAGAATCTGTGACAAACATGAGTCCTTCCACCTCAGTTCAATGTCGTCAGAACATCCTCCGCACTCGGTGGTTTCACCAAGTCATCACTGATACAGTTTAAGCATTAGCAGGTTACACCACAGCCATATTTCCACCGTCGCAAAGAGGAGAATCCTGCCATTCCTTGACCACGGCGTCTCGACCAAACAGACAAGTAAGTGGTGTAGTGTGAAATGGGAATAAAATATTGTGCAAAAGAAACAAAAAAGATATGGCCAAATTTGTATGTGATAAACATCAATATCAAGATGTCGTTGTTCACCCATTCTGACTGATTTTACTTAACTGAAGAGATATAGTGTATCTATATTATTGATGTATCAGTTTGGAACAGTGACTGGTCTGTCCTTTTGAAAGTGTTAGAGGTGAATGTAAAGGGTACTATTTTAATGTGAGGTCTTGTAATATTAGAAACCCTCCCTGCTGATTTGATCTCTGAACCCCATAATGTTGATACAGCACTGTTCTTGGAAGTCCTTCAGATGTGTCCATGAGTCCAGTGCGAGGAAACTCACACTCAGCTCAAACACTGGCAGAGGAGAGCACTTACATTTACTCCAGTAACTAATACTTACATACATTACATTGTAATACATTACATTGTACTTCTTGGGGTAGTTTCTAGCAACTTTTGTTCCTACTTGAGTGATGTTTTTTTTCTCCAAAATATCAAATCGTTTTTACTCTTACCTGAGTTATTTCTTGGATCACATCTTTGTACTTCTACTTGAATAATTTTATTTTGAAGTAGCTTTACTCTTATTTGAGAAATACAGTATTTTAGCTGCTCTACCCACCTTTGCAAACTGTACTTCAACTTCATACCATTGAGTCAAATAGGTTGAGCTCACATTGTACTACAACATTATAACTGCTCATATACTGTATATATTATACTGTTGACTCAATGGGAAACAACTTTTTTCCCTCTTTTAAGATTTTTCCTGGAAAATGTGTGTATTTGAGTCTTGGCAGATGTAGTTGACATGACGTTACCTCTGTAAAGTAAACGCTTGTTCTGTAGCTGTTAAAATACAGCATTAGCATTTAGCATGTACCATTAGCATTCTTGAGTATTTACCCAAATTTGGAGCAGTTGGGCCATTTATTCTTCTCCAAATCTGTGTTTGGCACAACATAATTTGTAAAGCACATATTTGCTTCTGTAGTTGTGTGAGAGAGCAGCTCTTCCACATTAAAATGAATGGACTGCTGTATCTGTAGTGGGTGTGTCCGAACGTTCTTTTTTATTTTTAAATGAAAGGCTGCATATTGAAACATATACCAAGCCGAGGGCCACAGATCTGGTCAATACAATGAAATACATTTTAAAAAGATATGTTTATCTGAGGTTTTAAAGTGCTACTACACCTTCAGAACTTCAATCCCAGGTCTGTCTCTCAACAAAATAGTATTTCTCTCTACTATGATAGTATTTGTCATGGCGGAGGGTTTAAAACTTGCAATGAAAAAGTACTTTTCAGGATGACGTGGGACAAATTCAGTATGGGGCGTGAGAAAAAAATGGATTTGTCATAGTTTGGACTCCCTGGATCTAGAGTTTAAAATTGACCAGGATCAGATGTTATGAACTGGTTTATGGTTCATATTATCTAGGGTGACCAGATTTTCAAAATTAAAAACTGAGACACACTCGGGTTGGAGTGGGAGTAACTGAAAAATTGTAAAAAGAGGGTAATTAAATGGTAATTATGTACATTATTATGTACTCTGTCCATTCATGGCTCATTCACATCTCACGAATTTCACAATATGAAAAAAATGTGCATCTTTGTGTTCTGTCATTTTCAAGAACCTCTATTTTGGCAAGAGAAATTACAATTTATTTGTCTCTATTGTTGGCGGGTGTCAAACTGGTCAAAAGCTTTAACAACTGGGACGTGTCTTGTGTAAAACTGGGACAAATCAATGTCCCTGTCCCGGGTAAATAGGGACGTCTGGTCACCCTTAATTATCGTAATTACATGAAACAAAAACAAGAAATCTTCTCTGTCTGCACTGATGAACTACACATGCATTAGTGATGGATTAAAAAAAGCAACTCTTTAGATTAAGGTTCCTTAGTAAACTATTTATAATGCATTAATAAGCACTTGTTATGTGTTTATGAGCACTTATAAGGCATTTACAAGCATTTATTAGCGTGATAATTGAAAATAATGTAATATGCAGCTCATTGATGCTCTGTACATGTGGTTTATTCACTCAAACATATTTCGGCTCATGGATTATAAACATGTATGAGGTGTTATAAGTGCATAAACAAACTATTAGTGCTTATTAACATCTTATAAATTGTTAACTAAGGAACCTTAATCTAAAGCGTTACCAAAAAAAAAAAAAAAGATTTCGACATTTGTGGATTTTCAGTTTGTATGTTACTATTTCAACATTACAAAAAATACCCATTAAAAAAAAAGAACTGTTTATCAATTCACAATCCATTTTCTGTGATAACAATACATTTGGCACGTTGGCTGAAGTGTCTTGCTCATGGACACAACAACAGTACATATCGCAGCTATCAACCAAAGCAACTAAGACTCCCCGTAGCCAAACTTTCGAATACAACTAAGCTTTGACTTTTGTTTGACATTTATTTCTCATTCTGTCCAGTGTGGTGCGTCAAACGGCATAAGATTTAACTGTCAAACTGTCATCCGTGCTAATAAATGTACTTTGAAGGACTCCGATAATAACTGCACTGGACAGCCATACGTTGGTCAGCAGCTTTTAGCCAGTGCCTGAGTGCTTATTTGAACCGACAACCGTTGCTTTTAACGTCAGACCGCTCTACTTTCCACCGACCAAAGCAACAGTGGACACAAAGTTTGCTGTCAACTCCGTTTTATTCACAATTAAAATCCCGCCGTCGTCCATTTTGGATTCTAAATTGGCTCGTTTTAATAACCTGCCACTCTGCGTCTGCCTAAAACACCCTCAAGGGAAGGACACGAAGCTGATTTTTTATTTCTTCAGTGAGTGACAATTCCAAACTAGAATGAAGAATGATGTTTTTTTGTTTTGTTTTTTCCTACAGTGGTCTTCGGGAAACAGTAAGAAGTCTTAGCGTTGCAGGGAATCTTTTTAACATTGCGAGATAGGTGGCTATTAAAGATTTACAAACAACAGGAGCAGAACTCAAACCGGGAAAGATCTGGCTGTAATTGATTCATCAGCGCCGCGTTGGCATAGAAACTGGGAGTGCGATAAAATATGGAGACACAGCAAGCTACTGAAAAGTTAATGTACAAGGCTAAAGTAGTATTATTGTTAGGTCAATGTCAGAATGAGGAAGTGTTCACTGTAAGCAATCATTGTTTAAAAAAGTAAAATATATGAAAGAAATTGGGCTGCTGGACTAAAGACATGCCCTGCCGATCGATTAGACCAGGGATGTTCAATTTTATTTTACAGAGAGCAGGTTTTTCGGATGGTTTTGTCCTTGGGGCCAGAAACATGTCCAGTGCTTTTGAAATATGAAATAAATGTAACACGAAAGGCTTTAGCAACATCTGCAGAACCAGGACTAAACCAGGGCGAAAACCGGGTCTAAACCAGGACTAAAACTAGGACTAAACCAGAACTAAACCAGGTGTAATGCAGAACTGAACCGGTACTAAACCAAGACTAAAACTAGGTCTAAACCATGATCAAACCAGGACTTAAACCAGGACTAAAACCAGGACTTAAACCAGGGCTAAAACTGGGTCTAAACCAGGTCTAAAACTAGGACTAAACCAGAACTAAACCAGGTGTGATGCAGAACTGAACCAGTACTAAACCAAGACTAAAACTAGGTCTAAACCATGATCAAACCAGGACTGAACAAAGACTAAAACCAGGACTAAACTAAAACCAACACTAAAACTATGACTAAACCATGATCAAACCAGGACTAAACCAGGACTTAAATCAGGTGTAATGCAGAATGGAACCAGGACTAAACCACGACTAAAACAAGGACTAAAAAAATGTCTAAACCAGAACTAAACCAGGACTAAAACTAGGACTAAAACAAGGACTGAACCAAGACTAAACCAGGACTAAAACCAGGACTAAACCAGGACTAAACCAGGATTAAACCAGGACTAAACCAGGACTAAAACAAGGTATAAACCAGGACTAAACCAGGTGTGATGCAAAACTGAACCAACACTAAACCAGGACTAAAACTAGGACTAAACAAGGGCTGAACCAGGACTAAACCAGGACTAAAACAAGGTATAAACCAGGACTAAACCAGGTGTAATGCAAAACTGAACCAGGACTAAAAGAAGGACTAAAACTTGGTCTAAACCAGAATTAAACCAGGACTAAAACCATGACCAAAACCATGACTAAACAGGACTAAAACCAGGTCTAAACCACAAACCGGTGATAAAATATTCTCTATATTTTTGGAAGAAGGGTGGAGGGCCAGATCATAACCCTTGGAGGGCCTGACTGGCCCCCCAGCCTTCAGTTGAACAGCCCTGGATTAGAGAAATAAAATGAGGCAACAGCTCTCAAATATTTCAGTACTTCTATGATCTGACCACGATTCTGATCCAAGCTGCACTCACAAGACCACAACTGTCTGGGAATTCAAAAACAACTACAGAGTTATGTGTAAAAAGTGAGATTAAACTCATCATTCACTCTAAAAATCCATCTTCTGCTTGATCACTCCTTCTCCTTACATAAACCTTGACCAACAGGAAAGATGCATTGTAAGAGGTTGTAGCAGGCGATGCCAATTTCCATCTGTAGTCCATGGGCAGGTTGATAAAAGAAGAATGTATAACCGAAAATAAAAGTTAAAAAAAAGTGAATGAGGGAAAAGTCTTGCTGCTAAAATATATAAAGTAGATTGATTTGTGTTAAATGTTCAATGTCCACGAGCAACAACAACACACAATGCACTGATTTCCTGGGCGGCCTGAAAACAGCTTTTTAGTCCCTGTAGAACTTATTTGCTGTTGAGCTCATCTGCCCCGTGTAAACTAATACAACAGGAAAAAAAGATAGCTGCGCCCATGACAACCTCCGAAATGAGGCGAATAGAAAACGGATTTAGTGTAAACAGCATTTTTTAGATAACGATTTGATTTTATTTGGGGCAAAATGATCAGAAACAGTTGTAGTAGATTGTAATTGTTGTTGTATCAGTGGATTTCAGCTTCTAGAGCAGGTATGGGCAAACTTTTTGACTTTGGATTGGATTTTCACACTTGTGTGCCAGTTAGCAGAAGACGACTCATTGGCGTTAGCTACTGTATGTTAAAAGAAGTTTATTAGAGAGAGCAGCATCACATACACACATTGCCTGGGAGTCCCACTGCAGCCAAATCTAGGATCTCCCTGATTCTAGCATACGTTTATCTATGTTACAACAAATGCTTCTTCAAAGAGACAACCCCCTTTCAAGATAAGGAAAACCACTCCCAATTGTTTCTTTATTCACCCTCATAACAATTCCCAAACATTCACGAATTGTTCTTCTTAAAGACACATAAGCAGGAGATGCATTCACCCGACTGCTTTACTGTGAGCCTTCTTCATGAACTTTGTTGGACTAATTAAAGGAAGAGATGACACACCACCAACGCTGGAGACAAACACCTCTGAAGAAGGCTCACAGTAAAGCAGCCCAAACATGTCAGGTGAATGCATCTCCTGCTTATGTGTCTTTAAGAAGAACAAATTGTGAATAAAACTAAAGAAGACATGATGAACTTTGTTGGACTAATTCCCACACATGCAGGCTCTTTTGTTTATGGTAAAGCGCCGTGATCTTCTGACCTGTGATAACCCCTGTCTCCTTTTGGCACCACAGCCTAGAGGTGGCTAAACACTTATCTCAGAAACTGTCTCTCACAGCTGTTTCTCACAACAGATACTTCAAACTTTGGCATGAAATTTTCAAACAGTCAATTCACAAAATGTCAACCTGATAATTCCTATTAGTAACTACTACGAGAAGTTGCCGTATTACAACAAAAAACAGCATTTTAACGATGTTTATTTTAACTGCCCCCATTTGTATTAAATATTACTGGCCCATAGAAACCCAGCAATAGAAGTTCAGGAAGTAGTAGCCGAGCAATAGTAGTAACAGTCATATTAATACTCACATGCGATGCGAACTGAGGCTTTGCGGCTTTTGGCGGTTCCTAAGTGGCTCCAGGCGACGCAGAGGCACCAGTAATCTTCAGGCCCGTGGAAGTCCTCCACCTGCTGCCGAGACACGTTGATCATCACCTCACGCACCTTCAGCCCTGGAAGATCAGAGCACAACAACACGCATGAGGAAGGAACTTAAAATATGTCAAAGGCCCCGGTCCTCAATATCTAAAATACTGACAGGGGAAGGAAGGTGAACATAAGCAGTTTGCCACAACCCAAACTCGTCTGTAGTTCTCACAAACCCCGACACACATCCTGGTTTTTATTTGTACGCCTTTTTTTCAAGGACTTAACGGAGACTTTCACAATTTGTTCACAATACAATATCAGAAAAAGTGTTTGTATGAGACTAAATTCTCTTCAATTTTGTGAGTTACTTCTTCAGTTCTCGGTCAAACTCAATCTGCGGCTGTGGCTTCTAATAAGAGATGTATCGATCCAGCTTTTCCAGATTTTATCCTAATGTCGATAATTGTGCTTTAATTATCTGCATATTCTGAATATCAATCGATACCACTGCAGATATTAAAAATAGCATTTATTTTCTTAACAAAACTTATCTAAAATGGGTTGTGTAACTTAATTATCCTTCAATTAACTACAGAACAGGTTTGTCTAAATTTAAACTCAAACAGTATAAAATGTTCTGAACCAGCAATGGCCAGTAAATATTCTTATTACATCAAATTTGTCAGGCCCAACAAGGATATTGGCTGAACTATTACTGTATAGTGGAGCTGAAACCAGATTCAGCAATTTTTTCTTGACCCCTACTTCTGATCATTATATTCATGCACAAGGAAAGTGTCTAGCCCAAGGGCACAACATTATGCTTTTAACGACCAAAAGAACTATTAACCTTCAGGCCAACCTGGGCTAGTCCTGGTTTAAAGATGGTTTAATGCTCCGTTTGGTTCATAAACAGCTCAGTCTGTCCTAAGAGTAGTTACCTTTGCTGCATTTGTACTTTTCGTTTTTAATATCAAGGCTGTGTTCTGTTGACTCACCACCAGAAGGCGCTCAAGGCAAACGCCCAAACCTTCTCCGCACTGGGAGGTTTAAAGGGGACATATCACGAAAATCAGACTTAAAGGCACTGTACCGGAGTTTTACTGTTTTGAAACGTGAAAAACAGAACTCATATGATTCATGTGCCCAATTTTTTTCTGTTTTGCTCTGTAAAGATATAATGTAAAAGGCTCTATTTGAGGGTAAATGAGACCACAGAGCTTCCTCTGCATGTATGTATAGAGCATTTCATTCTATGAGAAGCAGGAAGTGGGTGTTAGCATGCTAATGTTTATTAGTTTTAACCGGGAAGGCAAAACTCGCTCTGGATTCAGAGACTCATGAAAAGCTTGTAAACTCATTGTGGTGAATATTTAGGATCCTGGGACTGCATTAGGAAAGTGAGTGATACATGTGACTGATGTAAAGACTTTAATACTACAAACTTCTGTTTTTCACGTTTCAAAAGAGTAAAAAAAAATCTGGTGCAGCGTCTTTGATAAACTTTTAACCCTGTTACAAGTGTTTCTTCACCATTAGTTTCCTCAAAGTTGTATTTTTGATTCCATCTTGTTTGAGTTAATCCTGTATTGTCCTACAACTGAGGCTTGAGTGCGTAGAAAATTTCTGTTTTCACCTACGCCCTTGTCCCCCACCCACATTCCTGAATTTGATTTTTTAAAAATTAAGACTCCAAGTGAGACAGATTGGACATGTAGCGACTTCTCAAAAATAAAAACATGTAAATGACAATCCACTGCTTGTTTGAAATGTCACTACGAAGAGGAGGATCTTATAGGTTCTGCAATGGAACAGGAAGTCAATGAATGTGTATGTATTATAAAGTTCTATTCGATCCATATTGCAGTTTACAATGACCAAAATGTAAAATGATGATCTACTTATGTTACAGTTCAATTCTAAGCACCTGAAAAAGCATAAATATGTCTCTTTTAAGGGGATCCACAGCAGAAGGCCTCTCCACTACAGGAGGTAATCTCAAGGGCCGAGGATTGGACCGACTTTATACGTTTGTTGAGGAGAAAGATTGAAGTCTGGATGAAGGACAGTTTGAACCTTTGTAGTTTTCAGATTATAAGGACAAGAACCCAAGAGGAAGTTGCTAGATCTGACTCATTTCTCTTATCCACACGAACTCTTTTGCCCGAAGTAGTTTATTTTTGTATCCGTGTTTGGTGCATTTTCCATTTACTGGGCACAATACCGAACAAAAACATGTGACATGCCTTAAACCCATGACTCAGATTACAGAGCGGTTTCTTTTTAGCCATCGGAATCTCTCTGACAGGGAGCAGACAATTTTAACCCAACACTATATCATATTATAAGAGGATTCCCAAACATGAAACCACATTGCCTTTTTTAATCTTTTGGTTTAATAAGACTTGCCACGTTCCCAGTGACTTTGCTCCATATGCTCCATATTGTTCATCCTGCCAACAACGCCATTTGAAGCGCTTAAGAGCAGTCCTCACGATTAACGCTTAATTCGGCTCCAGCTGATTTAGCGTTCTTCTTGTTAGCTACAAACATACAGAGGAGGGCCCCCCTAGGGATTGAAGCTCTGCCAATTTTCTCTGACCAGCTCAGCGTTGATTCAGGAAGTATGTCACCACGGCCTAAGATCGTATGCATAACTAATCCCCTAAAACCCCATTGATCACTGGAGCAAGCCTCAGACCAATCCATGCATCGATTGGTCATTTTAAGGACCCCTGTTGTGTGCGAGCTTCTGTACTCTGTGTTTGTAAGAAGGAGGCAATCTTACGGAACATGAATAATGGATTTAGGGATGTACTCTGTCCAATCAGAGTAGTTATGAGATCAAAACCGTTGTGAACAAAGATACGAGACAACGTGCGCTGACAAACAAAAGCTTAAAGGCAGCGTATGTAGTGTGCACTCCTGCTGATTTAAAAGAACTACACTACAATGGCATATCAACTTGGGATGCTATTAGTGGCTGTATATTGAGGTCACAAACACAATTTGGTTTTAGCTGTAAGATCTGGCAACCCAAAGTGAAAAGCAAAGTATTTATTCAATATCTAGGGACACAGATATGTTGTTAACTTAATCTTTGTTTTTTACTATTTGTACTTTCGTCTGCATTGTGTCTGTGGTCGATAAACATCCTAAATGTATCAGCAGCTGTGAGAATTCAACATTCAACAAAGTTTGTTTCCTTCAACATAAACCTCTGAACAATGTACAGTTGGTGCTCCAGGCTAAGATCTGAAGTCTAGATCTGAACATGCACTGAAGTCTTAAAGTTATTATTCATTATCTAAAAATACAAACACAGACAGTGTAAGTTGCTTTCGGTCAAAGGAAAAAGACAGTTTTTTTTTTTTCTGTGAAACAAGTGTTACATCTTATGGTCCACTTAGAGGTGGAAGTCAACAGTTCACTAAGAAAAGAATCCATTCCTCAAGTGATTGCAATCAAGTATTAATGACTGACATGCATTGTGTGGAAGCCTTTATATAGATATACTGATTATACTGCTGTAAGTGTCTGAACAAGTCATTTTACTGTTGTTTTTACATCGCATCATTTCATAACTGGAAAAAAGCTTTTTTTTTCAGTATGTAGGGCATAACAATCCGGTGCGTGGAATGAAGAATTTCTCGAAGCACTGTAGGCTTAGAGATATCCTAAGCACATCCTGTAGAGCTGCAGTGAGAAAACAAGTCATATGTCAGGGCAGTTTGAGGACCTAACAGACCTCAGGACAAAGGACTCCTATAACACTTCATTTGTTTCATTCCCAAACAGAAGCACAGACTATAGTGTAGTCATTGAATATATCACAAATTTCCATATTGAATTAGGACAATTTCTAATCCTAAAGCAAACAAAAGGAGTAGTATCACAGAAAAGTAGCAGTGGTTTTCGTACTCATGTAGTAGAAGTCGGTTTGAACACATCAAAAGTGCCAAGACACCATATTGAAACTTGCTTAAAAGTGGACACACTGTATCATGCTTTCTTTAGTTACTTAGTAAATTGTCTGTGTCAGGGCTACTGAATGTAAGGCCCAGGGGGTAAATTAGGCCCTCAAGGGGTTATGATCCGGCCCTCAACCCATCTTCCAAAACACATAAAATATGTTATCTCTTGTTAGTGGTTTAGACCTGGTTTAGTCCTGGTTCAGTACTGGTTTAATCCTGGCTTAGTCCTGGTTTAGTCCTGATTTAGACCTGGTTTAACCTTGTTTTAGACCTGATTTAGACCTGGTTTAAGTCCTGGTTTAGTCCTGGTTCAATCCTGGTTTAGTCCTGATTTAGACCTGGTTTTAGTCCTGGTTTAGTCCTGGTTCAGTCCTGGTTTTTTTCCTGGTTCAGTTCTGGTTCAGTTCTGCAGATGTTTTTAAAGCCTTTTGTGTTACATATTTCATATTTCAAAAGCGTTGGACATGTTTTTCCATCTGAAAAATCTGGCCCTCGGTGAAAGAAAGTGAAATAGTCCTGGTGTAATCACTGAATGGTCCAGGTAGGTTCCGTGGTAATCAAAACATGTTATCCATAGCTCTGTGACAATACATGTACCGCTACGGCAACATGCACGAATCAAAACACTACTTTGGATACTTTAATGATGAGGAAATAGTGTTGTAACAAGGTTAAAAGCTCATTATAGTTGCTTGTTCACAACACATCCCCTGGAAAACCTCAAAATCCCAATTAGCCATGTTTATTCCCTTCCCCCTGGCCACCCTTCTCTGCCTCTCGTGCACCTTTTATGACAAACGACTTTAAAGTCTGACTGGCTCGTGCTAAAGTCAAGCCGTCCGGAGCAGACCGTGACACGCCAGATGGCCCGACGAATACCAATTAAAAGGAATGAATGGTGGAATGGCTTCACGCTGTTACTCAACGCAAAAACAGTATCAAAATTTGAGAACATGGCTCAGCGGGGGGTCTGTGGAATTCGGCCTGTAAGTGACAGGAGCAAAAAAAAAAAAAAAATGTGTGTTTGGGCTCCACGTTTATTGTTGACAAGTTGCGAAATGGAAAATTAGGCAGTTCTCTCGTCTGTGCGCGGCGCGGCGGTGGGTTTGTTGACCGGGTGGTTTAAACCGTGATTGACAAGCTGTGAGAAGCAAAAAAGGCTAAAAAGCGGAATAAATAAACCAGCGCATCCCCTGTAGTGAGGGAGATGCGAGCAGGATTTGGAACGTGTGCAGAGCTGGTGAATGGGAAGTCTGCAAAAAGACAAAAGAAGTAATGGGTCGGAATGAAAGGGAATTCAAATGAAGAACAGTTGCTTGGTTACTTAACGGAGATATAGGGTGTTTTTTTTTTTTTTTGGTTCTTAGTAAAGCAACACATGTAGATCATTTAATTACACGTTCTTCATTGTAAACAGCCACGTTCAATTAAAAGAACTTAATTATATAAATGGGATTTGTTGTTTGCTGTTCAGACTTGCAGACGGCTGTTTTTGTATACTCATTCTTAGCTATGATTTTTCCTCAACAATGATATTATTATTATTTTTTTTACAAGACACCACAGAGACACCTCAGAGTCAGAGCAACATGGTCCAAAAGCAGTGGCATGCACACTAAAAATTGGAATATAGATTTGTTATAGTTATACAATTATGCATCTGTAGGCAGTAAAATATTCTGATTTCTTTTTTTCCAGGTCTTTCTGGCCCGAAGGCTCCATTATTCAGGGCCGCAGCGTGGAACAGGGCAAGAGACGGGGGATAAACACTTGGTAAATGGTCAAGGGCTGGGATTGAACCCACGACCCCTGCACAACGCCCCCACTCTGCACCACCAGAGACCCACATGTGGTCTCTCTCTGACCCCACAGGTCCACAAATCTGAACATAATCAGATTTTGGTGTGCTGGTAAACGTAGCCAGTGGCCATGTTCACATGCTCACCCAAATCGGATTATTTTCTGATTGTATTTAAATTCATATCATTTACAGGACACATATTCTGCTACAGTGACTTTTTTCTAGTTTTAAACCCTGTTCTAACAATGTTCCATCATCAAAAACATACCTAGAGTTGCATTCAGCTGCATTCACGTGGTTTTGAGGAATGTTTATCAGAAAATTCTCACCCTCTGATTTTGTCCATTACTTCTCAGATTTCATACGTTGCTTATCCAAGAACCTTTTGCTGTTTTAAGTCCTTAAATCATCGCCAGACTCTTTCTGAGCATTTCTGTGCATTTCTGCCTCTAAACACAGTAACTGTTACTGCTAGGCTTTTTCTTGTGTTTTTACAGCGCTAACATAAGTAAATTGTTTAAGCGCTAGTCGCCATCTGCTGGCTGGATGCAGTCATTGCACACGGCAGACAAATCCTTTTATTAAGGCCATAATGCACTTTTTTGTGTCAAAACATGAGATGGCAAATTTAAGATACTCAAGAGTGTGTTTAAAGGCTAATAACATGAAAAATGCATATTATTTTTCCTTTATATGGCATGTAAACTGCAAAATCTGATATGAGTAATAGTAAAATCTGATTTGGTGTCTTTTTAATAAGATTTTAATTCCAAAAATGTAATAATAATCAGATTTTGGTGTGCTTGTAAACACAATCACCGTTGGGCATTAACTTGTCACAAAGTAAGAATCAAACTGATTCAGTCACAGTTACTAGACCGAGTAACTTTTGGTAGCTTTTTAGTTAAAACATGTATCATAAACAGTAAAAAGAACAGGTAGCTTTCATGTCATCTTTTGGTGATAGGCTCATATCATCTGTTGATATTGGCTTGTGGAGGACTGCACAAATACTTCTGAAAGCATTTTTTTGAAATGAGGTAAAATAACGAAATGTCTTAGTAGGAACACAGTATGGGTTTGTTTTAACAGTAGTCGTAGTAGTACAGTACTTTTAAAATAATGTAATCAGATTAATAAGATTACATTTAGAGGGAGTAATCAATGGTAAGAAGTTAGATATGTTTTACAAAGTACCAACACGTCCCAAAACGTAGCGGTTTAGAGTGAGCGCCTGCTTCCCGTCAGTGAGGCTTGTTCTTATGCACAGTGCAGTTGACAGGGCTCATTAGAGTAAAGCGCTTGATCTCACATTTCCACCAGTCGCTCCATAAATCTATGGGAAAAAAGCTGAATCATTCATGACAAAAACTGTGCAAAAAGGACTCAAGTTGAAGTCCGACAGCTCATTCAATCACCTCTAACAAGTGTCACTGTTGGGCTTGTCTCGGTGAAAGTACATGACAAGAACCTCAGAAGTGGAGTAGGTTTTATGTTAAGTCTGAAATGGTCTTGACTTCCAGAGAAAAACTAAAATTATACAATTATAGAACGGTATGTAATGCTTTTATCAAATAAGTAAGTAAGTTTGTGCAGTGCCTCTCACAGACAAAGGTCATAAAGTGCTTCACAGACACACAAAAAAGTATTAAAATCATTATCGAATTAGTAATAACAACAGCAACAACAGCAAAAAGCAAGTAAAGGGGCATTTCAGTCCAAAGTTTAGAAGAAACCGCTTTAAAAGATCTATCTCCTCGCGTTTCAGGGCATGTCTGAGGACACAAATGCACGGATTACACTATCTTGCTTGGATATTTCGCAGTCGTAAGAAGCAGCAAATTCCTCAAATTAGCTTTTATTGAGCTACTGTTTAAATAAATCCGGCTGATTTTTGACCCCTAATTCAAACTTAAGATGTTTCTAAACCCCATCAACTGATGTCTAGACTCTTTGTGAAGCTGAGACTCTGTAGTTTTGGCTTCTGACGTCGGATTTACTCTAAGTATAAACTAAACCCAGCCATGCACTGAGGAAAATCACATTTCGAATCCCGGCTAGACTTATTTTGGTAAAGAGGAGTAAAGCTGCTGTTGGATGAATCGACTGACAGACACTGGACTGAGCATTTGTTGGGTCTTGACAATTCCCTTTTCATACTGAAGCCAACATCACTAAAATGAGATAAAGCAAAAACCTAGGCAGAACACATATAAAAGGTCTTTTCAATGTTTATTTTTTTATTTTTCGGTGGGTTTGGAGTATAATCTGATCTCAAATTTTCCCAGAATGGCAGCTTTTTTAACTGAAAATACGTGGATTCCAGCCTTGACTTTTTTCCCGACGAAGAGACACGATAAAAGAACCTTTATTCGTCCCACAATGGAGAAATTCTATTGCTCTGTTTCCTTTTATCATGTGGACAAAGAAGGATTGAAGTGAGAACAATTCAAACGTCCCTGTTAAGAGAAACATCACACACATCACGCTCTGGGGCTTCAAGGCCAAAGTGTCTTGCCCAAAGGTACAATGACAGTGTGTTGGGGCTATGATTGAACCAGCGATAGGGATGTCATCATATTACATCTTAGTGTTACGATTGTTGTGAGGAAAAAACATAACAATTTATTAATTAATGATTATTCACCATTCCTGAGACCAAGACGAAAACAACAATGACATTTACATTTTTAAAATTTATTTCCATTGTCTGACTCATCACTATACCTCATGTTCGTGCCCAGCCTTAAGAAATCATACTCTCTGAATGACTAATTAAAGTTGTAAGTGTATTTTTTTTTTTCAATTTTCAATTTTGCTTTTAAAATGGTCACACTTATTATTTTTCATTAATTCATTCATTTTCTACCACTTGTTCTCATTGGGGGTCGCCGGTGACTGGAGCCTATCCCAGTGACTTTGGGCCTTAGGCGGGGTACACCCTGGACAGGGGCTCATCGCAGGGCTAACACAGAGACATAGGCATTGACAGACAACCATTCACTGTCACATTCAGTCTATTTTTAGGTGTATTTTTGCAATTAAAAAGGCTAAATATTGCTTCTAAAATGGTCACAGTTCTTATTTTTTTTTAGTTCTTACGATTATATTGTGACCTGAATAATCATGAATATCAATTAACTTAATATTCTTTACCTCCCTAACCACCGGATTACAAAAATATAAAGCTCAGTCTTGGTGTAAACTGTTATTGCGCCTTTAAACAAAACACAACTCGTCCAAGGGAATAGATCTGTCGTGTGCTCACTTTGTATTGTTTTTATGAGATGCCAATTCAGCAACTTCTTTGTATAATTTTATGACATTTTCCTTCATAGTTTGACGCAAAGCTGGAAATATAACAATCCTAAATGGCCGCATCAATTCAAAAGTTTCCTCTTTCTAAAGTTTAGCCCTGTGTCTTACCTCTGCTTGTTTCTTTCTCTACTCTAAACCATCCAATAAACCTAAAATGGCAAAAGGTAGAGACTCATAGATCAATATTAGTCTTTTCAGAAAATGGCAATATCTGCTCAATGTACTATCGCCCAGAAATTGCAAACTCAATACTGGAACAGAGCAGAATTGAAGCATTGAGGCAGCGCCAGCGTTTTATCCAATGGAAATTCATTTGTATCACTGTAGATGTCTTCACTATAATTCAAAATGAGAAAAAAGAATGCTATGGGAAACTTTTTTGTGGATAAACTTTGTCAAAGAAATGTGACAATTGGGCTAATACAGTATCACACGCTGAGTTTGAGCTCTGTCCGTGGTCCTGAATTGAGATTTTGTGTTCAAAAAGTGGAATAAAAAACAGCGCGCTGCCAAGTCCCTGCGGCGAGAGAGATGAGGAAGAGTTTTTGGGGGAAAACGAGCAAGTAGTGAAAAGTGTGAGTGAAGATACTGAGAAGAAAATAATAATGACTGACACACTTCTAACATTTTGAGTTATTTTCTTTTTTTTTAATTTGTGTGTAAAGTTTAGTAAAAGAAGGCCATATATTCATTTTCACAATCTCTTTTCTCTTTTCTATTAGATAAGAGTACTCACACATGTATCACTGTCTATGAAATGCGCTGACCATGGTGCTGAACTGAGATTCTTCTTATTGTTCATATTTCCTTTGCAGATGTTTTCTCACAAGGTTGATTTCACGTGGCATCGTAAACATTCTGGAAAGTCTATAGTTTAAAATAGTGCAGACACAGGTCAGAATGAATGAATTTTGCCTTTTAACTGTCAAAATGTAGACGATTGACCCTGTCCATGGTTCATATCTTTGTATTTACTAGGCTTGTCTATATAAAACAAAAACTGGCACAAAGTTCAACACCGTCTGTCAGTGTAGATAAACAAAAGTGTTGTTTTTGCAATAGCCTCGGAAAGTGGTGCCTTTATTAAACTCCAAAGACATGATTGTTGTCAGTTAAAGGGACTTTAAAGGACAAATATTCTGCATTGGTCATATTGTTATTAGCCTTTAAACATGCTCTTGAGTTCCTTAAATTTTCCATCTCATGTATCAAAAAAAAAAAAAAAAACATTTCTTATTCATTCAGGTGTTATGAGCCAGTATGAAATGACACTTACTGAGTGCAGCCAGCCAGCAGATGGCGCCAGCGCAATATACAATCATGTGAAGTTAGCGCTGAAAAGACATTATGGTGCAGATTTGCTGCAGCAGACTTAAAACAGCGGAACATTCTCTGATCAGTGATGTAGATGATCTGAAAATACAAATACAAAAATCCAGGAAGTTCAGCAGGAAGTGTGGTTGAGGCTCGGAGGGGAAGAATTTTCGAATAAACATTCCACAAAACAAGGTGAATGCAACTGAATGCTATTTAAGGTATGTTTTTGATGATGGAACATTGTTGGAACATGGTTAAAAAGCTCACGTCACTGTAGCAGAAAATTTGTCCTTAACATTAACATGACACGTTTGAAGAGCCAATTGGACAACATTTGTGGATTTAATATTAGTATCTTTTGAATATTTCTTTCAAAAACAGTGCATCTCCCATAGGCCCTTGCCAACTGAGCTTATGACATTATCAAATCATAATAATCACAATAAAGAAGGACAAATCCCCTCCTCCGTTGGTTCCATTTGTCACTCATGGCTCCATTCTCTAGATGCTCTTTGTGATCATTTGTTTTGTAAAATCTCCAGCATGAGCACACATTCACTGTTACATATTGTCCCGTAAAACATGTCACGTTTTGTCCTAAACTAACAAGTCTTCTACAAAAACATGTTTCCTCTGTGGAACCTCCCAACGACAGACCATGACCTTGAAAACCATTAGCTTTTATGATCTCATCTGATTATTTATGAGCCAAGGACAGCACAATTCATTATTCATATTAGAGGACTTAAATATATATCACGCTGTGCTCCTGGGGCTGGTCTCTTCAATTATATACTCTATAATACCACAACATAACATTTTATATGGCTAAATTATCAGGGGAGTTTTTAGGATGCTTAATGCTGTTGAAATGGACCACTCGACCATAATATAGAAGAGAAGATACACTTTTGACCGGTGGCTCCATCTTTGAAGCATAATAGGGACAATTAAGTTGAAAGAGGGGACATTCTTCTATTTTATTATCTGTGTGTTTCAGAATGATGAAAAATTAGGACTGTTGCTGTAGCAATTATGTTCTAAATGTATAAATCTCCTCAAATAGTGCGTACATTACGAAGCTGAAACCCATGAAGACAAAATGTTTAGCAAGTACAAGGTAAGATTTGTGAGTAATGAGCAAAAAGGTTAAGTATCCTTTATTTAAATTTAAAAGGTCTTCATCAGGTCTTACAGAAAAAATAAGGTTTTGATTAAAGAAGATTTTTTTTTTCTGCCTGAAATATGTTTTGTTGTGTAAGTTATTCCATTCCAACCATTCCAATGCTGGGGGAGCTTTCTCTACACTGGGTGGACTGCTCCTCGTCCTCCTGGAGGAACTCTTTAAAGCCACCTCCCTCTTGAGTGGTTCTGGCTCCACAGTCCAAGTGGATGCGTCAGTCCTAGTTCATCTGCAGCCTGTCCGTCCGTGGGAGTAGGATCTCTCCTTCACTGTGGTTCTCCCAGAGGTTTCTACTTTTTCCCATGGGGTTTTTTGTGGTTTTTCCTCGCCGCGAAGGAGGGTCAAAGGACAGGGGCATTCTGGGACAGTTATCTGAACTGCTTTTACCTGTGGCCCATCGAGGCAACTGTTGTTGTGATTTTGGGCATTATACAAATAAATTGATTTGATTTGATTTGAGTTAACGCTAACTTTTACTAAAATGCAAACTATAAAATAAACAAACAATTACAATTTAAAGGAGAGACTGTCCATTATTTCAGTTTGTTACTTAAATGTATTTTGTTTTTTGATTTATTATGTCTCACAGTTAGCATTAGCATATGCAAACACGTGGCTTTCTAAACACATACGTGTCCTGCGGTGTCTTTATTTGAACGTGCTGTCAGATACATCCAGCTCAGCTCACTATCACTGATAGTGAGCTGAGCTGTCAAAATGTATTCATTTTAGTGCGACTCTAATAAATTAATAAAGGGATTAAAAAATCAAGAATCAGTCTACTCGTCAAAGATATGGTTTGGCTATAGTTTTTTTAAATCGAGGAGTTTCCAGTCAATCTTCTGCAGTAAAAGCATGTGGTTTGCAGCAGAGTTCAGACTTTTCAGGAAAATATTTACGTTTTTGTGTTAATGTGAGAAACTGCTGGTTAATAAGAAAATATATCTTAAATTTGAAGATATTCATTTGAAACTTTTTGTCTAGTTTACTAGTTTTACCGACCTAGAGCAGGATCTGTGTGTTCCAATATTCCTAATGCACCCTGATTATTCACTGCTTATCTTAACTGCAGCTGAATTCATTTGTTTGTAAGTGTATTTATTTATTTATTAAATGGACAACGCATGTGAAAAACAATTAAAAACATACCTGTAAATATGAAAGACAATAGCAAATTAAAGCTTCTTTGTCCCTTGCAGAACCACAGCCAGCCACATAACCCACACAATTCACAGAAACATGACAAACGGACAAAAAAACTACCACCTACTGACATCTCCCACTCATGCATTGTACAACCCAGGCATACAAATGTATCACATTAATATTACAGATGTACAGATCCAATCACACTCTGCACAAACACTGCATACACTCACAGCCTTCCACATCTATTCTACTGTTGTAGCATGTACAAAGGCTCACATATCTGTGCTGAAATCAGTTCATGCTTAGTTGTGTGGACAGTTTTGGTTGTCTACTCGCCACGACTTGAGTTGTTCGGAGAAAGAGTTGAGTGTGGACAACTCTTGTATTGTTGCTGGGAGGGTGTTCCAGGTTTGAGAGGCTCGGAAAGAAAATATAACCCGCATAAAGGTGCTTTTTCAACATTCAGTCACCTCTGGAGCTGTTTTAACTTTATTTATTTATTTTTACTAATTCCTGAAGTGGGGCAGGGACCAGGCTTTTGTACAAAAGAGGAGAGTCTGCAAGTTCGATCATGTTTGTAGTTTAATAAATGTGTATTTTTTATTTCCAAATGACATGATGATGATGAGTCTAACAAGAAGAGATGAACTTCAGAATGTTAGCTTTCTCAAAGAAGACAATGAAGTCTAACTTAACTGCGAAACTTCAAAATCCCTTAACACAGTGCAGGACCCCAAGGGGTCCGTGAGCAATTACCAGGGGGCACTTGGAAAGGTTTTAAATGAAAATGAAATGTACGTTCATCTGAATAAAAAAGTGTCATTAGTTATAAACATATATTAATAGTTATTATTACAATTACAATATTCATCTAGTTAACCATTTATTTGCCTGAAGCTCATATTAAAGGGAACTCAAAGGGGGTGAGATGAAGCTTAGGGTTACTTGATCCAAAAAAGGTTGGGAACACTGGCATTCTTTACTCAAATTGGTCTTTTTACAAATAGAATTTCTTTCCTGATCGAGGGTCTATCTCCACTGACCCGTGTAAGTGATGCATTTACATTCAGCCGGCGTGAAATATGAACTGTCCTTTGGGTCTAATTAAGTCCATCTCTGCCAGCAGCTATTTTCTGTGGATTTAATTCCGTCTTTGTGCATTTACAGTACGTTCAACGCTCACAAAGTATTGTCCAATAGATCAAAACCACAGTCAGGGCTGAGCTCTGCTCCGACAGCCTGGTGGAGCTGAGGGGCGGAGGAGAAAGGGACGGCTGTTTGCGTCAAAGCAAAGGCTAACATGACAGATAATGCTCTGGAACGTTAATGAATCATGGTTTTGATGAACTGAAAGAAAAACAGCATTGATTGAGTTTGATTTTGACTAAATGGACTGCCTTGATTGAGAACTTATGCTGCGTTCATGTGGTCCTCGGGTGCTCTGACTTTAGAGACAAGAAGTCGGTGTGTCAGCAATCATGTGGGATTTCCCTCAGAAAATTGGGATTTTGATGTCACCAGTAACAAAATCATTGAGTCCTTTCACACCATTTAACAGTGTTTAATAGAGCTAACATTTGCTATTATTAGCCTCTTCAAAAGCTTAACTATTTCCTATTATTTTTATTTTAGCTGATATTACGTCAATAATAATTAATTAAACAATAGTGTAGAGTTTTCCTTGTACAAATCTGTTGCTGTTAATGATATAGTCAACTTAAACCCTTACATTTTGTAACTTTAGGCAAAAGAGCTCAAATATTGAAGATACATTTGCACAGCAGATGACGTCAGGTTTGGAAGTCGCACGGCCGCTTTTGACCCGAGTTCTTTTCTTGACTTGACTTTGAGCGTTCGTGTGCATTTTCAACTCAGAAAAAAGCAAAAGCAGCAAAAAAAGAAAACATGAACGCAGCAATAGTAATAAATACATGAAAAATACATACATTGTACATTTAATACATAGATGTAAATAAACTATGAAAAGAATAGTCCGGCCAAAGAAGAATTCATGTTTTGGCAGATTTGTTTAGAGGCCCTGTAATTATATAGAAAATCAAGTAAGTTCAAATCACAAAGTCTACCTTTTGAAACCTAAGAAGTCAAAATGTCACACTGACACATCCTGAAAACAGGAAATTCACCAAGATGTTTTAAAAGCACTTAGTAGTCCATCTATAATGAACAAACTATTCACTAAGCTATTCAATTAGCCACAGATGATTGCATTGTCTGAACACGGCCCACTAACAAGTCCAAGTGCAGGGGTTAATCATAACGTTAGCAGAGGGTAATTGGAGTCAGGGTTGCGGCCAAAGTAAACACATCGATCAATAGCACCTGCTAATTGCACAAAAAGAAATGTTTTTTAATCATAAGAAGTCAAGACGTGAATTACAAATCAGCGCGTTGACTTTTTGCTGCTCGTGAAGATAAGGCAAGATAAACTGCACTTAACTGAGGAACCCACAGTAAGCTCTGGGGGTTTTGTGAATCACTAATAGAGATCTTTAAATGGTGCACTGATGTTTCTGCTGAAGGGTCCACCAACAACAAGTCTCAATGGAGATGTTATTGCTTTGCCTGGAATGTTCTAGAGTAAGGCATTAAACTCCTCTATCTTCAGCCCGGCCGAGTTATGGGCCAGATCTGTGAAGAGGAGAGTCCACTCACAATAATAATATTTTATGTGTGTCTTTCAAGGGTCTTTTTGTTTAATCCCATTTTAGGAAATATATCAGACAAAAGCCAGGTTTCCACTGGCCCTGGTCCCTCAGACTGGTTCACTTTGGAGCGTCCCGGGCCGCTTCTGTTAATGGAGGTTTGTGTTTCCATAGCAAGGGTCTGCCTCGCAGGGATCTGCTACATGACCTGCTTGAAATCACCTACACCTAATGTTTTCTTAATAAATACAATGCAAATCATAGTTGAATCACACTTTCTTTGCATTTATTTCACTTTTTTATACTACGTTTTTAAATCTCTTTATGAAATGTACTCGGGTTGGATCTATTAAGCACCGGAAATATAATATTTTATCACAAGAACAAGTCAGTATTTGGTGAGAAATAATTATTTTCTGTTTCTATCTGCTTTTTGCTGGTTGTTTACAGTTAGTTACAGCCTGTAAACACAAAACACCACTGGAACAAATCATGTTTTAAGCTTGTAGTTCACTCTAGTGCAGTGGACCCTGCTCCATCTCAGGTTTGCTTTGGATGGAACAGATCAACAAAATCAAAAGTTGCCAGGAGCAAGTTGTAAAGTGTAACAACATAAGAGCCAGACTTTGATACAGGTTGATTTACTGGACCAGTTTTCTCAAACTCAAAAGTGCATCCAGTGATTTTCTTGGTTTGGTCGTTTAGCCGCTTACAGGGATTTTTGAGGAGTCGGCATATGAACATTTAAAAACTTTTGTAACTTTTGGGGTCCACCTTCTGCTTGTTTACTCACAATATTGCAATAAATGTATGTTTATTCAATTACAGTTGTGATTAAACAAACACCTACGCCTCGTAGTGTCACCTAGAAATAAATGCCATACTGTTGGACATTTTAGGTCATAACTTGAGGTGAGATTTGAACGTTGTCAGAGTCTCACATCTGTTCAGCTATACATATGACTGAACAGATTTTATCGGCACTCTTCTCTTCTAAGATCAATTTTGCAATGATTATGTATGTTTCTTATTTGTTTGTTTGTATTATAATGATGATGATTATAATGCATCACATCTACTCCTTGGAGACCATCTATTATAAATCCTCTTTTCACTGACTAGCACTATTCAGCACCATGGACAGCAACATTAAAAAATAACACTTTGTTAGAAGAAGTAGTGTTAGTAATTGTTGTAGTAGGATTTTTGCTTTAGAAAAGTGAAATACTTTGAATACCATCTTTTGTAAATCCCCTTTTGCGGCTCTTGCATAATTCAGCACCATAGACAGCAACAATTCAATGACATTTTAACTATTCTTTTACATACTGTACCTCAGCTTTGGTTTTTTGTTTTTTTAAACAGACTGATTATCTCAGCATATACTTCATCTCACCAACTGTCACTTTGAAAACCAGGCCAGGCCTGAACCCTCAGCTGCACAGTTTGTTGTTGCTCTGAATCAATGGAAAATTCATTTTCACCAATACATTTTTTGTTTAGTTTTTCATTTTCTTTTTTAACTCTACTATTGTTAGTATCAACAACTGTAGTAAATAGAAGTATATTCGTTTATAGTCACAGTTAAAGAACTTGAATACTTCATCTACTCAACTGGTCTCAATTAAGAATAAAGTCAGCACCATGGACAGCGCCGCACAGTAAACTTGTGTTTCATAGTAAGTGGTGGCGGTGGTGGCACCTTGAACACTTTTATTCTATAATTCCATTACTCATAACAGCACACATCAGCACCATGGACAGCAGCCATTTACTCTTCATTTAAAACCTTATTTCATGCCATGTGTCACACTATAATTATCTCAACATATAATTTCTCTCCAAATCTCACTTTGAATAGCAGACCATGCGTGCAGCTCTTTACAATGTGATCACACTGTACAGTTTGAAACCACGTTATCTCACTGTTCTTTCAATAAAAAAACCCTCCTGATTGTCTAAAGGAATGCTACAGAAGACTGCAGCAGCAGCAGTGGTAAAAGTAGTCATGGTAATAATCAAGGTCCAACAAATTAAATGGTAATTGTAAGTCTCACGAGGCATCAATCATCAACCAAAAACCTATGTGCAGCCATGATTTAGATTAAATCTGGCTCCATTCAACACATATTTGCTCACTTTATTCTCAGCTCTGTCAATATGAACAATAAGGACAATATAAACATCCATAATTCAACTGCTGAATTTATTTTATAATCCATACGTTCATCATGGACAGCCCCTTTAGGTTTATCTACTGTACAGTCCTGTGCGTTGCTATTTTACATGATTTGAGTCATTTTAGGAGCGCCATGGTAACACACATGGATGTAATGTAGGCCAACACTTTGTGAAGGACAAACGGTGTAAACAGGCCGGACTATGGCGCGCTCTTCACCTGTCTCCTCCACCTCTCCTCCTCAGTGAGTGTGCAAGCTGCAGCTGTGAGTGTCACTGACAGAGAATGCAAAGCCAAATGTAAGTCAGACGGACCAGTGTTTATTGAAGCCACCACTTCTGCATCGTAGTAGTAGTAGTAGTAATAGTAGTAGTAGTAATAGTTATTTGTGTAGCACATTTGACAGTAAAGTGAGAGTGGTACACAACAAAAACTTAAAAAACAGAAAAATAAACACACTTAAAGTAGGTAATACACACAATATGACAGTAAAATCAGTCCCTAAGTCTACTGAAATGAAAACGCTTGAGCAAAAAGAAAAGCTTTGGGTTTGCTTTATCAACAGAGTCTAATGAACGCACGGAGAGGAGAAAGATTGTTCCAAAGTCTGGGTGCAACAGACTGGAAGAATCGGTCTCCTCTGGTCCGAAAACGAGTGCGAGGAACCATCAGAAGTGTGATCCACAGACCTCAGTATGCAGAGGCAGTGGATAAGATCACTGATATAAGAAGGGCCTGACCATGCAGCGCTCTGAAAGTCAGTACCGACATTTTAAAATGTATTCAATAGGAGACGGGCAGCCAATGAAGACCTTTAAGAGCAGAGGAAATGTGAGCCGTCTGTTTGAGTGGGTCAGGATCCTCGCTGCACAGTTCAGGACCAGCTGCAGACGAGGTGCTCCTTCTGGTTTAGACACAAAAACAAACTATTACAACAGTCTAAAGGCAAAGACACAAAGGCATGAATTATTCACCTTATTCCGGAAGTTGTCATGGGCGCCGCCATCTTGTTTCCGTTGTAGTTTCCGCGGGGCAGACGAGCTCAACAGAAAATAAGTTCTACATGGACTTGAAAGCCATTTTCAGGCCGCCCAGGAAATCAATGCGTTGCTGACTTGTTGTTGCTCGTGTTCATTAAACATTTTATGCAAATCAATCATTTTAACGGTGAGACTTTTCCCTCGTTCGTCATTAGCTTTAACAGAGTTCTCGTCAAACGGAAGTGCGTTTACTACAGAGGTGCGTGTCTGTTGCAAAAAGAGGCAAAAGTGGGCGGGGCGGAATAAGGTGAACAAGCTCCAGATCTTTTTGTGACACCATTTTTCTGAATTTAGTCTTTTACTGAAGACAAGAAACAGTTTCTTGTCAGCTGTTTAGTGTGATGCTCTAATGACATGTCTTTATCAAACATAACACCAAGGTTTCTAAGGCTTGGTTTAGCAGACTGGCCTAGGTCACCCAAACATTGATTTATCCCTGGAACAGAGTCATCGGGGGCAATAATCAGTGTTTCTGTTGTGTCTGCATAAAGCTGCAGAGAGTTGTTACTTTGCCGTTGTTTTATTTGCACTAAGCATTTGACTTAGGAGTTCAACTTTAGGACCTTGGAGGGTTTAAAAGAGCCATATAGCAGGATATCTTCACTAAACTATACTGTTCTCAATTAAAATAACAGTATATATTTCCACTAGAGCAGGGGTGTCCAAACTTTTTCCACCGAGGGCCACATACGGAAATTTAGACCAGGCGGAGGGCCACAATTAAATCATGAAACGTTCAAAAAAGTTGCATTAATCTGATTTTTAAAGCACCACCACACCTAAATTCAGTCTCAGTGCTTTAATATCAGGTCTGTATCGCACCAAAATGTTAGTTATTTAGGTCAGAATAGTAGAAAATCTGAAATTTGCTGTAAAAAGTATGTCTTAGGACAATGTGGACCAATTCACCAGGAAGCTTGAGGGCCAAGAAAAATTGGTCTGAGGGCCACATTTGGCCCCCGGGCCTGAGTTTGGACATGCCTGCACTAGAGCCACTGCTGCTCCATTTTGGCACATGGTGTTCCAGCGGTCTCCCATCCACGTTCTAACCAGGCCCAGCCCTGCTTAGCCTCTGAGAGCTGACATAGCTCAGTAGTTGTAGTAGCATTATAAGCTTTTGGTCAAAAATCTTGAGTCGTACCTTCTACAAATCCGCTAAATACAGCATCATGGACAGGATTTCAACCACTTCTTCTATCCCGGCCTAATTACTGGACATACACGTTTTAATAAACACTATAAATACCACAACATCTCTTAATGTCACTTTGAATACCGGACCGTGCGGGCAGCCCTTTATGCCGCGACCACACTGCCTGTATCCTCAGGTACACAGATTCAAACCATATGGAACTTATCTTCTGTTCTTCGGATAAACAGCCTCTTCCTTTGTCCTTTCTGCTGCCGTTCAAAGACACAGATCCTGATTAGCGATGCACACGGCTCCGGCAGACAGGTGGTCTTATCTCCAGGGCTGGTGTGGCCCCCGGGCTGCGTATCGGCATGCTAATGAAGCTAATCGTCGCGCTATCTCCAGATGACACGCTACTACTGTGAGAGGGAATACGCTGTGTACTTCAGGTGGAGGGTAGAGGTACTTTAAAGGGCGTACAGATTAAATATCGTCAAGTATTTGGATGTGGGATGTACCCGCTTTGCTATTTGCACAGATATATTTATGATTTATTTGAGTTGTTCCTCTCAAAAACACTACGAGTCAGTCCCAAACCACAACAACTGCTACGTAACTTCTAATAAAAGCAGATTATAATAATTAACTCACATATTTATTGTTCTTCTGACATTGCTGTGTACATTAAAAACTAGACTGGCGCAGATGACAGCGTATGACAAACTGTAGCCTAAAATTAAAATGCATTAGAGGGAGTAGGCACCACTTAATGTCCTCCCTAAAGAGACGCACACTGTTTACAAAGTATTGCGTATGCTTTAAATAAATGTTCCCAGGAGAAGTCAGTTTTATAAAGTGAAGAGTTTAAATGTATCTAGACGATTCCTCTGCGGCTAAAAGCATCGTATTATTAGATGTGAACACTATAGAGTCCATCAGACAGGCCGGTGTGAAGACCAAACAAGTATTTTTAGAATGATAATCAATACTACGGTTGGCAAAATGTACGATTGAAAAAAAAGTTCAAAATAAAGTTTTGAAAATTAAGTTTAAAAATTAAAGTTAATACATGTGTGGTTGTATGTCGTTGTGTAAAATTGTTTAACTTCTCTGAGGAGGCAGTGATGTGTCTTTAAGCTGCACTGTGTAACTTCTCTAATGGAGGGTCCGCCACCTGCTCGTCTGCCTGGAGATCTTATTACTTTGCCTGAGTTGTTACACAGTTTTCCATTAAACTCATCTAACTCCATGAAGACAAGCAGACGACACCACAGAGTTACAGTAAGAATGCATGTTATCGTTGCAGTTGTTCATGGGTTTAAAGCAGGCATGTCCAAACTCAGGCCCGGGGGCCAAATGCGGCCCTCAGACCAATTTTTTCTTGGCCCTTAGGCTTCCTGGTGAGTTGGCCCACATTGTCCTGATAAGTACTATTTACAGCACATTTCAGATTTTCTACAATTCTAACCTAAATAACTAACCTTTTGGTGCAATACAGACCTGATATTAAGGCACTGAGACTGAATGTAGATGTGGTGGTGCTTAAAACATCTGATAAACACAGCTTTTTTAACGTTTCACAATTGATTTGTGGCCCTCCGCTTGGTCTATATTTCAATATGTGGCCCTCGATGGAAAAAGTAAGGCAAAGGATTCCTTCCTGATTTGAAGGATTTTGGGAGGTCTTTTCCTCATTTGAAAGACAGAAGACTTTAATTTGAATTGAATGTGACAAAACAGTCCTCTGTTGCCCTGTCAAATCCTTCAAGTGTTTAATGTACTGTTGAGCAAAACAATAACATTTCCACGTAACGTAAGAAGCTACAGTTTTCTTAAGAGGATTTTTTTTTTTTACAATTTTATTATATTTGTCAAATTATGTTTTTTATTGTTTAACAAAAGCATTAACCAAATCATGTGGTGAAGTGTCTTTAAATTTTTTTTTTTTTAATTTTAAAATTCCTTTAATTAAAGTGTTGTCTCTCCACAGACAAGTATAAGTCCACACTGTGACAAAGTAGTATTATTTTGAGTTGAAAATTGCAGGCCATGGTCAAAGAAAAAAAAATATTTTTATGATTTGTAGTATAAAAACCGATATTTGGTATTGAACCTATTCCTTAGAATCAAAATTAAGTTTAAATACTAAACAGAAGTACTTTGTACCATTTTGGCGGCTGCACTTCTGCTTGTTATCACCCGCACATGCTATTTCCAACATAAAAGGGTGTGACTTCTGCAGCAAACACACTTTAATTGGAATGCTCAATTCATTTACAGTGTCAAAGCTTCCACTGTGTTAACTGGTTCTGCCTGTGGAATTTAACAAGTTTAAAAAGCTGTAAAGCTCGAAAATAAGGCAAATGCAACTTTGATAGAGACAAATCTGTAAAACCTGTGATCCAGGTGGGCAAACTTAAGGCAATCCTGAAGTCTCAGGGCTTGCACATACCTTTTCTGCTGGGTTTCTGTGTGCTGCTTGTCTCCGAACAGAGGTTACTGTGTTGCTTTGAATGGAATGTTCCACACTATGACATCCATCTTTCATTTAAATGCATGGATAAGAGACTTATCCATGCGTTTGTCTCCAGTAGGTCAGACTACTCAGGCTGTTCACTGGCCTCTCCAAACGAGCTGTAAAACAGCTGCAGTACATCCAGAACGCTGCTGCTCGGGTCCTGACAAGAACCAGGAAGTACGATCACATTAGTCTGTGCTCAGGTCTCTGCACTGGCTTCACGCTCAGAGAAGAGACTTTGAAGGATTTAATGGACATGGACCACATGGACCGGCCTCCTGCTGGTGCCAGAGTCAGGACTAAACATGGACCGGCCTCCTGCTGGTGCCAGAGTCAGGACTAAACATGGACCGGCCTCCTGCTGGTGCCAGAGTCAGGACTAAACATGGACCGGCCTCCTGCTGGTGCCAGAGTCTGGACTAAACATGGACCGGCCTCCTGCTGGTGCCAGAGTCAGGACTAAACATGGACCTGCCTCCTGCTGGTGCCAGAGTCTGGACTAAACATGGACCGGCCTCCTGCTGGTGCCAGAGTCAGGACTAAACGTGGGCCGGCCTCCTGCTGGTGCCAGAGTCAAGACTAAACATGGGCCGGCCTCCTGCTGGTGCCAGAGTCAGGACTAAACATGGACCGGCCTCCTGCTGGTGTCAGAGTCAGGACTAAACATGGACCGGCCTCCTGCTGGTGCCAGAGTCAGGACTAAACATGGACCGGCCTCCTGCTGGTGCCAGAGTCAGGACTAAACATGGACCGGCCTCCTGCTGGTGCCAGAGTCAGGACTAAACATGGACCGGCCTCCTGCTGGTGTCAGAGTCAGGACTAAACATGGACCTGCCTCCTGCTGGTGCCAGAGTCAGGACTAAACATGGACCGGCCTCCTGCTGGTGGCCTCCCGCTTTAGTCATTTTTACAATGGATAATTTTACTTTTACTTCACTACATTTGAGACCAAGTATCTGTACTTTTTACTCCACAACATTTTTAAATTGGAAAAAAAATAGAAAGTACTTTTCACTTTGATTGAGAGGTTGTTTTCAGCACGTTGATGGTGACATTCTGCCTGAGCAAGCAAACAAAAATATACACATACAATCCTCAACGAAACTTTAAAAATAATTCAAATTAACATTTGTTGCCTAAAATTAGGCTCAAATCCTTACCAAAATTATGACATCTACGTATGTAAAAGTGATCTCATAATCTACATGAAATACTTTTACTTTTTACTCTTCTTCTACACAAACAGGTACTTCAACACATTTACTTAAGTAGATTTTTTAATGTGATACTTTTACTAGTCATTTTTTGTACACGTATCTGTACTTTTACTTGAGTAACTAAATTGGGTACTTCTTCCACCACTGCTCTAAAGTAAAAGTAAAAGTGCATGCTTTTTGTGCTGTTTCTTGTACAGATTTAAATGTCTGAAGCCTGGAATTGTTATATTTTGCGATTGTGGGTCAGTTGCATGCTTCTGCTCTCAGCCAATCACAGCACAGATCGGGCCACGTGCTGCTTTATCCGTGAGAAAACTAGCATGACCGGTATTTATGAGCTCAAAACGACCTCCCGACCCCAGTGAAACCACCTCTCCATTCGTACACACGGATCCAATGAACACACAGCTCATTGTGGCGTAAACGGGAGGCCAATCTGATACCAACACATCGCAGATTAGTGAAAACTCATGGCCGTGTAAACAAGGGCCAAGTCAAGTCCAAGTCCACTGCTTTTTTAAGTCCTTTTTTACTCAAGACAGCTGGCATTTTTCAGCAAATGTATATGCTTTTAGTAAAATGTTCTGGTAACAAATAGAAAAATGGAGGGACATGTTCTTTCAAGTCCAAGTCTTTCACTCAATTCATCAAAATACTCACTCAAGTCTGTTCCGAGTCTAATTCTCGAGGTTTGACTCCACACTTCTGTTGAGTTACATACATTAGCACAGGGTTTTCTAAAGCTCACAGTGTGCTCACATAATGGACAACTTAATGAAAATGTAGGAATCTAGAGTAGGGCTGTTCCACTTTATTTCACAGAGGGCCAGGTTTTTCAGATGGTTTTGTCCTCGAGGCCAGAAACATGTCCAACACTTTATATAAGAACGATATGTAAAACGAAAGGCTTTAACAACATCTGCAGAACTGAACCAGGACTAAACTAGGACTAAACAAAGACTAAATCAGGACTTAACCAGGACTAAACTAGGACTAAAACAGGTGTAAAACAGGACTAAACCAGTTCTAAACCAGCACTAAACCTGGACTAAACCTGGACTAAACCAGGTCGAAACTAGGACTTAACCAGGCCTAAACCAAGACTAAAGCAGGTCTAAACCAGGTTTAAACCATTGATAAACTAATACTAAAACAGGTCTAAAACAAGACTAAACCCGAACTAAACCAGGACTAAACCAGGACTAAACCAGAACTAAACTAGGACTTAACCAGGACAAAACCAGGACTAAACCAGGACTAAACCAGAACTAAACCAGGACAAAACCAGAACTAAACCAGGACTAAACCAGTAATGATAAAATATAGATAAAATATTCTCTATATTTTTTGAAGATGGTTGAGGGCCAGATCATGTCCCCTGGAGGACCTCATTTGGCCCCTGGGCCTTCAGTTGAATTGCCCTGATCTAGATCTAAATATAATATGCATTTCCAAAGTTCAATTCTCAACTTAAAAAAAATAAGTATGATGGATCTTTTTGTTAACAACAGCACGTCCATAACAGACTGTGGCCTGCAGTGTCCTTCTCAAGGACAAATCAACAGAGCTAGGCAGAGCTAGGATTGAACCATCAACCTCACTATTAGAAGACGACGTGTGACCATTTGCCCCGTCTCTGCATAAATCTTTGACAGTGTCCAAAAGTCCATCCTGAGAGGAGCCATAATGTGACTCGTCCCTGTCCCGGGACACCTCGCTCATGACAAATGGCCGATGTGGCGTCATGCAGCGAGGAGGTCAAACAGGCATTTGGGCTTTTAGCTAATGTTCTTTATTGTGTCCTCCATAAATCAGAGCCATTAACCTGGATCATTGAGACATTTTCACTTAAATGTCACCTTTGTTTAAGGCCAGAAACTGCAGCGGAATAAGAAATAAATTAAGACCAGACTCTACAGGCAAAACTCCATTTACATTTTTTGTTTCATTTCTCAACATATCGACTTTCATGTGGAAACAACAAACTTGTCCAATCTGCTCCTAAAGATGTTTTATTCTTCCATTTAATCCATAGATTTCAATGGGACATTGTGAATTCAAAGGCCGTTTTCTTAAAATGCATTTTGCTCCCTCGAGACATAAAGATCAGTCTTAAAGTAGATCCTGCACCAAACTGTACAATCTGGACTCAACAAGATTTTGACAAAAAGTACAGAAGGGTTTTTTGATATCTAATTCTAAAACTGATTTATTGAAGTTTTAAATCCAAAATATTTCGTAAAATTTGAATTTTTAGGACACTTTTCAGTCCAATCTAGTTTACATAAAAAACAAATAAGAAATCCAAAATCTCCTCAGTAATCTTTTTTTTGGAACTAATGTACAAAATGAACAATGAAATTTAAACCTGGTTTTGTCCATTTTTCAGTTTTATATGTCCCAAAATGTGCAATTTTAGACATTTTTACACATAACATGCCTTATTTCTACATGGAAACGAAAATGAAATGAAAAAGATGAAAAACTTTCTTCTTACATTTATATGATTAAACTACAGGAGAAGTTTACAATTGATATCATTAAGTTTAAGATTATTTCCTGTTCACCTGCAGAGTCTCAGTGATGGGCCTGTGATTTTTACTGTTGTTTTGATCGCTATCGAAAAGTATCGTGATATTGATCCGATACCAGTGAGTTTTGTAGAATGTAGAAACTCCTCGATTATGAAGGATTTTACCATAGCAGTTATTATGTTCTCTCCACCACCACCTGAACTGATCTAAAAATCAAATACATGTGCAGAAAATCAAGAAACGTTAATAAGTATTGATGATTTACAGTACCAACACTTTTCAACACCTCAGTCAGTGTTGATATTTATGAATATATTATTTATTTGTTAAATTTGTCTATCACTAGTTGAGATATTAATTGTTACTGAGAAAATGCTAAAAGATTTACATATTTATACAATTGTCTGCTTCATTTTTAAACAAATTTAATTCCAGTTATTTAATTTAGTAATCGAGAAAACATTTTACTGGAAAAAAGACTTGCACATTTTCAAATTACGGTAAAACCAAGAATAAGATATAAACAAATAATTCCAAGAAGAAACAAAACACAATTCAGATAAATCCTTAAATGTAGATTCAGTAAATCGTAAAAACAGTTGAATAAATGCACTTTTTACATTTCCAGGTTCTTTTGTTCCGTTCTTTTTGACCATCTGTTGTCAAATGTTTCCCAAAGGAGAGTTTAATTGTAGCTCTGAAAATGGAGCTGAGCACGAGCGCTTTTTCCAGGACAGCCATAAAACGGAAACTTTGTGTTTGCAAAGAAGGTGTTTTACATCAGAGCCGATACAAGCTTTTGTCTTGTAGAAGTCAATGTAGTTATTACTAGCTTTACTAGTTGTTTACAAAAGTACTCATTGTGGTCAATAAACGTACCACTCCCCGTCGTCACAAATACTTTTTCATATTTATGTTCTGGACTTTAGTTTAAAGGACACAGATTCTGCTACAGTAACTTTTTTGAGCTTCTAATAATGTTCTGTCATCAGAAACACACCTGGAGTAGCATTCAGTTGCATTCACGCGGTTTTGAGGAATCTTCATAAGAAAATCCTCCCTCATCCGAGTGTCAAACACACTTCCTGCAGAACTCCCTCAATCCGGGACACATTTTTAGATCGTCTACGTCATTTATCTGACAATCTTCTGCTGTTTTTAGTCTTTTAGTCCACACGATGACACACAATCATTAGTATTTAGATCTGATGGTAGCAAATGATTGAATATGTATTAGTCTGCTTCATTTTGCCTCATTCTAGAATTTTGATGACACAGCATTTTAAAAAACGTCTTTATGGCACTTTAAAATTCAGTGTATAATAATCTGAGTCTTTGTAAATTGCATGAAAAGTGTCAGTTTGGCCGTGGAATTATTCACCTCTTGTCTTCAGGGATAAAAACATGGCACTTTAAAACTGAGTGTATAAAAATATGTGGCTTTAAAAATGCTTTTAACATTCAGTATAAAAAAAATAATGCTTTGAAATTCACTGTAAAGTCTATATGGAAGGCATCCCCTGCTTGACCCCAAGGACAAAAAAAAAAAGGTTTGGGTCCTTTAATGCTTTAAAACAGCCTTGTACAGTCAGTACAGTTTAGCATGTACTATTGTTTATTGGTGCCGTCAAGCTGTCACATGAGTAATTTTTTGCACACGTATCTGTACTTTTACTTGAGTAACAGAACTGAGTACATCTTCCACCTCTGCCAGGAGAGTCCCATTGACATTAAAAACCTCTTTTCCAAGTGAGTCCCGGCCAAGAGGCGACAAAGAAAAAACAAAGAACATTAAAATTACATTAAATGACATCAACATTAAAAGTTATGTAAAACAATCTAGCCTCCAGAACCCTGCCCTGTCCCAGCAGCAGCAGCAGCAGCAGCAGCAGCAGCAGCAGCAGCAGCAGCAGCAGAGGCAGCAGTAGCAGCAGCAGCAGCAGTGAAAGCAGTAATAGTAGCAGTGGCATTATTGTCATGTCCCATCTGGGTCCTATTAGGCAGTGCTGTGCTCGGACACCTCCCGTTGCTCCAGTTGCGCTCCACACTAGGACTTTCCGCTGACACACAAACATCACCATCAGCGCTCCTTATTTCCCCTCGCTGTTCACTAACGGAGCACTTAGGGCAAGCAAGGGTTCACAAATAAGCTCCCAGGCCACAGAAGAAACATTTATACACAACAACACGGCTGTCACGAGGACACAGTTTGAAAGGGAACACCGTACAAACAGTTTTTTTTTTGTGGTAAATAATAGTTTTGAGTCTTGTTTTCCTAGTCCTGAATGTCTTTTTTTAAACAAGCACAATCAGTGACAGAAAGAATAAGAAAAACAGCAGAGGCAGCAGTTCCTCGCCTGCTTGTCAACATGGAGATGAAGAAGTTTGAAGTATAAGTGAAGGTGCTCATGTTTTTATAATTATGACTTAGTTTGGCGGGAGGGCAGCTGTGGTAAATAGCTATGATAGTTTTACATTCGTGAAGCTGCAGTTTGTAAATAAATTAGTTTAAAATTACTGGAAGATGTGCTAAAAGTGGCGACGTACCATTGAAAATACCGGGGCAGTTTACAGACGACTCACACCATTTTTCTCACAGTTTGAACGACGCCCGAGCTTCAGCTGCTGGAGCAACGGCTACACCGACCTCTTAATGTCATCAGATTGTTCAAAATGGCTAAATGAAGTGGCTAAGAACACACTTTCAATAATGAACTGACACCAAACCTAAATACTGAGGATTTTAGGTCTTTATATTACAAAATAAGCAACAATATTGAATTTCCACAGCTTCACAAAAAGTAGAATTTGTGTTAAAGTATGAAATATATGTGCAGATAAAGTGAAAAACTATTGCGGGATCAACCTTTCTGTCAGTATTTGTCCTGTAAAATCAGGATTTAACCTTCCTCAAAACGTATAGTGTCTATCATAAACTCTTTTATATAAACAAATACAATAGTTGATGTGTTTAAGCTGCTCTGAGTGGTTTTCATTCACCAAAATCACCTTCATTTTTCATATTTTGCGATATTCTCAGGTTACTCTAAGTTTCTTCAGTAAAATCACTCCAATGCCTCCATTCCGGAATTTAGAGTGTTTTTGTTTACAAATGTTTAAAGGGTCTATACTCCGAGCTCCTCCCATGTGACTGAGCTCCTCTCTTTCTCTGAGGGAGCGCCTGGCCACCCTCATTTCGACCGCCTGTGTCTGCGATCCTGTCCTTTTGGTCATTAGCGGTTGTCAGTCATCAAAACAGCCCTGGTTTTTCATCATTTGTGATAATCTGGGACTGCAGATGGAATAGAGCTTGCATAGCTACAATCTGGTGCAATCATCTTTGCCGCGGCCATAATGTCATTGTACGTGGTCCTGTTCAAACAAATCAACAATAAATCAACAAATAACAATGCATCAGAGCTAATGTATGGAGTGGTATCAGCCTTTAGAATGCAGGCCTTCTGGGGCAGGGGTTCTGGAAGGGTCTGTTGATTTTTTGAGAGCCAGTGTCTAAGAGCCAAGTTTATCCGCTCACCACACAATTCACTGCATTGTTGTCTGTTTACATTTGGCCAAATTAAAAGTCTGACTCCATCACAGAAACATATTTTACTTCTGCTGAAAACGCTTTCCAAAGTTGAATACAAAGCCGGCACAAAATAACAGCACATCTTGCAAATGTTTCACAACTCAGAGTGGCTCTGACCCTGCACCAGCGTCAACGGTAAACAGCCCAATTAGGAACACATTCTCTTGTTAAAAAACGTACAAAACACTGTTATTCTCTCCACTCCAGCTTGAACAGCAACTAAATGCAGATTGATACTTCACATCTACCCACTCCTGCCAAAAGTCAAACCCAAACTTCTCTATTTGTACTCACAATTGGTATTTTTGTAAGTCATTCCCTGCTTTTCTTTGCCCGTGGCTCCGGCTCTTAAAATGTGTTTTACTTCAACATATTGAGCACATTCATTCTAATCATTAGGGTTGCTCTCTTTGTGTCGCACAGCACAAATTTATCTAAATGAAAGCGGTATTAGCTCCATTTTGTCCTCAAGTGCAAGTAATTCTGTTTCAGTGCAGAGGCTGCCAAATGAGAAGAGAGCAGTGAGCAGTGGATGGGGCTGGCAGCAGCCTTCATTTCGTCTGCGAAAATATCGTCAAAGTTTGTCAGTGTCATATTTTAGTGGACTAAAACCAAATGAAAAGTATTCATGATGACTAAAAGTAGGGCTGGGTGATACGGTGATAAAAATTGAATCGTGAGCTGGTCCCTGTGACAATCTGCTATTTTTATGAAATCGTGGTATCGTGATTGCCTGTTTGTGTCTTTAATGCAGCTGTCTGTTCAAACACACTTTTTCTCCTGTTGTTTAGCCTCTGAAGCCTCTGAGCAGATGACTTCATTTACCTCTTAAATGCAATAATTCAGCTCAATGCACCAAAATGCAACTAAAAGCGACAAAAATGCGTCTAAAAACTACAAAGACGCAACTAAAAGTGACAAAGACTCACTTAATTACAACAAACACAACTGAATGTGACAAAAATGTGACTAAAAGCGACAGAATTATGCTTAAAATGTGAACCTGAATAGAAAATCTAATCGCAATCGCAAAACTGGTCAGAAAAATCACAATTACATGTTTTCCTAAATCGTGCAGCTCTATTAAAGTGAACACAAATCGTGATAAAATCGAAATCATTATCTGGCCCCAAGAAAATCATGATTATAATTTTTTCCCGTATCGCCCAGCCCTAACTAAAAGTATGGCTGCAATTATGTACTTTCTCATCAACTAAAACTGTGACTGAAAGTGGATAAAAATACTTTTGGCGAATAATAAAAACTCCGCATAAATTACTGAAAGGAACGACTTGATTCTGTGTTTACATGTTATGAAATGATGCAATGCAAACATAGTTCAAATAAAAACAAATATAGATTTTTCTGGTTGACTCCAGCTATCATGACCAGACCAGCGTGGTGTTTTGTTGTTTCATATCTTGTGCCGGATGCGCTCCTCATCCTTCCTCAGAAGAGAGTCACGAGATGTTGCGGTGACATCTCAGAAATGAAATATTATATACGAAATCCCATGTCTGTCATGCGACAAAACATAAAGCATTCGTAAGAAAGAGCACATATCAAAATGTGAGAAGGAGACAACGGGGACAAGCACGAGAGCCGCTCAGAAAAAACAGAACAAGAAAACCTCACATCTGCTCTGACGGATCATTGCAGAAGAGAAACACATCATGGACTGAGATAAAGCAGAAATAATTAGGACAGAGGATATTAAACTCAAACGCTGGACTGAGGAGGCCATTGAGATCAGGAAAAGCGCCCATAGGACAGTTTACAGAGACAAGGGGCCCATCAGCGCTCAAGGACCTGGGATGCCTTCTAGTGCAGACCTTCCCAAACATGTGAAACAACAAAATACTGCACAGGTCTGCGAAAAAGAAAGCTTGATTCATATTAAATTGGAAGACCAAACTAACTATTTTTTTTTAAATTAGCGTATGATTTTCTAAAGTCTAAGACACTAATTCAAATTTACACTAGATGAAACTACTGTCTGATATTGATACTATATTACTGATACTGATCTACTGTTATTAAGTGATCCAAATGAAAGAAGTCCAGACGAGGTAGATATAGTATACTGGATCCGGGACACATTGTCTGCGGATTTGCAGACGCCGCGATGAAGAAGCACAGAAGAAACCACCAGTATATATGTCTATGCAAAACAGAGTAAAAGTGGGCGTACATAATAGGTTGCTAAGAATATAACAGTACAAAAACACACACAAATCAAAGAAGCCCTTGCGTGCCATGTTGGACGTAAATGAGTGTGGGGGAACCTAAAATACCTCAAAGGGTAGCTGAGGACGACACCATAGGGTCACACCATATGTGAAGCCAGATATGGATGACCTTTGCTCCCAAAGAAGAGCGTTTCCCTATTATGGACTAAAACATGCTTACATCTACTGATATTGCTACGCTCCATTTGTCCTCGGAGTGATGTTTTCTCTGAGTTTTAATGTTGTGGGGAAAACAATTAACATTATATTGAGGTAACGACCCATGCAAGTAATACAAACTGTGCTCAAATTGTTATTACTCAAGCGTCATTCAAGAGTGTATTTTTTCTTTTGTTGACATTAGCTCTGTTTAGATGTTAGCAACATTAGCACAGAAGAGCATTTATAGCTGCAGAGGCTCAGTACAGGAGCAGCTTCACACACAGCAAACACAGAAACTAGGGACGGGACAGTAAAATATCTATATTTTAATGTCTGCATTTTGGACGGTTACCATTCCCGTAACGCAAGGCACAACCGGTGTCCAGAAGTAGCTGAATACATGCACCGAAAATACATATTCAGAATACTAATTTTGGTGCAGTTACTCTTTCTTTTGGCTGTGTTCAGAATACAGTTACTTTTCTAAAATCATAGAAATGCATTTTGGTATTTGGTCACGAAATGTGGGCTTTGAACTCGACTGCATTAGTGAGAAAAATAGAAAATACAATTCTTACAGCGAGTGCACGTGGAATTGATAAAAGTTTGCCTATCTGATAAATAAAGGCATAACAAAGGGTGAAACAAGACTATAATATTTAAACCAATGTGAAAGTGGGGTGCTTCTGCCTCCCAATAAGGAGATCGTGGGTTCTAATCCCGGACCACCCCAACATCACACGATCTCTCTGGTGGAGTCTGCATGTCCTCCTTGTGTTACCGTGGGTTCTCTCCGGGTTCTCCGGCTCCTCCCACCGTCCAAACACATGACTGTGTTCAGGTTAATTGAGAACTCTAAATTGCCCGTAGTGGATGAATTTGAGAGTGAATGGTTGTCTGTCCTTGTCCGTGTCTCTGTGTTTGCTGCGACAAGTTGGCCACTGTCCAGGGTGTACCCCGCCTAAGGCCCAAAGTCACTGGGATAGGCCCCAGTCACCCGCGACCCCGGAAATTGGAATAAGCGGTAGAAAATGAATGAATGAATTACTGTGAAAGTATTCAAAGTATTCAGAATACAGTACTCTGATTAGACCAAGTAACGGATTATGTTTTACTGCAAGTATTATTCACTAAATAGATCTTTATGGTATTCTTCCCAACACAGGGCACAGCCATGTTGGATTATCAAAGAGGGGGTCTTTTATCAGAGTTTCTGAGTTTCTGAGGCTGTTCCGGTGCAAATTTGAGCGCACCATATACTTCTATTCATCTGAAGAATATTCACAATAATATATTATCAAACTTGCACGTTCTAATCACATTTTACTTTTGTTTATGCACTTAAATCCTTCTCATTCACATGCCCCTCAAGGTCCCGTTTAAGTGGCAGAAACAAGCCGCTTTCCTCTGCTTCCGTTGCCTCATATTGTCCCTGGAGCTATTGTCTCGCTTAAATGCATTTTCGGTCTCCATTCTGCCATATAAAGTGCTTTCTTTGTGGTTTCTTCAATAGCGCGGAGCTAGTTTGACGGCTTCACGGCGGGGGAGATAAAGGACATTTTCCCTTGGCCCACAACAGCTAATTTCCTCAACCCACAAAGTCTGAAATGAAACGTCTGAAGCACGTCAGTCAGGAAAAGTGTAATTGATCTGCCACGCTTTCAGACGGCCGCTGTGCCAGACAACGCAGCGACAATAACGTTTGCTTCAATTCTAAACCTGTCACAAATCCTACCGAATAAACAAAACAGCATACTACTGTAAAGCTGCACTTCTCTGACGCGAGCGTGAATGACAGTGCTGACAGCCTCTGTTCTCGGCTCTTATGGAGTTTGCAGTGATGCACCGACCGAGTATAGCACTGGCTTCTTAAATTAGATGTAAAAACAGCCTCGCACGCGTCGATATCGGGCTTAAGTATTAGAGTAAATATCCTTCGTCAGCAACTGCAAAACAGCTCCTTCTTTTCTACGGCTCTCGTAAAAATAGCACACAAAGAGCTGCAGCCCCGCCGGAGGTTGCCAGGGTTAAATAACAGAAAATTACCCGTAAGAATAAGAGAAGTTACAAGCCAGTGGAGTATAGGGTGCACCAGCGGGTTGTTAAAAAATACGGTTTCGTAATCAATGAGAAATCGCCACTGATTCAGACAGAAAAAGTGCTTGGCCGCTAGAATGAAGAGGCTACTATTATAGATTAACAGATAAGACTCCAATGAGAAAACAATAATGTAATAAAACATAAAAATAAATATGTAATACATATAAATAATACCATTGTTAAGACCATAGTAGTCTTGATTGAAATGATAAAAGTCAAGATGTGATCAGAAAAAAGTGCAAAGTAAATACAGTCGGCTGAATCCCGATACATAACGCCAACCAATATAACTATATATACATTTATTTATTTTTTTGAAAGTTATAACTAGGGCTGAAATGATTAGTTCAGTAAACTGAGTTATTAAATTACAAAAAAGCTTTGATATAGGCCTGGGTGATAAGGCTAAAAATGGTCACGATTTTCTTGGGGCCAGATCATGATTTTGAATTCATCACGATTCATGTTCACTTTGTATTTTTCTATTGTCTATAATAGAGCGGCACGATTTAGGAAAAATATCCAATTGTGATTTTTCTGTGTGCTATTGCGATTAGATTTGCAATTCATGTCTTAATAATAGGATTATGTGCAAGTTCACATTTTAAATACAAATCGCTTTTAGTCACGTTTTTGTCACGTTCAGTTGTGTTTGTCGTATTTAAACACGTCTTTGTCACTTTTAGTCATGTTTTGGTGCACTGAGGCACGTTTGTAGGCGCTTTTTTGCTACTTTTGAACGCATTTTCAGTTTTGGTCGCGGTTTTGTTGCTTGTTTCAGAACATGTTTGTACAAATCCAAACTACAGTGTTGGCAGTTTTTATTCAAATCAAACCAAGACATTTTGTTGTTGTTGTGGAAGAAATTATTGCACTTCAAAAATTGCAGCCTTTGTGATTTGCTAATTGCAGCCATTAAAATTGTGATTTTGTGTTGATTAGGTTTAATTGTGCAGCACTGGTCTTTAAGAGGTAAATAAATTCATCTGCTCAGAGGCTTCAGAGGCTAAACAACAGGAGAAAAAGTGTGTTTGAACAGACAGCTGCATTAAAGAGACAAACAGTGAATCACGATACAACGATTTCACAAAAATAACAGATTGTCACAGGGACCAGCTCATGATTAAATTTTTATTAAATTCTGATTATTATTTTATTGCCTTGAAGACTGAATTAATGTTTAATTAAAACTGCATGAATCTGTGGCACACGGCGCACACAGAACCACTTGTGGACCTTGTTTCCGTGCGGCGTCTGCAGCGACTAAAGCACAACAGAAGAGAAAGCGCTCTGTTTTTCAGCTCACGGGTGTGGCAGAGTTGTGTTGTGTGTGAAAGTGGCACGGAGGCCCGAGATGATGAAACAGAAGGTCCACTACGAGGGGCGAAGACACAGAGGCCAAAGTGAACGGAGCTAACGCTGCACTACGAGCCACGGAGCACCGCCTCAAAGCACACACTGACCTCACACAACATTACGTTTTACAAACACCTGAAGAAGTTTAATCATTCTTGTCTGAAGTGATATGACATGAAACATCCATCAATCTGTAGCTCCTGTAACTGTTGTTTCAGTTTAATCTGGCCTATTTACAATACAGTCGGTTGAAAGTTAGACATTTTTTAAGATTCAGAACAGAACAGAAAAATGAATACAATGTTGTTTTTGTCTTTCTTTCCTTTTAACTTTGCAAGGACGAGTTCCTCTCCTTTCCATGGCTTCAATACTCCATTCAGAACATGTTTCAAATGAAATGAATGATATGAGCGAGATGAAGAGAGAACAGACCCAGGTGAAAATAAGAAGCAAAAAGCAGACATAAACAGAGAATCATTCTTTTTCACTGTGATAAACCGCCATATTTCCAGGGATGATAACTTTATATGTTGAGCAGGCAGACTTGGCATGACAAAGCTAGATTACATTAGTCATTATGCAAGTCATTTCCCGTTTAAAAGGCACATGGCACTCTTCTCAAGTCCAAAAATATTATATTTCCAGGCCATAATGCATATAACGCTATGCTAACCCAGTGCATTACATAAAGAGAGGTTATGTGACAAAATTGGTTCTTTGTCCCTTTATTCACCTTTAATTTCAAAATCTGTTCATTTACAATCATCTGTCATATCCAACTAAACTGCTTAACATAACTATCCCGGGTTTGTTTTTGTTTAGTCTTTGTTTAGTTATTTTAAAGGAAAAATATTCTGCATGTTTCATATTGCTGTTAGCCTTTAAACATTAAACCCTTAAATTTGCCATCTCATGTTTGAAACAAAAAAGTTTCTTATTCATTCTATGACCTGTGTTATCAGTCACTATGAAATTACACTGGAGTGCATCCAGCCAGCAGATGGAAGCGTTGCAATGTATAATCCTGTGAAGTTAGCGCTAAAAAGAAGTTATAATGCGGATTTTCTGCAGCAGTTATCGTGTTTAGAGGCAGAAATGCTCAGAACAATTTTAGCGATGATTTAAGGACTAAAAACAGGAAGATTCTCAGGTAAGTGACGTAGATGATCTGAAAATATGTCCCGGATAGCAGGAGTTTGCAGGAAGTGTGTTTGATGTTCGGGGGAAGATTTTCAGATAAACATTCCTCAGAACAGCGTGACTGCGACGGAACATTATTAGAACATTAGAAGCTCAAAAAAGAATATGTGTCCTTCAGGTTAATTATCTCACAACACTTCTTCTAAATAGGTTTATTGGTCTAAATCATGGATGTATTAAAAGAACTGGATAAGGTACGCCCCCTCTGTCTGTGGTCCCAGATTGATTAGTGGCCGTGCGAGGTACTGCAGCCTCTTGGAACCAGCCTTTTTCTAAAATTGCTCATTATAATTACAGACATTACTGAATTATTATCGGTATTTAAATAAAATAGAAGGAAATGTTCTTTTCTACCGTTTCTAAAATCACCGAAATTACCGTTTTTATATGAAGTGGGGGATTGTCGTCACGTGGCGCAAAGATGATAAAGCAAAGATGGCAGCCTCTGTATCAGGAAGTAAAACAAAGATGTCAGCCATTTTGGATTCATCTTCCAGGTTTTATTATAGTTCTATGGCCTAAATACGTACATTTCAGATTCATTCACACTTACCTGTCTCACCACATGGTCTGGTCAGAGAGGAGGCCTCAGGGTGGGGTTATGGGCCGGACCACGTGGACAGGAAAACTGTTGGGAGTTTTAATTGTTTGCAGTTTGTGTGTGTGTGTGTTCTAATGCGTGTTTACAGTTTATGCCAATATTTTAAATGTTTTGGGGATATGGATTCATGTAGACCAGTGAATGCACCCTTGCTGTTGTACCCTCTGCGTCGCCCGTCACCTCTGCTCAGATAGTGAACTTTCCCAGGGGAGAGGCCTTGGTGCATAAAGGAGTCAGCGGAAACCATTCAGGGGAACATCATTGTCTCCTGGTACCTGTGTTTGTTTGTTTTTAACTTTCTGTTGCTTTTGATTTTAGTTAAGCACAGTTAATTTTTGTAAATATGTATTATTTTGCCACAATACCACAGTTTAATAAATTGGTGGAAAAGGGATGTTTTTGAGTCTGCCTTTTACTTGTGACCACTTTGGCCAGCTTCCCCACAGGTTAAAACACAGCGCAGAGGCTTAAACCGAACTGCTGGGACTGACCTTGTGATTAAAAAGTATAATTCAGGAATTATTTGATGCTTTGTGCCGTCCGCCATTAAAAGAACAGTTCCAAAGCGCTCCTAGGCGAACCAGCCTGAGGACCAGAGCGAACGTGGCGAAAACTACACCATTCACACCCATTTATCATTACGTATTACCCAAATATTAGCCTAATATAGATCTGCAAATGACTGCAGTAAAACATTCCATACAAATGAGTGTGCAACATGACAACATTGGCACAAACATATTAAATTATTGTGAGTCTGTTCGCTCTAGATAACATTCAGCCTTCGCTCGTCCGTAGAAAGGTCACTCTTCCCCTGTCTGCTCCTGCTGCTAGCAAAACCAAGCTCTGCCCAAACAAGCTGTGCGCAAACTTCAAATGCTTTATTAGCCACGGTCCACGGGGAGCAGCTTAACACAGCCAATTAAAATCACATAAAGGTGAAAGATGCGTGGACCCGGCAAAATAACATCAGCCGGTCTTTTTGAACAAACAAGGATAAGGGGTGGAGATGAAGGGGGGACGGGTGAGGCGGGGGCTGGTCTCACCGTCCTGATGTGAGGGGGGATTTGACGAGGGGAGACCGGCCCCTCACGGCGCAGGACATATGGTGCACGTATAGTATAATGCGGCATTTATAGAGCCATTAAAAGTAGGTAAACAAGTGCGTTCTAAATTCAGATTGGATGCAAAAAGAAAGTTGAAGATGGTGCGTTTCAGGTGAGAAATTGGGATGCAGAATATCATGAAAACATTTATGTTGGATATCTGATTTAGTATTTGAGTAAACACAATTTTACTGAAAATACAAAGACTTTTTTGGAGTTAAAGGGGCTGCACCTATTTTCTTAATGCAATAACACAAAGTCTCCCAGTTTCCCCACTAAATACACTGTACAAGAAGCTCTTAAAGTCAATGAGACCATGTTGCGCTGACTGCATTTTATTTTACAGTGTTTTATTCTCGGGGTGCTGTAAGTATGCTAATGTTTGTTAGCCCTGACAGTGACATAGTTGTGAAAAAGTGTTTATACTCATCGCGGTGAATATTTAGGATGCTGGGAAAGCAGTTCAAAATGGTGTTTTTCATGGTTTAAGGTGAAAATCATTTACAGCACCTTAAAAGGTTTAGAAATAGATATCAAATCTTTCTGTTTGGTCCGTCAAAAATCATCGAGTACAAGCCTTTGAAGTTACAATGAACCATTTAAATCTATGGATGCAAAGGATTCAATAAATGAGTGCTCATTTACGGATCTCATTCAGGAAAGCTTATGTGGACACTGAGTAAGTTATAATATATAAATGTAGACTAGAGTGATCGTGGGTACTGTTGCCATGGCAATCGCAGCGGCCATCTTGTGCGTGGAGAAAGTATTGTAAAAACAGGGCATATATATAATGAAATAATGGATGAAAGAGTTTAAATTCACCTGTGTCTGTCAGGACATTTTCCTCTGAATTGTGATTGTGAATAATCACTAAAAACACCGCACTGGGCTTTATTTTGTGCAGAACTAAACTCTGTTTGTCACCGCACCATGACAGATCATTATTCTGTTTGCTTTGCTATTATATTCCTTTGTTCTATAAAAGAAGAATTTATAACCTTAAGATTTGTGTACTTTACACACACAAAAAAGAACAACAAAGAAAAAAGTGAACAAAAAATTCCATGGACTACCTGATAAACTTCTGGTTATATCAAAAATATGTTGATCAATATATAGTGTTAGAATAGTTGTGAATTGACATTTAGTTTAGTATTTAGCATCTCAAAATCTCCATTGATTTAACATTGGGCTAACTGTAAATTATTTTATGTGTGATGTCAGCTCAATTATTAAGAAAGTGTTTAAGAAAAAAATATGATTAAAAAGTCCAACTCCCTATAGACCCTTTAAAATGTGTGTTATCAAAATTCCAGAATGGAGGCGACTAGAGGTAAAATTAAGTTTACTGTAAATGTTTCAATGATTCTCTCACATTAGATCTAAATTGTACTGGTTTAAAAAAAAAGCAACACGTTTGAATTTCCAGAGTAGAAAGGTCAGTTAGTTTGCTTTTATATAATAAATGATGGACAAAATACAAATTTCTAGTCTTAAAATTGTATTTTAGCTTAAAATATTTAACTTATGATATATTATCTATCTCTAGATAAAATGAAAAATGATTGTGGGTTCAACATTCCTGTGAGTATTTTTCCAGTAAAAACCCATAAATCTGGATTGATCCTTCATCAAAAATGCAAAGAGTTTATCATAATTTCCTTCAACATAATGTAAAATACAATAATACATGTGTTTAAAGCAGCTCTGATGTCACTCAAGTGTCCAAAATCATCGTAATTTTTCATATTTTGTGAAATTATGAGTTCAATCCCAGTTTCTCCAGTGAAATCACATTATGTTGCACTTCACTTTTGCCTCCATTCCGAGTTTAAAATGTTTTTGTTTACAAACTTTTAAAGGGTCTATTAGTTTGTTCTTCAGTAAAATTTTCCAACACAACATGGCGCTGGAACTGGATATTAGTCTCTATAGGTTACCATGGCAACAACCTCTCTAGTTTCTATTATACCCCAGAAACATTACACAGTCCACCTCTAAACACAGACCAAATGTTCGCCAACAAGCTCCGTCCCAAAACGAGAAAAGGATGTGACTTCTTAATGCGCCGCTGACATTTCCGCTTATGCTGAAGTCATGTATGAACAAATAAGGATAAAGTGCTTCCCATCTGGAGGCTGCCACCTTCTCACGGCAGCACACCGAAGCCGCATTAGCGAGATGATGACGGATGGCTCCCCGCGGTGCAGGACATATGGGCGGGAGGGGCCAGAATCGTCGCCAGGCACCCAAGGGAGCGCCGCGTCTCCCACTGGGTGTCACGCGGAGCCTCAGAGGAAGTCTCAGATACGCTGTCAGAGAAAGAGCTCCGGGTTTCTTGTTCATTATAGGAAACGGGAGACGGTTAACTGCACTGTCTCTCTCCTCACTTCTTCTTCTTCTCGCTTCGCTTCTCTGTGCTGGGAGTCATCCGAGGAGACTGCATCAGTCTTCCAGAGCCTTATGCAAACAGTTCAAACATTTTAACGAGACGTACCTGTGAAACCGAGTCACAGAAACATGCGAAATAAACAGCTGAAAGCGAATGAGTCAGGAACAAAGTGCATGTAAGGTTTGTCCTTTAAACACGATCCTAAACATACTTAAAGGTCCCATAACATGCAAAATCGACTTTTCAGAGGTTTTAACCTTCCTACAGTGCTATTTGGGCCTCGTATGTTGTGCCCAAAGTGTTTTTTGATTGATTCCCGCATGTTTTCACTAGAGAACTGTCTTTTCCGTCCCCCTCGGCTGAGCAGCAGACGGGGGCTCCTCACTAAGATGATGCCCTTCACAAGGATGACGCTGTGTTTAAGCCACGCCTCCGGGAAGCGCGCAGCCGCAGAATAAAAACACCTAATGCTAATGCTACACAGTAATTACACGATGGATACGACAGATAGAAGAGTTAGCTTGTTATTTACCAAACGGCAACGTCCGTCGTCGAGGTCCTGGAGCACGTCAAACTCCAGGTCAGATCCAGGATGTAGGACTCAACACGACGCACCGTCAGGACGGAGAAAAGGTTTATTCCCGTGTTTGTGTATCGCTGTTTACCGGAGCACACGGCGCATGCGCACTATCTCCGCTCTAGGCTTCGTCACGAGATGGGCGGGGGAGGCATGCGGGTTGGGAGGGGGAGGCAGCCTGCTCTCTGTTCGGGGGGGTCAGATCTCAGAGTGAGCCTTTTGCTTTTGCAAGGAGGGGGGCCAGTCCAAGAAATGGGTGTTTTTTGGAAACTGTTATGGATATTGCACAACGCAAAAATGTATCAACAAAGCCCTTAGAACAGACTGTGTAAAGGGCAAAATAGCAGAATATGGGACCTTTAAACCAAGGTCTAATCTACTGAAAACCATATCTCGAATTAACATTCCTCCTCCTTCCGGCAAAGTCATTTCCGGTCCAGTTTGTAGCCGCCCCGCTGATGTGTTTTGCTTCAAAATCTCCACTATGTCAGGCCTTTCAGACGCCTTTGGGACCTGCCAAAAATGACATTGAATAATGTCCATAGACTTGTGGATTCCCTCTCTCCTGCTCCCTTGAGTGAGCGAGAAAAGGGATTTAAATTGCACATTTCCAGCTACGTCCACAACTACGAGGGTAACACTTTTAAGCAACATAGAAATCTAACCTTAATTAATAACCTGTTTTCACTAACACAACTAACACTTACTTATTTTATGTACGTTCTCGAGAGCTTGTGCGCTGTTAACATAAAGTATCCTGGTGAGAAAAGCAGCGGAGTGCCAGACTGGAAATAACTGGAAATAACTTTGCCAGAAAGAAGAGCAACTGTCGATTCAGACGTTTACAACATCAGGGGTTGAGTTAGAGCTCCATCTACTGGCAGCAGAGGGAATTATAAAGGGGAGGTAAACAAACCTAGCTTGCCGTTGACTTGAAAATTTAAGCAAACAGTTGCAATGAACGTGATTGGAGGAATAAATGCTCAGAACAAGTCTGACAGTGATTTATGGATGTAAAAAGAGCTACAGAATCTACGAAATCGCAAAACTGAGAAATTTTTCACCAACATTTATCTGGGGCTCAGAGGGAGATAATTTATCAAACAAGTGTTAATGAAGCTAAATTCAGCTCCAAGTGTGATGAGGAAATAATGTCATAACACGGTTAAAAGCTCCAAAAAGTCAATCTTACATCATTTTAAAGTGCGTATGACAGGTTTTTATTATTTTCTAATTTTAACTTTTCAGTGTATTAACACGAGCTCTTGAGTGACGTCTCCGCAGCGAATCAAAAAGCGTTTAAAAGAAGCGGACCTGGCGCCAGCCTGAGCCCCGATGCCGGTCACAGCAGCCAAGATGGAGGCCCGACACCACAGCGGCGACGTGGACACCATGTCGGAGAGAATGGAGAAGTGAGTGGAGCTAGCGCCGTGCTAACGGGGAGCTAACGCTACATGTGGGGTTAGATTGAACGGGAAGCTAACACTGCGGCTGTAAACATGGAAATGTGGATAAAAACACGATGACAGTAACAGTTATGTTGTCTTACAGCATTAATAGAAGAATGTTATAGAGCACTTATAATAACCAAAACATTCGAAATTATAGCGTGGAGCAAACGTTTCAATGGAGCATGAGGAGATTCACTGGAGAGACTCGGATTAACCTCAGAATATCACAAATTATATTCACCTTATTCTGCCCCGCCCACTTTTGCCGTTTTTTGCACTTTTGTTGTAAACGCACTTCCATTTGACGAGAACTCCGTTAAAGCTAATGATGAACGAGGGAAAAGTCTGACGCTAAAATGTTACATAAAGTAGATTGATTTGTGTAAAATGTTTAATGAACACGAGCAACAACGCAACGATTTCCTGAAAACGTCTTTTTAGTCGAGTAGAACTTATTTTCTGTTGAGCTCGTCTGCTCCATGTAACTAATAACAGAAACAAGACGGCGGCGCGTACACAACTTCAGGAATAAAGTGATTAAAATTCAGTTGTTTTTTTCGAAATAAATGCACTCAGATCAGGCCTATACTGGGAGAAAAAATCGGCCAAAAATGTTCTGGCTTTAGTGTATTGAACGATAAATCGATGAAGTAATTATCGTGACAGACATAAACAGAGGGACGTTTGTGTTTCTGGTTTGGTTTCATTTTGTGCCTTGTGTTTCAGGTCTTTGTGTGTGGACAACGAGGACACTCAGGACACTCAGGACACCGAGGATCAGCTGGAGACTTACAACAGGTAAAGGTCACTTCAGCCATCGACAAGTCCGCAATTGTTTCTATAGCACTTTGAGAAAAAATATTGACATTTGTATTTTATAATACTGCAATCATCAAATGATTTTTGAGTCCATATCTAGTCCACATAATAATGATCAAAATACAAGGGCTGTAGTTCGGTCTGTGCGATATGGTGATAGAAATGGAATGTTGAGCTGGTCCCTGTGACAATCTGTAACTTTTGTGAAATGTTGTTTTCATGATTGACTGTTTGTGTCTTTAAGCTGTCTGTTCAAACACACTTTTTCTCCTGTTGTTTAGCCTTTGAGCAGATGACTTTATTTACCTCTTAAAGGCCAGAGCTGCACGATTCAACCAAATCCACACTAAATCACAATTTTAATGGATGCAATTAGCAAATCAAAAAGACTGCAATAATTTCTTCCTCAAACGACAAAATGTTTTGCTTTGATTTGAATAAAAACTGCTAACGCTGTAGTTTGGATTTGTACAAACAGTGCGACCAAAAGTGATAAAAATGTGTTCAAAAGCGACATAAACGCGACTAAAAATGACAAATGCTGACAAAGACGCGCTTAAATATGACAAACACAACTGCGCGTGACTAAAAAGCGACTAAATTGGGAATTTGAACTGAATCTTTAAAACATAAATCCCAAAGGCACTGATCAGAAAAATCATGTAGATATTTTTCCTAAACGGTGCAGCTCTATTAAAGACGATAGAAAAATACAAAGTGAACATGAAACTTGATCAAATCGAAATCATGATCTGGACCCAAGAAAAAGTTTTGCCGTATCGACCAGCTGTAGCTAAAGCCGACTAAATGAAGTATTCTCACTGCAGGTATCTAACCAAAACTACACTCAAAACAACAACTGCACAAAAGTTAATACAAAAATAATGATTTACAGGCGAGGCGTGGATACGACTGGACACTCAACAGCCCAAAGAGAAAAGGCCCCGATACACCACACAGGTCAGGATCATACTGAAGGACTGCTTTGGCGTCTTGTGTTTTAGAACTGAAAATAATGTTTATAATGAAAAGCACATTAGAGCGGCAACAGGTTAATCGATTAATCGCATCTATTTGCTAACTGGTCTACACAGACTCCAAAACATGTCATGAGCTGAGAGAAGGAGAGAAGACAAACCACAGATCACACATGAATTACAGGAGAATATGCACATTTTGTGTTTTTATTAAAACACTGTATTGAGTAAATATTTTACAGCAGGGCGTCTCCAAACAGCTTCACTTAAGGTGTAATTTAGTCAAAATCTCATTCACAAACCTTTCGCATTCTAAATAAGTAATCAATTAATCCAAAAAAATATTGCTAGACTGATTTAAATATAGATTATAGTTCTACACCAATCAGACAGCTGTTTGTGGAGAAAAGTTGACAAATATGTTGCAAATTACAGGAAGTAAGCTAACTGATGACATCACACTAGGGAGACAAAAGGTCATGTTTTTCATTTCACTTACACAAAATAAACCACTTTTCTGACCCTTTTAACATCGATTCAACAAAATAAAGGTGTTCACATGTATTTTTCTTTGTCAAATAAAAAAAATATGTGACCTTAGATGAGTTTTTGGTGCACTGTACAGGATGCTTTCTTAATAATCTCCCAGTGTGATCATTTACAACCAGGAAGTAAAATTAAAAACCTAAAATAAATAGCCAAACTGGGGTAAAAACTAAACAAAAAAAGTTTTGCTATTATTTTTGTTTAAAGGTGCACTATGTAATTTTTCAGGGTCCGTCACCTGATTGTCTCATGAAAATGTTATCGATTTGCCGAGAATGTTACACGGTCTGGTTTACTTTACACATATCAATCTTTTATTTTTGCTAAGCTTCATGCTGCCTTGCAGAACATTCCAGGCAGAACATGGACAGAAGCCATTTTGACTGGTTTGGAGCGGGTTGGTAAATTAGTTGTACTGATCTGGGACCGTGGGAGGTCCAGCTCCCCAAGCGCTCTGACTCGCTTTTGACTCCTGGAAGACTTTTGAACACGATGATTGGACAAGAGAGAACACAGACTCAGGCAAAGAGCAGATGGAAACAGAAAAGAATCATTTCTATCCAACTTGACTTCATTTTTGTGATAATTCTCTATGTTTTCAGTGATTGTTGCTTTATGTTGAGCTGACAGACTGAAACAAAACTAGTGCAAGTTAGCATCAGCCATTTATTAACGAACACTTGCTTTAACACCAAAAATTTTAGATTTCCGATGCGTAATGCACTATCCAAAACCCAATACATGACATAAAGCAACGTTAAAATGTGGTGTAGAGACGCGAGGAGAGGAAATAAAGGCAGAAAAAGCTGACCATAAAACAGAAGTAGTCCCCTTTACTCCCCTACTTTAGCCACGTCTCACAGCAACACAAACTTGGAATTCCTAAATCTATTTTCAGGAATTACTGATATTGATAGAGCTGCATGGGTGATATGGCAACAAATTATTATCACGATTTTTGGGGGGGCCAGATTATGATTTCGATTTCATCACAATACATGTTCACTTTGTATTTTTCTATTGCCTTTAATAGGAAAAGTATCAAATTGTGATTTTTCTGACCAGTGCGATTGTGATTAGATTTGAGATTTATGTTTTTAATAATAGGATTCTGTTCAAATTCACATTGTAAACACAAATTTGTCACCTTCAGACACGTTTTTGTCAAGTTTAGTTGTGTTTGTGATATTTAAACATGTCTATGTCACTGTTAGTCATGTCTTTGTTGTTTTTAGTTGCGTTTGTAGGCGCTTTTTGTCATTTTTGAACACATTTATACTTTTGTTGCTTGTTTCAGAACACGCACAAATCCAAACTACGGTGTTAGCAGTTTTTAGTCAAATCAAAGCCAGACATTTTGTTATTTGTGGAAGAAATTATTGCACTTCAAAAATAGCAGCCTTTGCGATTTGCTAATTGCATCCATTAAAATTGTGATTTTAAAACCCTTAATTTAATTTGATGGACGTTGCTGCACATGTGGCTGACTCCTTCGACCCTGGACGTGCACATGGCCAGGCTTTCCAGATCAATCAAATACACAAAATGGAAATGTCTCATATTGTGTGTCTCCAAGCAGCCCATATTAAAAGTATTGTGTAAAAAAGCATTTTCCTTAGAAAGCTAATTGTTCCACAGATTAAAAAGTCCGAGCTGTAAATAAACAATTATGTCTCATCACATTCAGACTACAGCTGTCATTCTGCAATTTCATACAATGTGATGTTTCAAGTTTATATCATAGTCATAGGTGTTTGTCATCTTTTCCCCGTTCTGATTAGCAAAAAAAAAACATGGAAAAGAGGTTTTATTTTTCAAAATCGAAGTCAGTATCGTGATCCATGTAAACGTTTGACGCGTACATGTTAATATGCCTGCATTTAGACTTAAACATGATCCTACTCTCTGTCTCACCGCTGTACCACTTCAGAATGTGCTGTTCAGCGCTCACATTTTAGTCCGTATGAACATGAACTTTGCAGCAGGAGGTTGTTGATTGTTATTGGCATTAATCAGACAGGCATAACAAGCTTCCAGTCACGTCTCCACATGCAGGTAACTCTCTCTCGCTCTCTCTCTCGTAAACGACTCACTCGATATGTCAAAGATTTCAAACCTGTTCACTTAATGCCACTATGAGCCTAATGAGACACAAGGGGACCAGCAGATATGCTAATCCGCTCCAGGCTGAATCAAAAGTTATGCCGAATCAATGAAGAATATTTGTAAAAGTTGGAAAATTCTAATTATAATGAGGTGAACAGAGGGTGGACTGCTAAAAGGTGAAGCCTCTACAGATTTGAACATACCGCCGCAGTAGGAGCGGATTATGGTCTGGTTTAAAGGTGTTCTGCGTAACATTTCAGGTGGAACGTACACAGCCTGTTATCGTGTTCAATAGTACAGCTTTAAACACATCTATCTTACTGGAAACAAGCAACTTTGGATGCTTGACGTGATGTCCATTTCTATAATGTCTATAAACGTTTAAAGACATTTACTAAAATTGTACGTTTATCTGTATAATAATTAATATATATTTCAGAAGTTAATCCAAAGTGTGTCCAGTGGCGTGACATGAAAAATCACACATTTAAAACGGCAGTTACACAAAAACAGACGGAGCTCATCTGATACTTGTGTCTGAAGACGTCTCACAGAAACCAAAATGTGTCAATGTAAATGTAAAATGTAAAAGGGACATCAGTAACTAAATAATATTGTAGTGTTACCGTTATTGTGATAATTTTATATTATAATTATCATTCATGATGTGACAACAGTAACATTGACCAATCGATCACCTTTTCTCTAGTATGAGCTTCATGAAATCAAACTTTATGAACGATTAAAGTCAAGTTAAGGTGACAACCAACAGATAAAAGCACTCCCCTTAGAAGTTTACTTTTTGTGAGCAAAGACTGAACTGAAATTTGTCATTTTTGCCTCTTACAATTCTCGCAATAGTGAAATTTTAAATCTTATCTTATCGGTCTTATGTGGTGACCTGAATAATCAGGATCATCGATTAACCGAATCATCTTGACATCCTTTATGTAAATGCATCTAAGTATTCTTAATGCTGTGTACACTTTGTGATTTTTTTACACATATTTTAATCACAAGACAATTTCAAAATATTACAGAACTTCGACACCTCCATCCGTCGTGTTGTGTCCGTAGTGTACAGGACGTTACGAGCTACAATCACCAGCTCACGATGAGATCACGACTGATCGTACGACCTCAGGGATTTCAGACATGTTTGATATTTGTTGAGAGTCGTTGGGTCTGAGCACTGCTGATGCTGAGTGATAGCTGAAGACGAGTGAAAGCAACAAGCGAGAAAGCCAGAAAAGTTTAACGGCCAAAGCCTTTGACGTTAAACAAAGTAGTGCTAAACAGGCCTGTAGTCGACAAAAGAAAGTCTTGGTCGAATAAAGACCTGCCCTAGAGACTGATTAATCGACAAACAGGGGGTATGGGAACAATATATCAAAACTATATGAAGTATTTCCATGTATCTAACCCAAACGAGATTCAAAAGACCGCAACTGCAAAGGAAGTTATGCAAAAACAATCAAGTGCAAAGAAACTGTATATTCATTATGTTGGACTCCAAAATCTTCATCTAACTCACTCCATATCTTCTTGTTTTTGACAAATAAATCCTTTAAATCTAAAATCTAAATAAAATAATGAGTCGACTAATAAAAATGTTGGTTGACTAAGACACCATCGACTGATTAATCGACTGAACGACTAAAGGTATGTTAATGGTTTCTATTATGTTTTGAAGACATACTTGACAAGCAATGAAGTGTAAAAAGCCCAGATGAATGAAACTGGCATGAGAAGCAAGAACTCATTTTATCTTTGAGACAGGGAACTTTATCCGTTCGTGCCACCAGTGACTGAATCATGCACTCATAACTCAACTTTGATTGTCTACAAAACTATTACATCACATCATCTATATCTTCTCAACTTTGCACGTTAGAGAAAACGACATTACGGCGTTCTTAGTTTTAATCCTAAACATCTGCTTACATTCATTCCTGGTCGATGAATTCTCGATGAATTCCATTATATCCTCAAAAACCAGAGCACGCTGCTGTGCTTTGTTTTATATTATCCTGCAGCCCATGTGTCTGTCTGAGTGAATGACACAAAATGAAATCGCCGTTGTGCAGCTGTCTGCTCCTCATTCCATTAGGCTTTCCACTCTGACAAGGCAAACAGACCCAGCTAATCCCATATTGGTCTAACACCCCGTAATATTCTTTTCATCTACTCCTATGGCTGCCTTCATATCCCATCATGCCCCAGTATATCAAAACAGTTATTAGAAGAAGTCGCGAGAGATATGGGAGAAGACATCTGGCTGGTGTAGACCAAACAGCATCAGACTTGGTTAAAAAATGGCATATTTTTTGATGAAGCGGCGCGCACACACATATTGAATAGTGAATACTGTTTTAATGATGGCAGCTGTCAATGTTTTTATTCGGTTGAGAACTAAATGATTCACAAAGTGGGGAAATGTGTGACAAACTTTTGCAAATTAACACGCCGGAGTTTAGTGCTTTGATGTGCGTATGGTGAAGGCTGGAAAATGGAAATTGAGGAGTTGAGATGATTGAATGCATGTGCCGCTGAGGAGAGGAGCATTTGAGGTAAAGGAATGATTAACTTTGGGTGCCTCATTTTTTTACAAGTTCGTATGTAAACTCACAAACTACTGTGGGCTTTGCATGAGTTTGCAATCTAAACTGACAATGGACAGTTGGTCAACAGGTTGGGTATAGTTAGAATTGCTAGTTCAGTCTGCTATGATTGGTCATTCAAAGTTATGAAGTTTAGGGTAATAGGCAAGATTAGGAAAAACATTAGTGTAAAGGTCAGGAAAAGGGTTGGTAAGGTTTAGGTTTGGAAAATTGGTTGACATTAAAGCAGCAATGAATCTCATCTTATGCTATAAGATAAAACATAAACCAGCCAAAACTATACCAGTTTAGGTCAGTTTAGCAACAGAAGCCCACCATGACAACCAGGTCACCTCTGTCCCTCTGACAGTGTTAGATAATCCCCCTGACTATCTAACACTGTCCAGGAGCCTATAGCCTGACAAGTCGATAGTGAGAACTCTCTGTATTTTTACACAGTAGACTTTAGACTAGACTTCAGACTTTATTGTCCCTAAGGGGAAATTCTTTTCCACAAACACAGAACTTGTTAGACAAATACACGAGTAGGGCAATCAGTCTGTCACGCGTTGAGCCAAACTCGAACAGAACTGTTCAATCAGTTTGTTTATTTCAGTGTGTGAAACAGAGGAATTCATTGGTCAATGTGGCATCGGTTTAAGGACACAACAACAGTTTGCTCTGTGGCACCTGGTGTTCCAGCGTCTCCCATCTAAGCACTAACCAGGTCGGGACCCGGTTAGTTGCTTTGCTTCTGAGATCTGAGGAGATCAGGCATAGACAAGTAGGTTGGCCACGAGGTCCCTCTGAGCCTCAGAAAACACTCCTGTTAAATTTGCCCAGAATTGTGACGCCAAATGTAGGTCTTGTGCTGTTTTTGAGTTCATCAATATTTGCCAGACTTCCATTTCTACCATCAAATTCCATCCATTACAACTGTGTACTTTTATTAGCATGTCATGGCTAGCTAGCTTCTGTTTTTGTTTTTTCAGCCTCATGGTAAAGGCACATAATTCACTCACACTGAAGTGGGTGGTGAGCTGGCTCTGACGTCACAGCTGCCCTGACCGATGGCAGACGTGACATTCACATACTGCTCAGCCAAACGTCTGGAAGTCACTGATGAAACTTGCTCAGAGACACAACAGCAGCAGGCTTCATAGAGCTGGATTTCAACCCACAATCTTCATAATAACGCGGGATTACCCAACTACCCCGAGCCAACACCAAAAATAATATGATTCTCTTTCCATAAACACCTTTTGTCAGAGCTTTTAGTGCGGCTTCGTCCGTGCCCAGCCCTTGTACCAAATTGTGTAATTGCAGGATTATGCTCAGCTTTGACTCATGTGCCAAAACAAGCAGATCAATGCCAGTTACAAATGGCAGCGCCGCTCTGGTGACAGCCGCCAGCAGGGTTTGGCATTGGAACCTTGTAGTTTTATCCCCGGTAATCTCAACCAATAATTCAATGCACTCTGCTGTTTGCTCGCTTTAGACAAATGATTATCCAACCTTTTGAACCAAACATCACAGACAATGTTTGCCTTTCATTGTTCAGCCGTAAATGAAAGAGACGGGGTCCAAATCATGTCTGCACCAGAACCAAACAGGACAAAACAAGGACTCTACCTGGACTAGAACTTATGAAGTGTGTCAACTTAATCAGATCCGAACAAGGACCCAAGTCAGATCTACACAAGGCAAAAGAGTACCACATTTTTGAGAACCATGTGTGTTTCCAAATTCAACCTTAAAGTGATTGATGAGTTACAATGCCCTGTAATACTGTATCCTAACACATCTTAAAGGACAAATGCTCTAATACAATGACTCTTTTGAGCTTTTAACCCTGTTCTAACAATGTTCCCTCATCAAAAACATACCTGGAGTTGCATTTTGCTGCAGTCAGGCTTTTTTGAGGAATGTTGGTCTGAAAATCCTCTCCGACTGTTAAAAGCACTTCCTGCTGAACTCTCGATCACTGATGTTTTTCAGATCATATCTGAGAATTCTCTGCTGTTTTAAGTCCTTTAAAGGTCCCATATTCTGCTATTTTGCCCTTTACACAGTCTATTCTAAGGGCTTTGTTGATAAAATTTTGCGTTGTGCAATATCCATAACATAACAGTTTCCAAAAAACACCCATTTCTTGGACTGGCCCCCCTTTTATCCATCCTGACGGTGCGTCGTGCTGAGTCCTACGTCCTGGATCTGACCTGGAGTTTAACGTGGACGCAGTGCCTCAACGACGGACGTTGCCGTTTGGTAAATAACAAGCTAACTCTTCTATCTGTCGTATCCATCGTGTAATTACTGTGTAGCATTAGCATTAGCTGTTTTTATTCTTGCAGCTGCGCGCTTCCCGGAGGCATGGCTTAAACACCGCGTCATCCTTGTGAGGAGCCCCCTTCTGCTGCTCAGCCGAGGGGGACGGAAAAGACAGTTCACTAGCGAAACCATGCGAGAATCAATCAAAAAACCACTTTGGGCACAACATACGACGCCCAAATAGCACTGTAGGAAGGTTAAAACCTCTGAAAAGTCGATTTTGCATGTTATGGGACCTTTAAATCATCACCAGACTCGTTCTGAGGAGTTCTGCCGCTAAACATGATCACTGATACTGCTTGTCTGATGAGATCATATCGCACATTCTCTTAAAGTGATAACATAAGTAAATTGTGTAAGCGTTAGGCGCCATCTACTGGCTGCATACACTCAGTGTCAGGGCAGACAGCAGGGAAACATGTTCATTTAGTGCATAATCTGTAATAATCTGTTTTATTGTTTCAAAATATGAGATGCAAATTTAAGGAGCACAAGAGCATGTTTAAAGGCTAAAAACAATATGAAAAATGCAGAATATTTTTCATTTAATAAATGTATTTAGGGCAGTGTGGAAAGTAACAAAGTACAAAAGTAAAAGTACTGCACTTAAAAACTATATCATTCAGGCATCTGTGCTTTACTTTAGTCTAGTTTACTTTAACTTCACTACATTTGAGAAGTGTCTGTATTTTCTAATCCACTTTTTTTTTTTTTACACTGGACTGAGAAGTAAATGCATTTTTCTTATGATTTAGATCTGAGTTCCAAGATTGTGCTTTGAGCAAACAAAATGAGGCCGCAAAAATGACCAGGAAAATGGCTTTATTCTTTATCAATTTGACACTTTAATAGTGAATTACTGCTAGTTACTACTTAGTTCTTACTATTAAAGAACATTTTTAATCATGTACTTTAATGATTTTACTTAAATAGATTTTGAATGTGTTACTTTTACTTGAGACATTTTAGCTTCTGTGGTTGTACTTTTACTAACTGCAGGTGGAGGATATGAAACTTTCCATTCTCCTGGAGATGGAATAAAACCAAACAATCTCCTGAAAACAAGCAGCAAACCAAGCACTTTTTGGGCAATAAAAATGTCTTCAACTAGATAAATGAAACATAGATACATTTATACAGACCCTGAACCAGAAAAGTTAAAAAAAATGGAGCACATCCAACAGTAATCTAGTTGCATTTTGTCACCAGAGTGTATTAAGTCCTCCTTTATTGTATTTAAAGAACACATGTTATGCTTTTGCCTGCAAAGTTTTAACTAATGGCATACAGGAATCGTATTTAAAATCTCAGTTTTATCATAAAACGAGTTAATGAAAGAAACATGTCAGCTGACTTCCCTAAACGTCATCACTACAAACTGTCATTTGGGTCAAAATGTCTGCAGTGTCCCCTGTATCTCGTCACATGTATCATTTCAGAAAAAAACAAATTGCATAACGAAGAAAAGAGAAGTGGGAAAACGAGAAATGTTGGACTAATTGTGTCTTGTTTACAGGAGAATAAAGATTAGTCAAACACTCAAAATACAACTTTGAGTGAGAAAATGAAAAGGAAAAAGAATCGTGACATGGTTTAAAGCACTTAAAAGTCGATTAAGCGTAATATTGTCTCCATTAAAATCCATCCAAACCCAGTCCCTTCTTTCATTTTGATGTTGCATTTTGCAGTCGTTTCCATTTGGTTCTTACTACACCGTCTCTTTTTGGATAAAGCCGCTTCTTCCTTATATTTTGCATCTGACAAATAAAATGGCAAGATTGCTCTGTTTTTCTGGGCCGGATTATAAATAAAAGTCACATCATACCCTTTAAAAAACGCAATTAGAGCTTTTAATTGCTGCATTCAAACACACAATAACACTATTATCAAACGGAACAATGCAAAATATTACTATTATATCATTATATTCATGAAACCTTTGGAAATAATCAACCAATATGTAAAATGTCACTTCAAATTAGTACAATCTCCTGTGTAACTGTTTAACGTCATGTGGTATTTGCCTTTTAGAACAGAAAAAAACATCCAATTATCTCCACCACGTCCTTAATTGCTGAGTCCAAAGTGACATTCAAACAAACTTGATCGCGCCGAACTGCCGGACTCAGCTCCACAAACCCAATCGATTTCCATGCAGATTTAGTGGATGAACCATACGCCTGCTTTAGCTCCCTTACTCCGAAGTCACCCAAGGGCGCTGTCAGCTTTATCTTTGCCCAGCGATTCATCAGGCCCCGTTGGTAAATAAGAGATGCTATCTGCTGCCCCCGGTGGCATTGAGGGCCCATGTCCCAATCGATAACTTTCCAATTCTTCACTGATGTCCGCCTCTGATTAGCCGCGCTAATCCGATACAAATGTCCCCGTCTTTTTACAGTGCCGGGACAAAGGCTGCCTGTTACGAGGGGCGCTTATCTGGATTTGGTGTTGAGTGAGGGAGATGTGAGGCCGGGCTGGAACGGGGGGGCTGCGGGAGGGGAGGACATCCGCTGGAGACGCTAATGGCTAATCCACTAGCGCTGGAGCTGATAGCAGGGATTTCGCACAGCCTGGAGGTGCAGCAGTGGTAATGAAGGGTTTACAGCGTGTGCATTAGCTGTGGGTCATGTTTGAAAATGTAGCTTAAAACACAGGAAGCCTCATATATTCTCTACTTTATCCCGCTGGGTTTTTTGTTGTTTTTCTTTGCCGAGAAGGAAGATCAAGGACAGGGGGCGCTCTGGGACAGTTATCCATTTACTAAATTCTCTTGCTCATTGATTATTTAATCTGCTTTCTTCCTGTGGCCCATTGAGGCAACTGTAGTTTTGATTTTGGATGCTATGATTGGAACTGAATTGAATTTATAAACAGTGCAATGCATGTTTTTTGCAGTGTTTTTTAATAAATCAGAGGTCGCAACTCATTTGGAGCAGGGGCCAAAATGATAAAAACCTTGTTGGTCTGTGCCCGCATTATATCATTGTTGTGTTTTATTATATTCAGTACCAGACAGAAACTCACATGGGATCTATGTGTTTCACAAATTTGCCTAATTTCCAACCAGAAAAGCACCAGGGTAAAACTTTAAATATATATATATATATATATATATATATATATATATATATATATATATATATATATATATATAAAAAAATACAATAAATAAATAAAGATGTTCCTTGTGCATGAACTGTCCCTGCGTTAAGGATGAATCCTGATGACATTGTCTAGATGGAGGGGTCACAACATTTTGATGTATTGTGAAAAATATAGCAATTAACAATAATATTAAAACTACTAAATGTCACTGACACAATAACCTTAAAGGTGGCCTGTACAAAGTCAGAGGAGTTTAGCAATAATATGATAGTTCTCCCTTGTCATTAAACCACTTGAAGTTGTATTTAGAGTGAGTTGTGCATATTTGAGTAATCTTTATTCTCCTGTGGACAAAACGCCTTTGCTGTATCTGTCCAGGTCTTCCCCAGATTCCCCACTGAAAGTTACTTACTGTATCTTCTTAAACGACACACGTAGGATTAAAGATTTTGGCAAAACATGAAAATAATTCCTCTGTTCTCTGTCACAATCTGCAGCTCTCCAAAGGCGATCATTTTAGGTCAATGTTGCAATTGAAAATGTCCAAAATATAACATAATGATCCACAGGTGTCATAGATTAGAACTATATAGAAGAGAAAACACACTGAATCTTCTTTAAAGGTGCATTAGGTGGCACACCAATTGCTAGTCTCCATGGAGATGCCATTGCTATCCCTGAAATGTTCCACTGTATGACATTACGCTTCTTCATGGAGACAAATAGTAAGTAATTCATTTTTTCCCAGGATATTTTCAAATTAAAACGCCTGTAGTTGAATCAGCACATTTAATGCCATACTGAGGAACATTCTCGGCAAAGCAATATCATCTGAATAGGGACCAGCAGGTGAAGAAAAGTTACACGGTGCACATTTAAATCCATTCACCTTCACATTCACACGACTTGTTTTGCAGACTTGTTTTGACCTTTTCAACTCTAAAATGTTCTTTATGTAGCTTAGCAACGCTAGCAGTTATTCATGCATCAGCAGATTGACCTCTTCACCCAGAATTAGCATTAAGAAAGAAAAAAAAGCTTCAGATAAATGTTTTCAATAATCACAAGGTTTTATCATATCTAATTTTTCAAAATAACCTTCAACTTTACGTCCAGATCTTGCAGTTAACATAGAAAATCCATTTAAAAATAACCAAGTATTTTTCCCTCCAATGCAAACGTGGAATCAGGAAGTGCGGCGGATCACAGCAGATGAAGTATAATTGCTGGGAGCTGTCAGTGCGCGGCGGCGGCGGCATCTCAGTGACGCGAGCAGCTGATGAACAAGCCAGGGATAATTTGAGTTAATGAAAATGAAACAGGCATCAAATTTCCTCTTTCAAAATGATATGCAACGATTACAGCGGTTAGAGGAGGCGAAGGGTGCACGTTACCGTCTCAAGGACTGATTACACCGAAATGACCACGCAGCGCACACTTTACATGCAAAATGACACGCCTGACAGCATCTGCATATACAACGTACTGAGGAGGCCGTGCATTGCTTTGTGAGATACAATCGCTCGTACATAGATGCAATTTCTTTTGGTATTGTGCATTGTAATATTGTGTACCGATGCCAGGAATGGAAATGACCGTGATGCATTTCCCCCGAGGTGTGTAATAACGGTGCACTGAGCTAACACAGGACTCACAAGCCGTGCATTTCGTGTTTAGTTGTCAATTAAACATCTGAGAAAATGGAAAATAACAAAAGACTAAACGATATGATATACAGTCAAACATATAAGCCGTACACAATATATCATGTCTGTTATGGTTTTGTTAGTTATTATGTGGACAATACAAACTGTAAGACACACACCAAGAGATATTTCATCACAAAGACAGCAATATTAATGAATCAAAATGTCAAAAAAGAACAAAAAAAAAGGGATTTTTTTTACCTGTATCTGGCTAAAACTATATGGACAACATCAAAACAAAATAGTCGACTACAGAAATAATACAGAATTCATTCCAGCCCTATTTTTTTTTTTGGGACGAAAATGGCCAACGCCGCTGAATGCTACATTTGTCAATACGGTATAGTTTGTTGAATGCCACACTGTGGAAAATTCCAGGCAAAGCAATATTATCTTCATGAAAAGCGTCTGCAAAGCGTCATATTTGGGGGCGTGGTCTGCTGTAGAGGAAACTCTCCGTTGATTCAACAGAAAATTCAACTTTTTCCCTTTTCAGCATGTTTCCTGACAAACTGAGTCACAACTGAGGCTTAACAGACGTTGTTGACCTGACGTTACCTCAGAAAAGTAAACTGATTGTGTACAGCAGGCGGTGTTAGCATCGCTGTTGCATGTTGCTAACATTAGTATTCTTGGATATTTATACAATTTTGAGCCATTCACCCTCTTTATTTTCTTCATGCCTTTGTGTCTGTATTTGGCACAATTTAACTCCTAAACTCTGCGTTTGTTCTGGTTGTTGTTGTTGAACAGTGGGTGAAAGAGCAGCTCTGACACATTGAAATGAATGGATTGTTTCCAGTCCATTTGTGGGCGTTCCCTTGAATGCCATCTTTATCGATGTGAGCAGGTCCTGGACATCCCGTTAGAAAAGTTACATAGTGCACCTTTAACAGTGAAAACAATACTTAAAGTCTATAACAGGTTCTTATGACTTAGTTTGATGGGATAGCAGTTATTTATTACAGTTTTACATATTTGAAGTTGCAGTTTGAGAAGAAACTCTGTGTTGTCATGTCAACTATTGTGTAATTTATATAGATTATGATCCCTGTTTTCAAAATGGTTGCTAGGTAACAGTTGGGGAATTACCTCTAACTATGTCATACTTGCTGCTCATGTCCAACCAGGAAGTGACATTATAAACTTTACAAAATGCATCGTCTAACCTGTCATACAGACTTTAACGCCAGAAAAATCATGCTTCAAGTATATTCAATAGGGAGGAAAATATATTTCAATTTAAAGGTGCACTGTGTCCCTTTTCTGGTGGAGAATTCATCATCCACATGTCTGAAGTTGCTTTGCCCAACATATTCCACAGTAAAGCATTAAACTAATTTATCTATTAATTCAAGTACAGGTTGTTATCACTGCTCAAAAATACATTGGAATGGGTCAAAGATATACATTTGTGCCTATGACAGGTTGGACTACTCATGTAACTGAAATATGGATAAGATAAATATAGTTTTTAGTTTTGTAATATGACTTCCTGGTTGTAAATGATGACATCACACTAGGAAATGACATTGTACACTGCAAAACTCGGCTAATGTCACAAATTGCACATTGCACTGTCTGCCAACTGTACATTCTGTATATAGTGTTAGTCTATCTTAGTCTATTTTATTCTTAATTTTATGCATGCCTTTTTATATATTTTTTATATTTTATCCTTTGCTTTATGTTACACCTACGCCGAAGCAAGTTCCTACGTTTGTGAATTTCACTGACAATGGCAATAAACTGCGTTCTGATTTCTGATTCTGATTCTGAAATGTATTTACAAGACAAATCAAAATATATGAGCACCTTTATTTTGTTGAATTAATGCTTTAAGGGTAAAAAAATGTGTTTATTTTGGGTAAATTATGCACATACCCTTTGGAAGCCATCGATTTGTTTTTACTTCCTGTCATTTTCAACTGATTTTTCAACTTTTCTCCATTGGCGTAACACATGTTTTATGCACAATAGGCATTAATACACCAAATAAAACCAAAATGACAAAATCTTTAAAACCTGTCATACGCCCTTTAACGCCACACAATGCATCATTACAGGCAAAGCAATAGCGATATCGCCATGGAGACGAGCAGGCAGCAGACCAGACTCTCCTGCAGAAAAGTTACACCGTCCTCCTTTCAGAACTTTCTGCAAAACATTGAAATCCTCCACAACTCAAGGTCATTGCTTATCATTTGGACCATTTTTGCAAATCTGTCCGTTCCGGAGAGAGACGGAGCGCCCATAAAGCACAGCTGAGTGAGTGACGGTGTTACCCAGCGACAGAGGCTCTACATCACAGGCCCGTTAGCCGCTGTTAGCTGCTGACAAGGCTGCCCCGCTCAGTACCTATCATCTTTATAGACACAGTTCTCTCCGCACTAAACTTTACGGCCCGGTGCGTGACATCCATCCAGGAGAAGTGCCGCTGCCACAGGTGAGACGGCAAGACAAAATGTGGCCGTGCTGCCTTTAAAGCTCCCGTGTTATGTGTTACTCAGGGTTTGGAGAGTTCTTTTACAAAAACAGATATCCAAGTTAGAAAAACTGTCACAAAGGTTTTTGTTTCTCTCTTATAGAAGTCGGTGTGATCCTTCATTCGTCCAGGAGTGTTTCATCGTGGAAAAGGTTTCAAAGGTCGTCATCTACTGCAGTGTTTCCCAACCAGGGGTACGGGGACCCCAAGGGGTACATGAGCAATTACCAGGGGGTACTTAAAATGGTTTCAGGTTTTAAAAGAAGAGGAAATGTACTTTAATCTGATCTAATTTAAAACATCATTAGTTGTAAATTTAGCATGTTTTGTAGTATATTAGACCATAAATCAATAAAAAATGTATAGATAATAGTAAGAATTGACACTATGCGTCTACTAAACCCATTTATTTTTGCTGAAACTCAAGTCAAAGGGTACTCCTGAGTGTGAGACAAAGCTTAGGGGGTACTCGGGACAAAAAAGGTTGGGAACCACTGATCTACTGTTTTGAAAATCAAGACGTGTCTCAATTAGTAGAATTGGTCATAGAATTCTGGCTTATATGCTGCTCTGATTTGTCAAAAGAAGATTTATTGTGCTTTTGTCTTCTCTATAGTTCTAATCTATGACACTTGTGGGTTATTATGTTGCATTTACAATATTGATTAAAACAGTTTAATTAAGAAACAAGTCCCTGTCAGTCTTTCCTATTGAGAATCGTCGCACTAACTAACGACGGCCACTTTATGTCACGTCACTGCAGGGGAATTTTTGTTTGTTTGTGCCAAAATGGCTAAGTGACGCTGCTGAATCGTACGTGTGTCACCGTTTACGAAAAGAAATATACAAAGAGAATTATGTAGAGCAGTGAGTGTAACACGGGGAGCAGTGAAGACCTGGGCTGACGGAGCAATTCCTGTCCAGAAAAGAGTAAAGATTAAATAAACTAAACTAAAACGAAATACAACTTTGAGACAAGTCCATTTTGCATAAAAGGTTTCCTTTAAATCAGACATGTCCAAACTCAGGCCCGGGGGCCAAATGCGGCTCTCAGACCAAGTTTTCTTGGCCCTTAGGCTTCCTGGTGAACTGGCCCACATTGTCCTGATAACTACTATTTACAGCACATTTAAGATTTTCTACAATTCTAACCTAAATAACTAACATTTTGGTGCAATACAGACCTGATATTAAGGCACTGAGACTGAATGTAGATGTGGTGGTGCTTAAAACATCAGATAAATGCAGCTTTTTTAACGTTTCACGATTGATTTGTGGCCCTCCGCTTGGTCTATATTTCAATATGTGGCCCTCGATGGAAAAAGTTTGGACACCCCTGACTTAAATCCTCAGTTTAGTGAAGGGTATTTGCTCAAGAAAGGATAGAATATTATTTTTATTGCACTAAAATAGGTTCAAATGACAAGGAGTAATTTATAACCCAATTTATGTTTCATATGACATTTATCTGTTTATGCAAATGAACTCTTCAAATACTTTTGGACAGATTAGCATTGCGGTTTTGTTTTATTGTTTAAAACTATTGATGTGTAAAGAAAAAGTCCTCTTTTTAAAATTTTGCAAATACTCACTTGAGAGCAAGGCTAAAGGAAAAAAAAAATGACATCGTAAATAAAAAATAGACCCACTACAACTATTTACAGATGTCTTGTTGTCATGCGATAATGCGAACCACTCAGCCACCTCTGCCTCATTAAAGATACCTGAGAACTTAACTCTGGTGCGTATTTTGTGTTCCGTCAATTTCAGAAAAAAAGACACATTCACCGTTGAAATCATGACGACTTGAACCTATTATTCATTTATACTTTCAGAGCCAGTGAAGCTTCTTTGCTCCTGTTTTGAGGCAGAACGAGCGTCATATCATTCAAAACCGAACTTAATCAGACTGAATTTAGATTTTCACCGCGATTAAGAACGCACCAACCGCCATTAAAAAGTCAAACCAAACCATGTCTCCCGTCTTTCATGTTACAAAGGCAGCCGTGCCAGCTCTAAAGCAGGTTCACTCGGTTCTTTCTTTGGTCTATTGGGCAGAAAGTCTTAGCCTCAGGGCCAGCTTTACAACTTGCATGGCGTAATATTGATTCTCCTTCTCTCCCAGTTGGCGAGTCAAAAAACACACATATTTTTACATAAATTCAATGTTTGCCTTACACAGGATTAGGCTGTGCTGGTTTTAATGACGGAAGGAGCGGCGGTTGAATTTATTCCATGTTTTGCCATTAGCGGCTGAACACCTGAAGGGCTGGCCGCCGCTTTGTAGGCGGCGTTCCAGGCATTAATTGCTCATATTTTCTCCGGTGCAAAAGAGAAACTCGTATGAATGCTGATGTAAACAAACAAGACGGCGTTACAATCAATGTGTGTGCAGTAAAAGGACAAACATGATGCATTATTTGTGTTGTTGTTCGCCTTTAAACGCGCTCTTGGGTGTCTTTACCTCGGCGTCTCATGATTTCGAACATTAAATAATATCACAGAGAAAACCGCACAGGATTTGGGGTTTGTACTCCACCATCAGGCAGCAGAGGGAATTACGACGGGGGAATAAATTAAAGCTAGCTTGCATTTAACACGCGGTTGTAGTGAATGTGATTTAAATGGTCAGAACAGAATCATATTTTTATTGCACTAAAATAGGTTCAACTTTTGAAAACACTGTTAGGCAACGAGTAAACTGTGACCTTTTGTCAACTTCTTTTTCTGTTTTGCAAATGAACTCTCTTCTATAAAGTTCTCTTAATAATGAATTTGGTAAATGTACTCACTTAAGAGCAAAGGTTTGTACTGCCTCTAGACCAGGAATCCAAAAAAAAAAAGGTTTATTGTCATTGTCAACTTGCTTTGGTATAAGGTGCAACATAAAATTAATATTGAATAAAATAGTAGCAGAATATATGAAAGGAGGCATGCATAAAAATAAGAATTAACTGATAAATAAAACTAGATGCTGTTGCAATAGCTGAAGCTATTGCGAGTGACTGCGCAATTGAATTCGTGTGACGTTGGTATGGTCCGGGATTCGAACCCACGACCTCCTTATTGGGAGGCAGAAGCTCTAGCCGCTCTGCCGCCGTGCACCTGCCTAAAACAGTTTAAACAGCAACATTTCCTGTAGAGGACCAACAGAAAGGCTCCCACTGTAACAGATAGGGAAAAACTGCTCGGCAAATTATGAAAAAACTACAAAAGGTGCATGTACCAAAAGTAATAGCAGACATTAGAAGACTAGGAAGTATTGAAAAATGCAAAATAAATTAAAAGAATTTAAAAACTGTGGCCTGTGAAACGTGCCGAAAAACCGGAAAATACAAGAACAAATAGTGACTGCCTATAGGCATAGGCATATTTCATTGAGTGACTGCCTATAGGCATAGGCAGTCACTCAATGAAATAAATGGACATCTTGCTGTGAGGTGACAATGCAAACCACTGTGCCACCTTCTGACTCACATGTTTGACTCGGCCAGCGTGCTGAGGTCATTGTTGTTTCAAAAACTGATTTGGCACCAATTTGTTTAAAGGTGCTGTACTTGATTTTTATTGAAACATGAAAAAAACAATATTCATGTTCCAGATTTTTTTGCATGTCATAAAGTAAAAGCGGTCTTGCTCCAGCAGAGATATACTGGTGATCATTTTTGGACTTAAAAACAGCACAGGAGACCTCTGGATCTCCACCAATCACATTACAAATCTGGGAAATTTGAAACAGAGTGTTTTCTGAGACACAGAAAAAAAGAATCTTGTAAACAGGGTTTAGGAAACAAGAGTGAATTAAGCTAAATTCAACTCCAGTTATGTTTTTGATGAGGGAGTTGGTTTAAAGTTCAATAAAGCCAACTTTGCACTAAGTAACATTTTACCTTATTAAACGTGTTTGTAAGTTCGTGTGGTGGTTGCAAATTTATTTTTGGCACTTTTGAAGCCCCTGCTGTCTCTGAGCAGAAAACCAGCTGCAACATTTCCTGACGCCGACCTGAGGACAACTCTCCTGAGAAACCTTGGTTTTCTTTTTTATATTTGGCAACATGAAATGTTTTTGTACGTGATTGTACTTCCCAATTTCAATACAAGGGAAGAATGAAAAGCTTTGCACATCGATTTCTTTGAGCTGGTGCTAAATAAAAAAAAACAATATATTTATATTTAAAAAAGATTTCCGTTTAATAAAAGGGGAGGAAGAAAAAAAAGAGAAAAAAAAAGTATACTTTCACAAGAGACCTGCAGGGGGAGCTCTGTCACTGAAGTTACTTAGTTCTGCTTAAAATCTGGGGTACTTGACATTTTATGTAAATCAGTATTTTTATTTTCCTTCCTCCAAAGAGTTGTTGTTGTTAAAAGAAGCACTTTGTAACTGCTGCATGCTGTCTGCAGCTAAAAAAAGTGTTTTACGTCTCGTCAACCTGGAAATAAGAGCTGAAAGCAGTGCTCTGATTGGCTGTGCTTGGGGCTGAAAAGGCTGTTCTAAAACTGAGCCCACGCCTGAAAATGAAATGTGGAAATTAAGAACATGCCAAAGGGTTTGTGAGAGCGAGGAACTAGTCTGACACATTAAAATACCTACTTCTGATTTTGCAGTGTGAAAGTGAGGTACTCCAGCTTCCACATTTATTCAAAAAACTATAACAAAACATATTAATCCGGGATATAATTGTTTGAACACACAGCTCCAATGTCACTGATATTGACGTCATCACCGATACATGTTCATCCCTAGTGTAAAAAACAAAACAAAGAACAGTCTCTACTCTCTGCAATCCTGTTTCTTACTCAACCGTATTCCAACTTTACGTATCACAAAACTGCCCTAAAATCTGCCGCAGACGCTCCAGCGTTCGTTTTCCGTATCGTGTAATTTACTGCTTGGTAGAACAGCCTGTTGCACACTGTGAACTCAACTTTTGCACCTCTCCTCACGCTCACAACAGCACAACAATCGGACTTCCAAATTTCATTTCTCCATTAGCGCGCTCACAACAATTTCACAGCACAGCAATCACACCCTAATGAACTTCCTCAAGCAATTAAGGCGGGCTTCCTGTGGAGGGCCCGTCGTGCATCCAGGAGCAGAAGCCTCTCATCTCGCCGCGGTCGGATTCGAGTCTGCGGCGCTGGTGTTCACTTCAGAAATGAGAGATCAAGGGTTAGCACTTGGCATGTTGCTCGTATTATTTTAATTTGTCGGCGCACAGCTTTAGGGCCTGTCCCGGCGCAAACACTAAACGCACTACACACTCAACCGTGTGTGCATTTTCTGAAAGAGCAAGAAGTGCGTGAGTGCACAAGGGCGCTTTTCACAGCTCACCCCAGACATCTCGCTAAACTGCAGTTATATTATTCAGAAAGTCAGAGTTCGGCCCAGTTTGGGTGACTTAATGAACTGGCCACAAACAAATAAGAACAGTGTTTAAGGTGAGAAACTGCAGGTGAAGAGGATTTTCTATTTATTTAAAGATATCACATTTGAACATGTTCGCTTCAATCTGGAACATTCCCATAAAGGGCCTTGAAAACTGCATGTCATTAAGCCTCTCCATGTAAAGAAGAGCAGTCTTTATGTGAACTGAAAAATCATCTCAAATCACATTTTTGGGACATTTACATCTGAAAAATGTTGTTTACCAACAGCTCACTGACTTCCTCTTAATAAACAACTCATTTGATGTTTTTCAGTCAGATTAGTCACACAACTGAGACTGCACTTACAGAGGATTTTGGACAAATGACATCCGCCTGAAATTTGTCCTAAAAGTCTTAAATTTTAGATCTGGCGCTGCTTTTAAACTTAAAACTTCAATAAACCTTTTAGAATTAGATATTTAAAATCCTTCTGTACTGCCCTAAATCTTGGTTGAGTCTACCTTGAGGACAGAGAGTACTTGGTGTTGAGATTGGTAACTGTGTCTCAGACCACGTGAGCTTGACCTGTGGGGTGCCCCAAGGGTCAATCCTGGGACCCCTTCTGTTCAACCTAATGTTGCCCTTAGGAGTCAGTTAATACTCAGCACAAATGTTGTCTTATCACAACTACGCAAAGACACTCAGATCTATGTCTCACTGACGGCAGGTGAATATGGACCAAAAAGTGGATTCACTCTGTCATTGCATCCAACAGATCAGCTTGTGGATGCAAAACAATTTTCTTCAGCTAAACTCAGACAAGACTGAAATCATCGTCTTTGGGCCAGAAACAGAGAGAAAGTGTCAGCAGTCACCTCCAGTCTCTCGCTCTAAGAACCGACAAATCAAGTTAGAAATCTTTAATAGTCAGACCAGAACTTTAACAGCCCATCAAATCAATAACATCAACAGCCTTTTACCACCTAAAAAACATTGCCAAAATTAAAGGTATAGTGTCTAAACCAGACTTGAGAGACTTATCCATGCATTTGTCTCCAGTAGATTAGACTACTGCAACGGCCTGTTCACTGGCCTCTCCAAACGAGCTGTAAAACAGCTGCAGTACATCAGAATGCTGCTGCTCGGGTCCTGAATAGAACCAGGAAGTACGATCACATTAGTCCTGTGCTCAGGTCTCTGCACTGGCTTCAGTGGCTCAGAGAATTGACTTTAAAGCAGCTCTGCTTGTGTTCAAGTCTCTCCAGATACAAGCACCAAAGTACATCTCTGACATGTTAGTGCCATATGAACCATCTCGCAATCTGAGGGCCTCAGGGATCCTGCTGGTGCCTAGAGTCAGGACTAAACATGGGGAATCAGCATTTCAGTTTTTGCAGCTAAAATCTGGAACAGTCTCTGAAGATGTGAGACAGGCCTCCACTCTGACAATGTTTAAATCCAGGCTAAAAACAGTTCTGTTTAGATGTGCAAACGACTGAAAGATCTATCTGCACTCTTCTCTTTTAAAGCACTTTATTCTAAAATGATTTTAAAATGATTCTGTGTCTTTTTGTGTTTTGTGATTTTAATGCAACTTTTCCTGTTTATGTAAAGCACTTTGAATTGCCCTGTGTGAAGTACAAAGTAAAAAGTATCTATTGCCTAAAGTACAGATACCTACAAAAAATGCTAACTTTTACTTTTACTTTTGTACTTTGTTACTTTCCACCACTGCTCTTTTTACAATTCTACTGTTACTCCCCACTCCAACCCAGTTTTTAATTTTGTAAATCTGGTCACCATTGATTAATCAGTCGATGGTGTTTTAGTCGACCCACATTTTTATCATTTGGTGAATAATTTTATTTAGATTAAAAGGATTTATACAACAAAAATGAATGAAAAGTGAAAATGTGGAGTGAGTTCGCTGAAAATTTTGGAGTGAATCATGACTTTAATCTAATTTATATATCTATCATTTATAAATACACTGTTTCCTGGCACTTTTCTGTATAAAGAGTTATTTTTTTTTGCATGAACTCCTGTGCAGTTGTGTTTTCTGAGCGCAGTTTGGGTCAGATACAGAGAGATACTTCACACTTCATAGCCACGCCCCTTTTTAGTCGATGAATAGGTGTCGGGCCTCAGCACCGCGCCGTTCTTAAACATTACAGTGAAATGCATCGTGGGGAAAGAAGTCTGAAACGCTCCACACTTGCTGGACGTGTGGAGAGGAGTGCGGATCAAAACATTCTGAACAATTGATTGTCTTTTCACCTTATTCCGAACACGAGCAACAACAAAGTCAGCAACGCACCGATTTCCTGGGCGGCCTGAAAGCGGCTTCGTAGTCCGTGTAAAACTTATTTTTGGTTGAGCTCGTCTGCCCCGTGTGAACTAATATAATCGGAAAAAACATGGCGGCAACTTCCAGAATAAGGTGAATCTCCAGAATGATTTGTCTGTATTTTCAGACAGTTAGAGTTCATCTGGGCGTGATTGACAGGTGGATTAGCGATCAGAGTTGGTTCGTCCGTATTAAAACAAATATGAAGAAAAAGAAAGTCAAACAATATCACAGGGACAGAAAAACATGGCGGATTTCTGCAGAATCAATGAGCGAATCACAAAACTGTTAAGATGAGACACCACATTTACTACATTTAAAGATATCAATTTGAATCTCCTCCTGTAGTTTACTCACATTCACTAGCAAGGACCACAACCTCAAGCTTGGATGCAGAAAGTTTATTGCGAAGGAGAACGATAAAATGCATGAAAGTAGATGATAAATGCAGTTTTGGGGCTTCTAGCGATGAGGGCAGCAGGCTCCCGGGCCTCGATACCCCCCGACTAAAGGATAAGACAGAATAATTAGAAGAGGGTGGGAGGGAGGGGCACGAAACGACGCTGGGGTGTGTGACCGGGAAGCTTAAATAGAGTAGTCACCGGAAGGGGCGTGGATGAGGTGTGGTCCTGCTCCCGAACTTTAGATAACAGACTTATCTCCATTTAATGTAAGAAAAATAATATAACAAGTATTTAATCATGTCATGTTTTCATGTGGAAACAAGGCAGGTGTAAAAATGGCCAAAAAACACATATTTGGGACATTTAAATCTGAAAAATTGACAGAAGCAGGTTTGTACACATATTAGTTACAAAAAAATTTACAGAGAAGATTTTGGATTTCTTATTTAGTTTTGAAGTAAACTAGATTGGACTGAAAATGTTCCTAAAAATTCCAATTTCGCCTAATTTTGTTGACCTAAATCTTCAATAAATCAGTTTTTGGATTAGCTATCACAAAATTCCTCAGTATGTTTCATCAAAATCTTGTTGAGTCCAGATTGTACAGTTTGGAGTGTGTGGGATCTACTTTAAGGCTGATCTTTATGTCCCGACGCATTTTAAGAAAACGCCCTACAATGTCGTCACAACGTTACAATGTCCCAAAGAAATCTATGGATGAAGTGGATTAAATGGAAGAATAAAACATTTTAAGAGCAGATTGGACACGTTTGTTGTTTCCTCATGAAAGTCGATATGTCGAGAGGGGTATAATAATTCTCAAAAGGTACCTTTATCTAAATAACGTAAACTTTTGTCACTTTGGATTGGCGTCTTAAAAACACTGATGTACAGCACTGAAAAGGCAGGATGGTTAATTGTTGTATTCACATAAAAACAGAGCCCTGACACTGCATCTTCTTGTGCTTCCAGCCCATTGAATATGGATGTGTGGACTAAAAATGTAGGTGGGCACATTCACATGATTGGGCAAGAACTACTGCTATAACAAGTCCAGTTTTGCTTGAGTAGTTCTTTTTTTGTCATTTGGCAAAAAAAAAAAAAAAAAGTTCCAGCACAGGACGAACTAAGGACTAAAGCAGTTCTGAAATGATAGAATGATTATCAGGAGAATGGACCTCGTGATTCCAGACATGTGCACTTTTCCAGTTCAGTTCAAGCTCTAAGATATTTCCTCTTATTATTATATGATATGATATGATATGATATGATATTATATGATATGATATGATATGATATGATATGATATGATATGATATTACATTATATTATATTATATGATATTATATTATACTAATATTTCCAATCCCAGATGTCATTGGGTGAAAACCATGTGTGACCACCATGACAGGTGCTGATGAGAGAAGTGGGCGGGGCTAACTGTTCATTCTCAAACATTTTCTTCACTCATGGTTCTATAGCCCCAATAAGTGGAGTCCAGATGATTGCATTTGTGACGGTAAGTGACTGTATGAGACAATAACATGCTTTTTTTTTTTGTTTGTTTTTTTAAAATCTCATTTTGGACTTTGGAATTGAATGACAGACTTTGGTCTTTAAACACTTTGGCATCTTATGTTTAAAATAATGCTTACTGAAGGCAAACATAACTTCAGGATTTGGTGTTAGCACGCCATCTACTGGCAGCAGAAGGAATTACCACGAGGAACATGGCAATTCACAAACGTGGAACGTGTTTTTGAGGCTCAGAGGTTCAGAGGAGAGAAAATGAAGATAAGTACAACTCCAGGTATGTATTTGATGAGGTAAAGATGTTAAAACACAGATAAAGATATAGATTTTCACATGTCAAAAACGCTTGGATTACGTCCGTTGCGTATCACTGTGCGGTGGAAATGTGGACCTATGGCAGTTTAATACAGCTAGTAGCATTATGTTGCAGTCATTCACAATCATTAACGTACATTTAAAGTTCAGTTTAAAATTTATTTGAACTTAACTTGAAGCCAGACACACAATTTTCATTTGGCTCTTAAGCTGGTGATTTTGTGCATGAAGAAATGTCAATCACATCAATAGTTTAAAATGAATATATAGAAACTTCTGGTCGTGTTGCAGTGAAAAGTTGAGGTTAGTTTGAAAAGTCAGGGGTTTTGGATGTACCCTCTCTTCTCAAATTTTAACAAACCCAATTCTCTAAATATTTCAAAATGTTTGCCCTTATTATTATTCTACATATTTAAACACAACACTGCATATTCATCTAAATATGAATCTTTAATGCTCAAACGTACAGCCTTAATGCTATGGTCATAACACACTATATACAGAGAATATTCAGTTTAATAAAATATTCATCTGCACCGTCATAACTATGGGCGCCTTTACTGCTGACTTTATTGGACCAGATTTTCAGTTTCCGACTAAATGTCAGGTTAAATGTCAACTGCGCCGTAAAATGTGAAGTTGGCGAGGAACAAAGACAGAAGGAGGGAGTTTGGTTCTTTTCTATAAATCTTAAGTGTTACATGAATCAAGTGCAAAGTATTTAGGAGTCGAACCGGAAACTGTGTCAGTCTGTGCTGAGGTAACGGGACAATTTATTCACTTTGTCATACAATGTCCACGTATATATTTTATTGTGTGTTTTAATTGCTTCTTTTTTTTTATGTCTAGTAATTCTACATGTGTATAGACCCTTTAAAAGTTTAAAAACATTGTAAATTCAGAATGGAGTCAAAAGTGAAGTGAAACATAATGAGAAAGTGGAATTTAACCTCGGAATATCACAAAATATGAAAATTTAAATGATTTTGGAAAAGTAAAAGCCTCAGACACATGTGAGTGACACCAGAGCTGCTTTAAACACATTTATTATTGTGTTTTACATTATGTTTTAGGAAATTATGATAAACTCTTTGCATTTTTTTTTATGAAGGAACAATCCAGATTTATGGGTTTTACTGGAAAAATACTCACAGAAATGTTGAGTCCGCAATCATTTTTCATTTTATCTAGAGATACATTATATACTATTCCATAAATTAGGTTCTTTTGAAGCTAAAATATAATTTTAAGGCTTGAAAATTGTACTTTGTCCACCATTTGCTATAGAAAAGCAAACTAACTGACCTTTCTACTCTGGAAATTCAAATGTGTTGCTTTTTTCCAACACAAACACTTAAAACCAGTAGAATTTAGATCTAATGTGAGAGAATCATTGAAAAATGTACAGTTAACTTCATTCATCACATTTTAAAGGGTCTTATTGGGGATTTTAGTCATCTTTTTTTTTTTTCTTTTAGTCGACTAGTCTTTTAACCAAATCTTTAACCAAAAAAAAAATGGTTTAGTGACTGAATGCTTCTAGACAGAGAATAGTAAATAACACAGTTTATTATTGATGAAACTCAGAAATGGTTTATTCTTTTTAAACATTTTAATCAATCAAGTCTCTGTTATAAAATGTACTTTTGCATGAGTTTTAGTGTCTGTAAAACCCATATTACGGTCAAAATACAATCACAATTCGTTTTTATAGTCGTCACAGCCCTAATATATATTGTACTCTTTTTGCAAGACCAATGGTGGACAGTAACAAAGCACAAAAGTAATGTACTATTAGTAAATGTTTAAGGTATCTAAGTACATTTTAAGATGGATACTTTTACTTCAGTACTTTTGAGAGCAGTATCTGTACTTTCTACTGCACTACACTTTTGAATTGTAGAGTAGAAAGTACTTTTTCTATGATTTAAGGAGTTATTTTTAGCTTGTTCATGGTTACATCCTGCGTGAAGGTTTTGAGTTCAAGTCTCAGCTTTGAGCAAACATAAATATACATGAAATTCCCAAGACACATTGAGAAATCGATTTGAATTGCTACTGTTAAGCAAAATCTGCAAAATTATTGATCAAAATCACTACATTTTATAAGAAAGAGAGGTCTGAGGCACGTCGGGTGAGTTTTCCTTTTTATTGTGTGTTCGAATCGAAGCCAGTGCAACTCATTTTCACAACGAGAAAGAAGGAAGTCGGTTTTTAAATCTGTCCAACCACTTCAAATAACTCTCACAAAGCCTCTGGAACATTGTTATTATCCACGCACGCATTCATTTTTGGCTTTTTTCAGACTGTAAAATCAAACAGTGTTGGTTCTCCCGAGCACAGCCAATCAGAGCTCAGTTTTTGGTTCTTATTTCCCATTTGACGAGAAATAAATCCTTTATTATTACATGCAGGCAGCGTGCACCAGCCTCATTTTGTCCTTCTTTTACAATATACTTTTTGGGAGAAAACACAAAATGTACTAATTTACAAAACAAAAACCCAGGTACCCCAGCTTTAAATAGGTCAGAAGTACATTTAATGGATTAACTCTTCTCAAATTCTGCATGAAAAACTTACTTTTTACTCTTAAAGTACCTTTTTAAAACATTTACTTTTTATTTGACACTTTTGCTTCTATTTCAACATTTTTTTAATCTTGTATCTGCATTTTCAGAGTACTTTTTCCACCACTGTGCAAAACCAACACATTTTATCACTAACGCAGACATCAGCATTCATCTTACAGATCGTTTATTACTCTGAAGAACTCTTCCAACTCGTCTCAAAAGTTTCAAAACCCTCTTTAATCGTATTATTATTACATATATTTCTCTCCAATTTGCTCATCGCACTTCAGAGTCGCTTTCCCTCTCCGCTCTGCCCTCGTTGTGCGTCGAGTCCTTTCATGAGCTCTTACTAATTCCTTTCATTTTCACAGTTTTGAATTTTTCCAAGTCCAGCCTCGACCCTTGACCTCTGGATTTGCTGCAAGTAACAACAATCTGTCTCACATCTTCACATTTGCACATGTTTTTATTCACGCCAACTCTCACTATACGTTCCCAAACAGCGTTAACGGCGACGCTAACATAAATTCTACAGTTTTATACGCCCAATAAATATAATTAATCACAGAGAAATGTGCTGGATTTGATGGAAGATTTGGAGCGACATCAATCAAAGGTGGTTATAGGCAAAGCGCAGACAGTTTTAAAGCACTGTTTTAGTGTTACGAGCCGAAATTTGATGTTTTTCTTTGCTTCTACAGCTGCACAGTAACGGCACGCGCAGACGCCGCCAGCTGTTTGGGATCCAATGAAAATGGCAGCGTGTACATAAAGATAGGAAGGACAAAAAGTAAGCTTTTAAATCCATTATAATGATTTACAGGTTGGGTTTTGGCTGCGGGAGAAATCGCACAGGTGACTATAGTCAATCTGGACTAGTTATTGCTAAAGGTATCAGCGAGTTTAGCGTATTTTATCATCTATCATCAGCGTTGTGGAGTGTGAGGCTGTGGCTCAGGGCTGCTGGAACTATTCAGTTATTCTCTGTTCTAGGGTCACAGTTTAGATTTTATCACGTGTTTTTCTGTTTATGAGTTAGTTTGGTGGGAGGGCACCTGTGGTAAATATTTATGATAGTTTTACATCTGTGAAGTTGCAGTTTGTGTAGAAATTTTGAAATATAAAAGTTTAAGTAGAGCTGAACAAAATCTCTGTGATGTCATCAATAGTCAACGTACCATTTAAAAGACAAACAATTTACAGACAACTGACACTTTTTTCTGACAGTTTAAACAGTCAAACAACAAAATAAAGGTATTACCAGGTTTTGTCAAATCATGACTATTACGTCATTTATATGAATGTTGTTTACGGTACAGCTTGATGAACAAAGCCGATGTGACACGATGCACGTGAGGTGCACCAGACCAGAAAACTGTATCTGAGGACTTTTTTATTTCAGTCGTTGTCAAGACGACACACATGTTTATTGACTTCTGTTGTTCACTCAGTGGTTCCCAACCTTGTTTGTCTGGAGTACCCCCTAAGTTTTGTCTCACACTCAGAGTAACCCTTAACTTGAGTTTCAGCCAAATAAATGGGTGTAAAAGTCACATATTGTCAATAATTACTATTATATTTTTTGTTTTAATTATATTTACAATCCAAGATACCCCAAAAAGATAATAACACTTTTTTATTAATATAAAGGTACGTTTCATCTTCATTCAAAACCTTAAACCATTCTAAGTGTCCCTTGGTAATTCCTCACATACCCCTTGGGGTCCCCGTACCCCTGGTTGGGAAACACTGGTTCGCTGGTTAGAGGTCAGTATTTTAATAATATTGAACTTCATAATTAATCAGTTTTAAATCATTTGACTAAATATAGTACAATTATAATTCAATCATTAAAAGTGACTGTGTGCAAAATGAAATTAAACATTTGGAATAAGTTACATATGCATATTTTCAAGTTGAAGTGTTGATAAAAGCTTCTTTCATTACACTGATAATCGTAAAATCATACTTTTTCCCTTGCGATAATTGTGCCTCTAAAATGATATATCGTGACATCCCTAGAGTAAATAGTGTATGTACTGGTGTGTACTTTCTGTGTTTTGTGTCATTGTCACTTGTCTGTGTCTTGTCAGATGTGTGTGTTCTTCCTGCCAGGCCACTGCAGATGTGGCCAGACACTTTTACTTTTATGTAAATCATCTATATCTAAACTGAGACCAAACCAAGACCAACGTGAACGAACGAAGCCCAAACCCATAATCTAACTGCGAAACAGAAAATGTGCAAAACAGATCTGTCCGCAATCGTTTGGTCTTTACCGCAGCAATCAGCGAGTCAACAGCAGCTCTTACCGGTGTTGAGGTCTTTGTACTCGTGGGAGAAGTGCTCGTTCTGGTGCACCCACTCTCCATTGCACTTGAAGAAGATCTGCAAGGCTGGAGCGGCCCGGCAGCGCAGCTTGATGGGGTTGCTCTTCACGATGTAGGCGTCCTCGGGCTCCTGGATGAAGTGAGGGAGGGTGTTCTGGACCGAGGGCGCCGAGTCCGAGCCCGGGTCTGCTGCTGGGGGGCCTGCAGAAGAAACAGAGGGAAAGAGAGGTGAGAAAGTTGGAAAAATGTAGGGCAGGGCTATTCAAATTCATTTTCCTGTGGGACAGAGTTTTCGGAGAGCCGTGGATTCTGGGCCAGAGGTGCACAACACGGTATCATTTTAACAAAATTTGGGGCCGCACAAAATATCCTCAACACTAGATCTGTTTAAATAGCGATAAAACAGACTAAAACCCAATTGGATCTGAGCCAGGACTATCCCAAAATCAAACCAGGTCCAAAGCAGAATAAAAGAAGAACAAAATCAAGACCAAACCAGGTCTAAACTAGTCCTAAGCATTAAAACAGTAAACAAACAAACCAAAAAAAACTATACATATATTTTCATATTTGGAAGATGGGTTGTGGGCCGGATCAGATCGTTTTTGAGGGCCTGATCCAGCCCCTGGGCCACATGTTGAATAGCCCTGATGTAAGGAATGTCAATCCGACCTCTGTGTGTATAGAATTAGTACAATTAATAATTTGCCAGGTGAGTTTCTTGAGTAAATGTTTCGATCCAAAAAAGGCACAAAACGTCCACTACTACATAATCCAAAGAACCAGACAGTAACACCTAGTATCCTTTTCTAATTGGATTTTTTTTTTTTTTTAGTAGAGGGATTGCATTGTTCCCCGACACACGGGTTGAAAACCAAGGCTCTAATGTGCAGTCGGCTTCACAGAACTTCTGGACTAACCCAGGAATAAGGACTGAAACTGGAAAAATAAACCTGGACTCAACTGGATCCAAGATTTGAGGATTAAACTTTGACTATCCAGGATTCTTCTGGGCACATGAGTTATCTCAATAACAATATTCAGAGAATATTTTAACAATGCCCCTGGAATATGTTGAAATGTGTCTCTAAACACTTATTTATTTTGCGACATTGCACATTAATCAACATCACACAATGTAAATGTGACCAGGTAGTGATATGAGCTCATTTGCATCGTCCATTTGCCAAAAGAGTTCACTAAAATGTACAATAAGACCTGCAAAGGCGAATACAATGAACAAATATGTGTTTCTACAAGCCATTTTTTAGCATTATTTTAACAGAAAAGAACGAGAAATGAACCACAAAGTGCAGAAATATCATGTCACACCCTTGTTTGGGAGATGACACCAGACTCTTGTGTCTTTTTGAGGTATTTCGTGTTGTATTCATTATAGACAGACATTCTAATTTCGTATTAGGGCAGCAGAATTGATTCATAATCAAATTGAAATTGCCAGTTTAATGGGTGCAATTCGCAAATCATAAAGGTTGCAATTTTTGAAGTAGCAAATTTCTTCCACCAACTACAACACATCTCGTTTTATTCTGCTTAAGAGCGGCCCACTCTGTAGTTTAGATCTGCACAAACACATTCTGAAACACATTCCATTTCGTCTTTTTGTTTATTCCCCTGGACGCTTCGACCAGAATCCTACAAGTAAAACATACCCCTCAAATCTAATCACGATAGTTTCCCCAAATGCTCTATTTTGAACATCTACAAAACAACAATTTGATATTACACGTTTGTCTACACCCCTCCCACTTCTGCCTGCAATAATATACTTAGTCACTCAAACAAAAAGTTCCAGAAAGTGCTTTGTCTAACACAAAAGCCGCCCTCTCTGAATGAACACACAATCAAACCCTTATGTTGTTTTAGATACAACTGTGCGTCAGCCACTTGCACACAACTCCGCTTTCTGAAAACATTGTGAACCAACCATTCAACCAGAGCCGTTTTATTGTGCAAAGGCCAAGTACACAGCGGCCCATTTTTCTCTATTCACTTCAAAATGAACAATTCGCAGATGAATGCAGTCAAAATGGAGCAAAGAGGAGTTGAATTAGAGCCAGTGATTACCAGAAAGGTGTGGGTTTTGAATGCGTCTTATCAGGACCATAAGCTTCACTTCACACAAACACAGGCCTTTTGTGCAGAGGCCAAATGTCTTTTCCAGCACGGAGCGCCGCGTTCCCTTCTGCCCCGACCCGGTTCGAGCCTATTGTTGTCCGGGTCGTCCGCATCGATCCGAGCGCTTTGGGGAATATTTGTGAAAGATGGTCGGTGTGATTTGTTGGAAAGTAGTGGTTCTAAAACTGGGGTGAAAGTAATACCGGCGGTACACAGGTTTTGTTGAAGATTCGATCGTTGATTTTCAACCAGTGCAGGGGAACACGTTGAGCACCAAAAAATAACACAAAACCATCACTTTTTCCAATATTTAAAGAACCAAACAGTGGTAAAATAGTTGTAACAGAATCACACAGACCCAAAGACATGAGGAGTGCCAACAATCGACAAATAATCGATTACAAGACGCGCTTTCGGACCACACCTCTCTGAACTGAGCTAAATATCCTCTAGTACAGTGGTTTTCAACCTTTTTCTGAGTCACGGCATGGTTTTTTGATTGAAAAGATTCCGCGGTACACCACCAAACAGCACCTGATCACAAAATTTAGGCAAAAAAAGTGTGATTTACGTTGCAAAGATTGTCCATGTCATTGTGTCTCAGTCTTTTAATTTGGCAGTTGGTTCTTTATCTTAAAACATTTATAAAACAAAACCATCACCATATTTTATGCATTATTTAAATAGAATGGTCTGATTTGGTCATGTTTTTTGTAGTATGCGGTGTGTCGTGGTCGCTTTTAAACCCAAAAAGTGTGCTGCTACTCAAAAAAGGTTGAAAAACACTGGTTTAGACAGTGCAGAAGGCTGTTCGTTTAGTTCTCTTATTCACAATTTAGTTACATAAGTAAAAGTACAGAAACAGGGGCAAAAACACAGTAAAGTATCACATAAAGTGTAAGTCCCACCTTCTGAGCTTGATGAGTGAGTCTGACGGATTATTTTAATTACTTTTAATTAATTCATTGCACATTTAAGTAAATCATTGATCATTTAATTATTAAAATGCATATTTGATTAATTCAGTGTACACTTTTAATTAATTAATGACATATGTATTCATTATGAGTTTTACTTTTAATCAGTTCATTTTGGCACACTGAATCCTCCACAGTCTCAAACCCGACAGGAAAGTTTACTTTTCAGTCCAGTTAAACGTAGCGTGGTAGAAAGAACATGAATGTCTGAAAGATGTGTGAGAATGATCTCTGAGGCTCATAGAAGAGGAGCTCGCAAACAGGATTAATGAAACAAAGACACAAAATACACTTTGAGGTTTGTTTTTGATGAGGGAACAATGTTATAACAAGATAAACGCTCCAAACCCCTATCCTAGTATTTGTACTCAATATTAGAATTTCAGTTTTCAGATGACAATTTAATATGTAAAAGACTCCTTATTGTTTTTCCACTGTGTAAATCTGAACGGGATTTAAAACTCTAGCTCATTTTTGTTGATACACTGCATCACAGAATCAAAGAGATGATTTCAGACATCTTATTCAGTATTTGGGTAAATCATTATTTATGGGGACATTTTATTTATGCTTTTGTCTGCAATAAAGTCTTTAACATCTGATCCGATCATTATTTTATATTTCCAGCTTGTTAAACCACCGCACTGATCTAAAACGACAGCTGACCTCTTTCCCCCTTAAACTGGTTTGATTTCCCTTTTGTAAAACCGACAATTTCTTGAAGCGATCCTCTGGTCTATATATTTTTTCGCTTCGTAAACTTTTCATCAAGGTTAGGACATCCCGGCCTTCTTCCCGCGGGTCATGCATCCAGCCGGGACAATGAGGTACAGGATGTTTGGGATCTGAATTACGCCTCTGTCCGATCACAGCGGCTCCAGACTCAGGCCATTCAGTGGTGAAAAAAGGCCTGTGAAAGCCATTATACCCCGGCATCAAATCCAATTGTGTCGCCTGAAATCCAATCGGCCCCAGCGCCACCTCTCTCAATCAATGTTGTCCTTGTTAAACGGCTAAATGAATGGTGCCGCTGCATCCGAGGCCACGCGCCAGGACGAGAAACAGGCTGACACCGGCCCCTGCTGCGCGCCCCCTCGGGTTTCCAGCGCTAAAATGCGGTGATCATAAATGTATGTACAGGGACTCTGGCTTGGTTTTATTGATTGTGAAAAAGGGATAGTTAGCGAGGCAACCCTGAGAGATTAAAGGTTACGTGTTGTGCAAAACGGAGGGGCTTTTGACGATGATATGTTGTTTCCTCATCAAGAACAGGCCTGGAGTTAAAGCGACTTTATTACTGACATGCAAAAAACTGAGAAAAAAAAAAAAGTACAGATTGATTAGACTTTGGACCAATGTTCCGTCATCAAAAACATACCTGGAGTTATATTCAGCTTCATTCACGCCATTTGGATGAATGTTGCTTTGAAAAATCCTCTCCTCTCCGAACGTCAAAACCTCCCCTGCTGAACTCCCTTGATCTGGGACGTTTTTTCAGATTATACATGTCATTTATAGCAGTGGTTCTCAAACATTTTCAGTCACGACCCCCAGAATAACAATAGTTTGCGACCCCCAAACACAAAAAATAGGCGACACGCAAAGTGATAAATTAGCCTTATATCTAATGTTTGATTTTATTTTGAGAATATAGACCTAGAAAAATGACTTTAATAGGCCGACAAATAGGAATCTACATTCACCACTGCATTTGTCAAGCCTTGTTTAAGACTATTGTATACATTTTTCCCCATCATCTGGGCAGCCCAGAAATCATTTCGCGACCCCCATTGAGGTCCCGACCCCTTGTTTGAGAACCACTGATTTATAGAAGAATCTTCTGCTGTTTTAAGTCCTTAAATCATCACCAGACTTGTTTTGAGTATTTCTGTCATCTAAACACAATCACTGCTACTGCTAACCTGACCATAGCGTCTCTTAAAGTGATAACAGAACTAAACTGTGTATAGCACTAGGCGCCATCTACTGGCTGCATACACACTGTCAGTGTCAGGGCAGACAGCAGGGAAAGGTGTTCATAATAAGCTTTTTTTTTGTTTCAAAACATGAGACGACAAACTCAAAAGAGTCAGTTTTGCATAATGTGTCCATCCTGCATTTATTCAATCACATATGTTTTTTTATTGTAACTGTAACTTAAGGCAAGACAGTTTGCTCTCTCAGCATATCGGCTTTCATGTGGAAACAACTTGTCCAATCTGCTCCTAATGATGTTTTATTACTTAATTTAACCCACTTCATCTATTCATTACTATGGGACATTGTAACGTCGAAGGCTGTTTTCTTAAAATGCATTTTTCTCCCCTCGGGACATAAAGATCACCACTTAAAGTAGCTCCCACACACATCAAATGTTACGGTCTTGGATTCAACAAGATTTTGATGAAACGTGCAGCAGGATTCTTTGATATCTAATTCTAAAACAGAAAAACAAGATTTTTTTTTTTTTTAATTTTTAGGACAATTTTCTGTCCAATCTAGTGTACTAAAAAAACTAACTAAAAACTAAATAAGAAATCCAAAATCCCTTCTATAACTCCCCTCTGTATCTAACATGTGTACAAAATGAACCAAGGAGCTTAAACCTGGTTCTGTCCATTTTTCAGATTTAAATGTCACAAATATGTGTATTTTTGGCCATTTTTACACATCAAATGTCATAAATCTACATAAAAACATTGCACGAAAAACGTTTAATATATTTTTTTCATACATTTATGTGAGTAAACTACAGGAGAAGTTTCAAAATGACGTCTTTACATTTAAGATTTTTTCCTCTTCACCTGCAGTGTCTTGCCTTAATGCCATACTGTGGAACATGCAGGCAAAGCGACAACATCCCCATGGAGATGAGGAGATGGCACGTTCCATTCATTCTGGCCTCATAGAGCAAACAACACGCTCTTTTCACGGACCTACACACAAAACGCAGCATATATACAAGATAATTCTATGTTTTTCCATACGAGGACCGCGAGAGCCACAATTTGAGCCATCTTTATCCTCTCGCCGTGCACTTACTCTGTGATGAAACGTAATCAGATGCACTTGGGAGCTTTAGGGTTGCGGGGATTAGAGACAGTGCTTTCTTTGTCTGTGGATGAGCAGACACATGTAGAGCAAAGCCATTACGCTTGGACCGCATGCCGTCTAAAAGGATCGGGGCGTCATCTCGGCTCATTGTAAACATCAAAAGTACGGAGCGCAGTTTGCAGATTACCTCTTCATCGTGGAACCTGGAGTGTGAGTGGCTCGGAAGAAAGAATGGGACTGTTTTGTCTTTAATCTAAACACAATACAGCGTTTACAGATTTAAAATGAACATGGGATTATAACTCGTGCAATATTAAAATAAGTGTTTCTTAATCGGTGGCACGTAATGTTACTCAAGCGCAAGGAATACTGTATGTAAAAAGAAATAGTTTGTATTCATTTAAAGTCTATAGACGTCACATTTCACTAAAACGTAGTGATATTTAAGATTTTACTTAACATTTTGCACATTTGTCCTCAGTTTGACAGTTTTCGTAATGTTTATAATTGTACTTCCTGGTTGAACAGCAAATATGACAGTTAGAGGTAATTCCACAACTGTTACCTAGCAACCATTTTGAAAACGTGTAAAAGTGTAAAAATATATATAAATTACACAATAGTTATGATTTGACAAATAATAATCCCTGATAACAGCTTTATTTTGTTGAATGACTGTTTAAACAGTCTGTTAAGATGTGTGTTAACTGCTTCTTTATTTTCAACGGTACGTCGCTTTTTGATGACATCACAGATGGATTCCATTTTAGAACTCAGCACCACTTCCTGTCATTTTAAAGTTTTATTTTTTCAAAATGTCTCCACCAACTGCAACTTCACGGATGTAAAACTATGATAAATATTTACCACAGGTGCCCTCCCACCAAACCAAGTCAAAAACAGAAAAACACGAGAACCTGAAATACAGACTTTAAATCTGTGGTTCCCAACCTTTTTTGTCTCGAGTTGCCCCTAAACTTTGTCTCACATTGAGAGAACCCCTTAACTTGAGTTTCAGCCAAATAAATGGGTTTAAAAGTCGCATATTGTCAATTATTACTTGTATTTTATGGTTTTAGTCCAAGATACTCCAAAAAGACCCAACATTTATAACTAATAACATTTTTAAATCAGATAAAAGTACAATACCCTGAAGTACCCTGAAAAACACATATTGTAACTTTTTTGGTTCATTAGCCATAGTTACTGCTTTTTTTTTTTTTTTTTTTTTTTACTTTTTAAGTGAGTTTATTAACCAGTAATTCTTTATTTATGTATTCATGATTTCATTATGTATGTTTCTATGTATGTATGTATGTATTTATTTATTTATGTCCTCCCAAAATCATTCAAACTTAATATTTTGTATTTTTTGTATGATTTGTTGCAATTGATGAAGGAAAACAAAGAAACAAACAAAAACTTCTAATGCTTAATGAATACGTTAATAATAACCAATAAAATAAAATAAAATAAATAATAAATAAACAAACAAACATAATCTCAGTAACTCAAGCTAATGAACCAAAAAAAGTCGCTGGTGGTTTTACCCAAAGACTCTTAAACTCAACTTTGTCAGCAGTCCAAAATTGAAAATAAAGTAAATTCTTTTTTTTTTTACAATTAGAACTGGGTCTTAGTCTGGTGCATGGTGTTCTATAATGTTAATCCTGATCATTGTATTATTCAGCACATCACATACCACTGCAAGTCATTATCTTTCTCATCTCTTGTGCAAACATTAAGCTTCTTCAGAAAAAATCTACCCACTTTGTCTGACCCAACCTCTGCCTTCAGTGGACGAGCTCATTTTAAAAGTACATCCTCCCCCCTCTCTCTCTCTCTTGTGCTCTCTTCCTCCCCTTTTCTCCGGGTTCGAACACCGTGCTCCGACTCGGGGCAAACTTCAGAGGCGTTCTGTTCCCAAAAAGAGCAAAGCGAACCTGGGTGAGACCAAGTAACAAGAAAGTTAATGTAGATCTGCAAGTCGTGACTTTTTCTTTGAAAGTGTTTGTAGAAGCTTTTAAAGGACACATTTTCTGCTACAGAGACATTTTTGAGCTTTAAACCATGTTCTAACAACGTTGTGTCATCAAAAACACACCTGAAGTAGCATTCCGTTGCATTCACGCTATTCTGACGAATGTTTATGAGAAAAACAAAACTCAAAAACACTTCCTGCTGAACGTCCTTGTTCTGGGACGTATTTTCAGATCATCTATGTCACTTTTCTGAGAATCTTTTGCCGTAAAAGCTGACGATTATGTAAAGAAACTCTTACTCTCTTCTGATAATGAGTTTAAGGAATTAAATTGTTGTGTAACCAAGGCTGTGTCAGAATGTGAAGTCAACAACATCAGGCTTTTCTGTGCTTTTCTCTGTAGAGCCACTCCTCCGACTCAAACACAATACAGACACCTCTGTGAACCCTTGTGCAGCTATACTTTTGAAAAGCTCAAAGTACAAATATGTGCATTTTTCTTTCTTTTACACTTTCTGCCAGGTCTGCCATGTCTGCTTGAGAGACAGCTTTGTAAAGATGTGGTCTGTCAGACACAGAAAAGAAATCCTGAAGGTCACCTTAGGCAAATGAAATGTCTCCGTGTCTCCAATACTTGACAATCATGGATGTTAAATGTTTTCATGTTATCATTGAAAAAGAATATACATATAATCTATAAAAGTATGGACACTGAGGCCAAAGGGAATGCTTTGCTTTAAATTTGAGTGCTATGTCTACGGCAAACATTTTACTCATGTGTTGTTTTATTGCTTTATTTTATTTATTTTTTAACGTTTATTTAACTAGGAGAGTCCCTGTGAGATAAAAAAACAACAACAAAAAAACAAAACTCTTTTACAAGGGAGTACTAGCCAAGAGTTACAGTGTACAAACATTAAAATAACACAGATTATGCAAAACAAGAGGTAGAGGACGTTGAGGTCATGGATTTACTCAAGTGAGAGTAAAACATATTTTGGGGAAACTACAAAAGCCTCTTTTAATTCCAAAGTCACTCTGGCGGGATGTTTTGTTTATTTATTCCCTTTTGACCACCGTCTGAGAGAAGAGAACGATCAAGCTCCTGGACATATCCAAATATAAAAAGAAAGCCACAACGCTCTTCTTTTAAGTCAACCATCAAAACGAGAAGACTAAAATTGACAAAAAAAATCTGTGAGTCTTCTAACCCCTTGATTTTCAACCAGTGCGCCGGGAACGCCTTGAAGTTTTGGCAGGTGTGCCTTGAAAAAATGTCCAATATGAGTTAACTGATTCACAAATGCGGATGTAAATAAGTGTCCTGAGCAACTTCTGCACCAAAAAAGAACACAAAACCACCATTATTGCCAAATTTAAAGCACCAGACAGTTGCACAAACATGATTTGGCTCATTATACACCATATTTTATTAACTAAATGGTCTGATTCGGTCATGTTTTTGTTGTATGTGGTGTGCCGTGGCATCTTTTAAACCTAAAAAATGTACCGCAACTGACTTTTAATTTAAGTTTCTTGGCTTCTACGTTGAAATGGGAATTGTCAAGCCCAGAATAAATGTTGGTAGGATTTTAAAGATTAAGGATTTTTCTCTGAATATCTAATTAGAGTAAATCAGAGTAGAATCAGCTTCACAAAGAGCCTAGTCATTTGTTTGTGCTCGAGAGGGTTCAGTTTGAATCGGGGGTCATTATAGTCAGACCATTTAAGAAAATTCAGCCAGAAAGATAAGGAACTGTGTAGAGACTGTGTGGACGTGACAAGATTTTTAATTTGGAGCTGATGTAATTGGAAGGATGAAACATTATATATTACAAATTGTCAACCGACTGCCCAAAAAATGAGAAAAAAACGAAATAATCTGAAAAGAAGCTGTCAAGAAACACTAATGTTCAATTGTCAAAAGTAAAACTCAAGTCACTGTTACACTCTAGGACTAATAGTAGAGCTGGGCGATAAGGGAAAAAGTATTATCACGATTTTCTTGGGGCCAGATCATGATTCGTGTTCACTTTGTGTTTTTCTGCTGTCTTTAATAGAGCAGCATGATTTAGGAAAAATATCTAATTGTGATTTTTCTGTCCAGTGTGATTGTGAATAGAGTTGCGATTTAATTGGTTTCACTTCACATTCACAAGTTATACACAATTTTGTCGCCTTTAGTCGAGTTTTTGTCACGTTCAGTTGTGTTTGTCATTTTTAAACACGTCTTTGTCACTTTTAGTCACATCTTTGTCGTTTTCTAATCACGTTTTTGTCGCTTTTAGTCGCGTTTTGGTGCATTGAGTCATGTTTGTTGTTTGAAGGCGTGTTTTTGTCACTTTTGAACGCATTTTTATCGCTTTTGGTCGCGCTTTTGCAGTTTTTATCCAAATGAAAACAAGACATTTTGTTGTTTGTGGAAGAAATAATTGCAAATCGAAATTGCAGTCTTTGTGATTTGCTAATTGCATCCATTAAAATTGCAATTTTGTGTCGATTTCATTGAATTGTGCAGCTCTGGCCTTTAAGAGGTAAATAAATTCATCTGCTCAGAGGCTTCAGAGGCTAAACAGCAGGAGAAAAAGTGTGTTGGAACAGACAGCTGCATTAAAGACGCAAACAGTCAATCACGATACAACGATTTCACAAAAATAGCTGATTGTCACAGGGACCAGCTCAACAATAGTGTAATTGTAATAGTGTCTAAAAATTACACACAAAAGTACTATTGTCTTATGTCAGAATTGCCATTGTACTTAAAGAAAGCATTAACTCAGTTCTGTTAATATAATTACAGCCTTCTGTGCATGTTTTAGATATTCTTGCCCTCAGTCTCTTAAATATTCTAGTGTACCATTACCTCACCACTCGCCAACATTAATTGCTGTGGTAGTCAATTTACTAAAACATGTTTTACACACTTAGAACCGCGGCGATCTAATTCCTCCATGTTAATTACAGCGTGTAAATGTCTTGAAACGCTGAGTGCGAATCACGCTGAGTGCTTTTAATGCTTTGACAAATTTAACAGGAGGCCAGCTAATAAAACCCGGACCGACGACGCGGGAGAAACATCGCTTCGACATCATTTAGCCTGCTTACACGTTTAATAGCAAGGGCATGTAATCTCCTCTTTTTACCGTCACCTTCCCCGCTTCCGAGTGTCCAAAGCATAATCAACTAATTGCTGCTGCAACGAATAAAAAAAACGCTGCCCAGAAGAAGCCGCCGCACTTGTGTTTCCTAATTCGGTCGCCGAGTAATAGTGTCCTTCTCTGTTAAAATACGCGGCGTTCGAGGAGGAAGCGCATAATTGGAACAAGGTGACAGTCCACGCTCCATAAAGTGTCGCTGATGGGGGCTCGTAAATATAAGCACTGATGAAGGAAGCGAGCGCGCTGCCAATAAGTCACTCGCCGCCTCATTATGCGTCTGGTTTGGACACGGAGCACAAAGCGGGCCCCGGTCTGATTCTCGGCCGGTCCTGGGATTGAAGCTAGCACAGGGCAGGGACGTACAGGTGCACAGAGGGGGGACGGACAGGTGCACAGAGGGGGGACAGACAGGTGCACAGAGCAGGGACGGACAGGTGCACAGAGCAGGGATGGACAGGTGCACAGAACAGGGATGGACAGGTGCGCAGAGTGGGGACGGACAGGTGCGCAGAGGGGGGACGGACAGGTGTGCAGAGGGGGGGTGGACAGGTGTGCAGAGGGGGGACGGACAGGTGAGCAGAGGGGGGACGGACAGGTGCACGGACAGGTGTGCAGAGGGGGGGACGGACAGGTGCGCAGAGGGGGGATGTACAGGTGTGCAGAGGGGGGGCCGAACAGGTGCGCAGAGGGGGGATGTACAGGTGTGCAGAGGGGGGGCCGAACAGGTGCGCAGAGGGGGGATGTACAGGTGCACAGAGGGGGGACAGACAGGTGCACAGAGCAGGGACGGACAGGTGCACAGAGGGGGGACGGACAGGTGCACAGAGCAGGGATGGACAGGTGTACAGAGCAGGGATGGACAGGTGCGCAGAGTGGGGACGGACAGGTGTGCAGAGGGGGGACGGACAGGTGTGCAGAGGGGGGACGGACAGGTGCGCAGAGGGGGGGCGGACAGTTGTGCAGAGGGGGGACGGACAGGTGTGCAGAGGGGGGACGGACAGGTGTGCAGAGGGGGGATGGACAGGTGCGCAGAGGGGGGATGGACAGGTGTGCAGAGGGGGGACGGACAGGTGTGCAGAGGGGGGCGGACAGGTGCACGGACAGGTGTGCAGAGGGGGGATGGACAGGTGCCCAGAGGGGGCGGACAGGTGCACGGACAGGTGTGCAGAGGGGGGGACGGACAGGTGCGCAGAGGGGGGATGTACAGGTGTGCAGAGGGGGGACGGACAGGTGCGAAGAGGGGGGACGGACAGGTGAGCAGAGGGGGGATGTACAGGTGCACAGAGGGGGGACGGACAGGTGCGCAGAGCAGTGACGGACAGGTGCGCAGAGGGGGGATGGACAGGTGCACAGAGAGGGGACGGACAGGTGTGCAGAGGGGGGACGGACAAGTGCGCAGAGGGGGGATGGACAGGTGCACAGAGGGGGGACGGACAGGTGTGCAGAGGGGGACGGACAGGTGCGCCCAGAGGGGGGACGGACAAGTGCGCAGAGGGGGGATGGACAGGTGCGCAGAGGGGGGGCGGACAGTTGTGCAGAGGGGGGACGGACAGGTGTGCAGAGGGGGGACGGACAAGTGTGCAGAGGGGGGACGGACAGGTGTGCAGAGGGGGGACGGACAGGTGAGCAGAGGGGGGACGGACAGGTGGGCAGAGGGGGGACGGACTGGTGTACAGAGGGGGGGCGGACAGGTGCACAGAGGGGGGACGGACAGGTGTACAGAGGGGGGGCGGACAGGTGTGCAGAGGGGGGACGGACAAGTGCGCAGAGGGGGGACGGACAGGTGCGCAGAGGCGGACAGGTGTGCAGAGGGGGGACGGACAGGTGCGCAGAGGGGGGGCGGACAGGTGCGCAGAGGGGGGACGGACAAGTGCGCAGAGGGGGGACGGACAGGTGCGCAGAGGGGGGATGGACAGGTGCACAGAGGCGGCAGGTGAACCGGGACCGAACACAAAACTACACCAAGACTAGAGCAGGATTTTAAAAAAGGTCTACATCCCAACGACAAACAGAGACAAAACAGTGACCAAAAAACAACTTACTCAGACAAATGTAAGGAAAAAAAAAAAATCATCATGTAATGTTTTCATGTAGAATTAAGGCATTGTATGTGTAAAAAGGCCAAAAATACACATATTTGTAAAATTCTAATTTCGCTTCTTTTTTTTTTTTTTTTTTTTTTAACTTAAAACTTCAATAAATCAATTTTAGAATGAAATATAAAAAAAAAAAACTCCTTCTGTACGTCTCATTAAAATCTTGTTGAGTCCAAGATTGTACAGTTTGGTGTGGGATCTACTTTAAGACTGATCTTTATGTCCCGAGGGAGAAAAATGCATTTTAAGAAAATGGCCTTTGAAGTTACAATGTCCCAGAGAAATCTATGGATGAAGTGGATTCAATGATACAATAAAACAATTGTAGGAGCAGACTGGACAAGTTTGTTGTTTCCACATGAAAGCGTAAATGGTCATTCAACAAAATAAAGCTGTCATCAGGTATTATTATTTGTCAAATCATAACTGTTGTGTGACTTAAATGGGTTTGGCCCAATGGTTGCTAGGTAACAGTTGTAGAATTACCTCTAACTCTGTCATATTTGCTGCCCATGTCCAATCAGGAAGTACAATTATAAACTGTGCCAAAACTGTCAAACTGGGGACGTCTAATTCAGTGTTTTTCAACCTTTTTTGAGTCGTGGCACACTTTTATTTGTTGTAAAGATACCACGGCACACAACCTACATTATCAAATCAGACCTTTGAGTAAAAAATTTGCCAAAACATGTCCGCACCACTGTCATTGGAAATGGAGATTGTTTTGCTTTCGTTTTGGTATGGAAATAAGTTCAGGCCACTCAAAAACGGGAAATTGTTCATTTAAATGTATTTGTGAATCCAAATTGGACATTTTTTCAAGGCACACTTGGCAATACTTCAAGGCACACTAGTGTTCCTCGGCACACTGGTTCAAATTAATAACCCACCAAAAGTGATACTGTCAAATAACATTATCAACTCAAACTTTTAATCATAAAAAGCAGTTTAGGACACGGCTGATCCGACCCACACTCTGTGAAACGTCACTTCAGGTTAACTTTGAACAAGGTCAGATATCCTCGTCCTCCCATCAATAAATCCATGACTAAACCGATCGAACGGGTCATTAGGACGATCCTGAAGGCACTGCTAAGCTCGGCATGGACATTTAGAATACATTTAATGACCTTGTTCTGCAGAGAAAATTCAGCATAATGGACAAACTTTTCATGTAATAATACATTTTGAGAATTGGTCTGGTAGTTATTGGAAAAACTAACAGTGTTGTGTCATTCTGTAGGTTGGTAGCTTTGTCAATAAATGTGAATTAATTAGAGAGTTATTGTTATTGTTGTAGAAACCATAAGGTATATTTTCTAGCAACAGTGAATGAAAAAATACAATAAAAAACACATTTTCTGGGATAAATTAATGATATACAAAATGATGGCCCACGGTGAAGGCTTTGCAGGGGCCAGAATGTGGTGCTACGTCCCTGGTGAGAAATAGTTAATTGATGTGATATTTGAAAGAAAAAAAATAAATAAATAAAATCATATAAAAAAAAATTCCCTGCTCACCCTCCGCGGGTGGTCACATCCATCTCTGAGCTCGGGTCCTCTACCAGAGGCCAGGGAGCTTGAGGGTTCGGCGCAGTATCTTAGCTGTTCCTAGCACTGCGCTCTTCTGGACTGAGATGTCTGATGTTCCTCCAGGGATCTGTTGTAACCACTCCTCCAGTTTGGGGGTCACTGCCCCAAGTGCTCCGATCACCACGGGCACCACCTTTGCCTTCACCTTCCAGGCCTTCTCCAGCTCTTCTCTGAGCCCTTGGTATTTCTCCAGTTTCTCATGTTCCTTTCTCCTGATGTTGCCATCACTTGGTATCGCCACATCAACCACAACAGCCTTCCTCTGCTCTTTATCCACCACCACGATGTCTGGTTGGTTTGCCATTACCATTCTGTCAGTCTGTATCTGGAAGTCCCACAGGATCTTCGCTCGGTCATTCTCGACCACCTTTGGAGGTGTTTCCCACTTTGACCTTGGGGTTTCCAGTCCGTACTCCGCACAGATGTTTCTGTACACTATACCAGCCACTTGGTTGTGGCGTTCCATGTATGCTTTCCCTGCCAGCATCTTACACCCTGCAGTTATGTGTTGCTGTCTCAGGAGCTTCTTTGCACAGCCTACACCGTGGGTCTTGTCTGGTGTGGTAGATCTGGGCCTCTATCGCTCTGGTGCTCAGGGCCTGTTCCTGTGCAGCCATGATGAGTGCCTCTGTGCTGTCCTTTAGTCCGGCCCGCTCTAGCCACTGGTAGGATTTCTTGATATCAGCCACTTCAGTTATGTTCCGGTGGTACATCCCATGTAGGGGCTTGTCCTCCCATGATGGTCCCTCCTCCGGCACCTCACCTTCTGTTCCCCATTGCCTGAGACATTCACTGAGCACATCATCATCTGGGGCCTTATCCTTGATGTACTTGTGGATCTTGGATGTTTCATCCTGGATAGTGGCTCTCACGCTCACTAGTCCACGGCCTCCTTCCCTACGGCTAGTGTACAGTCTCAGGGTGCTGGATTTGGGATGGAACCCTCCATGCATGGTCAGGAGCTTTCGTGTCTTAACGTATATATATATATATATATATATATATATTGAAAACATGTTGTGCTCTTTATCTGTTGAACATATCAGAGGCTAATTCACTTGTGTCAGTGTAATACACACCTGACAACCATTGGTTTAACTTTAGTTTGATTTGTTTTTATCCATTCAACAATTCAAATCAATCAGTGGTTTGTAAAAAAAAAAACATTTGGGATTGTTTCCTTGCAAACAAATCTATTGCTAAATTATGAATTAAATTAAAATTCATTAAAAGTCCAAACTGTAAAGCACGACGTCTTTGAATTTATCACCAAAACAGCAGCTCGTCACATGGATGAGATCGCGATGAGGGATGTCAAGATTCCACACTTATGTTCTTCTTAAAGGCGATGAATTAGGACATGTGTTTATCTTGTTAACATGTTTCAGCTGCTTAACTGCAGCCTCTTCAGCGCTGTCACCGATGTCAGTGTCGCTCAGACTGACCACGCCTCCTGTGGCCCGGTGGTCTCTGGAGTAATGTGTCTCATGTGTGGGACAGAAGGAAGGCTCTGCCGTCTCGGTTGATGCTGTCAGTGCCTCACTTTCTGATTTCAGTTGCCTCCTAAATCCAGAGTTTGAATTTGTTGGTCTCTGCTTCACTGACTCCAGCCCCGTCCCAGTCCATAACGTGGTTTTCTCTTTGGTCTGACATGGCTGATGGTCTGAGCGACCTGCCAGGTCCATCAAGAAGTAACAACTGGTAAGTGACACGTCACCAACGCCAGTGACAGGGCTGAGGAGGCTGCAGTTAAGCAGCCGAAACATGTCAACAAGGTAAATACATCTCCTAATTCATTGTTTTGAACATAAGTGTGGATATAACTAAAAACATAATGAACGGTGTTGGGATGTCAAGATTATTAGGTCAGTAGATAATCATGCTGCAGCAGGAGACATTCAAGGGAATGACCATCTCATCACCGACCTGACTGTGATGCTCGGGTCACTGTACATGGAGGAGTTTGTACTGAGGGCTGTTACTCTCCTCAAACTGCCCTGACACACGATCTGCTGACTCCACCTGACAAATCCTCCTGCTAAAGCTGCACCCAGACCTACTAAATAGATCCATGGTCCTAAAAACTAATAGTATTTTCTTTTTATTGGGCTGTTTTTGTCACATTAACTTTATTTTTTGTCACTGAGAAAGTTCAGTTTTGTACAGCTGATCTTAAACTTGAGTAGTAGACACTTTAAATGTATTTTCTGGCACTGGGGTGGGTTAAAATAGGTCTTTATTCTTCCTCCTCCATTTCGAACACCAACGTTTTATTTTAAATAAAAAACGATAGAGTGGAATGCTGCGCAGGGTTGATAACAAATGTCCAAAAGTTCTGATACTCAGGTGCTCTTCAAGGATCTGGCAATAGCTTGAGAAAAAAATAGCAAAAAACAGATCCGGGGCACTCTGGTGTCCTTTATTTTGTCATGGATCAATTAATGTTTGTCTTGCATATGCAGCTTGAAAAAAAAAAAAAGAAAAAAAAAGTTGTTTGGTCATGTTCTCAGTAATTGTTAAATGTCAATGTTTTTTCCTCACAATAATTACAACACACATTTTATATCATACTTTTCGACATCCTTTATCACTAATGTTCTGTTCTCAAAGTCTCCCACGCCTTCTTAAAGTAACAGCCAACTACTACTTTTCCCTCAGATTGTGATTTGACAGTGCGCTGCTCTCCGTGTTGATCCGCTTTGGTCTTTTTCAGCAGGAGTCCTCGTCTCTCCAAAGGCCTTGAGCGGAGAACGTGTCGGGCTAATCCTGCACACACTGGAGCGGAGGGGAGAGAAGCTCCAGTGAAAAGCAGCATCGCACGCAGCCTCAGCGCACGAGCCCGCCGCATGAACCCGCCGTAAGTGCGACTGACATCCACAGACACAAAACACGGCGACGCCAGCTGCTAAATGCATCTTTACTGTTCACCTGAGAGTGAACTGCATTCAAGCAAAAGGTTTTGTCAGGAGGTTTGCAGATAAAGTTGAGTTCTGCTTCAAAGTGTTTTGGATTTAGTCAGTGATGGAAGACATACTCAATATTGTTATTTAAGTAAAAGTACAAATAGATAAAGTACAAATATTAACCCAAGTAAAAGTATTACATATGAAAAGCTGCATATGACAGGTTTTTATGATTTTCTAGTTGTGACTTTGTTTGGAGGGATCATGTCTGCTGTTACAATTTTTACACCAATCAAGTGTCAGTTCGTGTTGAAAAAGTTGAACAATATGTTGAAAATGATTGAAAGTGTGCTGTGTTCATGTGCTCCTCGGGAACTCTGGAATATGTTATGTGACGTTAGCAAGCTAAAGTTGATGATAGAATGCTTTCCAAAAATAAACACGTTTTAAACAGACGAGTCAGAACCTCGACATCTTACTCTGGAAACCTGAACCACATGAAAGCAGCAGTAGAGCTGCAAAACATGACGACGTCACACCAGGCAGACTCCATTCAAAAGTCTGGAACAATTTACACACAAGAAATACTGACCCTTCATTAATTAAACACAATAAAAGTGTTCTTTCTTTCTGTGACAATAGTTGTATAATAGATTGGGTAACAGCCACATAGTTTCCCAGCGTGAAATGTAACTGAATTTGAGAAAAAAATTGTAGTTCAATCTGTAATAGGCACTTTATGCTCAAGTATGAAGTACATTTATTTATTTATTTATTTTTACTTTTGGAGTAAAAGTTAAAGGGTTTTGTGCAGATTTGAGTTAAATGTGATGATCTTGAAAAAGTCCAGATTTTTTTATCAATCAATTTCTCTGTGCTTCTAGACTTTTTATTTGTATATTTTTGTTTACTCAAAACCAAGACCTCAGACCCTTTATGGAGAATGTCACCATAAAAGGGTTTTTTTTTTTTGTTTTTTTTTTTTTTGTTTTTTTACTTTTCAGCCCTTTTCAAAAATGTATTGGAGATCTAGGAGACTAAAACGTTTCATACCCTCCACTAACACATGACACGTCAAAGCCGAGATACTGAAGAGCCTGTTTAAAAGTAAATGATAATACAAATAATGCATGATATGTGTCTTTTCAAACACACTGCAGTAGACGCCATTTTCCCACAATAAAAAGAAACTAAAGCCCGTTACACGCTGTTACGTTTAACCAAATATTACGATGCGTACCAGCTTTGTGCTTGTAGTATTCTTTATAAGTAGATTTTTCTTCATCCCAGCAGGAAAATGTATCGTCTGATCCATTTGACCCACACTTCAACGCTTCCAGGAACATTCTCCAGATCTAATGTCAGGATTAAGGCATATTTTCTCAAGAAGAAAACATTTTAATTGCCATGAAACCAAGTCATAAAGACATTCATTCATTAGTGTTTCTATACATCTCTGCGAACCCTAACAAACTGCTATGGACGCTCTGTATTCCAGTCTCAGGGGGAGAGTGGCTTTGTACATTTGCTGCTGGCCATTATTCAGAAAGTTGTACATAATTTGAGGTACAGTGCATTTGCCTAAAGCAGCATCAGACTATGGGGGCTAATGTATTCTAACCCGAGGCGCTGCAAACAGAGCGAGTGGAGAACAGGCGCTGCATGTCCTCGGCTTTGGTATGTGTTCGGCAAAAGTTTATCCAAAGCCTCGGTTCGACATGACGCGATCTGAAGCTGGTGGAGGTGGAAGTCGTGCACCGCTGTGTGTTTGTTTTCACGAGAAACATTTGGGTAATCATGTTTTTTTTTGTTCATATGTGTCACAATTTTGCAATAATCTATATATCGTACACGCTATTCTGCAGTTTATTTAAGAACCACATATTTAACAACAGTGTTTCTTCACTAAACCACTATCTGCACAAACTTAATATGAAACAAAACTGATGTTAGTCATTGTGAATGTGTCAAATGTATTCCATGTTTTTGTTCTTATGAAGGAAAAACATTCTGCATTTTTCATATTGTTATTACCCTTTAAATATGCTCTCGAGTACCTTAAATTTGCCATCTCATGTAAAAAAAAGTTTCTTATTCATTCAATGACAGCCTTGTATGAAATAACACGTACTGAGTGCATTCAACCAGTAGATGGCGCCTGCACAATATATAATCTAGTGAAGTTAGTGCTGAAGAAATGCTATGATGCGGATTTGCCGCAGCAGTTCGTGTTTAGAGGCAGAAATGCTCAGAACAAATTTAGCGATGATTTAAGGACTTAAAACAGAGTAACATTCTCGGATAAGTGACAGAAATGCATCCGAGAGCGAGTTCAGCAGGAAGTGTGTTTGACGCTCAGAGGGGGGAGGATTTTCTAATGAACATTCCACAAAACAGCGTGAATGCAGCTGAATGCTACTGTAATCGCAGACTTGATTTTGACAACAGAACATAGTTAGAACCTGGTTAAAAGCTCAAGTATTAACTATAACTCCTGGTGATATATTGAAACAGTTTCACGATATGTTGGTAATTTGATATTTTAACATCTTGATTTTCAATCTTTGTGCAGGAACACAGGTGCGCTTATCGTTTTGCCAGGTGGGCCTTGAAAAAATGTCCAATTTCAGTTAAAAAATTCACAAATGTGGATGTAATTGACTAGTTTACGTTTATGGACTTAGGGTTATGTATGGTATATGTCCTGAGCAACTTCTGCACCAAAAACGACAGTGGCACAGACATTATTTACCATATGTTTCTAACTAAAGGGTCTGATTTGGTAATGTTTTAGCAGTGTGTGGTGCGCCGTGATATATTTTCAACCCCAACAGTGTGCCGCAACTTAAAAAAGGCTAAAAACACTGCTTTAACACAGTCCTAATTAATCTGGTATTGATGGCGCTCGGTTCTCCTGCTGAGATCGTGCAAAGAGAGTGATACATATGTGTAAAATATGTGATAATCATTTAACGTGAATGAAAGAAATGCATAACATAACAAATTAGAGAGTACATGAAAGCAACACAGAGAAACTTACTGGAGGAGATTACATTCATTCAGGAAGTTAAAACAACATTTTCCACGGAGATCGATAAGTTATATGACAAACTGTTGACTGTTTTTCCATTTTTGCATTTACTTACACTTATTATAAATTAGGGTTAGAGTCTCCGTTGGGTGAGGGTTTATTATTGAGAAACTTTAACATGTACGTTTTTGATTGACATAATTGCAAAAGGTGACATATGTACATTTTCTGTTGATGAGCATAATTTCCAAAAATGTAAAATGAGTATGTTTTCACAGACATCCTTATTGCACGTATTTCGACAACAAAATTATACAATAGCGACGTAAATGGAATTACAAAAATTTAAATTATGTAAGTATTTTTCTGGAGACTGAGCTGCAGTGGAGACAAGCAGGAGGAGGCTGCTGGAGGTCAAGTACAAGTAAGGTCTGTGGCGATGCAAGTCCGCTCACTGTAAATCTATGGTTCAGTCTATTTTTTTTATTTTTTCTTAAAAAGTTGTGGTGAGGTTTTAATTTTAATCTTGCCAGCATATTAATCAACATGTAAAACCAAAATAACTGGAATACTATATGTAAATTCCATATCAAGATTCTTTAAAATAAAATATCATAAAGGTCTGAAACCTTTTGGGTTGTCATCCGGACGCTGTTTGAAGATCGAGACGTTTCGACTTCTATCCTTCGACTTCTATCCTTCTAACTTTTTCTACGATGAAACACGCCTGGACAAATGAGGGATTACATCGACGAATTCTTTAAAATACATTTATTTTTATCATTTTATGTTTGAAATTAATTATTAAAATAGTGATAATTTGGTAATTTGATATATTTACAATAAGGAATTAGGATGTGCTCACATTTGTCTTGGTTTGGTACAGTTTTAGGCCTAACGTAGCTTTGGTCTGGTCCTGTTCCAGTCCTGGTTTAGTCCTGGTCTAGTCTTGGTTTAGTTCGAGGTTTAGTCCCAGTTTAGTCCCAAATTTGCTGTGATGATTGTGCAATGTTTAACACACACCAAGAATGTAAAGTAAAGGAGAAACAAAAGCACCTTATATCTCATAAAATATCATTTGAGTTCCATTTTGTTCTTCTTCTAAAACAATAACAAAATAATGGACTTCTGTGCATCTTCTCCAACAACAGATCACTATTTCCGGTACATATTTTGGATCGCTAAAGCAGCATCACATTCTTCACAGAGAAAGCAGCACTGATTTCTTTAGAGACACAAAGTTTTCCAAAGTTATATCCCACTTTGCAAACTTAAATGTCTTCACACAATGAGACGACTTGCACTTTTCTCTGTTCTCCCAGCTCTACAATCTCTAATCCCCTTCACATGCATGAAATAGTTGACCACAAATAATCTGCCTCCCACACGGCTCTGTGATAAATGCAGATGCTCCGGAGTTTACGGCATAAAGCGCCCAAGTCTGTTCTGCAGAGAATTAAAAAGTGACTATAGAAAGTAAATAAAATAAGTCTTAAAGCTGGAGGAGAGATTGTCTTTGATTTGCTGCGTCTGTTAAAAAGCTCTGCAGCGGGATTAGAGCCTTTTGTAAACGCATTTCATCTGTGCAGTATCGATGATAAAATGTAAATATATACATGTCTTTGGTTTTGTGTTAAATGTGCAAAAAAGTCTTGACCTTAATCCAACTCGGAAACATGAAGAATCACAATCAACCGCACAGATTTGTAGTTCCTGTATCGGTATTGGCTGATATTGACAATTACTATTATTATTTTTTTAATCTGCCGATACAGATAGTGTCACAAAAAGGTCAATAAAATTTTGCCAAACCATTTTGTTTTGAACAGACTAACGAAAAAATGGGAAAAGAAGAGCAATTAGGCTAAACATATGACCATATATTTACACAATAATGCAACAAATGATTTGATATCCAAGATAAATACATGACGTTATTGTTTTCGTTATTTGTTAGTTAAATTGTAAATTCAACTTAAAGCGCTGTATATGATTTTTACTGTTTTGAAACGTAAAAAAACAAAACTAGTTCATGTATGTGTTGCCCCAGCAAAGATATATTCGGGTGAAAATGAGACCACAGCGTTTTCTCTGCAAATATTTGAAGGGTGTTTTATTCAACAAGAAACAGGAAGTGTGTCATTAGCATGCTAATGTTTGTTAGCTTTAGCTGCAAACTGTGTAACTCATTACACACTGAAATCAAGTGCATTTCTGATGGAAAAATGTTCACCTCTAGAACAACCAAAACTGTACCCACCTGTAGATGCTATGAAAGTGTATGAGTGAAAGTGAAAGAATGAAAGAATTTGCACTGATCTATTTATTTATTAGAAATGTGTTTTAGTGTGTTTTGTTATTGATTGTAGAAAGTGTAGAAATGTCTAACCAGGGACGGGAGTTGAAAATTAGCACTTGCTATAAACTCTGTCTGCATCGCATCAGCTACAAGCTTTGTTCTGTAACTATGTATGATTGCATTGTCCTTGCCAAATAAATAAATAAATAAATTTACCCAGGACGGCAAAACTCCCTCTGGACTCAAAGACTCATGGAAAGTGCTTTAAAACTCGTTGCGGTGAATATTTCTGATGCCTGGGCTGTTTTAGGAGTGAGAGATCTTAGTGACAGATACATGGGACTGACGTAAAGATTTTAAAACAAGTTTCTAATGATGACATAGTTTGGTGGGAGGGCACCTGTGGTAATTATTTATATATAGATAGTTTGTGAAGACATTTGGAAAAATAGAAGTTTAAAAATACAGGAAGCAGTGCTGAGTTCTAAAACGGAATCCCTCTGTGATGTCATCAAAAAGCGACGTGCCATTGAAAACAGAGACAATTTACAGACAACTGACACTGACATTTTGACAATTTAAACAGTCATCCAACAAAATAAAGTTATTATCAGGTATAATCATTCAGACCAAACCGTAAGTAACATCTTAAGCTTTACAAAAAATGTCAAACTGGAGACAAATGTGTAAAATATACAGTAAAATCTTAAATATAATCATGTTCACTCCGTTTTAGTGAAATGTGACTTCTATCCTGGCATATAGACTTTAAGATACATAGACTTTCAATTAATAAAAAAAAAAAAAGTATTGGCAAATATGTGTTATAAGCAACAGCAACAAATTAAATATTGAATATTGGTATTGCTTAAAAAAAAAAAAAGAAGAACAAAAAATCCATACCGGCTCATTCCTATTCTTGACATCTCTATGGGTCCCCAGAAAACGTACGCAGTGCAACTTTAACTTTATTTCCGCCTTCTTTAAATACAATAGTTTACTGCAATCAAACCCAGCATTTTGTTTCCACAGATTTCCTTTAGCTCCGCCCATCTCCTCTCTGTAAATCCTCCCAACACTCTGATCCATTTGAAAAGGTTCAACTGTATGGAATAAAGAAAAAAAAGCAATTACTAGCTGGTGTGTCCGGTGTGTGCAGACGGAGCGGGCTCCCAGGGGCTCGCTGGAGTGCCGGGTCTGGCTTGTTCCTGGTTAGATGTTGGAGCGGCACCAGCGGCTGGGAGCTTGACAGTTATTGACGGGCAGCGGACGTCCAGGAAAAGGGCAGCGGTGAGGAGAAGGCAGAGAATGAGATAGATCAGCCATGTCTAAGCAACGTGTCCACCAGGGCTCGGCGCACTGCAGGGGAGTTGTCATATTGTTGGATGCACTCGGATGAGGATTTGATTTGATACTTTAAAGGCCAGGAGGGTGGTTTGTGGACAGTGAGAAGCTATATCCTCGAAAATGCACACAAATGTACAGTTGGGGAAGGAACTGACGAGAAAATTGTTTAGAAATGAGCACAAAAGCAAAATCTGGCGTATGGTTTTCTTCAGGGATGAACGTGAATCAGAAAATGTAACAGAAAACTGGCATCTAGTGACATATTTCTGTATTTCATGATTGAAATCCCCCAAAAGAACCTCTGTAGATTAAAGATAACCATACATTTAGTATTATTCGCTCATAGGCAGTACACAGACTTAACGGTAACACTTTATAGTAACTACAGCCTTAATAAAGTGTGAATAAAGACTAAAGGTGAGACACGACAGGCAAAACTCTTTTCTTTTTATTTTTTTGTGTTTTTTGGTCAGTTTTTTCTCTCAACATATCGGCTTTCATGTGGAAACAACAAACTTATCCAATCTGCTCCTGAATATGTTTTATTCTTCCATTTAATCCATAGATTTCTCTGGGACATTGTAACTTCAAAGGCCGATTTCTTAATACATTTTCCCTCGGGACAAAAGGATCAGCCTTAAAATAGCTCCTAAACACACCAGTCTGACTGAACAACATTTTGACAAAACCTACTGAAAGATTTTTCGATATCTAATTCTAAAACTGATTTTAAGTTTAAAAAAATGAGGCGAAATTTGAATTTTTAGGACTATTTTCAGTCAAATATGGTTCAGTTAACTAAACAAGATATCCAAAATCCCCACTACAAAATATACCAAGAGACTTGAATCTGGTTCTGTCTATTTCAGATTTAAATGTCCCAATTATGTGTATTTTTGGGACATTTTTACACTTAAAATGCCTTATTTCTACATGAAAACATGATGAAATGGTTTTAATATGTTTTTTCTTACATTTATGTGAGTAAACTACAACTAGAAGAAGTTTCAAATTGATATTTTTAAATTTAAGATTTGTTCCTATTCATCTGTAGTGTCTCACCTTAATCCATAATAAACAAATCATTTATGTGTGATTCAGGCTGAACTACCTCATGAAGTAGTTGCGATGCCTAAATCATTCTTAAAGGGGACATGTTATGCTTTTATCAAAAGTAGCTATGCGACATTTGAGAACCCTACATATTTCTCGTCCTGCAACTGACGCCTCAGTGCTAAACCAATTCCCGTTTTCACCTACCTCCCATCCCGACCCAAATCCCACTGCTGTATCAAAGTTTTAAGTCTCATTGAAGTTTATTTTGCATAATGTGGTATGTCCCCTTTAACAAACTATTTTATATGAAGTAAGTCAATGTTCATGCTTTATTAAGGCAAATTAAGGTGTAGTTATTTGCACCAATTTATCAAAACAAACCTTTTAAATCCTAACATTATAAGCTGCGTTTACCATTTCAAAATAATGACTATATTCAGATCTAAACTTAGACAAACTGAAGCTACATTATGACTAAATTTAGCAGAAAGCAGGACCAATGCAGTCCATGAGTGAACACACCCTTAGAAAATGTGTACTGGAGGCTCTTCTTTTCTTACTTCGCAAAACTTGGAATGACTTGTGCATGCTTTTATTTTTAGAAAGTTGGATTACTGTTATGGCATTTTCACTGGTCTCAGCAGAAATCTATAAGACGGCTGCAGCTGATTCAGAATCCAGCAGAAAGAGTCCTTACAAATACCAGAAAAATGCTTCACACTACACCACTTTTGCAGCACAGAAGAGACTTGAAAATATTGTACGTGTTCCATGTGACAGAGAAAAGGTCCCTCTTTCAATGTATTTTGTATATTTGAATGAATTATGCTTATTAAATTATCCTTGCCTTGTTTTCATTCGACTGGAAACAAATAATCAAACACAAATCTAGATGTTTAGATTTTTGTTAGCGATACCAAGAGGACACAGCTCTACCGCAGCAACTTTGAGGGACTAGTCCTTGTTCATTCAACCATTCGATGTTAATCTACTGCTTTTGCATAATCGTGCAGAATTCACGCTTTCAGCCAAGTTCTGATACTTCTAAAAATAAGTTATGACTGGAGCCCGGACAGCAGAGGGAGGAACATATGTGCATAAAAGTGCCATAAACAATAGAAAAGAGCTACAAATGCAGATTCCCCATGCACTGCTGATGATGCACCATTCTGTCAGGGCACAGAGTAAGCATTTCCCACGAGCTAATGCAGTGCCATTACAGTTCTCTGTGTAAATGTCCCCAACAGAAACAACGCACGAGGCACAAGGAAACACAGCCAGCATTAGACGTCCCATTCATTAACCATAAACACAAATATTAAGAAGTAAGCAGCTTTTAAAGTGATAGCGGCGCAGACAACGCTCACAAAAAGCTGGGAGAGCGTTACAAAGAAGACTCATAGAGCTCGATCGATATGGATGTTCATATCTGACACCGATGTCGGACAATGTTTTCTACACGGCTGTATTGATAAACACGTTGCATACATGTTTTATGTTTTGGTACATTCATGTTATTGTGGTTTATTGGCGTATTTTTATCCTGGTTGCAAACAATGAAATGGTATTATTATCTTCCATAACAATATAGAAACTCTGCAACGGAAAAACATATGAACATAAACCACAAAGGGCCTTATGTCTGTGCCAAACATGATTTATGTCAAAGTCATTCTACTGCTTTGCTCTGTAACCCATGACCTTTGACCCGGCTGCCTCCATTGAGATGTTGAGAAGATGCTAACACCATTTAACTCGGTCATCAGATTTCATGGGTTGACAAACAACCTCAGCGACTGGATTCTGGAGGTTCTTGGATTCAAAATGAGGGATGGCACGTCTAAACTGACGGTGCTGAAGTGAAACTGTATTTGTGGCTGAATGGATGGTTTCAGGTGAAACTACGTCCTGAGGGCAGAGCGTGATCAGATCACATACAACGGATTTAAAGCAGACTTTCAGATGTCAGTCGAAATGTCTTGATTTTGAAAACCTTATCCATGGAACTAACTTTTTTTTTTTCCTGCGAGCCTCATTGAGGGATTACAGGTATTATACTGACTCATTTTTGGAACAAACACTATTATATTCTTTTCAGTAATAAATGGAATTATTGAACCATTGTAATATTTTACATTTATATTATTCTTACTTTATTTATAATTGTACACTATAGATTTTTATATTTATATTTTATTGTAGTCTTTTCACTTTTTATTTTTGATTGTATTTGACAACAGAAAGTAATATATTACACATTATTCAGCATATGTTTGATTGAAAATGAAAAAAACAACAAAAAAACAACAAAAAAAACAATTAACTGGGATTTAAATAAAAAAATTATCAGATTAGAAAACTATTAATTAATTTTCTCATAATCCCAGAGAGCTCCACACATTTCTCCTCATTCCACCCGTCCACTGGGGCAGGAGCGTCCCGGGGCCCGTCTGGAGCTGTCAGCGCAGATCCAGGCGTCTGATCGGAGGTGATGAGTCGTACCATCCCGCACCTGTCCGGAGCGCGCCGAGGTGACGACACGTGAAAACCCGCGTCGGCTACAGCAGCGGCCCGTCATCAGCCAATCAACAGCCTGACAACCAGACGCTTTCATCAGAGCCTCTCCAGCCGTGTCGACGCTGCACACGCGGGACTCTACGGCCGCGTCAGCACTCGAGTGTGGAGGAGCGCACTGGGACCAAAATGAAGGGAAACTGTGGTTGCCGGGTGGCCCATCATTATCATGTGTTTGGGACAGTTCTATTCACCTTATTCCTGAAGTTGCCTTATGCGCCGCCGTCTTGTTTCCGTTGTAGTTTACACGGGGCAGACGAGCTCAACAGAAAATAAGTTCTACTCGGACTAAAAAGCCGTTTTCAGGCCTCAGGAAATCGGTGCGTTGTTGACTTGTTGTTGCTCGTGTTCATTAAACATTTTACACAAATCAATCTACTTTATGTAACATTTTAGCGGCGAGACTTTTCCCTCGTTCGTTTAACGGAGTTCTTGATAAACGGAAGTGCGTTTACAACAAAAGTGCGTATCTGTGGCAAAAAATGACAAAAGTGGGCGGGGCAGAATAAGGTGAATAGACCCTTTAAAAGTTTGTAAAGAAAAACATTATAAATGTAAAGTGCAACTAGGGCCGGCGATACAGTGATATAAATGGAATCGTGAGCTGGTCCCTGTGACAATCTGTTATTTTTGTGAAATCGTTGTATCTTGATTCACTGTTTGTCTCTTTAATGCAGCTGTCTGTTCAAACACACTTTTTCTCCTGTTGTTTAGCCTCTGAAGCCTCTGAGCAGATGACTTTATTTACCTCTTACAGTCCAGAGCTGCACAATTAAACCAAATCCACACAATTTTAATGGATGCAATTGGCAAATCACAAAGACTGATTTCTTCAACAAACAACAAAATGGCTTTCTTTGATCTGAATAAAAACTGCTCACGCTGTAGTTTGGATTTGTACAAACATGTTCTGAAACAAGCAACAAAAGCGTGACAAAAGCAATTAAAATGTGTTCAAAAGCGACAAAAATGCGCCTACGAACAACAAACGCAACACAATGCACCAAAACATGACTTAAAGCGACAAAAACGCGACTAAAATTATTATTAGATATATTATATTAAATTGTGCAGCTGTTACATGGAATAGAAAAATACAAAGTGAACGCAAATCGTGATAAAATCGAAATCATGATAATAATTTTCTGCCATATCGCCCAGCCCTAAGTGCAACATAATGTGAAACTCGTATTAACCTCGGAATATCACAAAATATCAAAAATCCAGGTGTTTTTGTCAAAGCAAAACACTCAAAGTTTTGCTTTAAACACATTTATTATTCTCAGGAAATTATGATGCATTTTTGACGAAGGAACAATCCAGATTTATAGGTTTTACTGGACAAATACTAGCAGAAATGTTGAGCCCATAATAGTTTTTCATTTTATCTAGAGATATATTAGATAATATACCATACGTTAGATTTTTTTTAAAGCTAAAATACAATTTAAGGCCAGAAATGGTATTTTGTCCATCGTTTGTTATAGAAAAGCAAACTAACTGACCTTTCTACTCTGGAAATTCAAACGTGTTGCTTTTTCCTAACACAAACACTTCAAACCAGTAGAAATTAGATCTAATGTGAGAGAATCATTGACACATTTACAGTTAACTTCATTTTTCCTCCAGTCGCCTCCGTTCCAGAGTTTTGATGACATCACATTTTAAAGGGTCTATTGCACAGAAAGGTTATGCTCTGACATTCTAAAAGGATGAATGCTGAGAAGTAAAAATAACCTCAACATTCATACTGAGAGGCGTAATTATGCACAACACAACTGACAATCGTTCTTTTTTTGCTTTTATTTGTCTGAGAGTTTTGGTTTCGCTCAAATGAACATTATAAGGTAAAGTGGAAACATAGTAGTTTCTCTGTTGTTGCTGCGACTGTGCAGAGCTTGGTTAGCTTGTTTGCTAATGGCTGTTGGAGTTTTAGGACACTTCCACTGCCGCACAACAATTACTGTTATTTTCCTCAACACTTGGACTCAGAAACATGTTATTCAGGGAGAAAAGGGTGATGAGTTCAACTGTGTGTGATCCCAAATGAAATGTGATAAATGTGAGTGTAGCTGCAGTGTTCCTGTTGTTTATCTGGTTTTCTACAATTGTTTACTTGTTTTTCACTTATTTACATGTCAGATACAAACTTAATATTTAGCACAGTTGTACATTTTTATATTTGTTTTTAGACTGTAGCTGCTCTCTCACATTCTAGTTGTGTTTTGAGGTTTTAAAGCAGAAAATATCATTTCTCACGACTGACACTCACTGCGTTTTTCCCGCTCTCTGCTACAATTCTGAATGCTGCGATGTCATCTGCATAACCTCTGCACTGGACTAAGATTAACAAAGCACTTCAGACTGTTTTTGACATCAGCATTTGGGCCTCAAAACATGGAAAAAATGACATTCAGTCTTCATTTGAAAATAGACACATTTGATTTGATCTCTAGACTAAGTGTGCCGTGTCTTATGTATATTTTGTATATTTTGCTGTTTTGTTTTATATATTCAAAAATTGTAAAAGAAAAATAAAATTAACGGAAATAAGCTGTTGCAGGTTTATATTATCAATTCGTTTATTTTTTTAGTTGAAATAAATAAACAAAAAACGCTCCGATTTTGAACCATGACAGAGAAACAACTGTCTGTGATTGTCCCTGAAAGTTGTGTCCTTATGTCACCTTATTCTGCCCCGCCCACTTTTACCATTTTTTGCCACAGATACGCACTTTTGTCGTAAACACATTTCCGTTTAAAGCTAATGACGAACGAGGGAAAAGTCTTGCCGCTAAAATGTTACATAAAGTAGGTTGATTTGTGTAAAATGTTTAATGAACACAAGCAACAACAAGTCAACAACGCATTTCCTGGGCGTCTGAAAACAGCTTTTTAGTCGGTGTAGAACTTATTTTCTGTTGAGTTCGTAAACTAACTAACGGAAACAAGATGGCGGCACGTAGGGCAACTACCGGAATAAGGTGAATAGGTAATAGAATTTAGTCTCATTTTTTTCATCAACAGTTGTTTTGTTGTGCTTGATAGACTCACCAGAAATGCAGCCTTTTTAAAACCAACAACCAAGCCTTCTGGACCATTACCCGTGTCACATTATACAGACAGTTTGTTAAAATGGTTTGGCAATGTTTATATAAAATTCTATGACCCCCTCGAGCTCAGACAAAACAAAGAAACCTGTCGCCATTACGTTCCAAACTGCACTTGAAATGTAAACGTGCGATTGTTGTCTCGAATAGGGTCCTTCCTCAAATCAGCCTCTGCAAACACTCATCCAGACAGAAAAGTTCCACTATTAGCATGGTAGTTGACTAAAAATGGCTTGTTAGCCTTGTTAGCAGTCCTAATGGATAGCGATGGGTGTAGCAGCACGCCGCGGGCTCATCAGCATAGCATTTGGATCTTATGTTTAAACATGAGGCGTCTCCACCGCTAATCCAGGAATACTGCAAAATCAATCCAGGCTTTATTACACTCACAGACACAGTAGGAGTGCCATAGCTTCAAATACTGATGACATACATTTGCATATAACCACGAAGAGCGACAATATGGAGCTAAACGTGCTGTATGTAGTAGAAGCGAGGGAACATATCTACTCAGGGCTGGGCGATGTGGCTCGTCCCTGTGACAATCTGCTGTTTTTGCGAAATGGTGGCATCTGTTTATGGAGCTGTCTGTTCAAACACACTTTTTCTCCTGTTGTTTAGCCTCTGAAGCCTCTGAGCAGATGACTTTATTTACCTCTTAAAGGCCAGGGGTGCACAATTAAAACGAATCTGACAAAAAATGATTATCACGATTTTCTAGGGGCCAGATCATGATTTCAATTTTGTCACGATTCATGTTCACTTTGTATTTTCTGTTGCCTTTAATAGAGCTGCACGATATAGGAAAAATATCTAATTGTGATTTTTCTGACCAGTTTGTGTTTTAATAATAGGATTCTATTCAAATTTTGTTGCTTTTAGTCATGTTTTTGTCAAGTTCAGTTGTGTTTGTCATATTTAAATGCATTTTTGCCACTATTAGTTGTATTTTTGTCGCTTTTAGTCACGTTTTTGTCACTTTTAGGCGTGTTTTTATCGACTTTACTCACGTTTAGTCACACTTTTATCGCTTTTGGTTGCACTTTTGTTGTTTGTTTCAGAACATGCACTAATCCAAACTACAATATCAGCAGTTTTTATTCAAATCAAAGCAAGAGATTTTGTTGTTTGTGGAAGAAATTATTGCACTTGAAATACTGCAGTCTTTGCGATTTGCTAATTGCATCCATTTAAATTGCGATTTAGTGTGGATTTGGTTTAATTGTGCAGCTCTGGCCTTTAAGAGGTAAATAAAGTCATCTGCTCAGAGGCTTCAGAGGCTAAACAACAGGAGAAAAAGTGTGTTTGAACAGACAGCTGCATTAAAGAGACAAACAGTGAATCACGATACCACCATTTCACAAAAATAGCAGATCGTCACAGGGACGAGGTCATGATTCCATTTTTATCACCATATTGCCCAGTTCTATGTGAGGGTACTTATTATTATTTTTTTTTACCTGATGTTTTTGCTGATAAAACACACATTTATAGTATTTTATTTTAGTTTCTTTAGTTTTGATCTAATGAATGTCTAACAAAAATAATTTCTCTTTGGGGATGAAAAAGATAATAATAAATCAGGCTCAAGGCTTTGTTTTCACACACTCCTATCCCTGAATTGAAAGGACGAAAAAGAGTAATGAAAGGCTTGACAAGCAAAGGTAACAGTTAAAATGAAAAAAAAAAGAAAAAGCTATGACTCATTACCCAGCACTCTTTGACTCTTTGTATATTTAAGTTTTTCTTCCAATGACGGAACAGATTTTAATATAATTGTCAGGCTAAGACCTTGAGAACTGAACTATTTCATAAACTAATTAAAGCTGTATTTTTAAGAGATACAAGAAGAAGTTTGAAAAGTATTGCTAAAATGTGCTAAAACATTGCAAAATGGAAATACCTACAGTCAAAACCAGAAACTCTACATAAAGCCACCTAAAATACCTATATTTTAATCTAATTGCACTCTAATTATAATAAAATAGGCTTAAACAAAAAGGCTATAGTGCTAACTTTAAGAGAATCTTTTTAGAGAATCTTTTGCAGAGGTCCTTCATCGCAATTTGAGTTTTAATGAAATGCAAGCCGACAGATACAAGACATTTTTAAGAGAAATCTCTTCCAATATCAACAAAACGAGCCAAAAACGTTGCTATTAAAAATCTTCTGCCTCATTTGTTAAGCGTGTCGGAGCATTTTTGACTAACGCTCGCACAATTCACTTTTATTACATTTCATTAGCCTAAAAAATGTCCTCCATTTGATCAAACTGCCATTGGTCTTTTTGACAGAAAGCTCCAATCTAACACGTTAGCTCCTGAGGTTTAAACGATGGGTTAATGTCGGCGGGAGAAGAAGGCTAGCTGTTTATAGCCCAATTTGAGCCCATTACCGCAGCAGTGTCAGACCTGCACAACATGGCACTCACGCCATTTTGCTCTGTCAACTACCTCCAAAATACAGGAACATTCAGCTGCCATTTCTGATGCTGATTGAAGTTAATTGTGTTTCTCAGTGTGTAGAGATCCAGGTCAGTCATTATTATTGGTACAATCTGAGCAATTACCGTTATTTCTCAAAATGATTCTCGGGTATTGGTCCTGCAGTTTTAAAGATTCAAAAGGAAACTATGGTTGTTGCCAGTTTTGATAGAGACAAGTCTTTAAAGGTGCTGTACCTTTAAGCGATCCATATGGTATGTGTAGGCCTACTCAGTCTGATTCCTTGTATCGATAATACTTTGGGCTGTCGTATCTTTAAATGGGTTGTTACCGGTAAAAGCCTGTACAGGTGGTGCAGATCAGTGGTAAGAGACGAGACCAACAAGAACTTTCCCCGTTAATGTGAATTACAACAGCACAAATGTGAAGAACAAGAACAGAGGACAGAGAATGTTGTGTTGGAGCGCTGTTCTGCAGATGGAGCTCCAGAGCTCTGTGCTGCTCTTGTGGTCACAGGCTCTGATCGTGCATTTGGAAGACCACATGCTCACGAGAAAACATAGAGGGCAGGCGTCTCCACCAATTGTATGTTTTATCACTGCAATATCCACAAACAATGCAATTAACCATATTCAAAATGTACAGTTACTTCCAGTGAAATGAAAAATATCATAACCATTTCTCTGTCACATCACTACAAACAGGACTAAACCAAGACAAACCAAGTGTCAGTTAATAACCGACCTAGAACTGGTGCAGAACAAGGACAAATGGTAAATGGTCACATATTTATATCGCGCTTTTCCACCTTCGAGGCACTCAAAGCACTTTACATCAAGGAACCATTCACCCGTTCACTCACACATTCACACACCAGAGTACACAGACACTGGGGGCAAAGCGGGTTAAGTGTCTTGCCCAAGGACACAACGACAGTATTCACCTGCGGGAGCAATTGCACCGCCAACCTGTGGGTCAGTGGATCTGACCGCTCAACCAATGATGTTTATGTCAGGAGCGGGATTCAAACCACTGACCTTCGGATCAGAAGACAATCTCTCTGCCAACTGAGCTACTGCCGCCCGACAAGACCAGGGCATGATCATAAATGTTATATATAGTCGCTCTTGAGTGGGATTACAGTAGGAGACGGTCTAAGAATTACATCAGACCTAAACCACATCTTAAACAGAACTAGTCTAGACCACTGGTTCCCAAAGTGGGGGTCGGGACCCCTCGGGGTGTCGCGAGTGATGAGCTGGGGGTCGCGAGATGATTTCAAGATCTCATTTTAGTTAATATGACATTGTATTTGCTATATCTTTTTTAAATTAAAAACAGTATCTTTTAGTGAAATAGTCCAATAAGACAATAAACTATTAAAATAACCAATATTAAACCTGATTTAACATGCTTTGACACTTAAAAATATTGCTTTTCATTTTGCTTTGGGGGTCCCGACTCGGTTGCATGGCTATTTTGGGGGTCCCGGACAGAAACGTTTAGGAACCCCTGGTCTAGACAAGGTCTAAATAAGCTCTGAAGCAGGACTACACGCTCTCCAGACTGATGCTTGTCACAGGCTGCTAGCTGCAGTTCGCCTTTTGTGTTGACAAGGTTCTTCTTTTGGTTTGCTCAGTTTACTTTGGGAACATTTTTGCCCTATTTAGCTCTGTTTGGCCCACCTTTCATTGTTACATGGCCCTTCTGCATGTTACATTCGCACTAAATCATCAATGAGTCTGCTGCATTACACAGTTTCTGTTGTGGCAGAGCAGTGTTAACCCGAGCTCACCGGCCCACTGTGAAAAGTGTCAGAGAAGCAGCAAAGTAGCAAACCTTCTGTCTTTCCTCACAAATACCGCCCAGATGTGCTGACGAGTAGACAACATTAAAAGAAAGACGTTTTGCCTTTCGTGCACATTTAAGTTTGGTTTGTCAGACATTCAAAAGCCTCAAATCAAGAGGAATATGTTCTAGGCTTAAACTGTAATAGGTGAGTCTAAACTAAGGCTTGTGCAGAATTATTCAAATGAAACTGTCCGTAGCAGTGCGTTAAAAGAGGACCTGTGGAGCAGCTGAATGCTTTGATCGCCGTTTCAGAGGCACCTGCTCTGTCCTCTGGCATGTTCCAACTCAAAGGACACAAATTAATTATCCACAGTGGCTCCTGGACAAAGAGACCAAGACTACTCATTTTCCTCCTGTGTGAGGAAAAGAGAAGAAGGGCGCCGTACATGTGTCTGGTGGAGGAAAGCGACTGGAGAATTATAACTGCTCCATACTCTCTCAACCCAGTTTTAGTAACAACACAAAACATTAAGAAAAGTCTGATGTTTGCCATAGTAAAGCATGAACAAAGACAAACTGTTTTTCCGGCTCAGTTTAATTAAGGAGTTGTGAGAGTATTGATCATCCACAATAAACCATTTGTTATTCAGGCTGCAGGTGTGTTATGTTTCTGTCTAAACAACAACAAATCTGTTGAAGTTCTCTATTATATCTGACTCACCTTTACAATTTGTGGATCAGTGACACAATTTTGTCCCAATTCAAGCTGAAGCCTTTTCTGTTATAACGTTATGAACAAATGTGCTGTTTCTTTGTGAAGCTGACGCTGTAGTTCTGGCCTCTGATTCTGATTTCCTTTGCTTTGCACAGAAGAAAGTCAAATTTTAAACCCCACACTTTCTTCTGGTAAACATAAAGACGGAGTAAAGCTGCTGTTAGAAGATTCTAACTTACTGACAGTAGACGGAGCATTTGATTGGTTTTGACGATTCCATTTTTAAAGCAGAATCTAAAAAATACATGTATTTTTTCCTTTTGGCTTATCTTCTTATGTGTGGGTTTGGAGAACCTACTGACCCGATTCCTCTCAGAATGGTGGATTTGACTGGAGATAATTGGGTTATGTAGCTTTCTTTTTATAGTTTACCTTCCCAGGAGCTTGATAGTTATTTTTAATCAGGTGGACAAAAGGGAATACATACAGAAAATATCTCCCAGGTCTGTACAGGTACGCAGAAGAGTTAATACTAAAGTCATTCTAACTGTAGTTCTCCAGCTGTTTCGTGAAGATTCTTGAGTCACTAGAAGCACTGAGACACAGATATTATTACATACATTATTAATTCAATTTACATATATATTTTCCTATTCCTCGATTTCCAAGTTTTCATGAAATAATCAAAATTAAGTTAATTTTCCAATTGATATTTGAAAAAAATAGTTAGCAACTTACATTGAATGGTTTTAAAGAATTTCCCCTTGGCAATAAAGAAAAGTAATACTGATTCAAAAGCCAAACCTTTTATTGCAATAAAAATATAATTTGTACTTGTATTAATAATAAAGGGAGGATGAATCTACATTTGAAATACATTTTCGAACAGAGACATGTTTTTGCAAACAAATTCATCAACTGTGTTTGCTTAAATTGCAGCTTTTAAAATTAAAATCAGATCTGTTTTTTTGTCCCACGATGGCTAAACTGTGCAATATTACAACAACAAATTACAAGATCTGCCGCAGTATAAATACACAAAGTCTAAAATATTTAAGATGAATACAAATTCAAACTAGACCCATTAAAATGCAGTGATCCTGGTGATGCTGCTTGTTCCAAATCATGACTTCGGTTAATCCTCAATTCAAGACCATAATGTTCAAACTTACAGTAGTTTTCTTTTGCTCATGTTTGCCGAGTGTGTCAAAAACAGTCAGCACACAAAGGTTACACACATAGATCACACTGAATATGCTCTTTTCACAGTGACCACATGCACACTGGCCTAAATGTAATCTCCGCTCCGGTCCGTACTATTGGGGTGATTTATTTACGGAGCAGTGATGGGGTCCTCGGAGGGCCACAGAGGGATCCAGGGCAAATGGCCTTTAAACCAGAGCCTAGTCCGCTCTGATAAATCTTATTCAGCTCCGCTTTATCGCTCAAGGTGCTTCCACTGCCCGCAAACTCACAATCAGGGACGATAATACTGCCCTTTGGCCAAACTACAAGCTGATCTGGATCTATGTCTGTTTTTACTACAGAGCTCCAAGAACCTTCACCATAATGAACTTTAAAGGACACATCTTCAAAACTGACTGTTAAAACCCCTCATCAAAAACATGGACTTAGATTTACCTTCATTCACGCTAGTTTGATTATTCCTGTTTACAAGGTCATCTCCCTTTCAGCACTCACAAAGTACTGAGTTTAAGATTTCTGATGCCATAGCTAAAGCTCTGAGATCTTCTTTTCAAGTCCATAAATCATTTTTAGACTCATCCTGAGCAATTCTTTCGTCAAATCACTTTCATTACAACTGCGTGGCTACATTAGCATGTCGGGGGCAAGCTAGCATGCCTATGGTAAATCCCTCTGCTGCCAGCACTCGTCATTGGGAGATTTCACAGTAACAAGCAGCAATTACTAGCATGTTTTAATTGTGAAAAATTGCTATTTGACATTTTTAACCGTATAATTGGGCAGTGTTTTTAAGTGAAAACAGACATTTTCTGAGCACTCAAACATGCATGAATTGATAAAAATACTACTTTTGTGAGTGGAAACTGTGTTTTAACTCAGTCAAACGCTCATAAAAGTCCATTTTACATAATGTGTCCAGTGTAACATCTCCAGCGCCTCGTCTCCATGGAGATGTGACTGTCTTGTCTGGGATGTTCCACAGTTTGTATTATCATCATAAATGACGTGTTTTTATTGCTAAAACAATGTACATTGAAAATGATTAATTCTTTGAGTGAGATTCCCTCTCTGCAGATCTGACCTGTAACTTGGTGTGGCTGCTGGGCTTGCTTGTCTCCATGGAGACCTGTTTAATGACAAACAGTGGAACATTCCAGACAAAGCAATAACATTTCCTGGAGACCTGCAGGTAGCCTCTCTTCCACCAGAAGAGTTACGTAGTGTACCTTTAAATACACAAATGATTTCACATATTAACAACAATTATGTGCACTATTATACACCTAGAGAGCTGCTATCACGGCTAAAATTCAACTTATATTTGTTGAAACGAGCAGTCCAACCCAGCATTGAGAAAGATATGACTGATTTGCTTACAAAATCCAATTACTGTACAGTTTTTTTGGAATCGTGCAGCGCCGTGAATGCCAAAATATTGCTATTATACTGGAACTGGCAGCATTAAACAAGATTTTAATCAACACGCCAGCGCCAAGTTTGCATCTCATCTTTCAGCTGTCAACGCGGCGCACGCTTTTAAGGATATATCATTTAGGGATTGATTGGGCCGTTGGCTGGGGGACTCGTTAATATTTCACTTGACCTCTCTTTGCGGCGAGCTTGATCACATTTGACAGACGACGAGATGGAGAAAGGAAAAGTAGTAGCTGGAGTTACATTAAATATGCAATACAGGAAGCTGCCGGAGGTGAGTTGTGATATAATGGTTGTCAATGGAAGCGATTCAAACCGGCTACTTCGGCTTTTTGTCAGGGAGTTCTTACATTAATAGTGTAGAGTCCAGGGCTGCTATGCATTAAAGAAGTTGATGTACAGTTGGGGTGGAAGATAATTAAAAAAAAAAGTGAGTATCTTGATATTTTTTGGGATCTAAAAGACAATATTCAGACATTGACGAGAGCCATCCAAAATATGTGACTGTAAATGTCTTTTTTTAGGGTTTAAGTGCAAATATCTGACGTTATTCTCTTCTCTTTTAAGATGAAACTGCTTATTTTGCAGTTTTTATAATACTTCTTATTAAAACCAATATACTCAATATTCAAATCATGCAGATCTCCAAAACAAGAATATCATTTTTATGTCAAAGGATCCTGAAAAGTGCTCTATTTCACAGAAGATTAGCCAAATGTTGTGAGGTATTGTTAAGTTGAATGACAACTTTGAAATATCTGATCTTATGCTAAAGTGTGGCAACAAGAGAGAAAAAGAAGAAGAAATTATGACGACAATGTGGTATATTTTGTAAAGCACAATATTGGCATCAACATTACCATTCATTTCATTAATTCATTCATTTTCTACCGTTTATTCCCGTTAGGGGCCGCGGGTGACTGGAGCCTATCCCAGTGACTTTGGGCCTTAGGCGGGGTACACCCTGGACAGTGGCCAACTCGTCGCAGGGCTGACACAGAGAGACAGAGACATTGACAGACAAACATTCACTCTCACATTCATTCACTATGGGCAATTTAGAGTTCTCAATTAACCTACACAGTCATGTCTTTGGACGGTGGGAGGAGCCGGAGAACCCGGAGAGAACCCACGGTAACACGGGGAGGACATGCAGACTCCACCCAGAGAAATCGTGTGATATTGGGGTGGTCCGGGATTTGAACCCACGATCACCTTGCTGGGAGGCAGAAGCTCTAGCCGCTCTGCCACCGTGCACCCCTGCATTAACATTACCATTAGTACAAAAATGTGTGGTGTGATAAAAGAGAAATGTGAGTTCTTCAAAATGTTACTCAAGTAAATGTAAGGGTGCAATTTTGTAATTAGCCCTCATAAAACATGAACAAATACTGAATTCACAGCAAAAAAAAGTTTGTTAGTAACTATTTAATTAAAGGGTTACGGTTCAGGTATTTGACAAGTGACTTAAAAAGGTCGTTATTATAAATGTTTTACCAACAGTATGAACATACGCCAAGTATTAGGGCTGCACTATTTACTGCAAAAGTATTGTATATTCCAATAATAATAATCAATATTGCAACAAACTAAATATATCACCACAACACCAAGGTTCTCCATCTGACCAAAATGTACTGTTTTTAATGAAAATATGTGTTTTCAATGAATGAACAGTGCAGATTTTATTTCTTATTTTTTTCTAGTCCTAAATAAGTCTAATAATAAGTCTAATTAATATCGCTTTTGTCAATACTGAGCTGAGTCTGACCTGTGAATTACGGCATGCACATTTTAGTTTCCAGAAATGTGTGTAAAATATAGCAATGATATAAAAATGTAAGTTATTAACAGTAATGTCGGAATCCCTACCATGCATTTTTGTTACTGGTGTTCACTGTGTCTGAAATTTACTGAAAAGTGCTCCAACTTTTGAGCCAGCCGGGCGTTCAGTGTGAATGTCCTGTTGTCACTGCTGGTTTATTGTGGTTCACCATTGAAACACGATTACACAGTTGAAGACAGTTTGCTTGTGGACCCAATCTCAAACAACTGTGGATGTTTTTCTGGAGAATCAACGTGTGAGAAATATCTGTGAACCCAAGCTGTGGCTCTTGTGATATCCTCCAATTGAGAAGCCAAGTATGAACAAATAGGTAATCCATAAACTCCCGCCTGTATTCCACCAGTTTTACTTGTGTTTACACGAGAGGGTTGTGAGAGCGCTGTAGTTTTCGGAGCGTAAACCTCAAAAAGCAGCTAAGATAAGGAAACGCAATCCGGTGAGTTTACACAACAGGCTGTTAAAGTTCACCCACGAGCCACAATAAACCCGGCTTTGACAAACACCGAGGAAGAGACGAGGCACTGGGTCAGGTTTGTTTACGAACAGTTCTATGGGGCTTTTTATAGATTCTGTTGGTGGAACATAAACAACTCCGTGGACAGAACAGGATGAATGAATGATGATAATGGCTTTATCTATCAACAACTTTTAACAGGATATATATGTGGTGCATGGTTTTTTACTCAACTTTACACAAGGTCAGTGAACTTTTATGAAAACACTAATTGGAAAACACTGTCTAAATATTGGAAACATTATTTTTTTCTTCTGGGAGAGGTTATTGCTTTTCCAGGAATGTACCACAGAATGATATTAAACTTACCTATCTTGCAATTATTCAGTTACGCTCACAAAAACAATAACACATATTCTCAGTATGAATGGGGTCGCCTCTCCACAGACCTGACCTGCAATACAACTTTAAATGCAATATGGGAAAAGAAATATTTATATTATGCATGTCTACTTAGTATTTTAAAGTCCATTAAAGGTGCTGTACCTGATTTTTACTGTCTTAAAAACATGAAAAACACAACAAGTTCATTTTAAACAATTTGCAGAGTGTTTCTCACTTAACTTCTGAGCATCGTACAAATTCAGCGATGAGTTTATAAGCAGTTTTCCACACTTTAAGAGACCAGATCACAGTAAAGTTAACAAACATTAGCATGCTAACAGCGCACTTCCAGTATAGCTGAGAATAAAACATTCTAAAATTACAATGACAGAGCACTGCAATCTTATTTTCACCTGAACAGCCACAGTACTTTTACAATACATCTGTTCTGGGGCAAAACACATTCAACTCTTTTACTCAAGAGGAAAAAAAAAATACTGTACAGCCCCAAGAGAGTGGAATAATATCATGTCCAAAATATCAATGTCTTTTACACATTTGGGCTTCTTGTACCATTCATTAATTGCCGTTCACTTTTATGCGTACAATTTTGATCAGTGGCATAAAGTAGGACCCCTCTAGTATTTGTAAACAGAACACTGTGTAGTTTAGCCATGGATGTATTAAATGAACTGGATTTGTGGCCGTGCGAGGTACTGCAGCCTCTTAGAACCAGCCTTTTTCTAAAATGTCACATTATAATTGCAGACAGGACTGAATTATTATCGGTATTTAAATAAATAGAAGGAAATGTTCTTTTCTACCGTTTCTAAAATCACCGAAATTACCGTTTTTATATGAAGTGGGGGATTGTCGTCACGTGGCGCCCTAAAACAAAGATGGCAGCCATCGTTTCAGGAAGTAAAACAAAGATGGCAGCCATCGTATCAGGGAAGTAAAACAAAGATGTCAGCCGTATCAGGAGAGTAAATGCGGAAGTAAGAAACTTTTTTGGGGTCATGCGCCAATGAGCACTCTCCATAGGGATAAACAGGACGGCCATCTTGGATTCATCTTCCAGGTTTTATTATAGTTCTATGAGTTTAGCCCGGTACTATTCCAGGTGTTAGCACTAATGCACATTCAATGGGAAAGTTAGCGTTAGCCTCCAAACATCACAAAATATAAAAATCCAGGCCTGTTTTTTGCAACTGAGAACCACTCAACCACACGTGAGTAACACCAGAGCAGAGTTAGAAGACATTAACTTGTGTAGAAGTGTTTTGTGTAGATTGTTACCGTAAAAATAGCATACATGCTAACAACCTCGTAATAAACATTTTTTAAATCTATCGTTATTCTGGACAATACTGCACCAAAAACATAGCAGGCCACAACAGACAATGGAATTTATATTTTGTCTAACCAAGCCTGGGTATTTGCTGCAACATTTAAATAAATTAATCAAATGTAAACAAGACCTGTGTGTGCATTCTGGTACTTGTCAGTCTTCAAGACTTGTCAGTCTTGAAATTATGGGGTGAGATTTCTTTCATATTAATTTATTGACGCAAAAAGAAAGATTAATTCAAAATCCCAGATTGGTTACCAGAGGAACAGCGCTGTCTTCTGAATGAGTTGAGAGAGTGCAGAAACGCGGAATGTTTGTGTCAGAAAGATCCTCGGCGAGATCAGAGGATGAATGCACGTGGTGAGCGATCCACAAATGCAAAGTCACACACTCACATGCAAAACTACAGATTTCAAAATAAAATGTAACTTAATTTTTACAATTGAGAATTTGTGTGAAAACATTCTGCATGCAAGTCTAACTTTTTGAATAAATCCGGATTTTGCGTGAATCCAAAATTCTGCATAGATATTTTTTACAAAATGTGTAACATTTGTCTCATAAATACCCACATTCACAAAGGTGAAGAATGCACAATTTAGGTGATCCTCAAATTCAGTATCAGATTCTCGCAAAAACACAGATTCACAAAACAAAAATATGTTTTATTCACAAATATATATATGCAAATCTAATTTTGCGTGCATAAATCCATAAATGGAAGTCAGGGATTGTGAAAAAATCTGGGATTTTGAATTAATCTTTCTTTTTGCGTCAATAAATTAATATGAAACAAATCTCACCCCATATGAAATTGTCTATTATTGTCTATAGCATTATTTGATTAAAGTGCGTATGACAGGTTTTTATGATTTTCTAATTTTGACTTTATTCAGTGTATTAATACCTGATGTAAACATAAATTATAGTTTTACATCAATCAGTTCGCTGTTTGTGGAGAAAAGTTGAAAAATCTGTTGAAAATTAAAGGAAGTAAACAAACTGATGACATCACACAAGGGAGCAAAAGGTCATGCATAATTTACACAAAAGAAAGTACTTTTTTGACCCTTTAAACATCGTTTCAACAAAATAAAGGTGTTCACATGTATTTTTCTCTGTCAAATAACAAAAAATCTATAAAATTAGAGTAATTTTGGGGCACTGTACAGGATGGTTTCTTGGTAATTTCCTAGTGTGATGTCATCATTTACAACCAGGAAGTAGAATAAAAACCTAAAGAAATAGCTGAACTGGGGTGAAATTTGTAAAGATTTGAGCAGAAATATATTCATATCTTCATAGCACTTTAGTTAAATAGTAGTCCAACCTGTCAGAGGCATTTAAAACAATATATCATAGTTTTAAAAAAGCGTATTTATGACAGACCTAACCACATGAGTTCCTTTATGAGTTCCCACGCACCGCATTTTGTCGCCTGCTGCCCCTGACTGGTTGCTCAAATGTCACTGAAGCCTGGATCACATGCTGAGAACAAAAATATGTGCCATGTTTATTTGACAGAACCTCTCCCCTGCGTTTGTGTATTTCCTCCTCCTCCTCGTCACAGCGGCAGAATCTACATCCGCAGCCTTCTTTACATCTTCATGCTTGAATACAATTAGCATGATTTAGCCTCTTCCCTGCCTTTATGCGAACAAAGGATATTTACGACGACATTATGGACTGATGTATGCTGCGTTCATTATGCACACGAACTACATCAGAGGAGCACTGCAGGAGCCATGTAAATGATATGTTATTGTGCAATATGCAGCGGGGATTAGCCCGTGATGTATGGCGCTGGTGTCGCTATTAGAATGCAGATAATTCAATCTTCATCACCGTCCATTACACCCAGCGTCATATTATAATTTAGCTGAATGAGATGGTATCACTGTGGGGGAAAAAAAACGGACAGGGTGGTGATAGATCGCTGCTGAAACGTCGTACCACAAGCTACAATTGGGCAATTATGAGGATCTAAATGTGGTACTAGCGATGTCGAGGCACGTCAGTGGAGCACCCAGTAGGAAATCGGGGAAAACAGGGAAAAATCTCAGGGATGATGGGTTTTATTCGTTTGGATCCCCATTATCGACAGCTGGGTTCCATAAAAATATAACTAGGCCATTATATATTATATCAGACACATTTAAATCATCGTACAGTGCAAAAAGAGATAAACATTTTACCGTGCAATATGTCAGAGTTGACACAGTTTAATTACGTTTTAGAGCTAAGAGCTAAGTTGATCCTAATGGAAATAAACTAAACCAACATTTTTTATTAATATGAAATGTTTAGGAGGCAGATTTCATTCATGCGTTCTTCTGTAATTGATTTTTTAATTGTAATTGGTTGGACAACATACATGTATTGGCAGAAGACGTCTCGTAGCATATAGTATACAAAGATATGAAAATCTGCACTAGACACATCACTGCAGATGGCTCCTCTGATGGTGTTTCCTCAACTGGTTCATTTGTACTCAGCCTAATGTGTATCATAGTGTGTGTGCGTTTTTGTTGCGTGGGCTGGTTGTTGTGGGGGTGGTTGGGTGGGATTGTTTTAACGGGCTGCACTTTGTGTGTGAAAAGTGCATTATAAAGAAAGGTTTGATTGTGTATGAATCACTGCATTAAAATGGAAAATATAAAAAGAGAATGTGAATCGTTTTCAAGACAGAAATATACTGGCTCCAATCATTCTATTAATCACAAACAACACCTCAAGGCCTCCATAACATGTGTACTGCTGCAAGTTTTTCATATTGTTTTATATTTGATTAACCCAAATCCTAAATTCATTGGCTAAAGTAAATCATACATGATGAAAAGATACAGTGGTGTCACGTCTTGTCAGAGACCTGGACCATCCCTGAGAAGTTTAACGCTAGCTCTGTGGATTTCGCACCATGTTTATGACAAGTGGATGTTATCATCAGAAAAGACATTTTTCCCTGCAAATCTATCCTACAAATTGGATATTGAACAGGTCTGAAATCTCTAAAACTCATGGTAAATCTTGTTTTGTAATGACTTGTGAAATGACTTGTAATGACTGTAATTTAGACAGAACCTGCAGGGGCGCCGTTTTGGTACACGTCGTTATTTTACTTTTATCGGAATCAAATAAAAGGAACAAATAAGTCGGTTTTGGTGTGAGGCCAGTCTCCATATTACACTTGAATTTGAGTCTAAACCTTGCAGTGCAGCTAGAGAATACACCGATGTAGTTTGCCATTTTTTGCTTAAATGGAATCCACTGAATAGTAGAACATTATTGTATGTAACCTTGATTTAACCAGGAGAGCCTCAGATATTCAAAACCTCTTTTCAAAAGCGTCCTGGATGATTCATTTTACATTTAGCAACCTGCTGTTAAAATCGTCATCAGGTACAGCAGAACCTATATATTTACGATCTGCATTGTTTAGCTTTCCACTCCATTGCACTCTCCTGAAGGGGCCGTGGAAACATTGTAAGAATTGATTGAGCGAACAACGCCCGATCTATGGACACTTTGCCGCTATCGACCGCTGTTCTAAATCAGAAATCCGAACACCAGTTGGTCGGTTGGGGATTTAATTAAACTCAAAAGAGGTGAGTGACTGACACGGCAGACAGGGAGGCCTCAGAAATCAATTGAGCAATGCAAATGAAGACCAAATCCTCCCAATGCTTCCAGCTTTCCTCTAAGACTCCGAGCTGCTGCATTCTTAACCCAGGGCTAGCTAGCACGCTTTATCTTTATTCAGTAGATAAGCTAATGTGTTTTAAGCTCATTATTAAAATATGGGTCATTACGAAGGGATTGCCACCGGTTTGGATGTTCTTCACCGAGGCCTGTCACGCTTCCAATTACTGCCGATACCAAAAGCAAATCTTTATTCAGCAAACAGCAGCCAGTTCATGATTTCTGCATGTTTGCGGCTAACAAGCGTTGGAAATAAAACTGGGAGAAAGAGCAGGGGTGGCCAAGAAGCAATTAATTCAGGAAGGTGATTACCAAACAAAAAATAAATGTATTGTTTAAAAGAGGCCAGAAGTGGCTTTAATTTGGCATTTTTTATCTCAGAAGATTATCAAACACCTCAAGCATCTGCTAAAACTGCTCATTAACATGTATTTATGATTATCTATGACTAGCAGCTGCAGTAGTGATGGTAGCAACCGCAGTAAGATAGAATTTAACATTTAAAGGTGTAAATCACGCCAGATTGATGTGTATCACTCTGAATTTAGTTCTGCACATTATCAATCTGCATAGGCTCTCACCGAAAGCCGTTGGGAAAATGCGTAACGTCACGGAGGACATTTGAACAGATCGGTTGCAGCGTTGAAAAGCGGAACAAGCGAGAAATTAAGAAATCCAGCTGAGAGAAAAGCACCGACTTCTTCCTTGTCCTCAAATGCACAAAGCACTTCTATGGCACGTTTTCAAAAGCAAAATAGTCCGTAAATGTGTTGAAATAGGCCAAAGTACGTCACCATGTTTCTTTAAGTTTGTCCTTTTCACTTCTGCCCAAACCACAATCCTGCGCTGTGATTGGTCCAGCACACAGTGGCTCAAAGCCAACAGCGGGAGAGCGTCCAGATGGATTCTCAAGAGTTTATGAATTCACAAATATCACGAGAATTTGTATGGCCGGGCCAGGTTATCATTAGCTAGGGAATCCCTTTGTTAATCAGAGAGTCAAGGCCGCCTGGTGTGTGTGTAGTTTTGACCGTGGTTGTGGTACTAAAACTTGAGATAGTGAAGCGGTGGTGTTAAACTACGCTACCTAACTAAGGTTATTGGACCTGTTAAGTCAATAAATAAGAAACTTAACGATAAAGGAAGAGCCAAGACCGTTATCTGTGGCAGCACGCGTCAGCCACGGCCAACTACACCGCACCACAGGTCAGTCGTTGGCAACAAGTGGGTGAGCCAACACGTAGTTGTAGTAGTAGCAGCAGTAGTAGTAGTAGTAGTAGTAGTTGTAGTAGTTGCAGTAGCAGAGGCAGTAGTTGTAGTAGTAGTAGTCATCATAGTAGTAGTAGTAGATGTAGTCATAATAGTCGTAGTAGCAGTAGGAGTATTAGAAATAGTTGGAGTAGTAGTAGTAGTGGAAGTAGTAGCAGTAGCAGTCACAAAAGTCGCAATAGTAGCAGTAGTAGGGTCACCAGTAGTAGTACTAGTAGTTGTTGTTGTAGTAGTAGCAGCAGTAGCAGTCAAAATAGTGCATAAGTGGAAAGTATACTGTGAAAATATTTAGTTATTAATTACGTTATTTACAAAACACAGTCAGTATTCTGTAAATTTCTGTTATTTGGTCCAGTCAGAGTACAGTTTTCTGAATCATTTCACACAGTTACATACATCAGCCTGTAGTGTAGAAACTTGATAAAAACAGCTTAATGTTTGTTTCAGTGCTTGTTATGTATTTATTTATCACTGATTAGAGAAGGAGAAAATCAAACATTCACGAACACAAGAGCGGTGTTTTCTATTTTTCTCACTAATGCGGTGCAGTTTGAAGTCTAAATTGGCTGATAATAATAATTATAACAAAGCCTTACACTTGTAATGTGCTTTACAGCCACTCAAAGCGCTACACCGCTGTTATTAGTCATTCACTCCACTGCGCCCCGGGGCAGTCTGACAGAAGAAAGGCTGCAGTTGTCCCCATCAGCCCCTCCCACTACCACACCACATACTTGGCAAGGTGGGTGAAGTGTTTTGCCTGAGGACATAACAACAGAACTTGGTCAGAGCTGGAAGCAAGCCTACGACATTCTGGCTGCAACTGCAATAGTCCAACAAGGGTCATTTGATCTCGTGATAATTTAATCTAAAGGTTTGTTTTGTTTACCGGACAGTTTCGACTGCTCACTCGCAGTCTTCATCAGAGTGTCACTCGATGTTGCTGTGACGTGTCTTGTCAGCTGATTTACACAGGTTTTGACGCAGTTTTCGTAACGGTAGAAGTAGGACGACAGCGCCATCTGCAGTCCAAGGCAGAGGAGGACAACAGACACATCCAACAGACACATGCGTCCACAATGCAAATATTCAAAATGGGCGAAAAAGAAAGCAAGAAAGACAAAAACGAACAAACGAAAATACAGAAAAAAAAGACCACCGCCATGGTAACATAACATACATCAGAGGCATCACAGAAAAAGTGAGCTATGAAAAAACACAACACGTGAGTTAAACCATTCCAAAAACGTAGGCAACTACTCGTCGACTGGAAAGACAAAATTGAATCGGAACAAAAATGTAACATCATATACGTAAAACCCTGCAAGTCTTGTAATAAAACGTATATCAAGGAAACAGGGAGGCCGTTCAGCACACGAGAAAGGAACACAGGACAGAATGTGAGAAGGAAACAGCGAGGGCGTGCACACGAGCAACAAAACAAAAAGCTGAACGAGAACAACTCAAGTCGGCCATTTCTGATCACTGCAAAAGAGAGAACCACATTATGGACTGTGAAGGTGCAAACATGAGGACAACAAACATTTTTGCTGGATTAAGGACGCAATTGAAATATGGAAACGTGTCCAGAGGACTATAAACCGGGTCGACAGGGCTTTTTTGCTCTCGCACACCTGGGATACTGTCTTAAAGAAGTCGGACTGCAGATGGCACTGTCGTCCTGCCTCTAACGGTAAGAAAACCATGTCAAAACCTGTATAAATCAGTTGACAAGACACATGACAGCAACATCAAGTGACATGAAGATATTGAGCGAACAGTCGAAACTGTCAGGTAAACAAACAAGCAAACAAACACTGGTCTGAAATAAGAACCTTTAGATTAAATACAGCAAAGGATTCTTTTGATGTAACGGAAATAACTTGAATCAAAAGTAACCACTGTAATATCATTGCTCAAAATGTCTATTCTGTAAATGTATGTATTTGGTACATACACAGTCAGTTACTTCCCAGCACTGGTACTAGAAATAGTAGCATTTGTAGTGGGTAGAACTAGTAGTAGTAGTAGAAAGAAACACATTAATGTCAAAATACTCCTTTTAATATGTACATGATAAAACAGTTGCTCAAAATAGATGTTCTTTTCTTATTTCTCTGTTAAATACAACTCACTCATTATTGACTTGCTTTGCTTCTGCGTTAGCCCCACGAGCCTCCATTATTCTTTCATATTAATGTGAATATTGATATTGAATGCAGCAGGGCATTCCAACGCTTCTTAATCGGAAAGTAAAATGCAATAAAGAGAATTATTAACGGGCCTGGATGATGATTTAATGCCCCTTTATGTATCATTTAAATGCAAGCTTGATAAATCAAATTGTAATAGCTTCTCTAAATGTGTTTGAGATAATTAAACGGCAAGAACCATCACAACCATATCTCAACTTTGTTATTAGTGGCTAAAGCAATGACAGACCATATGAGAGAATGAACTGATGGCAGATTTGAAAGAAAGATACAGTTAATAAAGTTATAGTTCTCTTAAGTTTGGGAGCAGGACCACGCCTGACACACACAAAGACTGACTTAAAATATGGACAGTATGGACAGGTTTTACAGATTTTCTAATTTCGATTTCATTTAGTGTATTAAAACCTATTGTACATTAAAATCTTGTTTTACACCAATCAAGGAGTAGTTACAGGAAGTAAAATGAAATTGATGACATCACACTAGGCAGACACTGACTCATTTGTTTCAAAGGTTATGCATCTTTTTTTTTTTTTACCTTTTTACCTTTTTTACCTTTTTACCTAAACATTAATTCAACAAAATAAAGGTGTTTGCATATGTTTTTATTTCAAATTTAAAAGCGTTTTAGTCCAATGTACAAAGTAATTTTCTAGTGTGATGTCATCGTTTACAACCAGGAAGTCATATTACAAAACTAAAAAAAAATGCTAAATGGGAATAAAATGTATACATTTTTAAACAAAACTTAAAATATATTTATATTACCCGTATTTGAGTTACATGGTTAGTCCAACCTGTCATTACACTGGAGGATTTTGACCCGATTTTAAACCAGATTTGCCTTACCACGCCTTCAGGGTGTGGCCCAAGCAGCAATTCTCATAAAGGATTTTTTGTCTGTGGGTCAGTACAAGTGTTGTCATAAGGTTCATGTTACACGAGAAACTTTACAACAGCCAATCACACAATCGTACAGCGCCAGGCTCTGATTTCTAGTGCCGGCACTTAAAAATAACAGACAAAACCAGCAAGGAGTTGGAGTGTCAATTTTTTCATTTCATTATGGCTACAATGAGTCAGTGCAACAAATTTCCTACCACCAGTGAATATAGTGCTGTCTAGAGCTGTAGTCGACTAAAGAAATTCTTGGTCGACTAAATACATGCCTCATCGACCAATTAGTCGACTAAAAGAGTTTGTAGCAAAAATATATCAAAACTCTGCAGTATCTCTCTATATCTGGCCCAAACTGCACCCAAAAGACCAAAACTGCACAGGAAAAACAACTATTTACACACAAAAGTACTAGGAAACATAGATTACTCGAACAATACAAATGTTGGTAGACTAAGACTCCATCAACCGATTAATCGACTAAAGGACTACAGCCCTAATCTAAACCAAACTGCACTCAAAAGAACACCACTGCACAGGAGTTCATGCAAAAGCAACTATTTATACAGAAAGGTACGGCAAGGATACAGTGTATTTATACATTAAGACTCCAAAATCTTCAGCTAATTCAATTCATACCTTCTCATTTTTACCGTATAAATAATTTAATAATAATTGAATATAAATAAAATCATTAGTCAATAAAAATCTTGGTCGACTAAGAGACTATCAACCAACTAATCGACTAAATGACTAAAGGACTGAATGACTACAGCCCTAGTGCTCTCCTGTGGCCTTTATAGTAGATTTAATCCACGCGTGTTTCATCCTTTTGTTTAATTTTCTCTCTGAATCGGAGCACATGTAAAGGCTGCTCACGACTGCTTTACTCATGTCCGTGTGTTTGTTTGTTTCATTACACCCCGTTCAGTCTCACATGTGTTGTTGCTGTCCTTCATGCGAGCGTAAGACAAACAAAATGTCCTCATGTCAGTGGCCTGGAGTTTTTCTGACACGACTGAAAATCCTCCAGAGTGCGGCCGGCTTTAGCCTCGCCTGATTGTCGTCAAGAGCGTCAAGAAGGGCTGGAGAAAAACATCTGTGAACAAGCCGAACCCTTCACGACCAAGAGCTTTAAAGTCCTGTGGCAGATCTCACATTTATTTGAAGTCTTTCTGATGTCTGATCTTTACTGCATTTATTCTGTGCAACTATTGGAGCAGAAACAACGGTACTCCTGTAAATTTAGGTTTGTGGATTACGTGGATGAAGAATCTGCAGTACATCAAAACATTACATATAGTTTTTTGATGATGTTGTCCTTGTTGGATATCACTTTTGGCAGCTTCAACACAATCCAGGAACCTCTCCAACTGCTGCAGTGGAGCTTGAATCCAATTTGACCGACTGGAACAATCACAGGGCAACATTTGGGTCGAAGTAAAGGACGAAGCTCCCAAACAAACCAAAACAAGCACAGCGACACCTGTTTTAGCTTTGAGTTTGTGCTTTTCGCTCGGCTAGATTTAATATAAGCTTGATTTCTCTGCTTGCTCCTCTGTTGACGACGCTTTTACCAATCAGCTTGAAGTCTTCGTCCAAACATTCAAGCTTTTCCTCAGAGCTTTCATCGAGAGCCATCCCAGACTGCTAACGTGCAGACTCCTCAGAGTAATCACATCTAACATGCTTTTGTCAGATTAGCGGTTTCAAGCTTTTGTACAGATCAACAATAATTGTGTGCCATGTCGACAGAACGGGGAGGAGGAGGAGGCATGCACAATGGACCAATCAGATGTCAGTCAGGGGTCAGTGCACGTCGACAGCACTGCTTTTCCCATTAACAGCTGCTTTGCTCTAACGAGATTATGGGATTGTCACGGAAATGACACTATGGACAAACAAAGCAGGCACTGTTGTTTCAATGTAAGCTTGAATGGTTGCATGAACTTCAACGTCGGCCAATCACAGCCTACGATCAGCTCTTAAGTCAATTATATAAATGAACTCTCTTCATTCATAATGGTTTTCAGGATCCCTCCACAGCAAACGTGGGTTTCTGAGAAAATCTAACACAGTTGCCAGATCAATTAACAAAGCAAAACAAAATACTGTATTTTTTTAACCTGTAAAAATACTCAAAGTAGCACCCAATTTCTTATCCAATAGGCTAGAGATTAGAGATTTCCCCCCCCACATAAATTTGGTAGAATTTGGACAGTAGACAAAGTACACGTATGAAAAAGTCAATTTATCACATAATTTAAAATAAAATTGTGATTAAATAGAGTTCTTTTGAATTTTCCAACACAACATGGATCTGAAATTGGATGCTGGTTATAGATTACAATCATGATGCATAATTTGGGTTATATGATTTTGCAAAGAGCTGCCAAAAACAGCAAATACGTTCTATAAACACAAAGCTGCATTCAAGCTGCCCAATGTTGACCGCAGTGTTGGTGCAGAGGAACATTGAACGTTTTTCGCAAATCAACTTAAATTGTATCATGTTTTAGGGGCAGAATAAAATGAATAAAACGTCAAAACAACAACAAAATATCCAACTGTTATTTCATCTATTTTTATTATTATTTATACATATTTATACTGCAAATTAGAATTTCCTGAAAACAAACACTGCTATTCATTATGTATACGATAAGCCTCATCCATTTTTATTTTTGCACACAAAATAAATCAGGTTTAATGATGCAAATATAGATTTATTTATGTTTTGACACACCATTGCCTTTAATGAGCAGTACTGCCCATAGAGGTTTAAGAAATATATAAATATCACAGTTTAAAGGCACAACAGAAGCTAACCATCAAAGTAGTGTCCATAATGTTGTTTTCAGTCCAAAAAACTTAACAATGTACAATTTCAGCAACGCATTTTCATAATTTAGTGGTTTATAAAGTTTCAGTAACAGATTATAGAATTATTGGTGTTGTGGTCACTCATTTTCGAGCTTCAAGCAAACTTTCAAGCCTTTATTTTATTTTTTCTTGAAAGTCTATGGAAAAAGTGAACGCAAAATGTACTCCCAGAACCATGTTTTAACTGCTGAGCCCCACAAATATAGACAACAAATCTTTCCACACAATATATTCAATTCAATTCAAGATCACAGTTCCCAGTCTAATTGAATCACTTTGCACATATTATATTGTTTCATGTGAGCTGTCTGAAACAAAAGCAGAATAAAGAGGGGTCACTGCTGCTGGCACGTCCACAGCCAAATGTTCATTATATTAATACGGAGGGCAAACTGTTTCCACTGGTCGTCTTAACACACATTCCCAGAGAACAATGCCCAGCGAACCCCATCACCTTCCCAGCAGCCACTGGCTTGTAATCACTGATAATTGGACGCCGGCAGCATGTACAATAGAACCACTGATTAAAGCTAATTAAAAATGGGAGATGTGAGTGGCCATTTTGTCATGCTCCACTGGATACTTGACCGTCTGACCTTGCCATTGTGCTTCAGCCTTTTTAGGCCATAGAAATGAAAAATCTTCAAATCAAGCATGTCATTTTACGAAATAACCAGTCACCGCCGGACTCCCTTCTGAAGGAAGAAAACATGTCAAAAATTAATAGCACAGAATTATCGTGAATCAAAGTCTTTTCACGGAGTCTGGCACGATGATTAGGTCCTGGCTGTCACTCAAGTTGGATTTCTGGTTCAAAAGAGCGTTTTACAATAGACTGATGAGATGCAATGCTAATTCATTCATTTCGTTCCAGTTGGTGTTTTCAATGGGATCAGAGTTTCAGCATAACCAAATCATATTACATTCTATTCTAGTCATGCTAGCTAGTAATATCAATCTGGAATGGTTTGGGAAGAGGAGGGACTTCTAGTGTACCAAAACTGTCACCAAACTGGACAGCCGTGTTGTTTGCAACTATCAAGGAGGAAGATGCCAAAGAATAACATTATAATAGACTGTTAGTCCCCCACGTTGTAAGGCTGTGCAACAACTGTGTCTGAATTGAATCTGGGGACTTTATTACTAAAGATAGCAACCTATTAGTAATCCATCAACAAAGGAACATTACATGTTAAAAGTCAATTAAAGCCAATTCTGCATTTGTATCCTGGCTCTGTCAATGATACCTTTTACTTATATGTATCTAATAAAAATAAAATGAGTTCTATAGAACCAGTTACTTCAACTAACAGCAACTGAGTTAATAACTGTGTTATTGAAAGTAACCAGTTAAAGTAATTACTGAGTTACCAAAAAACGAGCGGAATAAACATAACAGTCCTAATAATGTTACCTTGGTAAAAATCGATCTGGAATGTCTCTGGTTTAAGTCCTTTGGAAAGAGGAAGTACTTTTAACTTGCATTTGACTGGATCAAGTGTTACACATTTAAAGGGCCTATACCTGATTTCTATTTACTCTAGGTATGATACATTCTCTTTACATTACACATTGTTTGATAGAAGCAACTTCATGGAAAGACACTGGGCTAAATGTAATGTGTAATGTATAATCTGTGCATATCATAAATGTACTTTGTTAGGAAAAAAACTTGTGCAGGAATGTTTGCCAGGGTCGCCTCTTTTAAGCCAATCAGACATACTGTGCACAATCCCAGACGTGTGATTGTCTGTCATGGTACAGTTTCAAAAGTGCTGAAAGCTAATTGTAAAGATGGTTAGAGGAAGTATATGGAAACAACAACATAAGACTATTCCAGACAGTTATAGCATCACTCTTCAACCAAACTCAACAGGTTTGATTGTAAAATGAAACATTTGTGTAAATGTATGTGGAAAAATCCTTAAAGACTTGTCAAAATGATATATTTCTGGTGGTAAGACATGTGCTTACGTGTGGAATGTTAGCTGAAGGAAACCAGACGTTTAAGGCAGCGATGTTGTTTTTAACCTGATATATGGTGCTGCTCCGTACCAGTCTCTCTTATCCAACTGTTGAGAGCTAGACAGACCCATTGCCTCCCACCCTGCGAGTTCGGGTGGGGGCAGCGTGAACGTAAACGTCATGTGACTATCTGACTGAACTAATAAAAGGCAGGGGAAGTGAGAGGCAAGTTGGAGGAGACTGCAGTCGGGACGAGCTGATGTTAAGCGCCATGGCAGAGAGTTGAATCGAGTGCCTTTTCTGCTGTTGGGACGAGCTGACAGACGCGCCACTGCAGGAGTGGGACGAGCTGACAGACGCGCCACTGTAGCAGTGGGACGAGCTGATGAAAGCGCCACTCTCTCTCTCCCCGTGCACGTAAAAAGCTTGAGACTGGTGTCTGACAATTTGTCTAATTCTCAATTAGGTAGAAGGTTGTTCTCTCAGACTGTCTAGGTTTAATTGTCTGTGTGATAATTTACTAACAGATCTGGTCCTTCGAGCCGGATGAGTGACGTCTCCGTGGAGGATAATTGACGACAGCTGAAGAATCTCTGCGCAGAGTACCACAAAGACCACCTTTCTAAGTGGCCAGTTGATCCTCCTTATCCTCTTCGGTGACAACACCTCCATCCAACCGGAATTGCAAGAGACAACCATACAGGTCAGACATAAGTTAATTCAGTCAGAAGTTAACTTGGAGTGTGAATGTCGTGACTGTGAGTGTGAATGGTAAAGAAGTCTCATCAGATCAATGAGTTTACCTCAAACCTACAATTTGAGGTTGCTCATTAAAGTGGATGAAAGACTTATTTACATGAGGAATTTTAGGCTGGTTTTTCATTAAGAGAAGAACGTTCAGTGGAAATCTCTGACTGTGAGTACACCCAGCTTATGACCGGTTCATGAAGAGTGAACTAGAAGCTCGTCATAGGGGTCAAACAAAAAATAACTTTGTAGGACTCCCTACTGCAAGTATGGCAGATTTTAATACTTGGGCTATATACGCCGAAGGCGTGATTTGCGATAAACAAAAGAAAAAGGCCAGCTCAGTTCTATTGACTGAAACTGGAGCTGTGGTTTATGTTTTTAGCCAACAAAACCAACCAGGCCAAAACAGACCATACAAAGGACAAAATAAAAAATATAAAAAATACAAAGATCAGAAGGAAATTGATCGAAGAGAAGGCAATTGTTATATATGCCACAAAAAAGGACATCTCGCACGAGACTGTCCCCAAAGGAAGAAAAAGGACTCAGAACGTGACAGACAGGAAAGACAGGGTAGAGGGGAGCAGAGAAGCGACTCAGACATGTGACAAGCCGAGCAGATAGATAAGCAGACAGATGAGTTTTAAAAGAGTTGGAGAGGAGTTAAGGAAGAGTGCATGGGTTAATATGGTGAGCACAGGACAGGATTGAATGCTGGGTAGAGTTTTGTCAAATATAAATAGTAATATTAAATATATAAATAAAATTAAAAATTGGATCCTGAATTGGGTGTTATTATTGTAAACTATAATGCAACATAAAAAAGGAGAAGTTCTATTGTCTTCCTTCTTGTGTTGGTCCAGGTGCACATGGCCCTCCACAATGAACGAAACAAAATTGAACAATGATGAGTGATCAGGACGAGCAGAGGGAGGTTCTTCTCCGAGCTCTTTGGGGTCAGGATCATGAAGATGGGACTTTGATAGAGTCAAGGGGAGTGTGAAGAAGAATGGGTGGATTAGTTTGGGTGTCAGTATAGTTTACTTTTTATTTCTACTCTTCTTACGTTTTCTATTTCTTTATGTAGTTAGATTCTCTGAAAACTAGTGTTAGGTTTTGTTTTGTGTCGAGAGGGGACGACAAGTACACTTGTTTTTGTGAACAAAAGCAAGTGAGGGGGGTAGTTTGTGAATCCAGTGCAGAGACACGTGTAGTTAGTTTAGTTAGTTAGTGTTAGCCCGAAAAAGAAGAAGTTGTTGATTAAAGGTAGTTAATCTTAAGGCATGTTTTTGATCTCTCTTGGAGGGATTGCAAGTTTTTTTTGAGTACTTGGTTGTGGTTCCAGGTTTTGTTTTTCTGTGTGTGTTGGTCTGTGTTGTGAGTAGGGTTTTTTTTTATTTTGAGGCTGGTTCTCACGAAGCCCATGGTTTGAATGGAGTTTCAGGACTTGTGTTTGTCACCAGGGTTAGAGTAGGACTGAGGACAATGCAGCATTTTGGGGGTGGAGCTATTGGCTCCTCCTTTGTGTGTGTGAGGTTGAGAAGGGCGGAGGAAGTAGTGCTGAAAGAGGGAGAATAAGTCTCCTGCAGTGGTTAATGACGGTGACATGTTGTTAGTTTTATTTTGGGAAAATAAAAATAAAAGGGGGGATATGATTAGGAACAATAGCATCTTTGAGTTTCCCGAAAAGCGCTATATAAGTATAAAGCATTATTATTGATAAATAGAAATATAAAATAGAAATAGATAAATAAATAGCTAAATAAATAAGTAAATAAGAGAAATCCAGGCCTAGATGACATGTACGACAAAACAATACATGCTTTAGACCCCGTGAGTGCGACATTAAGCTACTTCTATTTTAAAGAACAGACAGACATAGACGTGCCTGAAAATGTAAAAAAAAAAAAGCTAATGTGCACACCCAGTACCAGATACGTGTCAGTGGCCAGAAACCCCATAGACACGTGGGCTGACTTGGGTTACTATTTCCATCTAGTAAAAAACATCCAAGAGTTGTAAACGAAGCAGTGAAAGCGAGAGCACCAAATGCACCTAATCTACATACATTGCTCAATTCTATTTCATCAGAAGCAAAGTTCTTCTCTGTCATTGACTTGAGCAATGCATTTTTCAGCATCCTATTGGATGAGCACTCAAGTGGGTGGTTTGGATTTACCTACCAAGGCAAAAAATATGCTTTCATAAGATTATCACAAGGGTATTGTGAGAGTCCAACAATTTTTAGCCAAGCCATCACCTCTACGATGGAAAAATTTACTCCGCTAAAAGGAAGTCAAATATTAATATATGTCGATGACATATTAATAACAAATTCCAATTAAAGCAATTGCAAAATAAATACCATTGCAGCATTAAAGTTTCTCGCAGAAACAGGGGACACTGTCAGAAACCAGACAAAAAGCTATTTTATCAGCTACAAAACCCCAAAGAAACAAATGTTGGTTTTGGGCCTGATAAATTACTGGAGACAGTGGGTAATAGATTATACCATATTGATAAGACCACTCCAAGACTTAATACATACAAGCGAAATGAACCTTACAGACAAAATTATATGGATTGCAGAAACAGATAAAGTTTTTGAAAAAGTAAAAGCTACATTGGCAGTTACCACTGTACTGGCACTCCCAAACTATGCCAGTGGCTAGAGCTATGCCACACTGTGTACAGACAGTGGTTACTGCAGCAATGGCAGTACAAGCATCTGCAGACGTGGTACTATATCACAAATTGACTTTTCTAGTGCCACATGCAGTGCAGATCTTTTTGTTACAAACCTGTGACCCATAAAGACTTTTTGATTGAACTTTTGAAAGCAATTCAATTATCTAAGAGACTTGCAGTATGCAAATGTGAAGCGCATACCATGGAAAAGACTCTTTTTCAAATGGAAACAGACTCATGGACGCAGCAGCAAAACAAGCTGCCACCAGTACAGAGACATTGACTAAAAATACATGAAGCACATGACAACATCCTACAATCAAGCATCAGAAAAAGAGAAACAACTGTGGCTACAAAAAGGAGCAAAAGAGATAGATGGACATTTTATATAGGACCCGATAATAAACCATGGCTGCCCAGATCCATGTTTAAATGGGCAGTTGAAGTGACACACGGGCCGTGCCATGTGTCAACAGGAGGGATGAATAGCCTGGTAGACAAATATCATAACACTTATGGTTTTAATACCTATTCAAAAAAAAATTTTTGTAGACAGTTTTTGATATGCAAAAAACATACATGCATATTCTTCCTGCAGACGGATAGACATTTAGTCCTGTTGAAATGTTGAAATGAAGGAAACAAGAAGAACACATAATCTGCCCGAAGGCAATTGTTCCACATTGCAGGTGATGAGACCAGGAGATACGGTGTTCATCAAGGTCATAAAAAGAAAGAACTGGACCAGTCCTCGGTGGGAAGGGCCTCATCGAGTGCTGCTTACTATGCCTACTGCTGTCAAAGTGGAAGGACGCTTCTCCTGGGTGCATCCATCACACTGCAAACTTCGGAAAATTCTGACATCAGACTCATCGCAACGTAAGATTCTTCTAGACGCAGGACTTCTTTTGTATCCAGTGACGACAACGATGTTCTTACAGTAGCAAATACTGGGCATCGCGACGTGGAAAAGGTGTTCTTACAGTAAATTTTTACTGGGCATCCTACGTTGATCTACAATCAAGATGGAAGATGCTGATATGAAGAAACAAAGACATGAGAGAGACTATCTCATCAAAGAAGTAAAGTGTGGTGCTTACATTATAGCTTGGGTAATAATAGTAAGGTTCATTGTGTGGCCTTTCTTGATAACAGGCCAACCCCCTCCACGAACTGTGGAGAAAAGAACCTGTTGAATTAGATAACCTGTGGTACAGAATGGCTAAATTGACGGCAGAAAGTTATAATGTAACTCAGGGATGTTATGTCTGTACATTTATCCCACATAATTCTAATGAAGCACCACACCTTATGCCTCATCCAGTGTCAGAACTGGAAGTAACATGTAACATTATTCATTACTCTAACTACAAGAAAGACCCCTTGCCGGCTACAAGATATTGGAGCAATAAGCTGGTTCCTCATGTAAGAGCGTGAATATCTGGACAAAGTGAAACAAAGTGAGACTCCCTGGAGCCTCATGGACTGGGTAATGGGTGGTAACCGGTGACAAATCATGTTGAAATTACTAGCCCCAGTGTTGGCTGTACTGATATTGTTTTGCCTTTTCACTACCTGTATATTCCCTTGTTTACGTTCACAGGTCCAGAACATGGTTCAAGCTAATGTAATTGATACGTTACACTCTAAGACCATGTATGTAAAATTACTTACGACATAAGACTTTGGAGAGAATTGTGATCAAAGGTATGATGATGTGGATCAGTTTTAAGAAGCTACAGAGTAAAAATGACGTGTTACAACTAAACCTACTTAGTAGAGCGTTGTAATGCTGATGTGAGAGAGACTTTGTAATGTTTTTCTATGACTGTATTTTCTTTTTTTTTTGTTTATTTTGACAAACAGGAGGGAAATGTGGAAAAATCCTTAAAGACTTGTCAAAATGATATATTTCTGGTGGTAAGACATGTGCTTACGTGTGGAATGTTAGCTGAAGGAAACCAGACGTTTAAGGCAGCGATGTTGTTTTTAACCTGATATATGGTGCTGCTCCGTACCAGTCTCTCTTATCCAACTGTTGAGAGCTAGACAGACCCATTGCCTCCCACCCTGCGAGTTCGGGTGGGGGCAGCGTGAACGTAAACGTCATGTGACTATCTGACTGAACTAATAAAAGGCAGGGGAAGTGAGAGGCAAGTTGGAGGAGACTGCAGTCGGGACGAGCTGATGTTAAGCGCCATGGCAGAGAGTTGAATCGAGTGCCTTTTCTGCTGTTGGGACGAGCTGACAGACGCGCCACTGCAGGAGTGGGACGAGCTGACAGACGCGCCACTGTAGCAGTGGGACGAGCTGATGAAAGCGCCACTCTCTCTCTCTCCCCGTGCACGTAAAAAGCTTGAGACTGGTGTCTGACAATTTGTCTAATTCTCAATTAGGTAGAAGGTTGTTCTCTCAGACTGTCTAGGTTTAATTGTCTGTGTGATAATTTACTAACAATGTATCAAATCAGAACTTGTCTTTTTTCTGCCATGTTGTTACAGAGTTATCAAGAAGCCCGAGGAGAATGCCAAAGAAAAATCTATTTACTTTGCCAACATAAAAAAGCAGTCAATGGTTCTTTCCAAAGTTAGTTTGTCACAAGCTTCTTTACTCTCAACCCTAAACCTTTCTACAGCCTTAACCCTATTCCTAATACTTGAACCACCACCAAAACATTCACATGCATTCAGCACATTTTGGATGCATCACCAACAATATAATCAGATTGTTGTTACCAGGATTGGACTGAACGGGTTAAGCCCCACAGAAGGACCCACGGTGCAGCTTTACCCCAAGAATAAGACAGAGATCGAGGGTCAGCGCTTGCAGAGAGAGTGTGATGTCTCCACTTTCCCCCATAGTGCAATGTCAGCAGCGCAGTGAGTGAGGAGTGAAGAGCGCGCCGCCTCGTGTGGACGGACGGGGGGTTGTTACGCCGCAGCTGTCGGAGAAGATGAAGAAAAGAAGGTCCAGTTTGCCTCTTTTCACCGACCACTCAAGCGGGACTCTCTACGAACGGTCAGGCCAGTAATAAATGAGATCCAGTAACTATAGAAGAGTCCAGAGCATTGTGCGCTATGGAGCTACTGTGTGCGCTGTACTCTGTCTGAATGGAGCCATATATTCATTTTTCTACCGCCTGTTAGGGGTCGCGGGTGACTGGAGCCTATCACAGTGACTTTGGGCTTTGAGCTATACATACAAACAAACACAAAACGGTTTGATTTGAATACTCCTGAGAATGGATGGCCTTCTGTAGTTATTTGGTTCAAAGGATGAATGGATTGAAGAGTAAGATGATAGTAAACATGCATGTACTGTTGCTTATTGTCTTTGTATTTGACCAGTTCAGGGTCTCTGTAAAGTAGGTACAGTAAGAATAGACATAATTCTGCATAAGTAAAGGTACATCTTAACAATTCACACAGGGAAATTTGACTGGCTGTTGGAGAAACCTGTCAGGACCCATGTCAAGCTCTTGAGCAAGGCTTGGTCTGGAGTTTTTTGGGTTACTAAAAGGTACTAAAAGCACTTCACATCAAGGAACCACTTACACATTCACACACCATGTAGATAATATGAGTGAAGCGGGTCTTGCCTAAAGCCATAATAACAGTATTTGTCTGTGGGAGCTGGGATCGCACTGCCAACCTGTGGGCCAGTGGATCTGATCATTCTACAGAGGATGTTTTATGTCGGGAGCGTGACCAGCTGAGCTACTGCCACCCGTGCTTCTACAGCAATCAAGTATTTGCCTAAATAAATGTGTAAAATCTTTACACATTTGCAAACACTTTGACAGGTTCATACATTTAAACATATTTCTGACACAAATTTGATGACAGAGAGTTGTTTACCTTAAACACCAGAATAAAAGAAATGACTTAAAATCTTGTTCTGATCATGATTTGCCCGGATGACAAGCTTCTCTTCTCTCAGATTTTTTTTAGTTCACTGTGATTTTTTCCCCCTATTATTTTCCTCTTAAAGCTGCCATATTAGGCTTTGATACAGAGAGACTATGATTGTCACTGATTGGTTAAGCCACCTGTCAATCACACCTATCTGAAATCGCAGAGATTAAACTGATATCTTATTAAAGTATTGGAGAAGTGCGTATTCTTGACTGGCCAGGAAACAACATACTTCTACTTCACAAATTTAAGAGGACAAATCTCTACTTTCTACTGCACTACATTTTTGTTAGACAAGTTATTTTTAACAATACACATATATAATTCACAGGGCACATTAAAGGGGATGGAGATTATTTTTACTGTTGTGAAACTGGAAAAGCAGAACTAGTTCATGTTCCCGATATTTTGCGTGTAATAAAGTATAATCTGTTTTGCTCCAGCACAGATATATTATAAAAGTATCAATTCGGTTGAAAATGAGTCCACAGCACTTTCTTTTTTACTTTTACAGAGCGTTTTATTCTACGAGAGAAACAGGAAGTGCACGGTTATAATCCCGTCATTGTTGCTGCTACAATACGGACTACAATGTGCAATTTATTGGCTAACAGTTGTACAATTTTAATTCAATCTGCAGTATTTTGAAACTGTGAACTTGCCCTTAAGAACCCTACGCCTTTTAACACATTGACTAGTTCTGAAACTCAACCCCAGCGCTCAAATAAAAAACTCTATATGAACATTTTACATTCACAATTTTCAAGTACACTTTCAAGGATGCAAGGTTTAATGATTATGTATCTCTTGACTCCTTCAAAAGTCAAAATATCTCTCAAAATTAGCTTCTTATTCTGGAGATTGCATCAGTGGATTCTGTCTTTAGATAAACATTGCAGCATCACAGCCTGTCCTTCGATAAACCTGCAGCCGAGTGGGAGTGCGAATTTGGAGGTCTAAATCAAAACAATATTTTCAGGTGATGTAAACATTTGAAACCTGCATAGACAAGAAATACTGTTTCTTTTTCAAATGTATGCAGTGTCCTCATTTGAATAGTTGTTTCCAAAGTTGTCAATACAGAGTGATGGAAATGTCCTTGAGAAAAAGTCGAGACTAAATTACAGGTTAAATTTACTTTGGGGGAGTCCCTTCCAGAGTTACTTCCAGCATAAAATATTGAAACAAAACCGTATGCAGAAGCTTATACAAAAGTGCATTCATCTTTTTAACATTTTAGTTTTATCTTAACTTCAACATCAAAACATGATAGCAGGCTTTCTTCATAAAAAACAAACAAAATAAAACCTTCAATCAAACCTAACAAACAAAATACAATTGCTTAAATCATTTGATATGTTGATTCCCTTTAGAATTAGAGCAGGAATTAAAGGGAAACAAACAAAATCTAGCCCCCGACATGCAAGCACGCTGTTGTGATGAACACGATTTTATGGCAACAAGTCTGGCGATGATTTAAGGACTTACAAAAATTGCAAGAAACCTCCGGATCTCTATCTATGATGTCACAAATCTGGGAAATTGAAACTGAGTGTTTTCTAAGGTTCAGAGAAAGAAGACCAAATTTAAGAAAACAAGTTTGAAAGGTTTAAAGATAGCTCAAACCAATACAAAACTCATATATAATTGGTAATTTATGTCTATGATGAATAATATATAATGTGAATATAAAAGCTTTAAATAACTAAAACATGTTAACTTTCTCCACACAGTTTTCCTTCCCTTTCAGTTTGACTTCTCTTTTCACAGCCCTGCCCTGTCTAAACTCCGATCTTCCCCACACCATTGTACCATTTCTGCAGCAACAATCCCAAGCTTCAAACTGTCATCCTTGACCTTCTCACCAGGTTAGCTCTCCACTTAGCGTCACAGGGAGTGGCAGCCACGCACCAATGAACAATCTCTGTCTCAAACCAGTGCTTAAGGCGGGCCAAGATCCCCACAGGATTTCTCCAGCCTCATGACAGGCGGAGACGGCGCTTTTTAAAAGGGGGGCCTTGATAAAAATATGCTCGTCTTGACGTCGGGGTGGACAGTTCGCCCAAAAGGTTCTACTTCATTTAACTGACAGCGAACAAGAGCCAGAGAGGAGGCCATTTATTAGCATTAGCGCTCCCGTGTCAAGCTCATTATCTGCTGCAGAACTCCCTGGAAAGCCATAGCGGGCAAGTCTCGCTGAAACCTGTTAGCGCTTTATGTTGCTAGGGTTCCCTGGGTGTACAAAAGTAATGAGTGCGAACCAAAATACTTACGGGGTAAAATGTGAAATATGAAGTGAATTGTTAGGGCTTTTTCATGACAACGTGTCAGGATTTTTTGAAGGAGATCGGTTGGAATGGCGTCTGGATTAGCGAGGTCCCAAACTAGAGGTCCTACATAGAACATTTGACATTCAGTTCTTTTCATTAACAGGATTTCCTTTACGTTCATACAAATAGTTTATGACCATGGTACATTTTAAGAATAATTTGGCATCCTTCCGTAAAAATACATCTTTTCAAAAATCACCTGGCTCAATATAACGCAGTGCTTCCACCAAATAACGCTCCTGTTCCCTGCAGTTTTCACCTCAGCTTCTTTCTGCCTATATTTTATTCTCCCTCCCTAATATGTGGCATCCTGTAACACAATTTATGTAATCCCAGAATATAATCAGTAGTTTAAATAGTATATACACTGGTTTACTTGACAAGCTAGAATATAATGGCCAAAAAAAGTTCAATTGTTAGTTCAACGGATGGCAATTGGGGCTATAGAAATGTTGACGCTAATATCGCTGTTTTGAATATTTATGGATTTCAGCTTCTTCTTTTTGTGGACTTTTGAGCATTGAAAAGTCACCATATTGTCTTTGGAATTGTTAGTTGCCATGGCCACAGCACACATTTTCCATTACTCTGAAACCCATGGGTAATATTTAAGGACGCATATTAAGCTTAATTAACTTTTGTAAGCATTTAACAAAATATAATCATCAGAAACATACCTGGTTGTGTAATTAGTTTTTTTTTTTTTTTTTTTTTTAATCCTATTTACAGCCTCTGAGCCTCAGAAATTACACTGTTTTCATTTTCCCAGAAGTGCAAAGTCTAAATTCTACAGTTTTTATGTCCATAAATCCTCATCAAACTAATTCTGAGCATTTCTATCACCAAACTGAGTCCATTACAACTGTGTGCTTATATTGGCGTGCTTACATGGCTACTTTTTTCTTTTTCTCCATGGTTTATTTCCACTGCTTGCTAACACCAAAAAAACACAAAAAACAAGTGGAGCTGATGCATAATAATGTGTGTTTTCAATACAAAGGCATTTTAGTTCTAAAACATGAAATGCCAAAGGAAAGTTACAGAAAAGGTCAACAACAATACAAACAATGTGCAATATATGCCTTTTAAAAGTCTGTTATGGTTGTAGTCGTTTTATTTTCGGTATGAACAGGCTAATAGTTCCACGGCTACACAAACAAGATGATGATCAAGGAGAGGGCAAATATGAGCGGAGATTGGTGGAGAGATAAAGGTAGAGATTGGCTGACAGCACAGGAAAAATGACAGGAAGCATGGATGAGCTAGCGATTCATCCCCCTCCACTTTTCAAATCAGGTTTGCAAGCACTTTTTCCCTCTCAGTTAGGCTGGTTTGGTCTGTAAAGCTGAACCCAATGGATCATACCCTCATTCATACTCTAATCTTACCCTAATTGTGAAATAATATATTGTCAAATATAACGTTCGCTAAGAAAATACGAAACAATTTGAATGCTGAGATCCACGCCCGAAAACATATGCCAAATTTTGAGGAATCCTATTTTACGTCACGCTACCAGAGGCATGCTAGTTGTTGTTAGCCATTACTGTGACGGACACATCTTAGCTAACTTGACATTTTTTCTCTTCCTACTTTGTCGTGTTGGGGCCCCTTGAATATTCGGCATTTTGTTGCGAGTGAAGACTGGCACTTCATGTTCAAAAGCCCTCCATTTAACCAAATCAACTGTTCTTTAACCTAATCCTAAATTTACCATATTTGTGGTCTAATACAGGGGTTCCCAAACTTTTCTGGCCGGGACCCCCAAAATAGCCATGCAACCGACTCGGGACCCCCAGAGTGAAATGAAAATGACAGTAGCAATAATTTATCAAGTGTCAAAACATGTTAAATCAGGTTTAATATTGGTTATTTGAATAGTTTATTATCTTATTGGATCCTATTTCAGTTAAAGATATTGTTTTTAATTAAAAAATAGAGCAAATACATGTTCATATTAATTAAAATGACATCTTGAAATCATTTCGCGACCCCCAGCTCACCCCTCGCGACCCCCCGAACCACTGGTCTAATATATTGTCAAAAATAGATATTAGCTCAGAAAATGATTAACAATTTGAGCGCTTAAGCACCACCCCCAAAACAAAATGCAGAATTTTAGGGATTCCCGTCTTCAGGGCATGCTACTACCAGGGACATGCTAATTGTTGTTAGCATTACCATGACAGACACATCGTAGCTCCCTTCATTCATTTTTACACACTTTTTTCTCCTCCTACTTTGTTGTGTTGACACTGCTTAAATATTCTGCATTTTGTTGCGAGTCGGGACTGGCATTTCATGTTCAAATGGGATAATATATTGTCAAAAATACACATTAGCTAAGAAAATGCCGAACAATTTGAACACAAAGCTCCAGCCCCAGAATGAAATGCAGAATTCTTCCGTTTGTCTTTCTTGCATGCCACTATCGGAGGCATGCTAGTATTTATTCGGATTACTGTGATGGACTTCTTTCATTTTGCACACTATTTTCTCTTCCTACTTTGTTGTGTTGGGACTCCTTAAATATTTGGCATCTCATTGCGACTACCGGAGGCGGAACGGAAAAACACGTTTTGGCAAAACTTTGTTCTCTGAAAGTTGTGAAACGCTCTTTTGAACTCATTGCGGTGAATAATTAGGACGCTAGGAATGCTTTAGGAAAGTGAGAAAACTATAACTCCACTATAAAAAGACCTGTGAAGCATTGCCACGGTGCTTTTACGGCCAAACGCTGCCGGTATATTCTCAATATCGGTGTCATGACTCAACATTTCACAAAGTTCTGAATTTCCACTATGAGTAAACATCTTTGTCTCGCCAGTCTGAACCTCTCCTTTTTAACAACCGCACAGCGCAATCCCTTCATGCAGACAGACCGGCACTGTTCGCCAGCCAAGACTTCACTTCTCTTCTCTCACTTGGTTTCTCCTGCTCCGGGTGTCCAAACTCTACAAGGCTTTGCTGGACTGAAACAAGAAAGTCTACAAGGATGTTTGGCAGCGCGCGTCGTGTCTCTTTCCCCGTGGTGTGCGTTTGAAGTATCTCCTGATGTGAGCTTATTTATGCAGAGCCAGAGAGCAGAGAGGCACGCTGACCCAGATCCGGCAGACTTGAAAGCGCCGCGCTCATTGGCAAGTTAAACAGAGGGCAAAAGTACAACGCGGAGGGCACGCTTGTTTCAGCTATACGACATTTCCACCAGGGCCCACACTTTCACGGTCGGAATGTAAACAGGGTTGGCTTTAAAAGGATCGGATCGTTCAGCTGTGAAAAAATAAAGATGAATAGAATACTTGGACTGAGCTTGTGGTGTGATTACAGTCGGATATCTCCAGAGAAACAGTCAGAAATCTCAAAAAGACGGGAAAACTGGCAATGGGAAGTTCATCGGCGGCGGCTAGAAGTTTAGCACAATGAATGTTTTATCGGCAAGTTTAAAATGTGTTTTTCACACTAAGAGATGGACAAAATATCAAACCTTAGATAATATTGTGAATGTTGTTTTGAAGATATGCACATTTTGAATAAATCCACTGGTAAAGCATGCAATCTTAATGTTACAATTTTGCGAACAAATTCCAATATGTGTGTCTCTTGTACATTTCATGAATGAACTTAATGAAATGACAAAATTTTATTTATTTAGGATCTCTAAAATTAGTCTCAAAATGTATTTTAGCTATTGTTGATCTTTTGTTTTATTTATAAATATCTGTTTCTCAAAAAGGATAACTGATTTAACTTCATACAATATTTATCTGGTTTGAAAAAAAAAGCATTCTGAAACTCGTCTGAAACTAGTCAATTACACTTTTTAGGGATAGAGAACTTGAACTTCAGTATTTGAGAAAAATATGGAAAAAATATGAAACATTTGGGCATTTAAGCCATTTGAAATATTTAAAAAAAACCTGAATTTGAATTGTAAGAGTTTCATGAATGTATAACATAAAATAATGGTCCTAAAAATGACATTAGAGCTGTATAATGCAATTCAAAATAACCCTCCCATAGGACCTTGTCCTATGGGATGGTTAAAAGACAGGTTTTGATATTTTTCTACTGGACTGACATGATACTGTCTGACTATTATTATCGGGATAGAAAAAAAGAAAACAGATATGAATGTTTGTCATTATTGCCCTCTCCTACAGCTCAGTTGAACACAAATGACATTGACTTACCTAATGAACCAAAACAATGGAACGCAAGGTAGTCCACGACAGAAGAACGATGTTTTAAAACCTTAAAACTTGAAATTACAATCGCACCTCCAATGTGCCCCAGAGTCTTACAGTGTTTACATGCATTTTCAAAATCTAACTATAAAGTCAGAACAGAGGCAAAACCTGTCCCATGTGCATTTAGCAAAGTGAAGGTCATGTGCACATACGTGACTTTCCATTTTTTGTAGCATATTCTGTCGCCCTGAGAACCATCATTCATTCTGTTGTAGTTTCAACCAAGTCAGTTCTTTATGGTCAGATTGTGTTAAAACAAAGCACAGAGTGAAGTCTAACTTGAAAAACGGAGCCTCAGACGGAGCAGTGCCTCCAGTTAGCTATAAGGTGAGACACTGCAGGTGGATAGGAAACTTCTCCTGTAGTTTACTCACATAAATGTAAGAAAAAAAGTATTGGTTTTCATCATGTCATGTTTTCATGTGGAAATAAGGCATTTAATGTGTAAAAATGTCAAAAAACACACATATAAACCTGAAAAATTGACAGAACGAGGTTTAAATTACTTGGCTGATATTGGACACATATTAGTTACAAATGTACAGAGAGGATTTGGATTTCTTATTTAGTTTGACTCAGAATCAGAATTGGTTTAATTGCCAGTGATCAAAATTCACAAACAGGAACTTGCACAAAACAATGAATAAAATGGCAGCAAGGTATATATTAAAAAGGCATGCATACAATTAAATTACTTTTAAAATATACTTTTATTTATTAGTAAGTAAACTACATTGGACAGAAAATTGTCCTAAAAATTCAAATTTTGCCTCATTGTTTTTACTTAAAACTCCAATAAATCAGTTTCGGAATTAGATATAAATAAAATCCTTCTGTAGAAAACCTTTGAAGTTACAATGTCACAACAAAATCTACGTATGAAGTGGATTAAATATAAGAATAAAACATTTTAAGAGCAGTTTAGACAAGTTTCCACATGAAAGCTGATATGTTTTGCCTGTAGTGCCCCCTGTTAGCTTTAACCACCAAGAATGAACTGAACACATCACATAAAAAGGTATCAATACATTACTTCCCAGCTCAGTTAAAGGTTTATGTCTTTGATAGATATCCTCTTTGTCGTCGCTGCTTACAATGAAAAGTTTTACGTGCAAATGTGTCACATAAGGATAAAAGAATGGGAGCATAGTTTCATGTGCGCGGAGCTGTGATGAACGAGCGCTGAACTGGGTCAATCCAAGTTGGGGAAATAGTTTGACTAATTTATGTCTGCGGAACGGATTTGGGATATTTTTAATTCATCACAATGGGAAAAGTAATTTATAGCTTTTCCTTTCTAGATCACTGGTGCAACGTCTAACAGCCAAGATATTATACGAGCTTGATCAGCCTCGGTACAAGAATTACATCCAACATCGACACTTTTACCCTCTAAATGCCCTTGTCACTTGTTACTATATTTGCAGCATGCTGTTGTGTCGTCTCTATGCCTGGCACAATAACACATTTTGAAGTGTGATACAGAAAAAATCAAAATAAATGATAATACTGAAACTACTTCACACAATAACCCTAAAGCAGAATAATTTCAAACAACCCAAGTCTAAATGTTCAATATTAAAAATGAGCTGCAATAAATACATAAATAGCACAATGAACCACAGTAGTACTTAAAGGTCCCATATTCTGCTATTTTCCCCTTTACACAGTCTATTCTAAGGGCTTTGTTGATATATTTTTGCGTTGTGCAATATCCATAACATAACAGTTTCCAAAAAACACCCATTTCTTGGACTGGCCCCCCTCCTTGCAAAAGCAAACGGCTCACTCTGAGATCTGACCCCCCCGAACAGAGAGCAGGCTGCCTCCCCCGCCCAACCCGCGAGCGGAGATGGTGCGCATGCGCCATATGCTCCGGTAAACAGCGATACACAAACACGGGAATAAACATTTTCTCGTCCTGATGGTGCGTCGTGCCGAGTCCTACGTCCTGGATCTGACCTGGAGTTTGACGTGGACGCAGTACCTCAATGACGGACGTTGCCGTCTAACTCCTCTGTCTGTCGTATCCATCGTGTAATTACTGTGTAGCATTAGCATTAGCTGTTTTTATTCTGCGGCTGCGCGCTTCCTGGAGGCGTGGCTTAAACACCGCGTCATCCTTGTCATACTTAGAGGAGCCCCGTCTGCTGCTCAGCCGAGGGGGACGGAAAAGACAGTTCTCTAGTGAAAGCATGAGGGAATCAATCAAAAAACCACTTTGGGCACAACATACGAGGCCCAAATAGCACTGTAGGAAGGTTAAAACCTCTGAAAAGTCGATTTTGCATGTTATGGGACCTTTAATGAGTAATAGAAGTTCCTTATTGGACTAGCTACAGCATAAATCTCACTGTTTTACAAAAGAAATTACCCACAAAAGCAATGAAAACACACACACGACACAAGTCAATATAGTCATTATTTTGACAGGCCTGGTTGTCTCTATTACAACTTATTTTGGACATATTTCCAACTTAAAATGGAAATAACATGGACATTTAGTTCTATAGTGCTAACTCATCCATGAAATGTTTGGGCTGAAATGAAGTTGAACTGCTAACTTCAACTGCTTGTTTGAGTCGATTTATTGTCAGAAAAGTTGCGCGGTGAGGTTGTAATATTTCATCACTATCACTTAGAAGAGTGTTCTCCTGTGGTGTGCATCTCCAGAGTTCACCCTCTGTCCTGAGGGCTGTTACTCTCCTCAAATTGCCCTGCCACAGATCTGCTGACTCTACCTGACAAATCCTCCTGCTAAAGCCGCACTTACAACTTTGACTGAGACACAAAGGCAATTAGGACGCGCAGTGCAGTGAAAATGTTTCTGCAGATGATCAATAAAATATGTATCTATTAGGGCTGAACGATTTGGGGAAAAAATGTAATTGCAATTTTTCTGACAAGTGTTGTGATTAATGTTTTAATAACAGAAGAATGACTTAAGCTTCTGTATCTGTAAGTCTATATGACAGATAAGACACACATTTCACTAAAACATAGTGAACATGATTAGATTTATGCAGAAAACAGCAATTTATTTTGATGTTTGTGGAGGAAATGGACTTAAAAAATTGTAGCCTTTGCAATTTGCTAATTGTGCTTTTGGTTTAATTCTGAGCCCTAGTATCGATCTAGCTAGCTGTCTACAATGCGATCCTTATTGTCATTATTATCCACGACAAAAGTCTATAAATTGCCATGCGAATATGTGGTGGAACTAACTAACAATTAACTTCATGAGCTTTCAAGAGTAAGTATGTAACAATACAAACAACATGGACCAATGAGGCATGGCACTGCAATAATGATCAGAAATTAACACGTGATTTAGCAAATTATTGGAGAAAATTATTTTGCCATATGATCTAATTCAATTACTTTTAAATCATCGACTTTGACGTATAAGCAGGAGGTAATTGAATGAAATATTGCTTGAGAATGTAATGAAATTGTGAATAAATGAGGGCTTTCTGTATGCAGCACATGCACTAGACATTTGCGATTTGAATGGAGCATATGGTAATGGGTGGGTGGTCTTTCTTATAAGATGCACCACTTTATGGAGTCTTGGGCGCATATGGGAACTAAATGTAATTAAAGTGATCACAGCCCACCGGTAATAAGACTCTGGCTGAACAACACGCCTCTAAATGATCATAATGAGAGGCGTCTGGTCACAATTACACCACAGTAGCACACATGACGAGAGGGCGGGCCAAGTCTACATGAAACACAAGCACGGAGCAGAGCAACTGGAGTCAAATCTTCTCTTAAAAGGCCTGTACCTGATTTTTATTTACTCTAGTTAAGATAAATTATCTTTAGTTACACACTGTTTGTTAGGATCAACTTCATGGAAAGACATTGGGTTTGTACCATATAATCTGTGCATGTTATAAATGCACTTTGTTTGGAAAAAAATAATGCAGAAGTGTTTGCCGGGGTCAATCAGGCACATTGTACACAATGAACCATGGGAAAATAACTGCTTGACACCATCCCAGACGTGTGATTCTGTGTCGTGTTGCAGTTTCAAAAGTGCTAAAAGCTAATTATAAGGAGAGTTAACGGAACTATATGGAAACAACTGCATAAGACTATTCACTTTATTCTGCCCCGCCCACTTTTGCAGCTTTTTGCCACAGATACGCACAGAACTCCGTTAAAGCTAATGGCGAACGAGGGAAAAGTCTTGCCGCTAAAATGTTACATAAAGTAGGTTGATTTGTGTAAAATGTTTAATGAACACGAGCAACAACAAGTCAACAACGCACCGATTTCCTGGTCAGCCTGAAAACGGCTTTTTAGTCCATGTAGAACTTATTTTCTGTTGAGTTCGTCTACTCCATGTAAACTACAACGGAAACAAGATGGCGGCGCGTACGGCAACTTCAGGAATAAGGTTAATACCAGACAGTCATTTCTGAGTCGTGATGCAATATTGAGTGAAAGGAAGGACTAGGTGGGCGGGGCTAACGGTTCAAACAAAAACATGTTTCTGTCTCACGGTTCAAAATCAGGTACAGGCCCTTTAAAGGTGTATTATGTAGCTTTTCTGGTTTTGCCACCCGCTTGTCTCTTTTCAGAGATGTTATGGCTTTGCTTGGAATGTTCCACAGTATGACATAAAACCTAAATACTGTGCTTTTGTTTTCATATGTACATTGTTTTTATGGCAAACATATCTTGAAAAGGCTACATGGTGTACCTTTAGAAACAAGTCATTGTAATCTGGAAAGTGTTGAATTGAGCCGAATTGAAATTGAGATGTTGATGACTGCCTTCTGGAAGTCGTTTTCAATCTTTCAGATGTTGACCACTTAAAACGGTTCTGTCTTAGTGCTCTTTGTTTGTATATTTTGTACCATGGCTGGGTAAATACCAGGATGATGGGACCATTGTGCCAGAAGTCTTTGTCAACACTGATAGGAAAACAAAATAGTCACATATATATATCTTATGGAGCCTGAATTCGTAATAAAAATGAAACTGGGTGTTTATGGTACCAGTGAGAAATAGTACTGAAAAGATAACATTGAAAATATATAATAGTGTATAGAGCACTGAAAACTGTTTGTGCCATTGTCATCCCACTGGACTTCAGAACTATGTATTTGGGCCTGAAAACTCCGGCCATTAGAATATTAAAAATAGATATCTTTGGAGCATACTTTTTTGTTTCTGGGAAAAAGGCCATTACGAAAAAAAATGGATGACACAAAGTGCACCAACAATCAAGAACTCGACCGACATAAGTGACATTTGTAAAAACGAGGGGAAAAAAAATCCCATTTGGGCTTAGTTTGAACATGGACATTTGACAGACTTAGGACGATTACTTTTGACAAAAAATTATTTTAAAAAGCCTGTTTTCTCTCTGGTCTTGTTCATATATTACACTGTATTTGTATCGCTGAAAATTAAAACCAATACAAAAATAATTTAAAATTGTATTTAATTTAAGAATAAACAAGTGAGAGAATAAATCAAACTCAAGATGGCTTTATTTTGTCCAGAAGGTAGTTTGTCTTGGTCTCAGAGGCTGCCACACAGACTAAAACACACAAATACACAAGAACGATAAGATCACAACATCGACACTAGACCAGGGCAACTTAAGGCCCGGGGGCCAAATTAGGCCCTCCAAGGGATATGATCCGGCCCTCAACCCATTTTCCAAAATATGGCAAATATTTGATCTCTTGTTTGGACCTGGTTTAGTCCTAGTTTAGATCTGGTTCAGACCTGGTTCAGACCTGGTTCAGTCCTGGTTTAGACCTGGTTTAGTCCGTGTTTAGATCAGGTTTGGTCCTGGTTTAGACCTAGTTTCATCCTGGTTTATTCCTGATTTAGTCCTGGTTCAGTTGATTTTCTTTCGCCTTTCGTGTTTCGTATTTAAAAAGTGTTGGACACGTTTTCGACCCCGAGGACAAAACCATCTTAAAAATCTGGCCCTCGGTGAAATAAAGTTGAATAGCCCCAGACTGGACAAACACTCTAAACATTACCTCCACAAATCATCGCTGCTCTGCCCTATGGCCTGAATTTAGAGACTCACACCCACATCTGATTCCAGCACCAAACTCATTTTCAATCTCGCCCCTAGCTTTAACTCCTCCTCCTGGACAATAGCAAAGCCCATGTGATCAGCAAAGGAAAGATGTCACTTTTTGAATATTTACAACCATAAGCCATAAATCTCTTGCCGTTATATCGATCGCTCGGCAGGATATTGCGCACCCGGACACACAGGCGTTAGTGTCACCGGCCCTCCCACACTAATGAGCCAATATAGCCCCAACTATCGGATCTGCAATCGGGAATCCAATGCCTGTCCGTCAGTGCGATTTAAGACTTCGAAATCGAGCCCGAGATTCATTGCAGACGCCCACCACCCACCGGCGTTGCCTTGCTTTCTCCGCGAGGCAGACGAATTGAACAAATGCACTTCATAATTTATAGATTGGAGCAAACAGGAGCAGCTGGCTTCCAACGCGGAGACATTTCCACTTTTAACTGAAATTTGTTCTCTCGGATTCGGCTTGGGACAATAGCTCTCCTCGCGGACTCGCTCAGGTGTGATGTTTTGGGGAGACTGCAAATTGGTCGTTTTTGGAAGATAAAGTTTAGTAGGGGAGAACAAAAGAGCAGCTTGGATACGCAGGAGATTTGACGCGCAGAAGTAAAGAAAATGTTTGAACTCATAACTCGAGGCTTGGTTTGTTGAACTTCAAATACTGTGGAATTGTAGGAATAGCGTTTTTAACTGTGCATTTCGGATTAGGTGGCGGAGGCAGAAGACGGTTCGCGGCACAGACAAACTGCAGAGAGAGATGTTGTTCAAGCAAAGTTAAGAGCTAGTATTGTATTCTAACGGTAGTAAAATGCTCGATAAAACCAATTTGCCGCACAAAGTAAAAAGTATAGATTTCACCACAGAATGCCCTCTACTCTATTACAGTTCCATTATGGTGCTGGTTCTGTGTTGTGCCAGCTTGCTTTTACACCAAATAAAAGCTGGTGTTTGCTGTGTTTTAGCTAAGACGGACTTTGTTTTACTTTGTTTACTCTTAGTGAGGGCTGACTGTACGTTTTTCGAACCAAGAGACAGCTTTTTTTTTATTGGAAAACAACCCATAAATGTTAGTTTCCGACAGTTCTGAAACTAGCATCAGTTCAGAACAAGCACCGGAATTAGAATCGCTTCAAAGAGACATCCCTGCAAACTAAACAATCTTTTTATATTAAAGAAACGAACAGAACAAAACCAAAAGTAAATAAAGTAGCCCAAAGTATAAACCAGTAAATAAAAGGCAAGTCAGACACATGTCCCCTATGTATCAGTTCCATTCATCTACATTTTAAGGACAAATATTATGCAAATTTGACTTTTTTGAGCTTTTAACCATGTTCTAACAATTTTCCGTCATCAAAAAACATACCTGGAGTTGCATTTAGCTTCATTTCATGCTAGTTTTACGAATCCAGTTAGAAAGTCCTCTCCATCTGAGCACCAAAAGCACTCCAGTCTGAATTTCTTGGATAAGTGACGTCGCTCAGAGAATCTTCCGCTCTGTTTTTAAGTCCATAAATCATCGTCAGACTCGCTCTTTGCATTTCCGCCATCTAATCACAATCATTACAACTGCGTAACTACTCAATAACACAGCTAGCATACCAAGCAATGTGTTTTTAAGATTTGCATAATTGCCTCTGCAGCCAGTAGATGGAAGTTAGATGAAGTTACTCTGGCGTCTTCCAAGGCTGTGATAAATTGTATTGTTTTTGGTAAAAGCATTTCATTTTTAGTTCTAAACCATGAGATGTCAAAGTAAAGATACTCAAGAGCAGATTTAAAGGCCAATAACAGTACACATAATTGATACTATTTGTCCTTTAAGTACAAAGTAAAAGTGTCCAAACTTGTCTCAGTCCGGTCCTTGATATGTCATCCATCTCCTTGTTTGTTTTTTTTTCTTTTTTGCTGCAGCCAAAAGTATATTCCACAATTATCCATCCATCATTTATATTGTTGGAGTTTACAGCCTAGATTTATTGTTTTAAAGTCAAATGGAATATCATCGTTGAAATGTTTGCACTGCCGCATTGAGCGCAGTCCAGTTTTTAATAAATACTAGTCCCAAACACATGGCAACGACGAGCCACTTCACAGCCACAGTTTTTCCAACAACTATTCAGAGTTCGTGCACCTTTTCAAAATAAAACTCAAGCACATTCAAGGTAGACTCAAGTTTTTTACAGAAATAAAGCACCGCCAATGTATATTTCATTTTTAGTTGGAATAAACAAATGAATGTAGTATATTTCTCTCCCAAAATGCACTGCAAATTAGATAAAAAGTATCAGAGGAAAAGGGCGCGTGTGCTTAGTTGGACATCCTGTGTTTTAGACTCCTCCGTTTGAGGAAAACTCGTGCTGTGGAGCTCAGACGCAGACATCGTTTTGAAGGCCGCGATAACGTGATGACACCAGCACAAAGTATTGTATCCACAGTTTTAACAACAAAACAACACACTGAAGACTTTATCGTGCTTTTTACTGTCAGAATGCATTGGATACAGTTAAGTTTGAATTTCAAGCATTTTCAAGCACTTTTTCCACAATTCAAGCTCTCTCCTGAACACACACAACACAACGTAACAAGATTCAAGCTTTTTCAAGGATTTCAAGCACCCGTATGGACCCTGACTATTACTTCGCTGTGAATAATGTGCATTTTGATCTGGTGATATGTTTTTTTTCAAGCAGAATTCGTTCCAAACATGTGCTTCTCCATTGAAATGCGCCAAACTAAATGATTCATACCAAACAAAGAGCACAGATACATTCATTTAGACTAACACGTTTCACTTTTACCCACCAAACTTTTCTCTTGATCTCACATTGTTTTTCAAAGCAGGCTGGAGGTCTGAGAGCAGCACACTTCAGCCCGGCAGCTCTCCGACGGCGCACCTGAGCACGCACACTAAAACACAGGCTAACGGGCAAACTGACTAAAAAGCACGGCATGAAAAAGGCATAAATATGCGCGCACCTAACAAGAGCAGGTGAGGGGAATTAGACTACAGACGAGTGCACAAAATTTTGAAAAGTAATATTTAAATGAGGTGAACGTGTCAGACAAATGACCTGCCAATCTGACTCTGAAGGGGATATACACTTTTGTGCAAAAACTTTAACTTTAATGAGCCTTTCACTTTGATACAACAGAGTTTCCTCATCATTCATTTCCTCGGAGTTGAGTTGAGTGCATTGCCCTAAAACTGAGGCTCAAGTGCTCAGAAAATTCCTGTTTTCACCTACCACCTATCCCCGCCCACATCTCTGTACTTAGATGAGATCATTTGACGCATTAAGACTCTAACTGGTGCTTGTGAAGTTCTAAAATGTCACAAAGCCACTTTTCAAAAATAAAACTTGAATGACAATCTGCTGCTTGTTTCAGCGAAATGTCACTATGAAGAACAAAAAGTCAATGGACCTTTTTCTTTTTTTTTTTTTTTTTTTTATCTAAGCCATTTTCGATCAATATAAAAGGTGAGACAAAATAATAATGATCTAAATTTGAAACTTCCCCTGTAGTTTAATGACATAAATGTAAGAAAAACATATTTTTTATCATGTCATGTTTTCATGTTGAAGTGAGGCATTTTAAATATAACAACGGCCAAACTAGGGGCAAATAAATCTGATAAATGGACACAACCAGGTTCAAATATTTTAGTTAATTTTGTACACGTAATAGGATTTTGGAATTCTTATTTAGTTTTTGAGTAAACTAGATTGGACTGAAAACGTTCCTAATAATTCAAATTTCACCTCAATTTTAAACTTGAAACTTCAATAAATCAGAATTAGACATCAAAAATTCCTCTAGTGCGTTTGGTCTGACTCACACGGCTCTTTCTTACAAGTTTGAAAAGAGAAACTGTTTAATTATTAGACAAAAAAGCATTAAGAGGTCTGATTTTTTTTCACAAAGTTCTGCTTTTACAATACTCTCTCTGGGGTGGAAACAGAATTGACTAATTATGAGAGAAAAAAGTGGCCCAGCTTTAATGTTGAAGGAGCCATGAACCTGGTTTGCTGCTCCACTGTCAGATGTTTAGTCCTGGTTTATGGTTAATATCTCATCTGCATAAAATAACTGCTTTCAGGTTTAACGTCTTCTCTGTCAGCAAAACAAGAACTAAATTTTCTTCTTTTTTTTTTCTCTTTTACAAACAATAATGATATTTTTCAGTCACAAAAGCATCCGTGCTCTCAGTTGAAGGATGTTCGGCCTTAAATGAAAAATATTATGCATTTTTCATATTGTTATTAACCTTTAAACATACAATTGAATACCTAAAATTTGCCATCTCATGTCTTGAAACAAAAACAAAACAAAGTGTATTATTCATTAAATGACGGGTTTTATCAGCATTTGTGAAAAGACACTTACTGAGTGCATCCAGCCACTAGATGGCACTTTAGCACTCACACGATTTAGTGAAGTTAGCAGTCAAAAAACACAACGGTGCAGGTGAGCAGCAGCAGTGAACGTGTCTGATGATTTAAGGACTTAAAACAGCAGAAGATTCTCTGATAAGTGGCGTATGAAGTCTGAAAAAACGTCCCAGAACCAGGAAGTTCAGCAGGAGGGGGACGGTGAACATTCCTCAAAACACCGCGCACCGTGTTTTTGATGACGGAACATTATTAGAACATGGTTAAAAGCTCAAAAAAGTCACTGTAGCAGAATATGTGTCAGATTTGTGGGTGCAATCTCAGAGAAAAATACAATATGCACTAAATTTGTGGATGTGTACCGTCAACGCGATTTCTTCACATGTTTCATCTCCTTGTTTACTGGAGTACATCTCACCCTTTCAACGATGGTTTTTCTAAGTGTCCACTGCTATTTTTTCATCCATGTGGAAGAAAGCCAGTCCGTCAAGCCTCTTATCAAACCAAAACAATCCCGACAACTTTCCCCTCAATGATCTTCAAACCACGAGACGCTCAAATGCCGTTTAACTCCCGTTCGCTAATGAACCGATACATAATGCATTACGCCGTAGCTCAGCATTCCCCGTGTGGATAGAACGCCGCACAATTGTTTACTGTGAAAGCCATTAATTGCAACACAGCGGTTCGGGCTTTTGTCTCGGCAATAAGGCGAAATGTGCGCTGATTAGCAAATAAAATGAGCAGCACATGCAAGTAATGTAAAGAAAGGATCATAATTAGAGCGGTTTGGAATTAATTTGGCACAATCTGAAATGTCTCTTTGTGGAAATTATGAATGCTAAATAATTATGGCAGATATTGTCAAAATTGTATATTGGGATACACTCACGAATGTTTTCATGTCAACTGTAAAAGACAAGCGTATGAGTCAAGTCTGGAGTTTTTAATTGGATTTAGCTGATTTTGCAGCTTTGAATACGATGGATAAGTATTTACGTTTAAACAATCTGCTTTGTTTGAAATTCAATTCCATTTTCTTCGCTAAAAATTGCCGTATTTACTGGAGACAAAAGTGTTTGGCCATACATTTCAATGATTAACTGACATCGGATCAAAATGCCAATGGTTTTTATTCTTTGGAACAAAAAATAAGCCACAGTTTGGAAGTTGCAGGGTCGAAAGGTCAGTTTGTTTGCTTTTCTGTTACAAAGGATGGGAAATATAGTAAAATGAAAAGTATTATATCCATAGATAAAAAGGAAAACTATTGGGGAGTCAACATTTCTGTAAGTAACTGTCAAAAACCTAAATATAATGACTTTGCATCCATCAGAAATGTCTAACGTAATCCCATTTATATTTAAATACAAAGTAAAATACAAATGTAAATGTATTTAACCCAGGCTCTGAGATCACTCACGTGTTTCAGAGCATTTTTCATTTGCCAAACCAAATATTCGGCGGTTAATCCCAGTTTCCTCAATTCTTTTTTGCCTTTAGATGCCTTCTTTTTGGCATTTCAAAGGTATGTATTTACAAACTATTCAAGGCTCCAAACCAAAATCTTAAAATGAGAAAACCACAAAGTTGGAAAAACATTTCACAAATTGTATCATGACTAAAATTCAGAAGTACATTTATTGGTTGCACTGTTGGAGAGATTGATTTTTGTGGAATACTGCATTTTAATGTAATAAAAATCTGAAAAAACTGAGAAAACATAGCAAAAGAGAACACTCAAGTAATTCTAAATGTAGTAGTGATTCTTGAATTTTGTTTGGTCCCTGTGTTTCACACCAATGTGGCCCAGTGGAACAAGTGGATAGATTTTGTGTTGTTTTTAAAGATAATTTTGAGCCAGAAACTCAAAAAATGTACCAATATTTTCTTCAGTGAGTGGAGATGACTGCAAATAAACCTTTCTGATTTATCTTCTCCCCGTTCCTTTTCTTCACACCAATGACATTACTGAAATATTTTGTTTTTTTGGGCGCATTTTCTGAAAATGATACTAATTTAAATAGCATGAACACAGATACATAATCCAAATCTGAGGCATTTTAATTTGAATCAGAACACAAATGCACTGATTCCACTTTTTAAAGACTAACACTGGTTATGCTCTTCCTCCAGTGTCCCTCGCCCAGCACCCAGCGCCCAGCACCCAGCACCCAGCCCCCAGCACCCAGCGCCCAGCACCCAGCACCCAGCACCCAATTAGACACATGTCCAGGCTGCCAACACTGTCCCTTTAAGCTCAGAGGCCAAACGGTGACAGGGCGTCTCTGTGCTCCGTCCCTCGACAGAGCAGAGGGGCAGAATCAGAGAAACACAACCTCTGATCATTCAGTGGAAGACTCTTCCTCTCTCTCACTGCCTTTCTTTCTCCTTTTCTCTGTGCTCTCTCTCTCTCTCTGTGTGCTTTTTCTCTGTGGACTCTCTCTCTCTCTCTCTCTGTGCTCTTTCTCTGTGGTCTCTCTCTCTCTCTCTCTCTGTGCACTCTCTCTCTCTCTGTTTCTGTGTGTGTTTTCTCTCTGTGGACTCTCTCTCTCTCTCTCTGTGCTCTTTCTCTGTGGTCTCTCTCTCTCTCTCTCTCTGTGGTCTCTCTCTCTCTCTGTGCACTCTCTCTCTCTCTGTTTCTGTGTGTGTTTTCTCTCTGTGGACTCTCTCTCTCTCTCTGCCCTGTCTCTCTCTCTCTACCTCTCTCTGTGTGCTCTCTCTCTTTTTCCCTCTCTTTAGATCGCTCTCGAATTCTTTCTCCAGGTCTTCTCTCTCTCTTTCCTTCTCTTTGTTTCTCTAGCCCTCTTCTTTTCTAGCCCTCCTTTCTCTCAATCCTTTTCCCCTTCTCTTTATGTCTCACTCGCTCTCTCCTTCTCTTACCCTTCTCTCTGTCCTTCATCTCTTTCACTTTCCCCCTCTCTCCTTCTCCTTCTCTTTATGTCTCTCACTCCTTCTTTCCTTCTCTCTCCTTCCTCCATCTCCTCTTTATGTCTCCCTCTTTCTCTAGCCCCTCTTCTAATTTTCCTCCATCTCTTTAATCACCTTTGTTATCTCTCCTTAGTTCATTTTCACGCTCCCCCTCTCCTCTCTATCTTCTTCCCATCCCCCACTTTCCCCCCTCCCTCTCTTGCACCTTGTTCCCCCTCTCTCTCCTGTTGTCTCTTGTTCCCTCTCTTCCTTGCTCCCCTCCCTGTCACCTTCCATCTCTTCTCTGCCCCCCTTTCCTTTCCCTCCCTTTTCTCTCATCCCTCTCCCCCACACTCCCCCCTTCTTTCTCCTTCTCTTGCCCTCATCCCCTCGCTCTTTCCCCTAGTTTCTCCTCGCTTTTCTCTCCTCCCTCCCTCTCCCACTATATTCTCCCCCCTCCTCTCGTTTCCCTCTCTTGATCTTTCCATGTCTCTCTCTTCTACCTCACCCTCATCCCTCTCTTTTACCTTTTCTTTTCAGCTCATTTTTCCCTCTCTCCTTCCCCTCCCTTTTCCTTTTCTCTCCTTCCTCTCCCTCCTCAGTTATTTTCTCTCCCTTTCGCTTTCACATTCTCTCTCCCCCTTTCTTCTTCCTATCCACCCTTTTCTCCCCTCCTCTTATTTCTCCTGCTCTCTTCTTCCTCTCTTTAAACTTCACGCTCCTTTCGTTCCTCCCTCTCTTGCCCCCATATTCTCCCACTTTCCTTCTCACCTCCCTCTCTTTCCTCTCCATCATCTCTTTCCTCCCCCTCTTGCCTCTTCTCACTCTCTCTCTCTCCTCACTCCTTTTTTCTCCTCCCCTTATTGCCCCATCTTCTCTCTCTCCTTCGTATCTTTCACTTTGTCTCTCTAGCTATCCCTCCAGTCCCCCTTTCTTCTCCTCCATCTCTGGCTCCTTCTTTCTCACACATCTACCTCCCCTCCCCTCTCTATTTTTCTCCTCCCCCTCTTCCACCCACCTACCCACCCTCTCTTCACTCTACCCCATTTCTTTTCAGCTCTCTCCCTTTTTTATTCTTTTTAATTCAACAAAACACAAAAGAACTCTTGCTACTTGTTCCAACTCGCTCTCCCTCCCTCAGTCTCCTCCCCCTTTCCTCACCCGCCCTACATGGTACCAGGAGGCTTGATTGGCGCGGACAGACTGCCTCGATGCCGTGCCAGCCCCTGACTCGCTGCCACACGTGCCCTGGCAGGACCGGAGTGTGCAGCCGGTGATTGGCAGCCGAGTCGGTGGAGGAGAGAGCGCCCCGGAACACCCGACCAACGGGGGAGAGCGCCCGGCTGGTGAGGGCTGCCCGCATGTCAGAGAGCTGTAATCACCTCGTATGAAGCGCGAGGGAGAGAGGGAGGGAGGGAGGGAGGGAGAGAACATGGTCTGCGCCGCTCATGTCAGTGATGGACAGGACAGGGATGGAGGAGCAGGAGGGAGAGGCGGAGGCTCAAGATGAAGGTTTAGAGTGAGCTACACATTTAGTTTCGAGCGCTAATAGTAGGTAGCACCTTTCATTCATTCATTTTCTACCGTTTATTCCTGTTTCCGGGGTCGCGGGTGACTGGAGCCTGTCCCAGTGACTTTGGGCCTTAGGCGGGGTACATCCTGGACAGTGGCCAACTCATCGCAGCAAACACAGAGACACGGACAACCATTCACTCTCACATTCATTCACTACGGGCAATTTAGAGTTGTCAATTAACCTACACAGTCATGTCTTTGGACGGTGGGAGGAGCCGGAGAACCTGGAGAGAACCCACGGTAACACGAGGAGGACATGCAGACTCCACCCAGAGAGATCGTGTGATATTTGAGAAAAAAAACAAAAGAAAAAACAAAAACCTAAAAAAAAAAAAGAGAAATAAATGTTTAGTGCAGTGGTTGTAGTTTGTTCTGATGGCCACTTCTTGGGTTAGGATTCAGGTGTAGTGTTTACTTATAGGACACATATTCTGCTGCAGTGACTTTCTTGAGCTTTTAATCATGTTCTAACAACGTTCCATCATCAAAAACACACCTGAAGTTGCATTCAGCTGCATTCACGCTGTTTTGAGGAATGTTTATTAGAAAATCCTCTCCTGTCTGAGTGTTAAAAACACTTCCTGCTGTTTTTTTCAGATCATAAATGTCACTTATCTGCTAATATTTTTTTTGTTTTAAGTCCTTCAATCATCACCAGACTCGTTCTGAGTATTTCTACAGTCTAAACACGATAATCGCATCACAGCATCTCTTAAGTCTAGTGTATAGCACTAGGCGCCATCTGCTGTCTGGATACACTCAGTAAGTGATATTGCAGAGCAGATAAATCCTTTCATATATATATATATATATATATATATATATTCATTCATTCATTTTCTACCGCTTATTCCCGTTAGGGGTCGCAGGTGACTGGAGCCTATCCCAGTGACTTTGGGCCTTAGGCGGGGTACACCCTGGACAGTGGCCAACTCGTCGCAGGGCTGACACAGAGAGACAGAGACAAGGACAGACAACTATTCACTCTCACATTCATACACTAGGGGCAATTTAGAGTTCTCAATTAACCTACACAGTCATGTCTTTGGGCCGGTGGGAGGCCGGAGAACCCGGAGAGAACCCACGGTAACACGGGAGGACATGCAGACTCCACCCAGAGAGATCGTGTGATGTTAGGGTGGTTCAGAATTCGAAACCACGATGTTGGGGTGGTGCGGGATTCGAACCCACGATCTCCTTATTGAGAGGCAGAAGCTCTAGCCGCTCTGCCACCGTGCACCCCATATATATATATATATATATATATATATATATATATATATATATATATATATATATATATATATATATATATATATATATATATGTATATATATATATATATATATATATATATATATATAGAGAGAGAGAGAGACATAGATATATCAGTTTTATTCACATTTGCATTCAAATGTTCACATTTTTAGGCTGGTCCTTGTTTATAGCTTCTTTAGCATTAGTTTGGACCTGAAATAGTCCTGTTTTAGGCCTGCTTTAGACCCGGTTTAGACCTGAAGTCCAGACCAGGTTAGATCTGGATGTACTCGGAAAACCAAATATTTTCTTTGGTGGTACTTGGAGTGAAAAGTTTGGGAACCACTGGTCTAGAGAAGAAATACAAAAACCTTTAAGACTATTCAACCTGGAACCTGGGGTGCTGAGTCCTGAAGGGGAATAATACATATCAAAGCTCCTGACCGCTCTATTCTTCAGAAAAAAATGTGTGAATACCAAAAACCCTCAAAAGAAGACCTTCAGACTTTTTTTTTTTTTGTTAGAACAGAAGTTTCTTGCTCTAAAATAAGGTACTTTTAATTCTATCACAGTGACTCGGATTATACACCGTCTTCTACACCCAACAGTGAATGGTATTTTTGGTCAAACCAGGTCAAAATCTGACAGAAAACAGTAAATTCTATTGTAGAATTCTGACCTGTCTCCACCTCAGTTTCAAATGACAGTACTTAATATGTCATTAAATATTATAACTATACTATACTATATTAACTGTAATTATATGAAACAAAAACTGGCACAAGGTTCAACGTCTGTCAATTTAAATTTGTACACAAAAGCCATACGATTATTATTGCAGGCTTGATACGGTTCAAAGTTTGCGAATTTCTATTTTGGATATTTCGTTCAAAAACAGTCAATCTCCTGTAGAGGTGTTCCGTACACTAAAGCATTACATTCAAGGAAAAATATTGTGCATTTTTCATATTGTTTTTAGCCTTTACACATGCTCTTTAGTGCCTTCAATTTGCCATAAAAAGTTTCTCATTCATTCTATGACCCGTTATCAGTCACTGTGAAATGACACGTACTGAGTGCATCCAGCCAGCAGAGGGCGCCAGTGCAATATACAACCTAATGAAGTTAGCGCTGAAAAGAAGTTATACTGCGGATTTGCTGCAGCAGTTATCGCGTTTAGACGGTAAAAATGCTCAGAACGAGTTTAGCAATGATTTAGGGCAGTGGTTCCCAAACTTTTTTGTCTTGAGTTCCCCCTAAACTTTGTCTCACACTCAAAGTACCCCTCGATTTCAGTTTAAGGCAAATAAATGGGTTTACTAGTCACATATTGTCAATTATATCCATTATATTTTTATTTTAATTATAATTATGGTCCAAGATACTGCAAAAAGATGCAAAATGGACATCTGATAAAAAATTTTCTCAAATAAATGTACATTTAATTTTCTTTTAAAACCTGAAACAGTTCTGAGTACCCTCTGGTAACTGCTCATGTACCCCCAAGGGTCCCTGTACCCCTGGTTGGGAAACACTGATTTAAGGACTTAATACAGCTGAATATTTTAGGATAAGTGACGTAGATGATCCGAAAATACATCCCGGGTGAAGGAGTTTGCAGGAAGTGTACACTGAGTGGCACTCGGAGGGAGGAGGATTTTCTAATAAACATTCCTCAAAACAGTGTGAATGAATACTTTTTCCTTTAATTTGGAGTCAGTTTTATTCACATTTGCTCCTCGTTTAGGTCGGCCTTTGTTTATAGCTTCTATAGCAATTGTATGGTCCAATTAAGATCTACTTTAGCCTTAGTTTAGACCTGAAATAGTCCTGTTTTAGACCTGCTTTAGACTTGGTTCTGGATGTACTCGGAAAACCAAATATTTTCTTTACAATTTTTCTTTACAAATTTTCTTTAGAAAGTGACCTAGATGATCCAAAAATACATCCCGGATGAAGGAGTTTGCAGGAAGTGTACACTGAGTGGCACTCGAGGGAGGAGGATTTTCTAATAAACATTCCTCAAAACAGCGTGAATGCACCTGAATGCCACTCCACGTGTGTTTTTGAGGACGGAACATTGTTAGAACTTGGTTAAAAGCTCAAATGGCTGAATATGTGTCCTTTAAAGCACATCCATCCATCTGAGAATGATCAGCTTTAATGTAAGCCCGTCCAACACATCACCTCCCAATTACAGAGACGACCCTAACCTCTCTTTGGGCCTAACTGACATCCGCCTCATTAGAAACGTTAGCCCTGACGATACACCCCGCCTCTGTCTCTGCCCCGGCCCCCTCAGTGCACCCTCTGCTGGGGCACGGGACGCTCCCCCTGCCCTGCTCCGGAGCTCACCCCTCACCTATTATTGATGAGCACGAGGTGAACGGCATGAGAATAGGGCAGTCGGAGTGGCATTTGGAGGTTATTAGGATCCGATGTTTGGCACGGCAGTTCATTCATTAGTCAATGCTGATAGAGCTCGAGATGGTGGCGCATAAAGAGGTAAATAAAGCATGCATGGATATCATTGCCCCGGGCAGCTCTGAGAAAACACTATTGATTTTGCTGAAGTGCTCTAAAATAATGGTCGCAGATGTGTCAAGGCATTCATCAAAGAGTCTGTACGAGCCAAAGTCCTGCTGCAGCGGAAAGCCCAGAGATCACTACAGCCTCGTCAAATAATAAGAGCATCGTTTGGGCAAATATGAATAAGAAATATGTTCTTCAATGCCTTTTTGTTTGATTGTTTGTTTGTTTGATTTTTGGTCAACTGGACATCAACAACTAAACATTACATTCAGAGGTCGAAAAGTGCAAAAGTAAAAGTCCTGGACGTGAATGAAAAGTGCTTTTAGAGGTTATTTTTAACACTTTCATGGTGACATGGCTTAAAGGTTTTGAGTCCTGACTTTGAGCAACAATATTTACTCAACGTTGTTAGAAAAATTAATAAATTATTTCAAATTGCTATTGTATAGGCCTGACAAAAATCAGCACAATTTACAAATTCAATATTTTACTAAATGTTTGCAGCAAATCCAACAATCTAAAACTAACTAAAGAAACAATGATGATCTATGTACAGTATGTTATGTGTTAACAATTAATGCCCCATAGAATTTCTGTATCATCCCTTTAAAAGTTTTTTTTTTTCTTTTTCATTTAATAAAGTAAAATCTGTTTTGCCTGAGTAAAGAGATTTATTCCGGTCAAAATGAGACCACAGCACTTTCTCTGTGTCTGATTATAGTGCGCTTTACTTTCCACGAGGCAGGAAATGACACATCAGCACGTTGATGTTTGTTAGCCTCACCTGGACTTCTCTCTTTGCTCAGAGACGAGTGAAAAATGCTCATAAAATCCTCGTGGTGAATATTTAGGACACAAAGAGGTGAGCGATACATGTGGACTATAGCAAACGCTTTAAAATGAAGTTCTGCTCGTCACATTTAAGAAAGAAATATTAAATAGAAATGCACTATAGGCATACAATGGTGATTTAACTCGATTTATTTTATGCAATGTAATAATCGTCGTCATATTTAAGTTGAGATTTGAATGCTGAAATGTTTGACCATGTTTTAACAAAGGGGTCCCACTAATTAAGATAAGAGAACCTTAATTAGTCCCACAGTGGGGAAATTCCAGTGTTGTAAGGCACGGTTTAAGAACAGCAGGAGAATAGAAACATGCAATAAATCACCTTAGCACTATAAAGCAGAACTAAGTAACATTTTGACCTCATTAAATGTCTTGGTTGTAAATATATTTTAGGCGTTTGAAGCCCCCGTCGTCGCCCCCTGCTGTCTCTGAGCAGAAAACCAGCTGCAACTTTCCTGACAACTCTACTGAGAAACCTTGGCTCTCTTTTTTATATCTGGCGACATGAAATGCTTTTGTGTGTGATTGTACGTTCTTATTTCAATAAAAAGGGGGGAAAAAAATAAGGTTTTGTGTCTTTGTACTGGCAGTGTATTTTCACAAGAGACCTGCAGGGGGAGCTCTGTCACTGAAGTTACTTAGTTCTGCTTTAAATCTAACACACTGTGCAGGTGGAGCAAAAAACTGTCGTGTGATAAGTGGCTGTGACGATGGTTGTGAGCAGCGTACGAACACAACAAATGGCAGGTAAAGAGTCTGAGTGGATAATATGTACATTAAGTGGCCGTGGCTGTGGTAAAGTGCACTGCAGTGAATGGACAGAATAAATAAGAGGTAAAGTGACTTCCAGAGATGATTGACAGTATATTACAGCATTGCACATAATAAGAGATGGATGGCACATGTTCAGGGCTAACGGTGTACATTTTACAGTCTGACAGCAGCAGGAAGGAGCGACCTGCCAAACCTCTCCTTCACACTTGGGACTTGGGGTAAGAAACACACCAGGAGTCCCCAAATTGTAGAGCTCCACCCCCTTCCTATTAGCTTGCCAAAGGATGTCGGAGTAAAACATCTGGTGCTGAATCATTCTAATTTGATTAATCACAGTCCCATTGTAAATCGATACTTTAAAGCAGTGGTTTTTACAACTAGGGGTCGGGACCCAAATGGGGGTCGCGAAAAGATTTCCGGGGGTCCCCAGATGATGGGGAAAAATGTATACAATCGTGTTAAACAAGGCTCAACACCTTCAAATGCAGTGGTAAATGTACTGAATGTATGTATTTGTTGGCCTATTACAGTCATTTTCCCAGGTCTATATTCTCTAAATAAAATCAAACATTAGATATAAGGCTAATTTATCATTTTGGGTCTCACCTGTTTTTTGTGTTTGGGGGTCGCGAATGTGAACTATTTTTGGGGTCGCGACTGAAAAAGTTTGAGAACCACTGCTTAAAAGGACACACATCTTTTAACCATGTTCCAACAATGTTCCGTCGTCAAAAAACATACCTGGAGAAGTATTCAGCTGCATTCATGCTGTTTTGAGAAATGTTCATTAGAAAATCCACCCCCAAACACACTTCCTGCAGAACTCCTTCGATCTGGGATGTATTTTCACATCATCTTCGTCACTTCTCGGAGAATGTTCTGCGCTTTTAAGTCCTTAAAATCTTGCTAAACTCGTTCTGAGCATTTCTGCCTCTAAACTGCTGCAGCAAATCCACATCATAACTTCTATTCAGCGCTAACTTCACTAGATCTGCTGGCTGGATCCACTCAGTAAGTGTAATAAGAAACTTTTTTTGTTGTTGCTTTAAAACATGAGTTGGCACATTTAAGGTACTCAAGAACATGTTTTGAGGCTAATAACAATATGAAAAATGCTGTATATTTTAACTAATATATAGATAATGCTTTGTATCAGTGTTTCACAAACTGCGGTACTCAAACTACTTCATGGTTCATAGATTCCTCTGCAGTTTTTGTACATTTTATTTAGTTTTTCTACATTTCTGGGTTAGTTCTTAGTCATAGCTACTGCAGCAATGGTGTTGTACTATTTTCATCGTTTAGACTTGAAATATTACTAGTTTAGACCAAAAATATAGTTACATTTTGTTGTAGATCCAATTTAGATCAGGTGGTAATCTTTTCTTAGGTGCAGAATGTTTGAGAACAATGTTATGTTTTATTCCTCTAACTGTACCCATCAACTCTCAACTGAAAGGAGAAGCTCTATGCCATTTTTGTTTCATAAAAGTAGTAGTTCTCTGGTTGAAAAAGGCTGGAGACTCGTGAAATGCAACAACCACAAACCCTATTGTTGTCTTTTGACTCGAATAGTACTCTATGATTTTTATACTTCAATATTTTATGGCACAGTCTAAATGGAATATACAAAAAGATCCTTACTGCAGGTTCTGCGAGGAAGAAGACCTGTGACATTTGTTTTATTTAGGCCTTAGATTTGGGTTTGAGCACAGTTTTGGTTGAAGTCAATGGATATTACACACTGTTTTGTGATTTTAATGTAATTGTATTCCATTATGTAAAGCACTTTGAATTGCCTTGTGTACGAATTGTGCTTTACAAATAAACTTGTCTTGTCTTGACTTTTGACATTACTTAGAAATTCTTGTTTGTTTTTGAGAGAAATGTTACAAATTTTTCTGTTCTATTTGGGAGATATCTTTATTTCTAAAGCTAAAACGCAATAAAATTTATGTTTACAATATTTTAAAATCACAATTTTCAGGACAAGAAGAGGAATATTTACAGTGTGTTTGGTTTTAAATGTAGTTTGAGCCCTATGATGTTGTTTAGTTTAGCTTTATTTTCCTTGCTTGTTTCTTGAGTTGTACAATTTTGTTTTTGTTTTATTAATTTCTGTCATTTGAGTAGGTTTGGATGCATGGATGTGATTGAAATGTGGAAGTTTGTGAAAATGTACCTCCTTTGGTTTGCAGATAAATAAATGAAAGAAAAAAAAAGAAATAAACGAACCAATGGTCTTGTATAATCATCAGCACATTCCCTCGCCGTGTTCCCATAATCCTCTTCCTCTCACACACAAACATCAGCTCGGCAGAAAAACTGTAAAACGGCTATTTAAAGTTTACACCCAGCGGGGCACTGCGGCTTGTATTTCTAGATCAGAATCCAATATGCCCACGTCAAACAATGGCAAATACTTTTAATACTGAAAAATGTTGTCCGCCGGCGTAAAGCAGCAGCCCCCCTCGGTACGCGCTGTCGACGCTTTCAATAATAAGTAATGCACTCGCCGCTACAAAGCAGATCCACCTGGGGCCAAACCGACAGCGGACGACATATAAAGTGTGTTTTAAGTTGGCGAGCCGCATTATTAGGCCAATACATCACGGCTTAGAACAACAGAGGGGACAAAGCGTGCCCCTGGAGGTGGTTTGATAAAGCTTTATTGGACGAAGCATCACAGGTGAACTAGAAGGTGAGTAGATAATGTGACCCCGGCGCGGCCACGGGGAATTCAGGCCGGGACAGTGAAGAGCGCGCCCGCTTTACAATGCACTGTAAATACTGGGCTGGGAGCGAGGAACGTGGGTTTGGGCCGTGTCTCCATTAGATTTGTTTAATGGCGTGTTCCACAGTATGGCATTAAACTGATCTCTCTTTTACGTGTTCAATAATCCATGTTTTTAATGGAACAACTGTATAATGAGTACAGTATGTCTTAATTAAATAAATTGAATAAAGCATAAACAAATACTTAATTTATAATGAGCAAATAGTTTATTAAGAATGATTGAGGCTTAGTAATTACTCAGGTAAAGGTTAGGGTTAGAGTATTAGTTACTGAACATGAATCATTCTTAACAAATATATTTTTAATTACAAATCAAGTTTTTGTTCATGTTTTATTAATGCTATTAAAGGCACAGTTAGTATAAAGCGTTACATTACTATTCCTTAATAAACAAAGAATAAACAAACACAAACAACAAAAATTTATATTACCGTATTTGTCGGACTATAAGTCGCACTTTTTTCATAGTTTGGCTGGTCCTGTGACATAAGTGCGACTTATATATATTAAAATATATAATTTAACATGTTCTTAAATGTTAATTCACACTGACCGACATGACCAAGGAGTAAACATTACCTGAAATGCGACTTATAGTCCAGTGCGTCTTATATCTGTTTTTTTCTTCATGACTCATTTTTTGACTGATGCGACTTATACTCTGGAGCGATTTTAGTCTGAAATATACGGTAGTTTATAAAGAATGATTGAGGCGTAACTACTCAACTAAAGTGTTAGGGTCAGAGCATTAGTTGCTGAGCCTGAATCATTCTTAACTAACAAATATTTCAATTTTAAATCAAGTTTTTGTTCATGCTTCATTAATGCTATTAGAGCTCAGTTAGTATAAAGTATAACATTTTCAAGATAACAAAATCTTGCAGGATAAAACTGCAACAAGATTTTGCACACATGGAGAAAAAAATTAAAGAAAATCTCGCAAGACATTTTTCTCCATGTGTTTACATTTATCTTGGACAAAAAGGTTACTGCTTTATAAAACCTACCTACCTCATTCATGCCTTAACAAAGCATGAACAAAGACTTAGTGAACAAATAGTTTAATAAGTATAATTTAGGTTCAGTAACTACAGGATTAGGGTTACAAATTAGGATTAGGGTATCAATTAAGTAGCAACACAGTCTGAATCATTCTTAATAATCAATTTGTTCGCAATAATTGCACAGTGTTACTAAGAAAAGGATTAAGCGCTGGTAGTTCCACCTCTTGAGGAGCCGTAGTTCCAAAAAGCAGCTCCAATGACAACAAATGTATGAATAAATAAAATGTAAATACAACACTGAATCGTACAACTTCTTCATTATAGATTACGTCAAAAGCTGGTCTTGTCTTGACTCGTGCAGGAGAATAAAGAAGAGGAAGAAGAAAGAGAGAGAGAGACAGAGGGCGAAGGTGAACGGGAGAGGAGGGAAAGATTAAGGGAGGAAGGAGGATAAAAGGGCGAGGAAGAGATGGAGAAAGAAAGGGGGTGAGTAGTGGGAGAGGAGGAGGAGTGAGTGGGAGGTGGAGTCAAGCCGTGTCTCGTCTTGTGGGAACAGCGTCTCGTTCTCAGTGTGATTACAGATCTGACCTGTAACTTGACCCGCCGGTGGCATTTGCTTGCGTTTAATGCCAAACTGCGGAAACCTCCAGAGTCTAGAACATTCAATTTGGATTTTGTCTACCATTTTATGTTTCTAATGTCAAGCTAAATTATCTGACAGTGGGGTAAAATGTTTTTCTTGCCCGTTTTTCCCTCAGTTCCTACTTTAATCTCGTTCACTTCCATGTTTCTGTCAGTCAGACACAAGGCAGCTATGGCTATAAAAGAAACTAAATCATCAACAGTGACTGAGAAATGACTTAAACAGTGTTGTGCGTCTTCAACCCTAACATTTCCTCACTTTTCCCACTCTGTTCAACTTTCAAAACACTGAAACTCTCAGAAATAATCAAATACACAAGTCAAGCCAAGCAAATTAACATTGAATTCTGGTTCTTACGCGCAGCAAACGTAAAGGCAGCTGATCAAACAAACGGCTACAGAGTGTATAGACCAAGATTTCCCTTTGAAGCTTGAGTTTTGACAAGTGCATCCACTCACTTCAGCAAAAACAAGAAATAAAACATAAAAGAATTGACCTTTGCAACACTTGAAGCTGGAGTAAGTGTAGTAGTTGTATTCAAAGGACAAATATTATGAAAAATTTACTTTTTTTGCGCTTTTAGCCATGTTCTAACATCACCAAAAACATACCTGGAGTAGCATTTAGCTTGATTCATTCATGTTTGTTTGACACTGTGTCCTCAACTCCTTCATGTGTGACGTAGATGATGCTAACATCATTTATCACAGAATCTTTTGCTGTTTTAAGTCCTTAAATCATCTCCAGACTCGCTCTGAACATTTCTTCCGTCTAATCACGATAACTACAACTTTGTCAGATCCACTGCTTACGGCAAAGCATTGTGGGTATATATTTACATGTGTGTAATTGCCTCTACAGCCAGTAGATGGAGCCACAGCTAAGTCAAAATGGCATCTCCTTACACAGTGATTAAATACAATTCTTCTTTGTAAAAGCATTTTATTTTTAGTTCTAAAACATGAGACGTTGAACTGAAGACACTCAAGAGCAGGTTTAAAGTCTAATAACAATACAAATAATGCATAATATTTGTCCTTTAAAAGGCATAGTAAATTAAAACAATAATTTCAGTCAGTTTAGTGCTGGATTTGCATTAAGTGGCTGTTGTAACATTGTGATAAATAAATTCACGGTTCTCGTTACACGGCAAGCAAGTCCGTCAACACAACAACATAAGGTAACCATCCACACAAAACTTCTTGTTGAATAATGAGAAAAATACGGTCTCTACGAAACCTCAGCCTAGACGGCCTTACCCGGTTCTTTTACCTCAGTCGCGGGGAGTGTGTTTTAAAGAAGATATCACACTCTACAATTAGAATTAACACTGATTTAATTAAATGACGATGTACAAATGTCATTCTAACAAAAGTCTAGAACCTATAGATGCAGCGCTGCCAGACGTCCCTGAGAATTCTGAGCTCTTTTGTCCCAGCGCCTTCCTTTATACTATGACCTAAACATGCCTTTATGTGGGCTCTGTCTGGCTTTCTTCACACAGGCAGATTCGCACCAGTCAGCACCAGGACACACAAATCATGTCAGTCGTGTAGGAGACTGGTCTAAACTGGTTTGTGGGTCTTGGATTCTTGTTTAAGCCCTGGGTGTGCGGTGCAGCCAAGCATAAAAGCAATAAATACATAGAAAAATCTTTAGCAATAAAAAACAAACAAACAAAACAAACTTCAAGCCAGTGTCACTCGTTGACAAATGTTTCGCTGCACGTGTCATCGGTGTCAAAAGTGCGATAGTTACTCACCTTTAATTGGAGATTCAAAATGGAGTCCAGCAGACGGCGTGACATGGAAGAGAAAAAGAAAACAGAAAGATTCATTAGCAAATGTGATACAGAAAAGTACATTTTTTACTGTAGGTGAGTTCGATTGGGTCATTTAACAAGACCTCAAACCTGTACTGTACTGTTAGATACTTCAAGTCAAAAGCATCAGTGGAAAGTAACAAAATACAAAATGAAAACCACTGTATTCAAGTCTTTATTTTAGATATCAGTACTTTATAGATTAAAAATATCCATCTTTGTCTTATTAATTAGATCAGTTGTATTGTTTTATTCTCTATCTGACATAGAAGAATGACCTGTCAATCTGTATTTGACCGATTTTTTTTTTTTTTTTTTACAATGGATACTTTAAACTTTTACTTCACTACATTTGAAAGCAGTATTTGTTCTTTCTACTCCGGTACATTTATAAACAGGACTTAAAAGTAGAAAATGTTTTTCTTAAGGTTTGAGTGGTTATTTTTGCACATTCTGATTTACATGTGACATTCAAGCCTGAGCCTTTAAACATGCTCTTGAGTATTTTAAATTTGCCATCTCAGGTTTTGAAACAAAAACAAAAAAAAACAAAAAACACTGTATTATTAGCTGACACTTAATGAGTGTGTGCAACAAGTAGATGGCGCACTATACATAATGTGGTTATATTATCGCTTTAAGAGATGTGACGGTCAGGTTAGCAGTAGCAGTGACCGTGTTAATACAGCAAAAAAGATCAGAACGAGTCTGCCGATGATTTAAGAACTTAAAACAGAAGAAGAACATCACTGATGGAGAGAGATCAGCAGGAAGTGCTTTTGACGCTCAGAGAGGAGAGGATATTCAAGCCAACATTCCTCAAAACAGCGTGAATGCAGCTAAATGCATGTCCAGCTATGTTTTTGATGATGGACCATTGTTAGAACAGGGTTAAAAGCTCAAAAAAAGTCACTGTAGCAGAACATGTGAAACTGTACTTATATTCCTTATCAAAATCATTACATGTAACACTTAAACATTTCTAAAATCTGTGTGAAATACTTTTTTAATCTTATATGATTTTAAACAGGTATTTCAAAACTTTTACTTAATTGTGTGTTCAACCTTTACTTTTGCGAGTGATGTTTTTGCTCCTGTACTTTAACTTAACAAAACGGCGTACTTCTTCCACCTGCAGTTGTAGAATGCAGTTAAAATATTTGACAAACATGGATCACAGCAGACCATAAACCGACAAAATGGAGAGCAGCCGTTATAAATCACTTTGAAATGAACTTGAAACAAAGTCATCCGTCTGCAAATGCTCTAATTAAGACTGTCGCTGTAATGCGCTGATTGATTGTGTGAGGAGAAATGTGTAAATGCTGCGTGTCATTGTTGTGTCTTTGTGCTGCCGCCGCTTGGTCGGAAGGACACTTTTGCAAAAGACATTTCAATCTCAATGACGTTTTTAATAGTGGTTAAATCAAGGTAAAATGAAAATAATTAAACAACAAAAGTTCACAAACGCAAGCAGTGGATACCTTTTAAATCTGAGTAAATATTCTGCCACTGGAGCTACTTCTGTTCAAGAACTAAATGTGCACTGGGGAAAAATGACAATCTTAAATAAGAGTAAATAAGTAGTATTTATCTTAATTTGAGTATTAATTTGAGTCTTAAAATTCAATTTGTCTGTGAGACAAGCTCAAAATGCCCTGGTCCCCTTAAAAAACATTTAAAATAGTAAAAATAAACATAAATTAAGATAAATTTTTATTTATTTTAAGCACTTTTTCACATTATCTTATTTAAGATTGGCCTATTTCCAGTTTAATGGTGCAACTTCATACAAACTACACCATCATTATATAGCCTTTATTTCAATAATAAATAAATTATATTGATCGCAAACTCAAACGCAAAAGGAAGACTCTGATTTGTTGCTCAGTAGCGTATGAGTATGAGACTTCGTCATCTGTTAAAGCTATTCAAAAGTCACGCCACAACAAAAAATCATGTGTGTGGATTGTTTAATATATTCATAATAAACAAATCATTTTTAGTAACTTCAAAATAATGGGGTTTGGAATTCAGGTTTGTTACTAAGCCTGAATCGTTCTTAAAGAACTATTTGTTCAAGTCTTTGTTCATGCTTTAGACTGTTGTAGTTATTGTAGCTGTAATGTGTGGTTATAAAACATTATTTGTAGTTATTATGAAGTGTTACACTGAGGACGGTGGGCGGGGCTTTAAGGACCATGGCCCTGATGATGTTTTAAATTAATATTAGTATTTATTATATTGGGTGCACGGTGGCAGAGCGGTTAGAGCTTCTGCCTCTCAATAAGGAGATCGTGGGTTCGAATCCCAGACCACCCCAACATCGTGGTTTCGAATTCTGAACCACCCTAACATCACACGATCTCTCTGGGTGGAGTCTGCATGTCCTCCCTGTGTTACCGTGGGTTCTCTCCGGGTTCTCCGGCTTCCTCCCACCGTCCAAAGACATGACTGTGTAGGTTAATTGACAACTCTAAATTGTCCATAGTGAATGAATGTGAGAGTGAATGGTTGTCTGTCCTTGTCTCTGTGTTAGCCCTGCGACGAGTTGGCCACTGTCCAGGGTGTACCCCGCCTAAGGCCCAAAGTCACTGGGATAGGCTCCAGTCACCCGCGACCCCTAACGGGAATAAGCGGTAGAAAATGAATGAATGAATGAATTAGTATTTATTAACATTTGTAAAGTAACACGTATTTAATCTAATGTTGTGTTAGAAAGAAAGAAAGAAAGAAAGAAAGAAAGAAAGAAAGAAAGAAAGAAAGAAAGAAAGAAAGAAAGAAAGAAAGAAAGAAAGAAAGAAAGAAAGAAAGAAAGAAAAGAAAGAAAGAAAGAAAGAAAGAAAGAAAGAAAGAAAGAAAGAAAGAAAGAAAGACGGAAAGAATGAAAGAAAGACGGAGGGAAAGAAGGAAGGAAAGAAGAAAGGGAAGAAAGAAAGAAGCAATCTAGTAGTTACCTGAAAAAATAAAAATAAATGCAAATAAATCCATGCCTTTAAGAAGGGATGTAAAATTAACAGAGATATCAACATTGTATTGTCAAAAGTCGCACAAAAATCCCTACCTATAATAATTTAAAAAAAAAAGTCCTACATTTTTTGCAACTTTTCCAACACTTGCACAGCCGTGTACTCGTCGCACCCTTTTGCTCCGAACTCACTCCGACACGAGCGACCCGCGCCGGCCGTGCACTTAACACGTAACAAGCCGCCACCTGCCAACCTTCTGCTCCGTCTCGCCCTGTCCACCTCCACATTTGTACCGTCCCAAAGTGTCTCTCCACCTGTGACCCAATTAGAACCGACACCCTCCTCCTCCTCGGGACCAGCTCAAAGGTTCCCCCCATCTGCTGTCTCCGTGCCCCCTCCATGTCCCCGCCGCCGCCGCCAACAGCTGACGCACCCGGACGCCGCCTGAAAGAGCCGTATGTTCCTCCGTGATCTCGGCTCTGGAAATGTTTGGTGGCCTCCTGACAGGTCGCCGCTCTCGAAACTTCAGTCGGAAGAGGAAAGAAAAAGACTCGGTAAATACAAGATGTCACTGGCCGTGGAGAGGCACGGGAGAGTCTGCGGCGGACGTGTTCGGGCGGAGAGGGGGGTGAGGGATGCGCTTTGGTGTCACTGGGTTTCGGTGGTAGTTTCGTGACACACGGACCGGGTTTCTGGCCGATAACGAGGCTGATGTGTGGGTGAAATATGAAGCAATGCGTTCAAAAAGTGATGACATGGGAGTCTTACTGTGGTGCACTGGGTCTTGGGTTCTACTTCTCGTGTGTTAGGCTTTATCAGGGCAGCACAATTCATCGAAATTTGTCGTTCAGATTTTGGAGGTGGAAAGTTGACTAAATGGTAAATGGTAATGTTTGAAAGGCTTTGTTGTTTATGTTCAGGAAATAAATAAAGCATTTTTGAATTTGTTTTAAACAGCAAACTCTGAGCACTCATAATTTCCCCCATAATCACCCCCTAAAATGTCGACAAATATGAAATAAAAATGAAAATCTAAAAAAGACTTTGAGCATTCCATGAAAGTATTAAAGGAAATATATTATGCTAAATCAACTTTAATGAGCTTTTAATGATTAAAAGTGTGCATTATTTATGTTCAGGAAATGAATATTGAAAGCAATGTTTAAAGTGAAGACAAAATGGAATCCAAAGTTGTGATTATGAGGACAAAAAAAAAAAATGATGAGCTTTTTTGTCATTTATCGCCCAACCCTAGCCCAACCTTAACCAAACCCTAACTCAACCCTGACCCAATCATAACCTAACCCTAGCCCAATCCTGACCCAATCCTAGACCAACCTGACCCAACCCTAACCCTGACCCAATCCTAACCCAACTCTAATCCAACCCTAGCCCAACCCTAACCCTGACCCAACTCTAACTCAACCTTGACCAAACCTTGACCCAACCCTAACCCTGACCCAATTCTAACCCAACCCTAGCCCAACCCTGACCCAACCCTAACCCAAATCTATCCCAACCCTAGACCAACCCTGATCAAACCCTAACCCTAACCTAATTCTGTTCCAACCCTAGCCCAACCCTGACCCAATCCTAGACCAATCCTAACCCATTCCTAGTCCAACCCTAACTCTGACCCAACCTTGACCTAACCTTGACCCAACCCTAACCCAATCCTAGACCAACCCTGACCCAACTCTAACCCAACCCTGACCCAACCCTAGCCCAACCATAACCTGAACAATTTATTCTATATCAGACGAGATTCAAACCTTCCAGTTGGTGAGTTCATGCTGCATCCACTGCTCCACTTTCAGCCCACTTTTGCTCACTCATGGCTTACAAACAATTCATACATAATTTACCTTTTACTTGTCATAAACTCATCTCATGGTCTGATACTGTACAAACCATGCACACCACCCTTGACCTACAATTCCGTACCCTTTCCCTGGCCCGGTCCTGCTTCCTTAATCCCTTCGCGTGCTCCTTTCACTCCACAGTCCTGGCCTGACCTGCACGCGCCCCTGGCCCTCCTCCCTCCGGACCGCCCCCCTCCCCCTCCGGACCGTCCCGCTGGCTGACACATTGATGTATGGGTCTGGAGTTTTCCTCTCCGCTCCGGGCCAGGTGTACCGTGATCAGTGCCACTTGATCCGTCAGTCCCGGGGATAAAAATAGCCGCGGAGATTGAGCTGGGAGCCGGACTCGACCCAAGTCTTGGCTGGAAACTCGATTGGCTCTGAACGGCTCCTGCGGTGCTCCTGACCGCGCTAAATGGACCAAAGACTTCTCAAGGACGAAGGTGGTCAATAGGTAGAGGCGAACGCGAGGAGGAAAGCAATTTTGTCTGACTGGGCAAAAGAATGGAGATGTTGGGGAAATGTTGGGAATCTCGCGCTCGACTCGACGAAAACAAGGTCCCGAGCTGAGTTTGAAGAGTTTGAGTTGAGAGTTTGAGCGTGTTGTCTTCCTGAGTTTATGCATGTTCAACTTGTCTTTTTAATTCGAATACTTTGGTTGTTTCCGTGTTCCTCTGAGTACTCCGATTACTTCCATAATAATAATAATAATAATAATAATAATAATAATAATAATAGTAATATCTACATTTCGATAAAATACAGCTAAATAATTTTCCAAAGTTGCAATTTATATAGATATATATATATCTAGATATATATATATCTAGATATATATATATCTAGATGAGATTCGATGATCAGATACACCACGATGAAAAATGCAATACTTAAATAATAAAGCCCTACTGTAAAACATTTTATATTAAACATGTGCTAAAATAAAATGCATTTATTTGAGAATTTTATGTTGTTTTTTTCATGGTGTCTATTACACGATAAATAATTTTGAAAAAGCAAACATAGAATTTAAAATAAGTATGGAGTGGAATTAAGGATTTATTTTTTTTTACCTCTTTATTCTTTCTTTAATTATTTATTCCTCCCTAACCCTTTTTTAACCAGGTAAAACCCAGTGAGATCGAAACCTCTTTTTCAAGTGTACTCTGGGCCAAAGTACACAATTATAAAAACAAGACACATTTAAGAAACTACATTGAGAAGTAGAACCATTTTTGTGAGTAAAAACCCATTCATGAAAAATGCTCACACAGCCTCTGTTCAGGAGAGTTCCAAGCTGTGGGAGCAGCATACCAGAAGGTTCTTCGCCTAATGAGTCAGTACTTGAGCAAATGTGACATGAGTGCATCAAATATGACCTTAAAGGTCCCATATTCTGCTATTTTCCCCTTTACACAGTCTATTCTAAGGGCTTTGTTGATAAAATTTTGCGTTGTGCAATATCCATAACATAACAGTTTCCAAAAAACACCCATTTCTTGGACTGGCCCCCCTCCTTGCAAAAGCAAACGGCTCACTCTGCGATCTGACCCCCCCGAACAGAGAGCAGGCTGCCTCCCCCGCCCAACCCGCCTCGCCTCCCCCGCCCAACTCGTGCCGGAGCCTAGAGCGAAGATAGTGCGCATGTGCCGTGTGCTCCGGTAAACAGCGATACACAAACACTGAATAAACATTTTATCCGTCCTGACGGTGCGTCGTGCTGAGTCCTACGTCCTGGATCTGACCTGGAGTTTGACGTGCTCCAGTACCTCAACGACAGACGTTGCCGTTTGGTAAATAACAAGCTAACTCTTCGATCTGTCGTATCCATCGTGTAATTACTGTGTAGCATTAGCATTAGCTGTTTTTATTCTGCGGCTGCGCGCTTCCCGGAGGCGTGGCTTAAACACCGCGTCATCCTTGTGAAGCGCGTCATCCTTGTGAGGAGCCCCCGTCTGCTGCTCAGCCGAGGGGGACGGAAAAGACAGTTCTCTAGTGAAAACATGCGGGAATCAATCAAAAAACCACTTTGGGCACAACATACGAGGCCCAAATAGCACTGTAGGAAGGTTAAAACCTCTGAAAAGTCGATTTTGCATGTTATGGGACCTTTAAGCTTACAAATAGGACGTCACACAACCACAAATATAACTTATAACTTTATAATAAGATGAATAAAGAAACTGTTAGCAAAATGACTCTAATTCTGAATGTTTAAGATTGCAATTTATTATATTTTATGATCAATGGATTCATGAAAAATATTAAGAAAACATCAATGTTTGTTTGTTTGTTTTTTCTCTAAATGGATACAATTCTAATCAAAGTAATACCTGTGAATGATCAAAGATGTGGGGAGTTGATTTTTGTGTGATTTGGCCCAGCCCTGCACCAGCACATTCTCCATTATAGCTCACTAAGCATTTGCAAAATCTCCATGAATTTCCTTTTGAAATACTCCATCCTGTTTCACTTAATAGGTGTATTTTTGCCCTTCACTGTTGCCATTTTCTCTGTGGTTTCCTTGGTCCGTCCTGAGCTCCACCTCTCGCCTGTGGGCTTTGGGAAAGTGCAGAAGTTTGCAGGTTTCACAGAGATTCTTGATCAGGAGAGATTGAGGGCGCAGTGGATAAGATGGGCCTCAGCTGCAGCATCAGCACTTTGCATTGTGAGAGGATCCACCGGCGGCAAACTCACCAACGGCTGGAGATATGCGGCCTAATTAAACCTGCTCGGCTGCATGTCGGATCTGACAGGGCTTTTAATCGTTTGTAACGCTGTTTTTAATGGTTTATCACAGCATTTAAATGGTATTTAATAGTGTTTGCAATGATTTATAATGGTGTTTTTATTGGTTTATAACAGTGTTTGTATTGGTTTATAACTGTGCTTTAATGGTTTATAACAGTGTTCTAATGGTCTATAACAGTGCTTTAATGGTTTATAACAGTGTTCTAATGGTTATAATAGTATATAATGATATAATAGTGCTTTAATGGTTTATAACATTGTTTCTGAGGGCTTATACAGTATTTTTAATGGTTTTATAACTGTTTTTAATGGTTTATAACACGGTTCTAACGGTTTATAGCAATGTTTGTAATGGTTGAAACCCCTGTTTGAAGTGGCTTCTATCAGTTTTTTTTTATGGTTTTGTGTTTGTGTTTGTAATGGTTTATAATAATGTACAGATTTGGAACAGGGTTTCCAATGGTTTGTAATTGTGTTTGCAAAGGTTTATAGCAGTAATGTAATGGTTTATAACAGTGTTTTAATGGTTTTGAATAGTTTCAAATATGTTTTTTGATGGTTTAGACAGTGTTTTAATAGATTACATTTTTTGTTAACAGTGTTTTCAATGGTTTGTAATGGTGTTTTAATGGTTCATAACATGTTTGAATGGTTTATAAACATGTTTACTTTGGTTTAGTTCAGTGATTTAATGGATTACAGTATTTTGAATGGTTTATAACAGCGTTTTGAACAGTTCACAATAGTGTTTTTAATAGTTTATAATTTGAGTTTTTAATGGACACGTAATCTCTGCATTTTGACTTTTAGGCATCAATGAACAAAACCAAAAAAGGAACACCAAACACCAGTTGTCCGTCTCAAAACTGTATGAACTTTAGCTTTCATGTGTCAAATTTCAGTCAGAGGAGTGTACAGCGTTGAAGCAAAGAGGAAAAGCAGATAACAAAAATATTCCTGCAGAGCTGTTTGCTGCTAAATAAATACTTTCTCAAACGCCTTCTTCTCTGTTCGCCCATCTTGGTTTTGCACTTCAAACCTGCGCTCCGGATTGTAATTGACATGAAAAAGCCACTCGCGTCCGCGCCGTGATTATGCGTTGAATTACTCGTGTTGTGGCCACACTCCATTCACGTTTAATGGGCAATTCTCCATTTCAGTTCCACTTGACACGCTCCTATCTGACTGTGTTCCAACCACAAAATGAGGTGCTACGACTAATTAGCTCGCCACTTGTGAAGGTCCTCGCCACGACCGCCATTTCCAATATTGAAGTAGTTATTGTGGCGGCTGCTAGCGCTAACATAAAAGCAAGGAGCAGCGTGATTAGAGAGGGCTATACTTAAGTAAACACTTGAGAAATACCTGGGGAAAAGGACTCGGAAGTAGCTGTGAGCAAGACTGTCACAATAAAACTTTTGTGTTGTACAGATTATGTTGTCAAAGGTGCAATAATTATGAATTATACTTTTGGAATACTTTTTAATAAGGACAGAATAATAGGGAAATATCAATCTTGATTTGAGTAGTTTTGGCTATATACAATTTTATAGACTATATCACTGTTCTCAAGGCATTTCTGAATGGTTTAAGGCGAGACACTACATATCGGCTTTCACGTGGAAACATTAAACTTGTCCAATCTGCTCTTGAAGATGTTTTGTTATTTCATTTAATCCACTTTCTCTATTGAGTTCTCTGGGACATTGTAACTTCAAAGGCAGTTTTCTTAACATGCTATTTTCTCCCTCGTGACGTAAAGATCAGCCTTAAAGTAGATCCCACACACACCAGACTCCCAGACAATCTGGGACTCACCAACATAATGACAGAACGTAAAGATGGATTTTTTGGTATCTAATTCAAAAACTGATTCATTGAAGTTTTGAGTTTAAAAAATTAGGTGAAATTTGAATTTTTAGGACAATTTTTAGTCAAATCTAGTTTACCCAAAAACTGAATAAGGTCCCAAATAAGAATAAGAATCTAAAATCCTGTCTGTCACATCTTTTGTAACTAATATGTGTCCAAAATTAACAAAGAAATTTAAACCTGGTTCAGTCCATTTTTCATATTTATTTGTCCCAATAGTGCAATTTTGCCCATTTCCACATGAAAACATTATATGATGAAGGATATTTTTTCTTACATTTAAGCGTGTAAATGACAGGAGAGGTTTCTGTAAATTAAATTTTTTTTCTGTCGATCTGTATTGTCTCGCCTTAAAGACAATCTAGTTTGAAATGAGAAAATGCATTTGCCAATGGAGTAAGAAAAACATTTATTTTATCACAAACAATTTATCTTGTAGTAATGTATTAAAACAAAACACACATTTTGAAACAAGTGAACAAGCAAAGATCTTCACTGGTTTGTCCGAAAGTAAGACACATGCTGGAATCAAGAAATCTGAAACTATCGTCAAAAGTCTCACAATAATAATGTCGGCTGTCACAATAAATCAGATTGCAGGATGCTTTGCTTAAATGCATTATTTCTTTGCAGCAAAAGCTACAGATTGAAACAGACCATGATCCTTTGCTTTTTATGTCTTAATCCTTTGGAATATGACAGAAAAGGAAGAAGTATCATATCTAAGATTCTGTTAGCCTCTCCACAGTATCACATTAAATATTGTACCGTTAAATAAATAATGTGAATGAATGTGAATGAATGAGTTTATTTGGCTGTCCATATACCAAACAAAATTATATACAATAGAGAAAAAAAAAATACATCTGTTTGCAACCAAAAGGATTGGGCTGAAGCAAATTGCTTATATAAGCCCATCCTGAATATTATACAAAGTCAACAATACAGACATAAAAACAGAAACAAAAAAAAGAGAAATCCACTACGTTTTATCTTAAACTTAGAATTCCACTCTCTCTTATACAACTTTTAATTTATAACAATAATTTATATGTATTAATTATTTCATTTTTTAGAGTTTTTTTAAATGTGACAATGTTGTTCCAAGAAAGTTGCACATACTTACATCTCTTCTTATAATACCTTGAACCTTAAACACTGATTACGTAGAAGTATAAGCAAAACCAGATTTCTAGCAAAACCAGCTTACTAGTGCATGTTTACACTTACATACTTTTCTTTTCTTTGTTGTTTCTTATCATATTCTACATATTCAATGGCATAGTTGAGAGAATTTGCTTAAGATGGGGGAGGAATTATAGTTTCATTGCAATAAATTCAGTGTTGCTTTTGAAAACACTTCTAGACAGAGTAAATGTCAAGCCTCCTACAGTATTTTCAAATGGCACTTTTCTATTCTTGCAGATTAAGTTTTCATTTGTTCAGATTTGGTCCTGATTTGGGATAAAATATCAAATTGCCATTTTTCTGACCAGTATTGCGATTTATGTTTTAATAATGGGATTCTGTTCAAAGTTCACATTTTAAACACAACCAGAAGAACTGACAAAAAGACTGAAAAATAAACTGACAAGTTTATTAAAAAATAACGTGTTTTGGAAAGTTTTTGTCGCTTTTTGTCATATTTTTGTCACTTTTAGTATTGTTGTTGTTATTTTTCACTTTTAGTTGCGTTTTTGACGCTTTTAAAACACATCTTTAGTGCTTTCAGGCACCTCTTTGACCTTTTGAGTTCAATTAATTGTGCAGCCCTAATGTAGATTTATTTTAGCCTTGGTCTAATCCAGGTTTAGTTCCAAGAATAGTGTCAATTTAATCCAAAATTTGATGCTATGTGTGCATACTTGTGTATTACTCATTACTTTGACCCTACCTTAACAAGTCTTTTTCATTTTCACATTGTGTATTTTGTATCTGTGCATGAATTTGAACTAAATTTGTGAAGACTTGGAAAGAATTAGGTTGACGTTCAACCACGAGGGCTTATATAGAGAACAATTTTACATAATTTTCCCCTAAACTTGCTCATGTGGCCTTCTGGAGCAATCTTTAAATACAAAAGCTATATTTAAACCATAAAAACGACAGCAACTAAAGACAGTAATCATACAAGAGGCATAAGACAGTGGAGTAATCCTTCTGATCCCAGCTCTGCAGTACAAACACACTCCCGTCGCCTGTGTACTCTGCTGGAGGAGAACGGAAGTCTTGATTCTCGAACCAAAGTGTCTGCATTAAAACAACTACAACAACATTTGCAGCCCGAGGTCAAAAGTCTCAACATTTCACTGAAAAGGAGATGTAATTATGTGCATATGTTAAAGACGGAAAGGAGAAACTTGCCACGAGCAGCCGCTGAATGAATGGGATGGAAATGCGTTCGTCCTTAATGGCCCACAAGCATTTTTGAACACACTGCAGCGATGGCACCAGGCTCATCTGATTATCCTTTTATGCCTGCGCCTTGGGTTTTGTTAATATCATATTGGCAATTTTGAAATTACAATCCTAAATGGGAACGTTACTGCTTCATGCTTATACTTCATGAAACCAGTTATCCATGTGGGAACGGAGTCAGCAGCTTGTACGTTTTGCACATTTTGTTGTTGTCAGGTTGTTGCTATCGGTAGCTAATAGCGACGATGGGAGAATGTGAAATTACTGTCATTAAAAAACAGCTTAGTGCTTATGGAATTAACCGGTAATTTAGCAAGATTACATTTCACAACAATAAAAACGTGGCAAACTTTCTGTTTCTTTGGATTATTTTGGAGTCCGTGGTTTAAATCTTCATAGTGGCATTATGCATGAATCAATCCAAATATATCCATAAATATTGTTGTTGAAGCAATCAAAATATAACGTTATGTTTAAAATAACTTAAAGTGCGTATGACAGGTTTTGATGATTTTCTAATTTTGACTTTAAACTTACTTTTGTAAATATAAATTATAGTTTTACACCAGTCAAGGAGCTGTTTGTGGAGAAAAGTTGAAAAATATGTTGAAAACTACAGGAAGTAAATAAATTAATGACATCACGCTAGGGAGACAAAGGTTGTATTTACACAAAAGAAACCACTTTATTAAATTATTCACTTTGATGAGTTTGTAAGCGCTTTCCACAACTTCCAGAGTAGACGTTACAGTAAAGCTAACAACAACTAGCATGCCAACGACGCACTTCTGTTTTTTTCAGACAATAAAACACTATAATTAAACGCAGACGACACACATCTGCACTCGGACAACACGGATTTTGCTTGATTACATGAAAATAACGTTTACAATCAGCGACAGACGCACAGGACCCGGAATCGTCAAAATACGCTGCGTGTGACGTCATCGCTTAACGATCCCATAGTCCTCTGAGGCACGTTTCCGTATTTCAATGGCCTCTGTTTGTTGTCTGAACGATGTTTGTTTGCAACGATAAACTAGGAGGAAGGGGCCTTTTCACTCGCACATACCTGGGACAGTGTCGGACTGCAGATGGCGCTGTGGTCCTGCCTCTAAAGGTAAGAAAACTGCGCCAAAATGTGTGTAAATCGACCAACAGGACACGTCTTAGCAACATCAAGCGACACTGACGGTGAGAGTGCGGTCTTAGCAGTTAACAAACAAACTCTGGTCTGAAAAATACACTTTAAAATATATAATTAAGAAGAGCAAATAAACCTCAATGGACTTTACTTTTTAATCACTTCGGTATTCCGGAATGACCCACGCCACATCCAATCCTTTCCACCGCCGACAGAATAAAGATCTTCCAATAACTTTGATCCTCGTGGGTGTCGAGCAAACCCAAACAGAAGAGCTATTGATCCCACTGTCCACAATCAAAGACCAAATGTCAAAACAGCGCTCCGGCCTCATTATTCTTTATATTACCACCGCGGGGACAAAGGGGCGCCAAAGCGGAGGGGCCGTTCCCGCTGGGAGACATCACTCGCGGCGCTTTTTATGTCAAGGTTAGCTAAAGTGACTGCGCTGTACATGATGATATAGAGTTGGTATCAAATTCAATTAAGAGGAACAAGCTCGCACAATACAGGGGAGTGAATGGAGCGCCGATGCTACACTGCCGGGGCTAGCGGTTCAGCGTCCGAGGGGAATACCTATCTGAAATATGGTAATGTAGACCGAGATTGCATTGTGTCGGGATAAGAAGACAAATAGCAGGTGTATTATGTCAGGGTGGATCATGTTGGCGCTTGGAGGATGCGTGTTTCGGCGGACGGACACACTTTGCGAGGCGTGGTTTGAAAATTCATGGAGGATTATGGATTTTGAGAGATTATGTAGTCAATACGTGTCATGATACAGACGTTTCAAACTGAATTTCCACAGCGAAGGGTAGGGTTAGTCAAAAGTCATTTTAAACACGTCCAGGAGAATTAGAGAGAAGAATGGCATGCGTTTCAGAACATGGTTGTAGTGGTTTTAATTCTTTTTTTTTTTTTTTTAACACATTAGACAAGGCAAGATATTTTGTTGTTTTCAGAGGACTAATAGCAACCATTGAAGTTGCTTCTATCTTGTAGTCAGGTTTGTTTTTTGCGTTCCGTGCCTGTGCTTTAGGTAGACATTGTTCTTTACCGTGATGTAGCGTCAGAATGACATCAGATTTCTTATAAAACAGCCACACCCTCTTTAAATCCATTCTGCCTCTTGATCCAAACTCTGCAACAAAAGCACCCAAACTTTCCCAAAAGAGCCTCCTGCTGCTTAGTCCTCGGTCGCCATGACAGCAGGGTATTACTTACTGTTGTTCTTTCTTTTAATTGAAGTAAATAACAGTTATTGGATTGGAGGTTCTGTGGTGAATTCATAATATTGATCTAGTTCAGATTTGGATGTAAAATAGGCAAGTTTGTTTGTACACGATTCAAAGTGCTTTAACAGAATAAAACTACATTAAATCATAAAAACACACACACTAAATCATTATAAAATATAATATATTAAAAGAGAAGAGTGCAGATAAATCAAGTTTTGTGTCTTGAAATAACCTTGTCTACATTTTTCTGATTTATTTTTTCTATTTTCACAGTCTTTTTCCTTTCTTTCTCTGCAGCTGTTTTTTTTCCACATTTCTAAACATTCAAAATGCCTTTTTATTTCAGTTATTTGCTCTGTCTTTTGGACAGAATTATTTTTCAGCATCATTTATTCTGTTTCTCGATGCCATCAGACGCTGTCACTCATCCTTCCATTAAATCCCTTCGCTTTCCTTTCATCAATTTTATTTGTCAACATTAAAATTACAGGATGATCTTTACTTGACTGGGATCCCATTTTGATTTTCAGATATCACTAAATTAATTTTGAAATAAATATAGCCGTGATTTACAGAGTTTTGGGAAATCCTTCCTTGAAACTTTCTGAAGCTTCAACATATGGACAAAACACCCTCCAAATCCCTGATATTCATCTGGGACTACAATAATCTGAGCAGCTCTGAGTTTGCTGAAATACAGTAGGTACAATTTGGAGGAATTTTGACAGACACAGGACGATTCACACGAGACGAGAGAGACATTTTCAAATTTTTACAATCCATCCGAAGTCCAGAAGTAAAATGAATCCTGTCTGAATAGGGTTTAGTCTTTGTTCAGACTGTTACAAATGTAGTTATTAATAAAGATTACCAAATTAACACGCAAAACAACGATGACAACTCCAGTTTTTGCCACACTTTATATAATTATATTAATAAACTATACAATTTTCAACACGTAATGGTGGTTTCTTTGATTTGTGGTCATACAGCTTTGACAAAGCTTGGTTCAAATGACAATAATACTATTTAATGTAGATGGGGACAGTTGTATAGATTACAATCCAGATGTTTGTTGAAGTACAGTATAACAAGTTCAAGGGTTTAGAAAACAGAAATGATCGAGTTTAACAGTTGTGCAATTTTCTTTTGGATATTTCTCATGAAAAAGAAAAACTAATGGGATTTGATCTCCATTAAAACATAAAATACAAACTAAACAAGACATTTTAAAAGTGTAGCTTGTGGTGTTATGCAAAACCCGCAAAGTGCTGCGTTGTAACAGAGACGGCAATTATTAATTTACTCTTTCAATCAAAAACTCTCTTCACATGAATGCACCGGGAATTCTGAGGCATAATGAACATTTCTGTCGTACCCATTAATATGCAATAATACAGTTCAAAGTAATTATTATGTTTGTACTCTCGCCTTGCCAAAATTGTTTAAAAATGAAAGCAATTTATTCCAAAGTTAATTAAAATTCTAATTCCCTTTGGGCCTATTTACAAGGTTTTGGGAAAAAGGTGCAGAGTAGAAAAAAGTGGAATTTGTGGCATGAGAAAACAAACCCGAAATGTTCCAGTTGGGTCCTTGAAAAATAGTCACAAAACAAAAATGAGTTAATCATTTGAATGGGATCATTTGTGGAATGGCGTTGAACAAGACTGGAATTTCAATTAGATTTTTTTGAAAAGAATGAAAAGCAAGTTTGTGTGATAAGTTTGCTTTTTTTGAAGGTTAAACAGAATTTTCACCCCTTTTCGTTGTAGAGTGTAGTTTTATTCTGACTGTAATGCACATCGGGCAACAAAATATTGAAAAAAACACAAATGTGACCGCATTAATTTAAGTGACATAAGTTTCTCTGCAAATATTGTAAAGTCTCAATCTGTGTAAATGCAGCAGTTTAGACCTCCACAAACATAGTCAGAAATATAGGACTTAATTCATTATTACTTCTCTCGAATGTTAGTTAAACTTGGATGTGTTTGAAATTGTAATCTAAACAGCTCTTCTTCTAAATATATAAAAAAATATGTGGAAAGAGAAGGTAATTTTGTCTTGACGGATGAGGAATGGGAAATTATATGTACCTCACAATGAATGACAAAGAACCACGTTTGGAGGGAGTTCTGTTGGAAAAATGAGTTACGTTTTATTAATAACGCTGGGTCAAAGTGCTTACTATTCACAGGGAAATTTTAATTGCTGTAGAAACTGTGGTTGCCAAGTGGCCCATCATTACCAGGTGTTTTGGAACTGACCTGTTGCTCAGAAATTGACTAGAGATTAACAAAGCGCTGCAGACTGTTTTAGACATCCCAGTCCCAACTGTGTGTTTGGGCCTCAAAACTCCTGCCATGGACGCAGTGATTTGATACTTTTGGAGCGTCCTTTTGGTGGCGGGAAAGAAGACGATGACCAAAAACAAGCTGCACCAAGAATCAAGAACTGGACTGACATAATAATTGACATAAGACATGAAATGGAAGAAAAAAAAGCACATTTGGACTTGACGTGAAAATGGAAAAATTCGAAAGACTCTGAACCAAATTTGACATTTATTTTTTTCTGGATGTCTTTGATTGACCTTTTTTTTTTTCTTTTTTTGTCTCAAGTCTTCTCTCTGGTCCTGTTGTTTTTTGTTTTTATTGTTGATTTTTGTTTTATATTTGAACTAAATAGATAAATAAGAAACAATACCCTTTATTAACACATAGAACATAAACATCATTAACACAACGCAATTTATATGCCTTGTTATGTCAGCTAATCAAAAATTGCACCTACTCATGTTATCAAAGCTGGCTCTGATATCACCTAATAATTATAATAATAATATCTTGCTATGCTTAGAAATAAACCAAAAATATACAACCAACAATCCAAGAAACATCTTTCTCGATTCAAGTTTAAATTTTATACTTTCCAGAACCCATTCTAGTTCAGCAAACGCCCAAAGCAGGACAGTGTTCGGGGGCCTCTTTTCCACAGAAACGGCTCTGGCTGACAGTGACTGGAGCCTTTTGTAAAACGCCGGGGTCTTAGGGCATCTGACACATTTCTGTGGGTGTTGGGACGAAACCACAGTCCCCAGGGAGAACGTACGAACAGGAAAACACACAAACGTCTGCGGCACGACCCCCGGCCTTTCTCCAGGGCCTGCGGGCACTAACCGCAAATTTCGATGTATTGATTTTTTCTGCTATTGACCATAATGGGCTGAAATGTCAATATCTGTGAACGCTACACCGTGCATTTTGACGCTCAATAGGTCGTTTTCAGATTATAGGTTGGGCTGATGTCCTTCTTGCTTTATTACATGGTATTTTGAGAAGAATATGTCCCCAAATGTTTACCCTGGTATTAAACTTGTCTATCTCGATGGGCAAAGTTGGAATGTGTGTGTTTGTGTGTGTTGGTTTTATTTTTCAATGTACTTTTTTAGCACTTGAAACACCTCTAACTGAATAAAAGACAGTTGCTCTTGTATCGTCACCTCTTTGTCAAAACTTTGTCCAGTTTTCAATTAATTAATCACATTAATTATTGACTAATAACAACAACAGCTCTGCGACGAGTTGGCCACTGTCCAGGGTGTACCCCGCCTAAGGCCCAAAGTCACTGGGATAGGCTCCAGTCACCCGCAACCCCTAACGGGAATAAGCGGTAGAAAATGAATGAATGAATGAATGAATGAATGAATGAACCACAGCAGCAACAACATCAACAACCAGAGAAATCTTTTAAAATTTAATCCAATCCACTTTACAGTTTATAGTTAAATCTAATCCAATCCTCTTTACAGTCTATTCACCTTATTCCGGAAGTTACCGTACGTGCCGCCGTCTTGTTTCCGTTGTATTAGTTCACACGGGGCAGACGAGCTTAACAGAAAATAAGTTCTACATGGACTAAAAGCCGTTTTCAGACTGACCAGGAAATCGTTGCGTTGTTGACTTGTTGTTGCTCGTGTTCATTAAACATTTTACATAAATCAATCTACTTTATGTAACATTTTAGCGGCGAGACTTTTCCCTCGTTCGTCATTAGCTTTAACGGAGTTCTCGTCAAACGGAAGTGCGTTTACAACAAAAGTGCAAAAAACGGCAAAAGTGGGCGGGGAAGAATAAGGTCAATAGGACATTTCATAAGCAAATCCAGTGGAGCACAAAAGCACAAACACAGATCTCATTCGTAAAACACATAAAGCTTTTATACGTGCACGTTTTTCAAAGCAAAATAGTCATAACAGCCCATAAATCAGCTAAAATATGTCTGTCGGCGTCAACATGTTTGTTTAGGTTCGTCCCTTTGACTTCCGCCCCAACCACTGTGATTTGTTCATGACACAGTGACTCAAACCCAACAGCGGGAGGGCGTCCAGATGGATTCAACAGTTTGTGAACTCACTAATATCTCAAAAATGTATCTAGCTACTAACTGTCACTATATGCAGTGTCTCACATTGGCCTCAGCATTGCACTGTGTCTAGTTAAAGCAGAACTAAGTTAAATCTAAATTATATCTTATTAAACATCTTTGGAAGTCCGTGTAGTGGTTGTAAATGTATTTTTGTTGTCCCCTGCTGTCTCTGGGCGAAAAACCAGCTGGAACATTTGCCGACCCGAAGACAACTGCCCTGAGAAACCCTGGCTTTTTTTATTTATTTTTTTTACATTTAGCAACGGGAAATGTTATCGGCCATTAGAATGTTGTGATGTCATCTGAAACCCAGCAAGAAAAGAAGACTTAGTCACTTAGGACTATTCTGGCAAAACAACAAGATCTCAATGAAAAGACAAGCAGGTAACAGAAAAGTTACAGTGCACCTTTAACTGAGGTCATGTATTTCAGACTCAGGGTCCATAATAGGACGCACATGACAGAAAACAACAACAAAAATACAAACAAAATGATTAAAAAAACAGCTTTACCAGCAGTGCTTCCACAAAGAGGACTACAAATATATTGATCCATAAGAGAATTAATTTGGAAACTTAATTGAAATCAGCAAACCAAAACATATAGAAAATAACTAAGAAAAAATACATCTATGTTGTCAAACGGCCAGTGGTGGACCTAGGATTTTGGGGGCCCAAGGCAAAATTATGTTATGTTTTTGTTTGTTTTTTACATGTAGTGGCTGGACAGGTTCATAAATTGGGGGTGTACATGAACTATTGGAACATTTTAATTCATCCAGGATGTGCAACAGCTTAAATGTTCTAAACAGCCTTAAACAGGGGAGAACATTTAAGAAATCAGACCATATTTCCCGTTTGTTGGTGCATTTTAACTCATTCTGCTGATTTAAATTCATAGTTTGTAATTGTATAATGTTTATATGCTTTATATCTACTGAATAGTAACATTTGACAATACCAGGTCTTTTTCTTATTTAAAAGTACACTGCACTACTTTTTTCCCCTTGAGTTGGGGGCCCTGTCAAGTTGGGGACTCCAAGCAACTGTGTCCTGTCGCCTAATGATCAGTCCGCCACTGGTAACGACCAATAACGTGCATCTCTCTGTCCTCTGCTTCATTAGAATTCATCGCCAGTCCTTTCTAAACATCTGCCTGTTGACCACCGCCGAGCCCTGCGCCCGCCGCGAGCCCCGCCCCGTCGCCCTCAACACTGCGGGCCATAAAATCCACAACATTCAGCGCCAAGATCCAACTACCTACACGCCTTCCCCGCCGGCTACATCTCTTGGCTGATCACGGCGCATTCAAAAGCAGCTCTCCAGCCTGAGAAACTTAAGCACCAGAAATCAGAGGAATGGCGTAAATGGCTTCAATCTGTATGCTAATTTGGAGCTCGGGTCTAATGGTGCGGCCCAGTGGCGAGAGAGTGTCAAATTGGTATGTGATTGGAGTTAAATAATACAGCTGGAGTGATGTAGCGCCGGCCGAGTCTTGAGAAAAATCAGGCTGGGATTGCGTCGGAGGGCTGCGCAGCATACGTCGAGCGGCCACTTTACGGTAAAACAGGCGCTGAATGTATTTTGATGAAACAGTATCGCGGCAGGTCGTGCGGTACAATGGGCCGCGGTGATGTGTGCGGGGAAAACACGCAAAGCAACGCGGAGAAAATCAACAGACGTTAGTGATGCGCCATGCCAGGGATTGTAGTTAATACAAATATTGCTTTATTGACCTGATCCTGATACCAATAAGTTTTGTGCTAAAGTGCATTGAAACTCTATGAACAATTTTACCTCGGCATTTTCTTTCAACCTCCTCTTGAACTAAAAGTAAATATATGTGTAGGAAATGAAAATATAAACAATGTATCACTATAATTTAAACCAAATTTATTTCAAAAACAGTATTTGGAGAAATTTTAAGTATCAAAATCTTTGCATACATATTAATACTTTTTGATATCTTTGTACAATATTTGGTATCAATCCGCCGATCGTTATAGGCTATAGAGCTCAATAGTCCCGCCCACTTCGAAGTTCGCTGTGGTTCCACAAGTAAATTTTGTACACATTTTTCCTATAGAGATTTTAAAAAATTTAAATATTGAGAGTTTAAACGCACAAATGCGCATAACACGATTGTTTTCAGTCCAAAAAACACATATAAATAAATGTAAAAAAACTGTAATAACTTGATTTATGAAGTTTTAAAAACAGAATGTTAATAATGTGCTCATTATTCAGCACAGAGTTGATTAGCCACGAGCTTTCTAACGTTTGTTTCTTTCTGCTTTCTTTCTTTATGGTGAAAATGAATGGGAAAGTACTTCTTGAACTAAATAGTGGACAGTCACTGGTGAGCTCCATAAAAATGTGCTATAGTTCCTTCTATAGCACATTGAATGGCTAATTGAATCACCAAGACTATAATTTGGATAATGATGTAAATATGAATGTGTTAGAGGACACAGAAATTCAGAACACATTTCTTCTAAATCCTTTGCTTTGCGAGCCGTGACAGCAACAAAACAAGTTATCTTAATATGCTGGAAAATTCCACTCTCCTATTCTCCCTCTGCACCTCCGAAAAAAAATTAAATATGGTGCTAAAGGTGTGTGAGGTGAGTTTTAAAATCCAGAATGCATTAACTAAATGTCTGCTTATCCCGCCGGATTATGTAATATATATTTTTTCTTTTATTAATGAACTCTGAAGATGAACTGAATGAATCAGTGTCTAGTGCCTTTGGATTTCGAGGGCGGAGGTTAGGGACGGGATGTTGGGCTGATTTAAACTGAAAAAACAAAAAAAGTATGAAATGGTACAGGACTTTTTTTGTTTTTTTACAGGACAAAGCTTTTTCTTTTCTTTAACCTTTACTTAACCAACCCATTGAGATCGCAGCACACAAATAAAAACATTTACAAAATTAAGAAACATTTAAGAAGATAAAAACGGAATTAACATTTGAAAGCACAGACGATTTGTGTGGGATGCTCTTTCTTGTTTTTGTCTATTTTTTTAATCAAACAAAAACCCCTAAGCGAGACCAGTTAACCCATTCCGTTGTATTCCGTTGTATTAGTTTACATGGAGCAGACGAGCTCAACAGAAAATAAGTTCTACATGGACTAAAAAGCCGTTTTCAGACGCCCAGGAAATCGTTGCGTTGTTGACTTGTTGTTGCTCATGTTTATTGAACGTTTTACACAAATCAAACTACTTTATGTAACATTTTAGCGGCGAGACTTTACCCTCGTTCGTCATTAGCTTTAACGGAGTTCTCGTCAAAAACGGAAGTGCGTTTACAACAGAAGTGCGTATCTGTGGGAAAAAACAGCAAAAGTGGACGGGGCAGAATAAGGTGAATACTGTATATCTTGTTTTTCTGCATCTCTGTAACTTTACAAAGCAAGTAAGAAAGCTACAACTATCCTCACACTCGACAAGGCTGGCGAAACGTCCAAGGACACAAAAACAATATGCACTTGTTAGCACTTGATTCGAACCACATTGTCGCTCCTTCATCTTACACTTGAACTCTCTTTGACTCGGTCTGAATACGACATCACACGGCGCAGAAAGCATCCGCGACGCTCAGAGACCCGAGCCGCGACTCTTCAAACCCCACGTCTTACTTTACCGGAGAAAAGTGGCGGCATAAATAGCACTAGACCTGATCACCGCCTTGACAGTGGCTGCGTTTTGAGACGGGAGAAAAATCACATTCGGAGTATCACATTCGGTCGACTCGTGAGCAGGTTGCACGCTGGGAAATGAAACTTTAATTATCTTGATGCTCCCTTCAGCTTGAATGGCACCCGGGCCTCCGCACCTCTTCCACGGGGAGCGGCAGGAAGGCAGGTTAATAGGGGTGCATGTTCGACTGCCAAGTGAAGCAAAAAGAGAGAGAGTTTTTGGAGAGCGGAATGAAAAAATAATACAAAAAAAGGAGCAAGTTTTTCCGAGAAATCTGTTGGAGTAGCTAACACCGAAAGCCTTTGTGGATACTGGCGGTTCACTCTGAGCCTCAAAAGAAAATGTGCTGAGAAGTGTATTATTCAGAGCCCAAATGGAAGGTTAAATGAAATGGTAACATACAAGACAGAGAAAGAATTGAGGTAAGCTTGTTGAAAGGGACAGAAATGAAAGGGTTGACCGAGGTACACGAAAATCTGGATAACTTTGGACTTGCAGATATTTATCAACCTTTTAAATTGCTTTCTTGCCACTCAAAGAGGATGAACATGTTGACAGAAAGAAAAGACAGGCATCGACAGATATTTAAACTGTAGCTTGACGAAAATAGTGTTGGATAACAACGTAAAAAGAGCTCATTTATTTGTTAAAGTCATGACATTTACATTAGTGTCATGGATGATTAGCTTACAGTTTAGCCTTTTATTTTTAACTTCATGCATACAAATATTTAAGGCGAGACAATACTGGCAAATCTCATGTTTTTCCATGTTTTGTTTTTTGGTCAGTTTGCTCTCTCAACATACATGCTTTCATGTGGAAACAACAAACTTGTCCAATCTGCTCTTCCATCCATATATTTCACTGGGACACTGTAACTTCAACAGCCGTTATGTTAAAATGCATTTTTCTCCCACAGAGACATAAAGATCAGCACTTAAAGTAAACTTTACAATCTTGGACTCAACAAGATTTTGACGAAACATACAAGAGGACTTTTGGATATCTAATTCTAAAACTGATTTATTGAAGCATTAAGTAAAAAAAAAAAAAAGTGCAGTGAAATTTGAATTTTTAAGGACAATTTTCAGTCCCATCTAGTTATGTAAAAACTATATAATAAATCCAAAACCCCCTCCGTAAATTTGCAAATAGTATGTGTACAAAATGACGTAAGAAATTTAAACCTGGTTCTATTCATTTTTCCGGTTTATATGTCCCAAATACGTGTATTTTTGGCAATGCCATATTTCTACAACAAAACATGACATAATGAAAAACTTGTAATATATGTTTTTCTTACTTTTATATGAGTAAACTACAGGAGAAGTTTCAAATTGATCTCTTTAAATTTAGGATTTTTGCTTATTCATCTGTAGTGTCTCACCTTAAATGGTACAAAATGTCCATTTGATGCCTCTGTGTGCACCTTTGAGCGCTCTGTTATTGAAAATGCCTCAGTCACGTGCAGTGAACCTGTGTCCAAACTGCCCTGAGGCAGACTGACACAAGTGTGGCTGCTATAGTCTGTGGACGGAGGGGCTCAGAGGGTACAGCGTGAGACATAAACACTCAGTTAACCTTAAGTCCGACCAGGGATTTTACTTTCATTATATCCTTGGACAAAATACTTGGTTAGAGTAAGTGTTACATTACTAAGAAAGAGTAAAAGAATGCAGTCCAAAAACTACTCCACAAAGTGACATTTCTTTAAGTAGTAAAAGTAACTCATGCACCTGTAACTGAGTTCTACGCACCTCTCCTTGTTTACAGTGCAGTGTTGGGTAGTGTGACTTTTAAAAGTTACCTGCCCTGGAAAACTCCAAGCCTTGACACGTTAAGTTACTGCCCTACTTTGTTAAAAAAGAAAAAGCAGATCCGAATACTCATGCATTACCATTCATTATTTATAGCCCATATTACAGTTATTGGCCATTTTTTTCTGTGACGCTGAAGGCTCCTTTCAGCTGAAGGAGGGAGGAGGAGTACAGTTAAAGGAGCAGACGCTGTGTAGTGTGTCAGAGGGAAAGAAGAAAAGAGCACACTGTGGCTTTACTTTAGTCTGTGCGAGTCTTTGGGGTCACACACCAGCACCTCCGCTCCGCACATAAAGTCTGCACAAACTCCAGTCGCCGCAGTGGCTCGTTTTTTGTAAATAAGCGTTGACTCGTGTACTTCTGGAGAGGAGGTGTAAGGGGCGGACGTGTAGAAGGAGATAAGACTGTGCGAGGTTCAGAGATGAGGCGCAAGGTTCGGGCCGCAAGAGTCTTGAGGAAGCGCCAACAAGCTGGGATTTACCTAAAACTAATGCTTTATTGATTTGAAAACGTAACTAGTACCAGATAACTTGCTGAAAACAAAACTGTATTACAAAACGTGACATATGACTATGACCTGTAGACCTGAATGTTCCTCATCAGACTTGAGGAACTCTCTCTACATTAGATGAACTGTTCCTCATCTTCCTGGAGGAACCCTCTCTACATTAGATGAACTGTTTCTCATCTTCTTGGAGGAATTCTCTCTACACTAGATGAGCCTCCTTCCTTCCTTCTAGTGGTTCTGGTCCAAGTGGATGTGTCAGTCCTGGTCCATCTGCTGTGTCAGCTGTCCGTCTGTGGGAGCAGGATCTCTCCTTCATGTGGTTCTCTCTGAGGTTTATACTTTTTCCCACAGGGTTTTTTATAATTTTTTTTCTCACCGAGAAGGAGGGTCAAGGACAGGGGGCGCTCTGGGACAGTTATCCATTTGCTAGATTCTCTTGTTCTTTAAACTGCTTTCTACCTGTGGTCCATCAAGGCAATTGCTGTTGTGATTTATGGCGCTGCAAAAATAAATTGAATTGAATTACTGCAGAGTACTGCAATTATTATGACCAACTTCAACAGATCTTGTTTCTGTAGAACTGGGTGGTGGTGGTCAGAGGGGTTCTGAAGGCACTCAACAGGAGCCATACTTCCATTAGTCAACACCAGCGTAACTGTAGCTTGAAAGCATTTGGAATGATCAAATACTCCCACTGTACAATAACAGCTTCTGCAAAAACAGTTAACCACAAGATGAATGCATTTCAGCCATCTGCCGCATGCACGTACACATTTCCACAACTTTGGCCAACACACGGAACATTTTAAACACATCACATAAACAGCGTGAACCCAGCCAATTATATTCCGAGAGATTTTGAAGTATCGCTGCTTGTATTTATCTCACTTTTCGGTTAAAAACCCATTGAGCTCAGCAGCCCTGGCCTTATCTATGGCGCCACTCCACATGTATTTCTCATTCATGACTGCATTCACGCACTCCCCCACTTTTCTGAAGGGGCTTTGAGTCGGCTTTGCTTCACTTTCTCCAGCGCCGTTGCCGCTAGCATCTTATTCCCCAGCCCTGCCTCGCCTTTATCATGACCATCCCGGCTGCACAAAGCTATCCAATGGTAATTAAGCCCAGACAATTAGATCCAGGCAGCGTGGGTCCTGTCTCTTAATAACTGTAGACAATTATCAGGAATTAATATGATAGAAGCCATTGTATGCAGTCGCTCACATCTTGGCGTTGCTGCTGGCAGGAATTCCCAAGTTTAAATTAGTTTGAATGATGGTCTCTGTACAGTTGTTGCCGTTCCGTTTTCACCATCCATTATAGGATATAGTGGTTGGGTAATGGGTCCGTGTTATCAGCCTAAATGCACTCAGAAGAGGCGTAAAAACAGGTTGGGGAGAAGAAAGTGGTTTGTTGTAATTAATAGTTTCGAGATAATGGAAGTTCAACATACTTAATTATTTTAAATGAATACGAAGGCTTCAAAAAAGGTCTCTGAAGTGTAATACTGCTCAAAGTCATGATAGCAATGTTGGGTTCAAATTTGTGAAGGTTTACTTTATCTACAAATAATAAAAGGGGATTGTAGGGTATTGTCCTCTTCAACATGTTATCAACCTTTGTTTTTACTTGTAAGCCTTTGAAATTTGACTAAAGCAGTCCATCCAATTGTTCTACAGAAAAAGGAACATTTCTAACAAGACAATGTTGCAATAAACCATACCTTAAGGGGAATCCTTGGATGAAATTATTATTTAAGAGTATAGCAACACACAAAAAGCATTTACCTATCTTTCACAAAGTGCGTGCATTGGACAAAATGCTTAGTCTAAACTTAATATCAAGACCTTTTCGAGTGTGAATCTGTGTAAAATAAGAAAGCTAAAATGCAGAGCCAAGAGGGTTTATTCTATCAGCTGAGGAGACATGTTGAGCACATATTTGCGTGGGAAGATAATACTTTGACAACCACCTTTTAAATGCAGTTATTTCTGTTGTAATGGCCAGTTTCCTAACCAATTATAAATCTGTCACAAGCATTCTTCTTTATGTGACCTTTAAGTTATGGAAAGTGGCAACAACTGCTAACTATATCAGCGGTCTACAGATACAATTATTTTTAACCACTTTTAACACGTTCTAAAACACAAAGAATGCTAAATGATAATATTTCTAACGTCTGACATCTAACACAGAAAAACAAAACTGATTTGTAACTCAAAAGTAGAACTCTGGGGGTCTTTTGTTCTGTTTTAAGTCTATACATCATCACCAGACTCGTTCTGAGCATTTGTTTATAAATTGTCTTTATTACAATTGCATGCTTACATTATGTAAGTTAGCTTCTTTTTGCTTGTCTGTCATCAAGACATCGAGTCAAAAAGTGTGTGTGGTGGAGATCAAAAACGTATTTAGCCCCACGGCTTTTCTACAATACAATATAATAAAATAAAATGAATTCCGTGCACTCTGCTCTATAGTACACATATTCATCTTAATATGGCTTTAACAACACTTCAATCTCATCCTGTTTCTTCAGCGTGACATCGTATGAAAACATCCTTTTGAAGTATATACGTATAATTAAATACATATGTGGTTTTCAGTCCATACATTGTTTTAAGTTCTGAGACATGAGAGGGAAACGCAAAGGCACTCGAGCATGTGTAAAGGCCAATAACATTACAAATGATGCAGAATGTGAGTCCTTCGAATAACTTTCAAGTGCAGAGAGATAGAATATTTGTTCTCGTGGGGAAATTGGTCTGCGGAAAATTCACAAACATGACCACTTCACATTCACAGATCCACACTGGGGTTGAGCGATTCACAAATGTTATTGCTTATGGAGTGAATGAGAACTTATTTTCTTAAACAGAGGAGGGCAGAAGCGGTGACCGGAGCGCAGGAGGGCAAACTCAGAGAAAAGAGGATGTTTAGGGTCAAAGAGAATAATTTGCTCCTGATTTGCTGTTCTCTCTGATTAGATCTGTTCCAGGTCGGGCAGCTTTAGACCCAGCAGTTTGGACAAGCATTTTTTCGAAGCGTCTGCTGGTCCCAAACATCCAACAAAGACAGAACGTCAAAAACACTATCGATAAAAGTAGAGTACAACATTCGCAGCAGCATTTGCTCAACTTTGAAAGATACAGCGGAACAAAGCAACTATAAATAAAAGATACAGCAACAAACATACGCCAGTCAGAAGTGAAACTCTGCAGAGCTGCCACGGTGCAAGTGCAAGAAATGGTAGTCCTGTATTTTAGGTTGTCCTTTTGTTTAAAGGACGTATATTACGCTAATTTGACTTCTTTGAGCTTTTGAAGATTGTTCCATCATCAAAAACATACATGGAGATGCATTTAGCTTCATTCACGCTAGTTTGATGAATCCTGGTAAGAAAATCCTCTCCCTCCGACCGTCAAAAACACTCCCTTCTGAATTCCCTCGATGACGTTTCTCACTTTTTAGACAGTCTTCGAATTTTTAAATCCGCCAATCATCGCCAGACTCGTTCTTAGCATTTGTGCCATCAAATCAGGATCATTCCAACTGAAAAACTGAAAAAAAACTGCTTTTTTTTTTAGAAACTTGTATAATTCTGCTTTAGTTCTAAAACATGAGATGCAAAGTAAAGATACTGAACAGCATGTTTAAAGGCTATAACAATACAAAATGCATAATATTTGTTGCGTACTTTGTGAGAACTTGTAATTACCGGCCCTTGTACGCACTGCTGGAAGTGGGGATTGAAACATCAACCTACAGCATTAATGGATAAAGAGCAAGTATAATTTATACTGACAGATACATCAATTCCAGCCAACCGCTGTCGATATACTGTAGGTTTATTTTATACTTGGTGAGAGCTGACTTAAATACAAAACTTACAGTGTGTCAAGTTTCTCTAGTGCTTTCAGATTTAAAACATTTGCTACTAAAGTATTTCCTTTTATTTCCAACCGCTGCTGTTTCCTTTATAAGCCAATGCGCTTTGGGATTTTGCAGAACAGTGTGTCTTTGCTTCGAGTAGTTAAACCTCATAGGAAATCACCTGCAGGAGAAACATTATGCATTCCGTTTCTCGCTTTTCTTTTTTTTCTCTGAGTCGCGCAATTTGCACTACAGAATTTAAACACTTTTCCCCCGACGGTTTAACTTCCTGACACCTGTTGTCAAAATGGCGGCTCTTTACCATCTGCCACCCGATAACATTTTGAAAAGAGGCGATCCCCCCAGCTTCTTTTGGTTTGCTTTTTTCCAGGTCTTTATAATGACTGCTGTCGTGGATTTGCAGAGCTGAACTTGGGCGCCCTGGGTCAGCGCCGAGTTCACATCAATAATTCATCTGGAGGCGACTCCCAACGCGCCCTCACGGAGCAAATCTGGTGGAAAAGTTTTAGCAGGCACTGATTGCACCAAGGAGACAGAGGAGACTGATCTAATGAGTGGTGTGTCAGAGGATGGCGCTTTTTTCTGAGGTAGAAAATGACAAAAGGTCCTTGTTATGTCTTCTGTCAGGTGCACCTTTTTCTGTCCTCTTTCTGACTGGCTGACACTTGATGTGTGATTTTTACTTGTCTGGTTTTTGTTTGGTTTTTCATATCCTTTTATTTTATTAAAGCAGTTGTACTCCTTGTGTCATCTTTCATGGTGCAATCAACCAATCACAGCATCGTACTTTTAAAAAATGACTATTTTCCTGGTTGTATTCCATATAGTAAAGTAAAATGTTTCTGTGGTTTGTGTACAACTTAAGATGCACTTTTTTGCGAACCATATCATTGGTGAAAAAGGATAACTCTAAGGAAAAATATTATGGTTCTTTTTTTTTTTGTATTGTTAATAGCCTTTAAACATGCTCTTGAGCACCTTAAAGGTCCCATATTCTGCTATTTTGCCCTTTACACAGTCTTTTCTAAGGGCTTTGTTGATAAAATTTTGCGTTGTGCAATATCCATAACACAACAGTTTCCAAAAAACACCCATTTCTTGGACTGGCCCCCCTCCTTGCAAAAGCAAACTGCTCCCTCTGAGATCTGACCCCCCGAACAGAGAGCAGGCTGCCTCCCCCGCCCAACTCGTGTGCCTCCCCCGCCCAACTCGTGCCGAAGCCTAGAGCGAAGATAGCGCGCATGCGCAATCTCCGCTGGATCCCTGGATCTGACCTGGAGTTTGACGTGCTCCAGGGCCTCGACGACGGACGTTGCCGTTTGGTAAATAACATGCTAACTCTTCGATCTGTCGTATCCATCGTGTAATTACTGTGTAGCATTAGCATTAGCTGTGTTTATTCTTGCGGCTGTGCGCTTCCTGGAGGTGTGGCTTAAACACCGCGTCATCCTGGTGAAGCCGCGTCATCCATGGGATGAGCCCCCGTCTGCCTGCTCAGCCGAGGGGGACAAAAAAGACAGTTCTCTAGCGAAAACATGCGGGAATCAATCAAAAAACCACTTTGGGCACAACATACGAGGCCCAAATAGCACTGTAGGAAGGTTAAAATCTCTGAAAAGTCGATTTTGCATGTTATGGGACCTTTAAAGTGGAACTAAGTAACATTTTTACCTTATTAAATGTCTTCATAAGTCCGTGTGGTGGTTGTAAATGTATTTTCGGGCTGTTTGAAGTCCCCATCGTTGCCCCCTGCTGTCTCTGAGCGGAAAGCCAGCCTTGCACCTTTCTTGATGCGGACCCAAAGACAACTCTCCTGAGGAACCTTGGCTCTCTTTTTTATATTTAGCGACATTAAATGTTTTTATATGTTATTAAACTTACTTATTTTAATAAAAAAGAAGGGGAAAAAAAAAGGGGAAAAAAAGCTTTCGTTCGTTCACAACAGACCTGCAGGGGGAGCTCTGTCGCTGAAGTTACCGAGTTCTGCTTTCAGTTTGGCATCTCATGTTTTAGAAGTAAAAACAAAAGGGGTCTATAAAAACAAATTGCACATCTGTATCTGGTTGTGTTTGCCCTGGCACTTAATGAGTTTAGGCGCCATCTACTAGCTGCATAGGACTTACACAAGCTATTATTGTTATTACTCGAGCCTTTGTGAAGTGCGCGAGTTAAGCTAGCAGTTACAGTGAATGTGTTTAAACTACAGAAATGCCTAGAACAGGTTTGGTGTTTATTTATTAAAACAGCAGAAGATTCTCAGATAAGTGACATGTAAAATTGAAAAAAAAAATAGAGTTCAGCAGGAAGTGTTTTTGACGGTTGGAGGGGAGAGGATTGTCTGACCAGCAAAATGAACGTTTTTAAAGAAATTTAAACCTGGTTTTGTCCATTTTTTAGATTTATATGTCCCCAATTTGTCACTTTTTACACATAAAATTCCTTCTTTCTACAGGAAAACATGCTATATGCTGTAATATACTTTTTTCTTATATTTATACAGGAGACATTTCTAATTGATATCTTTAAATTTAAGATTTCTTCCTATTCACCTGTTGTGTCTCACCTTAATATGTAACTTTTAATCTATACAATGTCACCAACCATCACTGCAACAGAAAATATATTTGAATCCATCAGTAGAAGACAGACTTTCTTCGTTGGCCAAAAGTATACACCGGAAAAGCTGCATTTACCCAGACTCTCTCTCCTCCTCTCTTCAGCGATTTCAGCCATGCACCACAGCCCTCGATCGCCCCATCTCCAAACACAAAGATTGCAGACATTGGGCCATGCGGAAGTGCCTATTACTTTACTTTCATCTCATCACTTTCTTGAACAATAAACCAATGGTAGTGTTTTAATGGAGTCACTTAATGAGAATTCTCTATCATCTCATCTCGGGGATAATTCAATTCTACCTCGCCGAAGTAAAGTGTGTGAAGCATTAAGCTGGTGCGATTGGGGCATATGGATCAGTAGATTATTAAAATTACATCAGAGCGCTGCACTGGTTTTATATAACAGATATAACGGGGGCTTTGGGCTCCATTTTAATGTAGAGGAAGATCAGACTAAAGGTGACTATGAGATTCTCAGAGGGAATATTTTGTGATCAAGTCACCGGTTTAGGGTGAACATAGAAAACAAACATCTGAAATAGAGACAAAAAATGTGTATATACTTATTAGATTATTCATAGCAATAATAATCATAATAGAAATAGTAATAACAATAACAACCATGATAAGGTAAATAACTATAATAATAATGTTAGCCTTATCCCCCTGCTGTCCAAATAGTACAGATTTGTAAAATTGAGATGCATGTATGAACATATATAAACAGGTACACATATACACACATATACATACATACGTGTACATATATAGATCCATACACTCATACACACATCTGCGTATACAAACATTTATGGTCATATATAGTGGTAGATTACTAAGAGTCTTGATTTTCAGCCAGTGTGCCGGGAACACTAGTGTGCCTTGAGGTATTTCCAGGTGTGCTTTGAAAAAATGTCCAGTTTGAGTTTACAGATTCACAAATGCGGATGCAATGAATTTACGCTTTTGGAGTGTCTCATGAGCAACTTCTGCACCAAAAAAGAACACAAAACCATCACTATTACCAAATTTAAAGACCTAGACAGTGGCACAGACATTATTTGCTTCATTATATACCATCTATTTTACTAGAAGGTCTGACTTGGTAATGTTTTTGTAGTAGGTGGTGTGCCATGGTGGCTTTTAAAACCAAAAAGTATGCCACAACTCAAAAAAGGTGGTCAAACTTTTTCAGTCGCAACCCCAAAAATAAAAATAGTTCACATTCGCGACCCCCAAACACAAAAATGGGCGACACGTAGAGTGATAACTCAGCCTTGTATCTAATGTTTGATTTTATTTTGAGAACATAGACCTAGAAAAATACTTTGATTGGCCGACAAATAGGAATCTACATTTACCACTGCATTTGAAGGTGTCAAGCCTTGTTTAACACTATTGTACCAATTTTTCCCCATCAGCTGGAGACCCCTGAAAATCATTTCGTGACCCCCATTGGGGTCCCGACCCCTAGTTTGAGAACCACTGACTTAGAGACTGGTTTCCTGAGTCAGTGACATCAACAGAAACAGCAATATGTATAGATTATTATATAAAAAAATAAATAAATAGAGAGATAGAGAGAGGTATTTACCAGGTCTAGGAGGGTATGACCACATGTCTCTGATAAACGATTCAAAGGAGTAAGTTTGCCTGCTGACATAAGGTTGACAATTTGATCTCCAAGAAGTCATGAGGGAATTGCTCATCTTTTTGTGTGTACGACTTCAAATAATGATCCGAAATCCTACTTTTTTGAGTCAAGAAAATGACAGCAGGGAGCACAAGGATTGCATTAGGCATGTTTCACTGGCTCGTGCACCTCGACCAGGCCGTCCGGGAGCTCTTGGACGAGGTTATGTTTAATGTCAGCCTGTGTTTCCGTCTTCAGGGCCTGGCTCCAGGTCCAGAGGCAACTGAGGTCTGACGTGACCAACTGAAGTCACCCAAATGCAACACAAGCTTTCTCGGGCTGGCGTCAGACTAGAGGACTATAAAATCTTCCAAAAAAATACAAATAAATAGAAAAAAAGCAGGCCACAGACATTTTGCAACGATTAATTTTAACTCACATGAAGGACAGCGACACCACAGACTTTCAGATTTCAGGGGGGATTGTCTAAAAGCGGAGGAGAGTGCGAGTGTCACATGATCGAACACAGAGCATAAGCTGCCTTTATGTTCTCCTATGTAGACAGAAAATAAAACAAAAAGATGAAACGTGTGTGGATTAAAACGTCGTATTCACTGGAGGTGGAGTGGGTTACACTGACTCATTGAAGTCTGATGAAATGAAAAATTATGCACGACCTCCTTGTTGGTTTTGTCCAATGTTTTCTACATTTTAAGAGCCGTCACTAGGCAATGGAGGCTGGTGATTGGCTGCTGTCGTTGTCGGCTTTTTCTGCCTTTACTTCACTTTTTTGTGCCTTTTCATCTCTTTAACTTCTCTTTATGGATTGAATTTGGCTGATGCTAGATGCATTTTGAACTGGGAATATCTTGAAGCAAGTGCCGTGCGTCGATTAACAGGAAACAGCTGATGCTAACATGCACCGGCATTGTTTGCTAAGCATGTGTTACCATAGATGCAAAAAACATTAAAAGTTAACAGAGAAGTTGGTTAACGGTGGCATAACGTTTAACGCTTCAACCTTACTGCTGTTTATTGTTCTGTACAGTGTCCTTGAATCACAAAAAGTCCTTTTTAAAAACACCTATTATTTAAAAAGAGTTACATTTTCAGACCGAATGTGGAGTTTGGATGTTCTCAAACAAACAGGGCAGGCTTTTTACATTTAGTACCAGAAAATATTTGGCTTCAGAGGCAAACCAGGTGTATAACAAGACTATGCAAAGGCTATACTCGTACTGAACTATAACTATTCTGGCGGAGGACAAAAACGTGGACAAATTTAGCAAATATTTGAACCGCAGAAGAAGTATTTGAGTAGGACTATCTACAGACGTTAAAACGCAGAGATGATGTTCTGGATCACCACCTAATGACATCACACTGTGGAGTCAATCACGTAACATTACTCACCACTGCATGAATGAAACGCAATGAACCTCGGCGTATGATTTTGGCAAAGAAACATTCAAATTTGGCTACAAGTAAAGTATCTGCTGTGAAAGACAGTTGTGGGAAATACTGGTAGAGATAATTGTTTATTCAGTTGTCTTTAGGCTGTGGGGCCAAAAGGGGACAAGGGTAATTATAAGTCAAAATTAGGTCGTTTGACCATAAACTAAGTGTCTGTAAGTTGGGGAATTTTTATGAGGGGCAATAAAGAAACATTTGTGAGTGGGTATCCTTATCTGAAAAGGGGCGTTGTCTGAAGGAGCAGTTGTTCTACCAGATATAAAGCTCGGTTACACTAGAATCGGCGAGATCCTAGATTTGGCCACAGTGGGACTCCCAGGCAACGTCAACTGTCTGTATGTGATGCTGCTCTCTGTAATAAACTTCCTTTAATATTCAGAAGCTAGCGTCCACAAGTCTTCTTCTACTGATTGACACACCGACCAACATCTTCAGAAACCACACAAGCTAAACAAAAACAAAGGTAAATGTTGCATATTAAGTCTCCTTTAACATGTGTTCAACCCCAGCACACTCCTCCTCTCCGACACCTGAACATTATCCCTGCTCTTCATACTCGAGCTGCTCTCAGATGTTTTGTTCATCCAAACTTGTCTGCGCCGTATTGTTTGGCGTTTGCATCGGAGCGTGTTGTGCACTCCGGTCCTGTTTATCCAGCGAGCCGTGTGCGTGTTGACATGGAACAGGGCTGATGCAGATTTGAGCTCGTCTGCAGGGACCAGGGGGCACATGTCTAATTCAGTCCAAATCCCATCGGACCTCACAAACAAACAGACCCTGATGTTCCGATTAAGAACACCGAGCAGCAGAATGGAAGACTTGAGAGAAGAAAATGCAATTATGTTGACTCGCGATTACGTTTTGTGACTTTAGATGGAGTGATAGGAGTTTTAATTGACTTGTGCGGTTAGCATTTTGGCATCGTTATTGTGCATCGTTAACTGTTTTAGCTGTAGACCCTTTAAAGGTTTGTAAACAGAAACATTCTAAATTCGGAAAGGAGGCAAAAGTGAATAGCAACATAATATAATTTCCCTGAAGAAACTAGGATTTAACCTCAGAATGTCACAAAATATGAAAAATTACGATGATTTTGGAAAATGAAAAGCCTCAGACACATGTGAGTGACACCAGAGCTGCTTTAAACACATTTATTATTGTATTTTACATTATGTTTTAGGAAATTATGATCAACTCTTTGCATTTTTTGAAGGAACAATCCAGATTTATGGGTTTTACTGGAAAAATACTCACAGAAATGTTGCGCTCACAATCATTTTTCATTTTATCTAGAGATATATTAGATACTATTCAATAAATTAGATTCTTTTGAAGCTAAAATACAATTTTAAGGCTAGAAAATTGTACTTTGTCCACCTTTTGTTATAGAAAAGCAAACTAACTGACCTTTCTACCCTGGAAATTCAAATGTGTTGCTTTTTTCTAACACTAACACTTAAAACCAGTAGAATTTAGATCTAATGTGAGCGAATCATTGAAAAACTTATTACCTCCAGTGGCCTCCATTACGAAAAGTCTGCATGCTACTAAAACAAAAAGAAAGAAAACAATTAAAGGTGCTGTACCTGATTTTTACTGTTTTGAAACGTGACAACAGAACTAGTTCATTTTAAAGTCTTTACATCAGTCACATGTATCTCTCACTTACCAAATGCAGCCCCAGCTTCATAAATATTCACCGCCATGACTTTAGAAGCACTTTTCACAACTTTCTGAGCCCAGAGTTTTGTCGTCCCATTAGGCCTGTCACGATAATTACTATGTCGACTTATCATTCAATATATCATAGATGGAACAATATTTATTCATCTTTACACTTATGGGGAACTTTTTCTCTCTTTTTGTGTCTTGTATGAACATTTGACATTTAACCTGGAAAAGCCATGGGAAATTTAAATGTAATTTCCAGGTCCTGGAAAACTTTGGAAAGTGGGAAAAAATGTTGATAATATTTTCGTAAAATAAATATTCTAAATTAAAAGATAAATTGGGATCGTAACATATTTTTATTCCAGAAAGTAAGCGGCCCTGAACCTAATCCTTCAAAAATATAAAATAAAAATGAATTAAACTATGCTTTATCTGGTTGAAATTGGACATTCACAGTTTGTTCTATGTTTAGAAAACCAATAAATCTTGGTTTAATAAATCTGTACAGACTCAGCAGCTGACAGGCAAATCATTTATTCCACGTGTGCAATAAACCGAACCGAGGTCATAGAACGCTGGGAAAAGGTTATGGAAAAGTCATTGAAAAGTCATGGGAAACCTCAAGTTCAAATCTGTACGAACCCTGATTTGAGCTTTTAAGGGTTGAATAATTAACATTTACGACCCATTAATTAAATTCAATCTTTATCAAGAACACAGAGCATCAGGTTCACAGTTTAGAAAAGTAAATAATAATAATAATAAAGGGAAAAAACTCCAACACATTATTGGCGTACGAGCAGGATCGCTGATGTCTCCACACGTCAGAGGTGAATCTAACGGAGCTCTTCTCAGGACAAACCGGAGCACGAATGATCTGGTTTGACAGACTCGTGACTCTGCACATAAATGAAGAAATACAGTGATTTCAGCGGCACAGGATCTAACGAACATTTCACCGGCGTCACAAAACCTCGGGACTTTCAGCAGAATTCTCAGAGTCATTATGTGTCACTGTCAAACTCCGCAAACGCATTTTCTTGCCGCTGAGCCAGACAGAAGTGGGCAGGAAACAGAGGTGAGCAGAATGTTTTTAAAAGTGCAATTTTAACATCCTCGGAGTCAAACCATCAGTGTTAAGTACAAGTTGTAAAAAGGGGGCAGATAACATAAGATTGCTCCTCTTTCTGCTCCTTTTCATTCATTTTTTGTTTCTGTGTTTGAAATAATCTCACTGATGATGTATTTTTATGACATGAAATGAATAAATAAAGATGTGGAACCTGTCAGTAAAGTATACACGGCGGGTTGTACATGTCGCTGTCCTCTGAGAGATTGGAAGTAACAGTGATGTAGACATTTGATCTCATCTGTTAACTACTTTAGTGTTTCATTCTGTTTTTTTATATCGCCGCTCATGTTTTTTAAGATGTACTCGTTTAGAAAAGGGTCTACCGCAAATTTCCTGCATAAATTAGTTGCAGTATTATCGTTTATCACAATATTTTCATTTGCAGTGTGTCGCCCTTCAAACTGTGTTATCGTGACAGGCCTGTGTCTCAGGTAAAAGCATGGATGTATTAAATGAACTGGATAAGGTACGCCCCCTCTGACTGTGGTCCCAGATTGATTTGTGGCCGTGTGAGGTACTGCAGCCTCTTGGAACCAGCCTTTTTCTAAAATTGCTAATTATAATTGCGGACAGTATTGAATTATTATCGGTATTTAAATAAAATAGAAGGAAATGTTCTTTTCGACCGTTTCTAAAATCCCCGAAATTACCGTTTTTATATGAAGTTGGGGATTGTCGTCACGTGGCGCCCTAAAACAAAGATGGCAGCCATCGTTTCAGGAAGTAAAACAAAGATGGCAGCCATCGTTTCAGGAAGTAAAACAAAGATGGCAGCCATCGTTTCAGGAAGTAAAACAAAGATGTCAGCCTTCGTATCAGGAAGTAAATGCGGAAGTAAGAAACTTTTTTGGGGTCATGCGCCAATGAGCACACTCCATAGGGATAAACAGGACGGCCATCTTGGATTCATCTTCCAGGTTTTATTATAGTTCTATGGGTAAAAGTAACAAACATTAGCATGCTAACGGCATACTTCCTGCTTCTTGTAGAATAAAACGTTCTAAATGCAGAGGAAGCGCTGTGGTCAAATTTTAACCCAAATAGATGCTTTCACATTATATCTGTACAACTGTACAACACAGAATTGACTTTATTACATGTAAAAAAAAATCAAGTTAAAAAGTACAGATTGTGCTAAAATAAAATAAAATAAAAAGAATACAGGCAAAATATGTGTAAACAAAAGTTAAGACTCTGCAGGTGAATAGGAAAAAATCTTAAATTCAAATTCAAAGATGTCAATTTGAAACCTCTTCTAGAGTTTTCTCACATAAATGTACAAAAACGATGTATTACAAGTTTTTCATCATGTCATGTTTTCATGTAGAAATAACGGCAAAATTAAACATATTTGGGACATTTAAATCTGAAAAATGGACAGAACCAGATTTAAATATCTTTGTTCATTTTGTACACACATTAGTTCCAAAAAAATCTAGATTTCTTATTTAGTTTTTTGGTAAATTAGATTTGACTGAAAATTGTCCTAAAATGTCAAATTTCACATTGTTTTTTTTTTAACATAAAACTTCAAGAAATCAGTTTTAGAATTAGATATTTTTAAAAATCCTTCTGTACGTTTGGTCAAAATCTTGTTGAGTCCAGATTGTACAGTTTGGTGTCGGATCTACTTTAAGGCTGAGCTTTATGTCTCGAGGGAGAAAAATGCATTTTAAGAAAACGGCCTTTGAATTCACAATGTCCCAGAGAAATCTATGGATGAAGTGGATTAAATGAAAGAATAAAACATCTTTAGGAGCAGATTGGACAAGTTTACTGTTTCCACATGAAAGTCGATATGTTCAGAGTGCAAATTGACCAAAAAAAAAAGGTATTACCAATTCTGCGAAAATCATTTAAAAATCCATCTGTTGTGGGCATAAAATGATGCAGTTATTTCTACCTTTCCGAGTCAAACCTGATAGTCTTCCTCTGCATTGCCTGTTCCAAAGAAATGGGATTTGCAGCAGATTTAAACGCTCCCTGGCTTTACGATATGTCACTAACCCGGCTTATACCCCACACTCCTGGCTATATTAATATCTGTGCACCTTATTTATTTAGACCGTATTTTATTATCGCCCCCGAGCACTTTTTTATTGCTATTCCTCTCCCTCCTAACCCTGGGTTCTGAGCTCGGACGACGGCGGCTCGGGGCAGATACAGTACGATAAGGCTCTGAGCTCGTCTCTCCTCCGCTCTGAGTGATGTGCGGTGTCTTGCCCGACGACACAGGGTCAATCTGATCGGCTGACAGCGGGAAATACGGCAACAAGGCAGAGGAATTCACTCCAGAGCCGTAATGTAGTAAAAATGGGTCGGCAAAAGATTCAAGAGGTTTCTGTAAATGTTTGCATGTCACTGCTACCTTGAATATAAAAAAAAAAACAGATTTACATTTACATCACTTTTAAATCTCTGCGCTAATGCTAGTCTTTTGCATATCAGTTTTCTTTGCTTGATGTATTAGTCACTACTTAAAGTCTCAGTGGCTGATGCTTAAAGTGCCAATGACAGGTTGGACAACTCACTTGACTAAAATGCAGTTTAGATAAATACATTTCAAAGTTTGCTAAAATACTTCACAAATTTGATCCCAATTTAGCATTTTTTTTTTAGGTTTTCAATTTCATTTCCTGGTTGTAAATGATGACATCACACTAGGAAATTACCAAGCGAATCCTGTATCCTGTACAGTGCAGCAAAACAGATTTTTTTTTTAATTTGACAAACAAAAACACATGTGAACACCTTTATTTTGTTGAATCAATGTAAAGGTTTCAAAAAGTAGTTTCTTTTGTGTAAATGATGCGTAATCTTCGTCTCCCCAGTGTGATGTCATCAACTTCTTTACTTTCTGTAATTCTCAACGGACTTTTCAATTTTTCTCCACAAACTGCTGCTTGATTAGTGTAAAACTATAATTTATATTTACAACAGGTATTAATGCAACGAATAAAGTTAAATTAGAAAATGATAAAAACCTGCCATACGCACTTTAAAGAGACTGTAACTGATTTTTACTGTTGTGAAATGTGAAAAACAGAAGTAGCTCTTGTACCAGATTTTCACATGTAATAAAGTCAAATCTGTGTCGTCCCAGCACAAATGTATTGTAAAAGCATGTATTCGGGTTAAAATGAGACCAAAGCTCTTTTTCTGCACCTATTTATAGAGCGTTTTATATTACAAGAGAATCAGGAAGTGCGCCATTAGCATGCTAATGTTTGTTAGCTTGTACCGTGACAGTCCGTGACGCGCTGAAAAGTGCTTATAAACTCATCTCGCTGGATATTTACGATGCTGGAACTGCATTGTGTAAGTGAGAGATAAATGTGACGGCTGCAAAGACTTTAACACACACAATATTTTCACAGTAAAAATCAGGTACAGGGCCTTTAAAGTGCGTATGACAGGTTTTTTATCATTTTCAGTTTTGACTTTATTTGGTGTATTAATACCTGTAGAACATTCTTCAGAAAAAGGCACATTTAATTTATTGATGGTAAACTACTACAGCACCAGAATCTTCCCTGAGGCGGACTGGAGCTTTCCTATTACTTTACCATTAAACACAAATCTATACATTGTTAAAAAGAGTCTTGCCCAGAGCCATAAGAACAGTACAGAAATGTAATGCCAGCGGATAAACGCCAAGGAAACTACAACCTCCATAAAAAATAAACAATCCAAACAGTGTTGGGAAGTGACTAACAACATGTACCGAAAATATGTCTTCAGATATGATTTTGAGTGTATTGCAGTACAGTTACTCTTTCTTTGTAAGATATTCAGAATACAGTTACTTTTCTAAAATCAAAGGAATACATTGTGGTTTTTTGATCACGCAATTTAGGCTTCAAAGTCACTGAGTTAGTGAGAAAAACAGAAAACAGCCTTTATAGTGAGAGCGTGTGCAATTTGTCCCTCTGTTCTCCTTTGTCTCCGATCTAATAAATAAAAGCAAAACAAATAATGGAACAAAAACAAAAAGGAGTTTGAATCCTATGTCGTGTTTACCCACAACAATATAATACAATCAAATGTGTAAGTATTCTAAATATTCAGATATATACAGTACTCTGATTGGACAAAGTCACGATGCATGTTACGCAGGTATTCAGTATTCTGTAACTAAATACATTTATCAAAGTACTCTTCCAAACACTTCATTCATTATAATAATACTTTCAAATGGGTGAAGTGTCTTGCCCAAGGACACAAAAGTTAAGATCCAACGCCAACCAGTTTAAACAGGAAACCAACTTTACCCTTTATTTTATCTTTTTAAAAATACATATATTTAGTCATAAAACCAGTATTGCCACATCACATGCAGGAGTGAGCGATAAACAAAAAAATAAGATCTTAATATATATTTTTTGGATTATGTTGATGACAATATTCAAGTAATATTTTGTTAATGAATGCTGAAATGTGTCTGTAAACGTCTTGGTTGAAGTTTAAGTATTTTTCAAAACATTAATGGCCAATTAAGTTAAAGTGCGTATGACGGGTTTTTATGATTTTCTAATTGTGACTTTATTCAGTGCATTAATACTTTGTGTAAATACAAATTATAGTTTTACACCAATCAGGTCACGGTTTGTGGAGAAAAGTTGAAAAGTCTGTTGAAAATTACAGGAAGTAAACAAACTGATGACATCACACTAGGGAGACAAAGGTCATGCATAATTTACACGAAAGAAACTACTTTTTTGACCCTTTAAACATTGATTCAACAAAATAAAGGTGTTTTTCTTTGTCAAATGAACAAAATCTATAACATTGGATGAGTTTTGACCAATGTACAGTGTGGTTGCTATGGTAATTTCCTAGCGTGATGTCATACTTTACAAACAGGAATACAATTTAAAACCTAAAAAACAGCTAAACTGGGGTTATATTTGTAAAGAGTTTAGTACAAATTGCAATATATTTATATAAACTGCATTTTAGTCAAATGAGTCATCCAACCTGTCAGAGGCACTTTAACGCCAAAAAGGCAGAAATATCACTGTATTCCATTGTTTAGGACCTTGATTTCCAACCAGTGCCGGTGAACACTAGTGTGCCTTGAAGAAATGTCCAATTTCAGTTTACATATTGACAGTTGTGGATGGAATTGACTCATTTATCATTTTGGAGTGTCCAAAACAATCACTACTGACAAATTTAAAGAACAAGACAGCGGCACATGCATTAATTACCATGCTTTTTAAGGTAAGTGGTCTGATTTGGTCATGTTTTAATTGCAGTTGGTGTGCCGTGGTATCATTTCACTAGAAAAAGCGTGCCGCAACTTAAAAAAGGTTGAAAAACACTGGTTTAGGAGATCTAATATGATTATAGTTTTATCTACATCTCCAAAATAACAAATGCGATAATTTGTGATATCTCTCCCACCTCAGATATCATCCAAAAACAATAGCTGCGTTGTCATTTCATACTCTAAAACAAGGGTGTCCAAACTTTTTCCATCGAGGGCCACATATTGAAATATAGACCAAGCGGAGGGCCACAAATCAGCGGCAGTATCAGCGGCAAATCAGCGGCAGTAGCGCAGTAGGTAGAGTGGGCGCCTTCTGATCCGAAGGTCGGCGGTTCGAATCCCACTCAAGACATGGAGTAGTTGAGTGGTCAGATCCCCTGACCCGCAGGTTGGTGGTGCGATTTCAGCTCCTTCAGATGAATAATGCCGTTGTGTCCTTGGGCAGGACACTTAACCCACCTCGCCCCCAGTGTCTGCGTGCACTGGTGTGTGAATGTGTGAGTGGTTGGGTGACTGGTTCCTTGATGTAAAGCGCTTTGAGTGCCTTAAAAAAGGTAGAAAAGCGCTATATAAATGTGACCATTTACCATTTATCAATCGCGAAACGTTAAAAAAAGCTGCATTTATCTGATGTTTTAAGCTCCACCACATCTACATTCAGTCTCATTGCCTTAATATCAGGTCTGTGCTGCACCAAAATGTTAGTTATTTAGGTTAGAATTGTAGAAAATCTGAAATGTGCTCCAAATAGTACTTCTCAGGACAATATGGGCCAATTCACCAGGAAGCCTAAGGGCCGAGAAAAATTGGTCTGAGGGCCGCATTTGGCCCCCGGGCCTGAGTTTGGACATGCCTGCTCTAAAATGTATCAGCAAAGTTATAGAGCTCTGTTCGATTGCCAAAAAGTGAAAACGTGTTGTGTTGGCAGCAATAAAAAGTAATCCAAAGTGCACAACAAAGCACTGGGTCACTACTGGTAAACGCATTTATTCCTCGATATTTCTGACTGAACGCTAAATTTAGTATTCAGCATGTTAAAATCTCATTGCTTTAACATTAGGCTAAATGAATATTCCGACGATGCGCGACCACACGTTCCCGAGCTCCATTGTTTACCTTTTCGTCGGCGCTGGTTCTAGTCCGGTCTCTGGTGAGAATCTTCCCCAAAACGCTTCTTAATGATCTCAAATGACGTTCCCATTACAGCCTCACTGCTGGATTCACATTAATAAATACCAACATCATTAAGAGCCCGAGCACAATAGTCTGCTGCTCTTATTAACGACGCTTTGGCTGGAACAAATTTGGGGAGTTCTTAATTGCATGCAAATTCACAAACGGGATTTGGCTGTACGTTTTTAACACGGAGCTGAAGGTGTTAACAGAACACATCGGGGAGGCCGCAGGTCGTGAACAAAGTGGAGCGTGGCGGGTTCTAATCTCGACTGTGATCGCTGTTGTGTCGCACGGCAAGGCGCTTTTGCACAGTCGCAAAGTTGGTAGTGCTGACTGAAAGCAAGGTAAGAGGCGGGAGAAGAGGGAGAGGAAGGAGGAAAAGGGAGGGTGATGAAGGAGGAGGAAGAAAATGGAAAGAGAGAGGAAGAAGAAGGAAGAAAATGAAGAAAAGGGAGGAGAAAGAAGCAGGAGAAAGAAAATGGAAAGAAAAAGGAAAGAAAGAGAAAGAAGAAGAAAGGAGAGGAGAAGGAAGAAAAGGAAAGAATAAGGAGTAACAAAGAGAAACGATGAGGAGAAAAGAAAGAAAGCATGAAGATGAGGATAGAGGAAGTATGACCAAGAAGAGGAAAAAAGAAGAGGAAGATAGAGGTAGAAGACGAAAGAGGAGGAAGAAAAGGAAGGAATATGAAGGAGGAAGAAAGAGGAAGAAGACAAAGAAAAGAAAGGAAGACGAGGATGAAAATGATGAAGAAAGTGGGGCCGAGAAGAGGAAGGAGGAAGAAAGAGAAAGAAGGAGGAAGTTGAAGGAAGGAGGAAGAAGAGGGAGAAAAAGAAGATGGAGGAAGAAGAAGAGGAAGAACAAGGAGGAAGAAAGAGGAAGAAGGAGGAGGAAGAGGAAGAAAAGGTTAAAGGGAACCAAGAATAGGAAGGAGGAAGAAGAAAGAGAAAGAAAGAACTTGGAGAAAGAAAGAGGAAGATGGAGAAAGAAGGAGGAAGAAAAAAAGGAGGAAGACAAGGAAGGAGGAAGAAAGCGAAAGAGAGGAAGAAGGGAGGAGGAAGAAGAGTGAGAAAAGATGGATGAAGAAGAGGGAGGAGGATAAAGAAGAGGAGGAAGAAGATGATGAGGGAGAAAAAGAAGACAGGAGAAGAAAGAGGAAGAAAAAAGAGGAAGAGAAGGAAAGAGGAAGAAGAGGAAGGGAGGACAAAGTGGGGAGGAGAGAGAAGAGTGAGAAAAAGAAGACGGACGAAGAAGAGGAATGAGGATGAAAGAGGAAGAACAAGGAGGAAGAGAAAGAAGAAAGAAAGAGGAAGAAGGATGCAGGAGGAGGAAAAAAGGGAGAAAAAGAATGAGGTAGAAAGGGAGAATGAAAAAAGGAAGAGGAAGAAGGAATGAGGAAGAAAATGAGGAGCAAGGAGAGGAAAAAGATATAACAGCCAAATAATCACACTTGCACACTCAAATGCAACAATGTACAGACACTTTCCATACTTGACGTAAACTCAGCACTGTAGGTTTAATTTGAGTTCCCTTTTGCATAATTTACAGTTATTTAAAGAGAAAACACAGAGAAATGGAATGCCAGAAATCCTCCACAGCCAGAGAAACGTCCCGCTCCAACCATTTGACGAGTTAATTGAAAGCCGCCGCCTGTCCCCCGTAAGATTAAGTTCTGCAAATGACGAGCCGTACAGGCGCGCAGCTGACTGGAAAATCAACCCGCACAGTTTCATACGCAAAAGTGCAGCGCTGGTCACATCCGCTTTTCGCCATGTGGCCCATTTGCTTAATTTAATTCACGAGTAAGTAATTCATTATCATGCGGAGCAGCCTGGAGATATCTGAGCTCTGAGTCAGGGAACATTCAGAATAACATTAAGGGCAAACTGACCGACAACGGAGATATTTAAGAAAACTAAAGTGCCCCTTTGTATTCCTTCTTTTCCAATGATTTGTTTCTTTTGTTTGCTTGCGTGCTTGTTTTCTTGCATTTAAAAAAATTACGAGAGCAACCTTTGAATAGCATTGAGTGACAAACGGTTTCAAACTTATTGCTGTTGTTTGCCAAAGAAAAAACAATTGAGCTTACAGGGATCCATTTTGCCATTGTATTGTATTGTATTCAACAATCAAAACAAAAATAACTGCTTTTGATCTAATATCAAGTAAAACTATGGCAAGCATTGCAATATTGACCTGGTACCAATGTGTTTTGTATTAAAATGCATTGAAACTCTATTTTAAATATCATGATCTTGGCGTAGAGAGGATATCATGATCTTCTGCTAAACCTCAGCTTGAACGGCTCTAAAAGGTAAGTATATGCGCAGATAAATTAAATCTAAATCATGTATTTCAAACATTAAACTTTGATAAAAAAAAAACAACATTTAAAGTTTAAAGGATTGTTATTAGCCTTTAAACATGCTCTTGAGTACATTTAATTTGTCATCTCAAAAAAAGTGTATTATATAATAATTACATTTCTTGTCAGCAGTCTGGAAAGACACTTATTTCGTGTGTACTTAAGCGTCCAGCTAGTAGATGTCGCCAAGCACTTAGCTATAAGGAGGTCTTGAAGCGAATGTGCTGCCGCAGTTATCAAGCTCGTAGCAGCAGTTATCGTGTTTAGACAGAAGAAATGCTCAGAATGAGTCTGGCAATGATTTAAGGACGATTCTCTCTTAAGTGACATATGAAGTCTGAAAATACGTCCCATAACAAGGACACATGCATGTATTTATGGACCACTAGCACAACTTTAGATCAACTTTATCAGACAGAAAAGTGAAGCAGGGGTATTATCCCTGCTTATCCCAAAGCGTCATATAGTAACTCAAATGGCTCTTTCAAACAAGTTTGAAAAGATAAAATGTTAACTATTTGATGAAGACAGCGGTTATAGTTCTACTTTTACAATGCACTTTCTGTGGAGGAAAACAAAATGAACTAAACATGAGAAGAATAATGAGAAAAAAGTTAGGTACCCCATCTGTAAGAATTCATATCTCTGCATGAGAATCAATACTTTATCAAAAAAACCTATTCATTACTTGGCACGAACGCCGCCATTAACTGTTCCCCTTCTTCTGCTTGTATCATTTTACACAGAGCTGCCGATGTCAACAGAAAATAACTTCTACACAGACTATAACGCCGTTTTCAAGCTGCTCAGATAAATCATGCAGTGTTGACTCTGGGAACATTGAACATTTTACACAAATCAATCTAATCGACTCTTCGTGCATCGCGAACGAAAACCCTGCTCCACCAGAAGTGCCAAAAACAGGCAAAAGTGAGTGGAATAAGGCGGATAGATCTACAAATGTTGTTATCCACCAGCGTCAATACTGAATACACGAGGAAACGAGGACTAGCTTTAACTTCTGGCACGAGACGAGAACCGGAGATAAGAATCGCTTGCAAAAAATCCTTAGAATATTCTATGTGCAATATTGTTTAAACTGTACGCGATCATGAGCAATAATGACAGGGGGTTTAGTTGATAAAAAACAGATTTATTGTATTTTATTAGCTTTTTTCTATTGAGATGCCGATATTTCATTTAGATTAGTACTTTTTATTTTATTTTAGAACCTCTATTTTCTTCTGCTGGTCATTTGCATGTCTGGAACAAAAGAAATTCCCCTTGGCGAGGAATAAAAGTCATTCTGATTCTTATTCTCATTAGTTTTGTTGTCACAGAATAAAAATACAATGCAATTTGTATTTGCACTGGCAAATTCAAACAAAAAGTAATTTCAGTGAGTAGTAACCACAACATAGTTCACATGGGATTTGAATCTGTCACCAACATCCTTTTATTTTCCAGTTAAACTATTCTACAGCTAATCCTGCATATTTACATTACTGGATGAGTAACTGTGCAATCAAATCAAACAAAACCCATTCAAAAGTCCATTAATCTCTCTTATTTTTCTCACTTGAGACCTCCTTCAGTGGAACACGCCTGACCTATATTAACTCTTCAGCTGAAAATCCATACATCCGCCTCTTTGTGCAGCCGACATCGATATAAAAAACATACGTCAAAAGCGCGGTCTTTTCCTACAGGAGATGTTTCATTCTCTTGTTTAGTTGAGCTCTTCAGAAGTCAATTCAGCTCGTGGTCCCATTTGATCAGATATGAGGCCCCCAGGATAAGTGCAAGGGGCCCGAAGTGGAGAGAGCGCAGCACCCCATATTCCAGCTGTCACTCGCTCTCTGCTGAAATCCATTAAACCATCAAGCGATCAATCCATAAGGTATAGCTTTCCCCACGTGTGCATTTGAAAGCAGCCCTGGGTGATGGATGATTGTAGCCTTCAGCTTTTCGATAACCTGTTTGAAATTATTTTTTTAGACTGGAGATTGGCCGCATCGGCGTGCTCCTGTAGGGGCTGCTGTTTCAGCTTGGCTGGAGCAGATGGAAGGTGCAGGAAAACTTGGAGAATGGTAAGTGCTTGGTGGCCTCAGATTTCCTTTGGTACGTAGATGTCTGATGCAGTCCTGGTTTGGAACACATTTGAAAATAAGATCAAACATCCCCTCTGTTTTTCTCTCTTATGTCCCGCCAAAAGAACAGTTTCTTTCCCTCTGCCGTTGGACTCATCAACACTTCATGGTTTATGTGAATTTCGTTAAACCACAATGACAATAAACCTTTGATTTCTGATTCTTTCTGACCTCAACAAAATTAAGCAAGACATTTAAAACGGGCTCTCCTCATATAATGTATTTATTTATTTTGCAGATAAATTGTCATGTTTATCAATGAAAACAATACATGATGAAAAAGTTTTACTCAAACTATAAATTAAGTTTTCAAATTGATATCTCTAAAGGTGCATTCACAGTAGAAATCGAGCCAAACTCAGTTTAATTTTGGACCAAAGTTGTAACATTGTATTTTTCTCTGAGTTGGAGGAGTTTGCGTTGACAATAAACTTTCAACTAACTAAATGTTGAGAAAGACGTGTCTCCACCTCAACTGTAGAGGCGCTGTACACAGAATCAACCTGGAAACTCCGCCCGATCCCACGCATCACACAAACAAACTTGGAGCTGGACTTTATCAGGGTTTGGATTCATTCTTTGGCTTTGTCAGATCTAAGATAAGATAAGATAAGATAAGAGATCCTTTATTTGTCCCACAATGGGGAAATTCCACTGTTGCAACACACAGTTTAGAACTAACTCACAACCTGCTTTACAACGTGCCCCACATGTGCACAACCAGCCCCAAATGTCCACCTTTCCAACCAGACCAAAGTCCGCTTCTTTGGCCCTTCTCAGTTCGAATTGCGCGCCTTCACAATTCCCCAAACGAACCGGACCGTCAAGGCAAACAGACCCTGATTCGAATCAAAAGCGTATTGTGAATGCACCCTTAATAGAAGTTCTTTTCCATTTCCACCTGCAGTGTCTCGCTTTAACATAAACATATTTTCCTGCGCTGGATGTATTGACATGACATGATAGATCGCCAATGAAATGCTGCCATCCATCAAGCCATTTTCGAGCCTGCATCGCTGAAGGGAACCAAGGCGCAGTCCACGATATTTCACTGATTCTAAATGGGCGCGCTCATTGGAGGCAGCATGGGTCATTAGTTTGCTGCAAATATCTAAGACACTTCCCTTGCCTCCCATTCTATTTTGGGCTTAATGCGTTTCACTGCAGTTTAACGGTAATTCTCTGTAATGTAATTGGGCGTTGATGTAGCGATTCCGACTGATTTAATGAGCTGTCAAAATGCAAATACTTTCAAGAATAAAAAGCTCGTCTTGATGGAGCGGGTATTAGCCGAATCCTTGACATTCATTTTGTTCACAATCAGGGAAGATGCCGTTTTGGAAATGATGGTCCTGCGAAATTGCTCAAAGGAGATTAGTCAAGAATGGTTTCAAATGGTTTCTTGCTTCTCAATAAGATGAGATGAAATGAGATGATTTTTTTTGTTGAGTTTTTTTCACAATGAACAAGCCGCTAGGTGATTTGGCGCATTTTGGCAGTGGGAAATGTGAGTAAAGAATATTAATCAGGAACATTAAAGGGTAATACCTGCCTTACTTTTTAATGGTAAACAACTTTCTTTTTTTTTACTCCATACACTATCTTGTAAAAGTAGCAAATAAACAAAGAGAACCATATTGAAATAACCGACTGACTATAGACACAGTTGGCAACTATTGCAGGGGTGAAAACTCTCAGTTGATTCAATGGGAAATGCAACTTTTTCATAGCATTTGATCAGAAAAGTAAACGGCGCATTCTGTAGCTGTAAAATTACTAGCATCACAGCATTTAGCCCGCAACCTGTTGTTAGCATCCTTGGATATTTATGCAAAGTTGGGCCATTGGATACTTCATTCTTCTCCATGTCTTTGTGTTGTATTTGGTAAAATATATCTCCCAAAGTCTGTTTTTGCTCTTGTAGTTGTTGAACAGTCTGTGATAGAGTAGCTCCTCTAAATTAAAATGAATGGACTGCTTCCCCCACAGAGGTTTTTTTAGTTAAGGTTCGCCTCAGATGCCGACTGTAGGTCAAAGGGACAAAGTGAGCATTCATTCTGAAGCATGTCCATACCTCAGGGGTCAAAATCAGGAACTGGACCTTAAAGCAATATTTTCCTTTTGTTCCTGTGACCATCTGGCTGGTCAGTAATGGCTCTAGCTCTCTTTTGCTGAAAGAGTATTTCTCAAGTCAAAAAAAAGAAGAAGAATAGATGTAGTTTGTCGGATGCTACGCACTGATGCTGCATTCATGTGGTCCTCGGTGCTTGTGTTTCAGAGACGTTACATTCATGTATTTTTTATTTCAGAGAGTCAGGATACTGAAGTCGCCGATATTAAAATCACAGAGTCTGCTCTTGAACAGTGGAAAAGTGTGTGTGTGCGTGAGTGTGTGTGTGTGTGTGTGTGTGTGTGTGTGCATGTGTAATTAGCCTTCTCACAAACCTCCTTCAATTTTTTACTTTAAAGTTACACTGGTAATTAAATTGTTCTTCTGATGTGGACAACAGACAGTAAACCCTTAAATGTAGTAAAGTTTAGTCAAAGAGCTTAAATGTTAAACATAAATTGACACGGCAGGAGACGTCAGGTGTGGACGTCGAGCAGCAGCTTTTGAAAGGAGTTCTTTTCCCGACTTCACACGGAGAAACATCTTCCTGGGGACCACATGAACACGGCACAACTTACAGTCTGACCATAAAAATTCTAACATGTCCTAAATATTTATGTTCAAGACACACAAGTCTTTAAGTTTGTCAAATAACATACTTTGTTCGCAAAATTGTTCTCTTCAAACTAATCATATTACTTAAATGACAAGTATAAAGCAATAGTAAAGCAAATATACTCACATTTAGCAAAATACAGATACACCAATTACTTTAATTTGGGCCATTTACTTTATCCAGCCTCCTCAGAAGAAGACCTACCATTTCCCTAATCATGAACCAAAGAAATCGCTCACTGGAGGCCGGCCAAGATTTACCGCTAATGCTTCTGTGCAAGAATCACTTCACAGCAGACTCTTTAACATTGACATATCCCCATTGCTGCCCAGTACTTTTGCAAACAACCGGTGCGTCTCCCTTTGCCTCCCTGTCTAATGACCCTGCTCAAATGGCCTGATTCGCAGTGGCATCCCGTTCTACCTCCGAGCTTTATCGCGCATAGCTAATCGTCATAATCACGGCCTAAATGAGGGGAATAGAATTTGGACACGTGTACGCAAGGCCAGCAAGCAGAACAAAACATCAGACCGTTGTGTAATTAATCCTTTTTTGCATTTGTGTGGAAGTATTCATCACAAGCTTGTCGTAAGTAATGTTTGGAGGGTGTGCCTGGTCCACTTTGTTTCGTTGAAAATCACTCAGTAAGAGGAGAATGTACAGAGGAGGAGAGTGGATGTGTGGGGAGAAGGAGGTCGTCGGGGAACAAGGTCTCGAGTGGAACCATAAAGATATATTTTGTGCCGAGGCTGGACAATTAATCAAAATCTAACTGAAACAGAAATATGAATGGACACAATTAGCGAATGGCAAAGGTTTTTGAAGTGCAATCTTTTTCACCTCAAATAAAATATCGCATTTTATTCTGCATAGAAACTGATAAGTCTGTAGTTTAGATTTGTTAAAACATGTCCTGAAACAAGCAATTAAAAGTGTCTAAAAGCGTAAAAAAAGCAACAAAGACGTGTCTAAAAATGACAAAAAGACATGACTAAAAATGACAAAAATGCAAAAAAAGACGGACTAAAAATGCAACAAAGACGGACTAAAAATGACAAAAATGCACCAAAGACACGTCTAAAAATGACAAATTGCAACAAATTTGTCTAAAAGTGATAAAAACGCGACTGTAAGCAACAAAAATGCGACTAAGTTGAGAAAAGCAACCATAACCAAAATGCAAAAAGGCAATTCATTTTATTTATTTGCTTATTTAATAACAAAAACACACCTATTCTATCTATTGCACATGTTTTTAATGTTAGGGGAACATGCAAACTCTAGAAAGAAAACCTCCGGGCCACCCAGGAGTCGAACCCAGGACCTTCTTGCTGTGAAACAAGAGAGCTAACCACTGCTAACCACTGCTAACCACTGAATAGCCCTGACTTATATTATAGTTCAATTCATTGCGGCCCTGAAAAAACCATAGTAGGTCTCCTTTAAGCTTTTCATTTATACCTTTCCTGGTTGAAATATCCTTGCTTTGTGCTCCAGAATAGACCAACATTCAATGCATACTTCTTGCATTTAAATATCAATGCACTTACATATTGAACATATTTCCACTATATACCCACCATCTGGCACGAGTCTATAGTAGTAAAATAAATGCTTGCACTGCTGCTTGTTGGCTTATATTGTACGGTCAGCATTCCAAGCACCCAACACCCTCGCTATATAAAGCAGCTTTATTTTCCGAGCCTCGCGCTATTACAGGAACAATCTTGACATAGCATTTCGGTCCAGATTGCACAGCCTCCCGTGTTTACCTCGCCGCGTTCGGCTTTGTGTTACGCACTCATGCAGAACTTGTTGGTCGGTACATTCAGTTTGCAGAGGTGGTCAGTCCGATGCCCGCCAATTCACAATCCAATGTTATTCCTTTGTATTTGAGGTCCCTGTCCCATTTTCTGGCACACTGAACCAGAACAGAACCAATACAGCCGGCTGCCAGGTAACACCCGACGCTTTTTCACCTACTTTGGACCCCATTCGATACCATGTTGTTCAATAAGTAAGGGCCGGCTCGCTCTCGGGATCAATGGGGGTCTCGGGCGCACCTTATTTCATAGCTCACGGCATCGGCGGCCCAGCAAATGAGGATAATAGGGAAGATATAGCAGAAGGAATTTGTTACACTTGGCTTATCAAGAGCAGAGGAGGCAGGAGGAGTGAGACGCCGCGATCGAAGCAATAATCACTCTTCGGTTTGACGGGAATGCAATCAAACTGGAGCTGTGTGGGTTTGGCTTTGATTTTGTGGGCGATTCGTCACGGGCCGAGGAAAATATTATGACTTAATTGCGGTTGTGCAAATGGTGTGACATTTAGTATTTTGACATTTGTAAAAAAAGCATCAACTTCAGTAACGTTTAGGGTTAGTATTAGATTTCCAAGTCCAATTTTCCACCGCTCAAGCAAAACATTATAACAACCTGTCTTAAGGATTATAATTGTGTATTTGAAGCTCTATGTGGAACAAACTCTGATGCAATTAAGCTGAAATCTTGGCGAGTTCATCCAATTTGATGACTAGGGCTACAACTAATGATCGTTTTGGTAGTAAACTAGTCAAACAATTATTTCTGTTGGACATTTTAACCAATTAAAGGTTTAAATATGATGAATGAAGGCTTTGAGATAGATCATTTTTACAAATAAAGTGTATTATTGTTAAAAAATCTGAAAGTGCTTATTCTTTTTTGACATTTGGATTCAATAAAGCCACTGTCTTTGTTATTAAAAGTCTTAGGCATGTGTCTGTAGAGTAATACAGTAATACGGTAATAAATTATCAAAATACAATTAGAATCTACTTCTGATTATGTTACAGCCCTAAAACTGACAATTCAAACAGTATTTGTCTGGATGCCCAAAGATTTCTTGTGGCGTTTTGGCATGGATGTTTTCAGATAATGTGGGAAAAAAATTGTATGCAATAGTCTCAAACACATCTTACATCCTTTTAAGGCAGTGATAAATGTAGTCCTATATGCTGGCCTACCAACTTAAGTTATCTAAGCCTATGAACTGAAAATACAATAGTTAGAAATGAGGCAACTTGATTATTTTGCAGGAAGCCTCTTTTTTGAGTTTGGTTCTCAGCCCTCTTCATTTGCGACCCCCTTGATAACAACTGTCTTAGAAGATACTGATCATTTAAGGCCCCGTCTCTTATTTTGACAGATCCAGTTACAGTTCTCATGCAACAACGTGCCCAAATGTACAAAACAGATTATCACGGTAACATAGTTTAGTCTCATTGTTTTAATTACAATTACCAGCTTTTACAACACACTGCGTGTTCTCCCACCTCACAGCAAGAAGGTCCCGATTCCGGTTCTTGTGCCAAGTTGGGAAATGGGCTCTGTCTTTTTTTCACAACGCAGTTCTGGCGAGACCCGGTTAGCTAACTTGTCCCCAAGACATACACCGAATTAACTGATACTCCAATTGTGAAAAAAACGTATTGTAAAAATCAAACATAGCCACCAATACTGAGTGGTGCTTGAGTGGCATGAATGGGTGGGGGAAAAGATAAGCTCTGTGCACAGTATTGTGTTGGCAACTGACTGTTTCTCACAGCTAATGCTAACTTTTGTTAAAATGTAAACTATAAAGAAACAACACATTCCAATTTATTGTAAAGACTACTTGGTTGTGTTTATAACTTCAGTTTGTTATGTTATATTATTTAATTTTTATGTTAATTATATGCCTCAAAATTTGCATTAGCGTTGCCACTGACCCTCAAACACCTCCCGTCTAAACGTCCAAGAAGTGTCCACAGGCGAAGTATCCACCTCATTTGTCCAATGTTTGAACTCTAAGTATTTATTCATTTTAGTGTGACTCATGGACACAGAATTGGACAGGAAGTAGTGACGCTAACACTGATCTAGCCGGGTCCATTCTATTTGGAGTTTACAGATTCTCCCCAAGTTCTCAGGTTTGCTCCAGCTGTCCAAACTTCGAAAGGACGACAAACTTCAAACTTCAAAAGGACGATGATACAAGGCGATGTTATAAGACCAGATCAGGTCCAAACCAGTTGATAACATAAACCAAGGCAAAACAAAACCAGGATAAAACCAGGCTCATACCCTTATTAACCACACCTGAATATTCCCTAAACACCAACATGTGTACAACCTTAGCTGTTAACTTTTCTTACTTCTTCAGGATACTGAAAGGACTAACTCTTTTGGATCGAATTGCTTCCTTAATCTGTCTAAACAAAGCCTTGAGCGTGTGACTCTGCCTTGTGATAAATTTACTGAAAATAAAGTAGATTATGTACTTTGTGGCTCGACGAGAGCTCCTTGACGGTGGATTGGAGCAATTAGTTTTCAAAGAAGCCGGATTTAGAAAACTTTCAGCTACAAGAAAAAGAACGGTGCCTCGCTCGTTTTTCCAGCATTTGAAACTGCCCAGCAGATTAAAGAATGGAGTTGATAAAGCATAAGAAATTAACCCCTTGGGCTTAATTAACATTTTATAGATTAGCATAATATTTTTCCACTGGGACAACACTTTCCCTCTCTTCTTTCTTTGTGGTTCTGTTCTTTAAGTGAAACATCAAAGTTGGGTGGGCTTTGGTGAGATCCCAGGCCAACCAATTTGAGTGGAGGACGTAAACCCCATGGACCACCATTAGAGAAGCACTATGAGGGTAATGAGATGGCAATGAAAGGCTTAGCGTCCTGGTTCAATGATACAAGAAACTTGTAATATTTGATATGGGGAATATTGCCGTGAATGTTGTAAGATTATAATAGAATTTTGATGCAAGAAAAATATCGTTTTAAGTGGTCTCACTATGTCAAAATCATCACTTCAAGGTTTTAACATCAAGGTGTTATTGCTTTGCCTGGAATGTTTCAGAATATGGCAATGTGAAAATGTTGGATGTGGTAAATTTTTCATGGGTAGATTTAGCCTTATTGAAGGTTGACAACATTACATGGTGATCCTGAATTGTGTCAGTCATAACATTAAAGGCCACATATTCTGTTACAATGACTTTTCTGATTTTTTAACTATGTTCTGTCATCAAAAAAATACCTGGAGTTGCATTTAGCTAAATTCACATAATTTTGAGGAATGTTGGCTTGAATATCCTCTCCTCTCCGAGCGTCAAAAACACTTCCTGCTGAACTATCGATCGAGCCGTGACGTTTTTTCAGATCATACACGTCACTTAGAATCACTGAGAATCTTCTGCTGTCCTTAAATCATCAATAGACACATTTTGAGCATTTCTGTCATCAAAACACGAAAACTGCTACTGCTTGGCTAATCATCATGTCTCTTAAAGTCTTAACATAACTAAATTGTATATAGTGCTAGGCGCCATCTGCTGACTGGATACACTCAGTGTCATTGCAGACAGCAGACAAATCCTTTCATTTAGTCCATAATACTAAAACCTTTTTTGTTTCAAACCATAAGATGGAAAATTTAAGGTACTCAGGAGTATGTTTAAAGGTGAATAATATAAAAAACACATCATATTTTTCTTTTAAAAACTCCATAAAAGTTAGCATTATAAATATACAAGCTCTAACATACAAGGACACCCTCACGCTTAGGTTCTCCAGTGTTTCCTCTGCACCGGGAGCAGCGGTCGGCTGTGGCTGCTGCACAGGAAAACTGCAGATAGAAATAGTAGTTTTTACTGAAGCCAACAAGCAGTAACTTTATTTTTATTTTTTACTTTTATTTTTTTAAAGAATTGGAACTGGCTTAATAGCTATGTTTTGTGGACTGGTTGTCATCAATTGGCAGAGAAATGGACAAAGTACAGTTTAACTTTACAAGAGTGGAGTAATAACGTAATTATTGTCCTTGTTCTGGTTCTTGTGTTTGTATCCTGCACCTCTGTGTTCATCATCCCGTCTGCCCCTGACACTCTGTTTTGTCTGCTGTTGAAGCACACAGTTACACTTTCACACACGTTTACAGGGATCCAAAGTCGAGAAGAAGAAAAAGCTTGAATTGGATAAATGATCCTGTTGTGTGCGTGAGGCTTTAGACTGTAAAGTGCTCGAAAATATTTTGAAGGAGTAATCAGCCCACCTATAAACATGATAAAAAAATGGGACAGTGGCCATTCAGAACAAAATATTCTATCTTTTGAATACCTTTTGAATGTTAAAAGTCCTCACAATGGCATCCAGATGAAAAAGTATAAACAACCACATTTTAAAATCGTATTCTTCAACACCAAATCTGTTGGAACAGTGCTCCCAGACATGCACTCTTTATCAGATTACACTTCTGGTCTTATATTGGTCCGCACACAGTCTATGCAGATAAAGTGCTGTTTGTATATCTGTAAACCAAGCTGCGTCCGCTGGGGCTGTCCTGATGCATTTGCCAATAAACCCTCCCGCCCCAGCTCCGGTCGTCCCGAAATGAAAAGATAGATCGGATGCACTTCAACTGGAACCTCGACACCACACGGCACAGTTCTGAAGCTGGGTTTTTTTACTGAGAAGATCAAATTTACATGTGGTTAGCTGCCATACTCTCCCCGCGGGCATGTGCTAATAATACGCTTCTCTTATATCTGAGATTGTTACATGTTTCAGCATCAAAACATGCTCTTGGGTTTTCAGCGTGCCAATTCCAATACAATGATAGTACGGGTGTCAAAGTGTAATTGCAGTTCCTATACACAATTAGTTATTGCAGCATGGCTTTCATTATTTTAGCTCGATTTATCTATTTTAGGGACCAATTTTGGCACATCGTGTATGGTGATGTGTTTACTTTTTTCCCCTATAGACTTATCAAGGATTTATTTATTCTTTTTGTCGTTGAAATATGGAATACTCAAAATAATAACTGTAACAATTCAGGATAGACGTTAATGTAACATCAGTGCATAGAGGTAGTAGAGCAGGCATGTCCAAACTAAGGCCCGGGGGCCAGAAGCGGCCCGCAGACCAATTTTTCTTGGCCCACATTGTCCTAAGACATACTTTTTACGGCAAATTTCATATTTTCTACTATTATAACCTAAATAACTAACATTTTGGAGTGAGACAGACCTGATATGAAGGCACTGAGACTGAATTTAGGTGTGGTGGCGCTTTAAAAATCAGATTAATGCAACTTTTTTGAACGTTTCACGATTGATTTGTGGCCCTCCGCTTGGTCTAAATTTCAGTATGTGGCCCTCGATGGAAAAAGTTTGGACACCCCTGTAGTAGAGCATGCTTGTGTTATTATGAAGAGTTTTATTCAAGTCATGATTTTTAAGTTATGGACATAAAAGGAAACTCTGGGTTGGATTTGAAGACAAACAATCACTTGTCATTACGTTTTTAGAATTCTGGGGATGTTGCCAGTGTCCCATTTGGTTTTGTTTCAAGTTAAGCATGTCCAGATACATTCACGCAAGAGTTAAAGTATTTTACTCTTGAACTAGGAACAAACTGTTTAACTGAAGTTTGTATGCATTTGAACTGGTAATAAATGTTAATACAACTTAGCAAAATTGTATTAACGTTGGACTTGAAGTGTTAAAAGGCTAACTTCAGTGGTAATAACTATCTAAAACATCCATTTGCATTTCTATTTCTACAAATAAAGAGTGATATATTACTGGATAAAAGAAATCGCCGTGTTAGAAAACTTGTGAAGTACAGGCAGAGATCCGAGGCACACTGACTGAATAAAAGTCCTTTATTGTGGACAGGGACGCCAACGCGTTTCGACCGTGGCGGTCTTCATCAGGGCATTGAGCACATGAATGAACAGGTGTCTTTAAGTAGTGTTAGTCATGTGACAAGCATCACGTGAGCCGACCACAAAACACGTTCAAAAATTACATAAAATGACACAATTTCATAGACATTTTTTACAAAGAAAAAGAGATGTAGAAAGACTATGTACCAGGAATAACCCACTTTCAAAACCATACAGAAGACATGACAAGCAGAGTTTTTGTAAGTAGGTATGACTAGTTCATAGGGGAGCTACTTCTTGGGCCCAAGATGAAGAATCTTTGTATTCTATACAATCATATAATGAACATTCACGGTGCATATATTAGAACCATCATACGATAGCAGAATATAGCATATTTATAAAAACATTGAGAAGTCCAAATCATCATTAAGTCCTGGGAATACTGTTGCATTTAAAGTCACTATCCAAAAAGTCTCTCTTTGTGAGAGCAGCAGCCTGTCTCCACCTCGGATGCTCATAGGGATGGCTTCGATGACCATCACCTTTAACTGTCCAACATTAGTGTGGCCAGCAAGTTGAAAGTGTTGTGCCAGAGGATAATTAGGATTTTTTGTTTTGATGGCATATTTATGTTCATTAGTCTTCAGACCCAGTGAAGCGCTCACTTCTCCTTTGTTTTCAACCTAAAGAGTGATATAGTTGTTTTATCAACATTTAAACTCAGCAATTGTTGGGGTTACAACAACAGAGAACACAAACTGTTTATGTCGAATCAGGCAATGACAGACACTCCCCTGTATTTTATTCGTACAGCTGTAAGCATTAGCGCTCCAAAACAGAAAATTATGGCTTTAGCTAGTTAAACACATCAGTCATAAGTCTAGTTAAAAATGATGATTTCTAACCTCCGAAATCATCATTCAGATTCATTTGGATTTTAGCTGTATTTTAAATGTCACAATGGCCTCGTAGAAAACAAATAACTTTTTGCAGTTTTATTTTAGATAACAATTAGCATGTTAAACTAGGTTAAGACTACATGAGCTCTCTGTGTGGTTCTGGAATAGTCAAAGGCGTTCTCAGTCGGCCCCTAATATATAATTATGTATATGATTTATCCCATCTAGTTTTGGGGATTATTGTTACTTTTTCATTCACTATTGCTAGAATATACACCCTATGGTTTCTACATTGCAGCTAACAGTTATTCACCAATTTATAGACATCCGGTGTGACTACTATTATGACACAGTACTGTTGCAACTTCCAGACCAATTTCACAAAGATCTAAAAACATATTACTATAAAAAAATGCACTAACTAGAAATTATAATCACTATTATTATAAACAATAATCACTTTTCTTTATTAACAACTTGGCTCTTTTTTAAAGGGGTGATGGGGCCCTCAGATGTAATGCGTTATTCTCTGAAGGACTTTACTCAACCACATTGCATTTTATTACACTAAAATAGATTAAACCATAGAAAAATGCCCCCCCCCCCCCCCTGATGTTGAGACCGTAGATATAGAAGTTGTTCGCTGCTCATGCTATCAATGACTCGATTGGTCTGATAAGATTTGAGGGACTCAAAGCAATCCTGTCTATTTTTCCCTATAGCCATTAGCATTAGCACGCAAAAAACCCAAGTTATGAGTATGTTACTGATGAGGAGAGCAGATAAATGACATACATTTCATGAAATAAAAGTGTTTAATACACGTTTGCTTCCTGATTCGTTTGTAGATCCCTGTCAAGGAATGTTTGATTTGATGTAAGTCCTTGTAGCGCGAGTTAGCCGAGTGATTGACTCATTGGTCAAAGACAAGAATTTCTTATCTAGGGCTGAGACCACTTAAATTAGGCCAACATAAATGTCATGACCTAAACATACTACATACTTTTATATGGGGATTGGTCTCTGCACTGATTTAAATGTGCAAAAACGTCCGATGCTACGTACTTCCTCTAGCTACCCAAACGTCTGGATTGTAACAACAGGCAAAGACACCGCACTTCTCGTCTCTTTTTCTACTGGTTTATTTTACACATTTATATTACCAACTTAGACTTGTCCCATTTAATTCTATTCATTTGCAAAATTCACAAACATAGCATACCGTGTTATACTTTCGGCTAATGAGAGCAAGTTAGCCACATTCGTCAGTAGTGTGCAAGAACTAAACTGGTGACATTTTGAGCTGGTGATACGCGGCGCTTCGTCTTTACACTCTTAATTGCTTGTGATTGCAGCTAAAGGCGTCTCCTAGCAACCGATTTAGTGGAGTCTTTACCAGCCGCGACATCCTTCATATTTTAATGAGCTAAACTGATTAGGTAAATCACTGCAGCATTTTCAAAGTGGCTACAGTTACACAGAGTTTTTTCTACAATGGCTTTTCATAATGCAAAACAGCACCCCCGTACACCTACAACTAATTGCCATGCGGATACAATTTATGTTTTTGTGCGCTTATGAAATATGAGATGGAGGGCTAAATAAACGCGTCGAGTTGCAAACAGTTCATTGTTTTTGATGAATTGCAGTTTAGTTCGACGAGGGTTTTATCCACACTCGGGTCGTCACTGTTTCAATTTAAGTTGTAGAAGTTTTACTCTGAGGTGAGTTTGCCATGTTGTAATGACTTGGTGAAGACTTTCAAAATGAACGTTAAGACCAAAGCTTAATCTAGATATAATTAATCAACATCTAACCTAGACCAGAATCAATTGTCAAACAATCCATGTGACGTCCAATTTAAAGTAATACAGCAACAAAGTCAACGAGTCACAATCAGTTTCTGTGATCTCCTTTTTTTTTTTTTTTTTTTTTTTGTGGCATGGATCATGATAGAACCTTAATGTGTCAAGTGTGCGTGTTCTTTCGGTCTCTGTGTGGTTTGTGAAGCACTTTGAGCAGCCACAAAAAGGTGCTACAAATGAACATAGGCACTGACATCTAAGATCAATAATGTCTTACTTGTAATGCGCTTGACAGGATTGTCGAAGTCTCTCAAAGAGCTGCACTGTTATCCCTCTTTCATGCCACACTCAGTCTGCCCCAGGGCTGCTGTGGCTACAGAAGTGTTTTATCAGTGTTTTATCTGCACCCCTGCAACCCCCACTGATCGTTCATTCACACACCACTTTCACACTAGGCAATGAGAGTTAAAGGTCTGCCGATTGGTTCGATTGTGAATCAAACCCCCGACCTTCGGGTTGGCGGAAGAGTGCTCTAACCACTGAGCTACTGCTGCCACTACCTGAAATTTTCGTCTCTCCTTTTAAAATTTCAAAATGCTGTGCTTACGTATTCTGTCCGCAAAAGAATACGGTAAATTACACACTTCTGTTTTAGCTTTTAATCATGCCGTTTTAATCGTTTTGTTGTCCCCTCATCAAAAAAGCAGGTTTAGCGCTGAGCCTCACTAAGCACTCAGTTTCAATGTTGCCCGGATTGTTGCGTCACAGGTAAAAGTCTGAACTTCCATCCATAAACCATCTTGTTACGCTCACAAATTGTGTCCACAACGAACACACGGTTGTATTAGCGTAGCAGTCACATTGCCTAAGGGCCTCATTTGTTTGAGTTTTAATTGTTCATTCTCACCGCTGACAGCTAGACAGTTAGAAAATGTGAAATGCGATTGTCAGGATGACCAAATGCATGTTTTAAAACCAATTAAAGCCACTAGAATGCATGACATGTCCACTTTAGAAGAACAAATTACAATTGACACAAATCAGCCACCGTTACAGTTACGTGTTCTGGCCTATTAGCACCTCTCACTGCCGACTCTGAACCAATCATCTCCAGACATTTGCACAGACCTAAACACTCTCTCCATCCTCTTAACACGGGGCTATTCAACTGAAGGCCCGGGGGCTAAATTAGGGCCTCCGAAGATTTTTCTCCGGCCCATGACCCCTCCTCTTCTTTTTTACTGGTTTAATTCGGAGTAAGAAGTAGTTTAGACCTGGTTTGGTATTGGTTTAGTTCTTGTTTAGACATGGCTCGAATCTTGGTTCGTCCTCACTCAAACCTAGTTGGTACTAGTCTAGTCCTAGCGTCTGGGTCAGTAATTGGTAATTATGCAAAGTAATGTTTGTAAAACGTTTAGCATATCATTTTTTTCACGAAATGCAATATAGCAGTATTTTTTATTGAATTAACTTTATTTATTGAAACAAATCTAGTGTTTAGAATGTTTTGTGCAACCCAAAATTGTGTTAAAGTGCTGGCGTGTTGTGCACAAAAAAATTCTGGCCCTTGATTAGCCATGTTCTAACAAGTTTTCAACGCTTCCATTGGTCTATTTGGGTTGTTTTTGTGAACAAACTGATGTCGACGTTGCAAGTACCCCTTTACTATAATCCCTATTTACACACACCACATGTTAAAGTATGTCTTCTTTATTTTTCCTGTCTGTTAGTTGTCCTGGAGCTGTCAGCGTCTCACCGGAGTACGGGGAAAAGCGGGGCAGGGAAGTGTAACGTCAAACCGAACTGACTGGAGCTGATAAGATCCGGGGGTAGACTCCCAAATGCCCCCCTCCTCCTCCCCCTCCTCCCCCTCCAGCTGGCAGCCTCTAACCCAATAGCCCTCTCCATCTCTGACAGGTGCTAAAGCCGTCCGGGGAGTTCCCAGCCATTACGTTTGACTTCTTTCAAATTAGCAGCTTTTTTTTTTTTCTCTCTCCTTTTTTTTCTTGCAGTTTCTTGTCCTGCATATCAAGGTGGCCGCAATCAATCATTCCACTGTGAATAATTACACGCTTAGGGAGCACAAAACAATCTGTAAACAATCTCTCAGGTGCACGTGGAAGACGGGAAGCAAAAAAAGCACAAGGCAGGTGAGTGTGGGGAAAAACTGCACTATGTAACTTTTCTGGGGAAGTGTCAGTCACATCACTATAAAAATAACATATTTAAAGTGCCTATTACTGGTTGGACTACGCAATTAAAGGGCCTGTACACTTTTTTTTTTTTTGCGTGCAATAAAGACAAATGTTGTTGTTTTGCCACAGCCCAAGTATCTATTCAGATGAAAATGAGACCATAGATCAGGGGTGGGCAATTATTTTGACGCAAGGGCCACATTGGATTTTTACACTTGCCTGGGGGCCGGACCATTTTACACACATACTACTACACATAGACTTAATGCCTAAAATACACAAAAAATTACTACAGAATAGCAAAAATCATGACCTTTATTTAGTGGGAACAGTGCAGCTGATCTATCCAATGCATCAAAGTTTGGTGTTATTCTAGTGGTGGCTGTTCTCAAAACTGATTTTTAATGAACAAGCAGCTGCTCAGGAAACTATAAAATGACAAATGCACCACACCTAACTCATACAATTTTTAATTGAATGCTTTGCGGGCCGGATCAAAATGCCTAAAGGGCCGCATGTGGCCCCCGGGCCTTAGTTTGCCCCCCTCTGCCATAGAGCTTTCTCTGCATCTAATTAGAGAGGGTTTTATTTTCCGAGAAGCAGGAAGTGCGCTGTTAGCATGCTAATGCGTGTTAGCTTTACAGTGACAGTAAAACTTGCCCGGGGTGAGTTTTGAAAAGTAAAAATACAATTATTGTGGGGAACATTTCGGATGCTACACGTGCACTGCTGCATAGAGTTTAAAATGAACTACCTCAAGCTCTTCGATTGTTCTATTCTTAGTGCCTTTTTGTATTTTAATGTTAGTTTTTATATAGGCCTGTTTATAATGCTATTTATAATGTTGGCTTTTCTGTTTTGTCTGTCTGTCTGTCTCTTATCTGATGTTGTGATTAGCACATTTGCACAAGGATTGGATGTTTTCTCCTGACAAGTCAATCTTTAATAAATCTAAGTTTTTCACATTTTAAAAGTCAGGTACAGTACCTTTAACTAAAATGCAGGCAAGATAAATATATTTACATTTTTTGTTTACAAATTTCATCCTGGTTTAGCCTAATTTCACAATTACATCACAATTACATCTTTTTTTTTTTTTGACTGTTTATATTTTGTGTTTTAATTTTATGTGTGAAAATGCCGATTGCACATACATATAGTAAAAAGAAATTTAAAAAAAAATGACACAAAATAGAGCCAAGATTAAAACACTCAATTATTTATTCATTTATTTGACATAATAGATGCTACTTTTAGATAGTGGTCAGAGGGTGAGAATAACTGTATTTTAAGAAAACGCCCTTTAAAGCCTAAAAAAAAAAAACAAAAAAAAAAACGATATTGTGTAAAGCCTTGAGGACACGGTGCAATCAAACGGCGCTCTTGACACTCCCCTCGCACACGACAGGAGATGGAGGAGCAGATAGCCCCGCGGCGTTTGAGCGATAGCATCCACCAGAGGGAAGCAGGTTGGACCGTTCTCCTTATATCAGAGCGCTAACGAGATCCCAGCGCGATACTTTTTTTAATGAAACCATCCAGGAGGCCAATTGTCCAGAACTAATTATCATATGCTAATTGGAGCGGCGTAGTACAGCGAGTGGTTTGCGTTGATTCGTACCTTTTCCAGTTTCTCCGCGTGCATGCTTTGTTTCAGAAGAGTTTAACCAGTGTAATTATAGACAGAGCACGATGCAGAGTGTCAAATGTTGGGCTGTGAGATGGATTCTGAACTGAAAAAGTCTCTACGGTGGACGAGTGCAAGGACAGAAAGCTGCAGGTAAATGAGCTCGGACAGAGACATCATGGAAACGAGGCTAACGAGGAAATAAAGATAAATGTGGCTGATGCTCGTCGGCGGTTCAGGGCATGCGCACTTGCTACCACCGCGGCATTGTGGGTTGCATTCCTGGCCATGACCAAGCAACATCTCTCTCCATTTCACACCACAGTTGTCTAATAATGCCTTTGAGAGAGAATACCAGAGCAAAATAAAGGATCGCAAGAAGCACATAACTAACTAAAACAGAATCACGGCACATTAAGAAGTCCCATTTGGTCCACAGTCTATCCATTTTCAGGTCAAATTTCGAATTAAGTCCAAATGTGCTTCCTTTTTTCTTATTCTTTTTCTGTTTTTGAATGTTCATTATAATTTTGGTCTAATCCTCCAAAGTGTCGAAGGACTCTTTATCGTCCAGTTGTATGTAATCAAACAATTATAATTACAGTAATATTATAATAAAATATATGTAAAAATTATGAAAAGTACAATTAAAAAAATATGAAAAGTACAAATAAAGGAGCAAAAATTCTGAAGTAAAAGAATTGAAGTATATGTTAAAAAATTTACTTTTGGAATTTTTTTTAGCAATTAATTTCCTATCTTTTCTAGACTTTTTGTTTGCTCATTGCAAAGACTTGAACTCAAACCATTCAAGTAAAATGTCACTCAACCGTGTCAAAAACAACCCCTGAAATCAAGCACTTTTTACTTTTCAGTCCTGTCAAAAAACTTAGTGGTACAAAAGGTATACAATTGTAAAAAAATGTACTTGTAACTGTACCAGTTACTTTGGAATTGTTCGAAATGCATACATTTGATATCAATATGTAGCCACTGGAAGTCTATCTGCAAATTTAAGAAAGTAATTTAGAAAATGTTTTGTCCCTGTAGAGCAGTGTTTCCCAAACAGGGGTACAGGGACCCCAAGGGGTATGTGAGGAATTACCAGGGGGTACATGGAATGGTTCAGGCTTTAAATGGAGATGAAACGTACTTTTATTTAACTGAAAACGTATAATTAGTTGCAAATTTAGTATCTTTTTGGAGTATCTTGGACCATAAACACAATTAAAACAACAAATATAATGTAATAATTAACAGTATTCGACCAGTAAACCCATTTATCCACCCAAAACTCAAGTTAAGGGGTACTCCGAGTGTGAGACAAAGCTTAGGGGGGTACTCAAGACAAAAAAAGTTGGGAACCATTGCTGTAGAGAACATTATCTCTGCTTTTGACACATCCTTGGGTCAAACTGTCAGGAGCCGTGAGCGACCGATACGTCCAAAAACTCAAATGAACAAACAATGTCCAAAAGTAAAGCTGTCTGGAAAAGCACTTTATTTGAGTAAGACATGATTATTATGATGATTCTACTTGCAGAATCAAAAATCATCAACAACAACAAAAAGTAGTTAAGTGAAAACACACTCCCACGTAGACGTTCTCACACAAATTACGGCCACCTTACCTCTCTGTATCCTCAACCCACTCTCTGTTTAATATTCCGGAGCAGAAAGAGCCGTGCTTACACCTCGGAGAAGATGAACAATGCGGGGACATGGCAGGTAGCAGTTATGCATGGTGCCTGGTCCCAGATGTGACGCCGGGAAAATGATGGGCGGAACGGCAGACGGTGATGGATTCAACACCGCAGCGCTTCCGAAACGCACTCCCATTTCTATCCAAGGACCTTTTAAAAGTAAAATTACAGGACTGCGGAGCGTGCCTGCCTCAAGGTTATTATATTCACGTTCATTTATTTGCCCGGGCCTTGTTTTAAATGTGGTAAATGGTGCAGCAGGAGAGGACGAAGTAATTACTTTTATAACAGGTTCATTTGAATACTTGCCGGTACAGTATGTCGGCAGCGCATTTAAGTAATATATTGTGTTGCAAGGTAATCGCTAGCTTGGTTCTTACCATTTATTCCATTCATACAAAGAGTTCATTATGTTGTCAGTCATTCATCCTGGGCTGATTCACAATGTGCTGGAACTGAGGACGTGGCTAAATATGACATTTAGCCCCCCCCCCTCTTGAGTGGTTCTGGCTCCACAGTCCAAGTGGATGCGTCAGTCCTAGTTAATCTGCAGCCTGTCCGTCCGTGGGAGTAGGATCTCTCCTTCACTGTGGTTCTCCCCGAGGTTTCTACTTTTTCCCATGGGGTTTTGTAGTTTTTCCTCGCCGCGAAGGAGGGTCAAAGGACAGGGGCATTCTGGGACAGTTATCTGAACTGCTTTTACCTGTGGCCCATCGAGGCAACTGTTGTTGTGATTTTGGGCATTATAAAAATAAATTGATTTGATTTGATTTGACACAAAATTAACTTTTTCTGAAGTTTTAAAGGTGACTGATTTTTACTGTTTTTAAACATGAAAAAACAGAACTAGTTTGTTTGAAAGTCTTTATAGCAGTCACATGTATCGCTCACTTTCCACAGTCCCATATTCACCGTGATGAGTTTATAAGCACTTTTCACAAGTATCGAAGGCCCAGAGCAAGTTTTTTCGTCCCCCATAAAGCTAACAAACAATAGCATGCTAACGCTCTATAAATAAATTCAGAGAAAGCGCCATGGTCTCATTTTCACCTGAAAAGATGCTTTTACAATATATTTGTACTACAGCAAAATAGATTTTAGTTCATTATTCACAAAAAAAAAAAAAATAAATTAATTAAAAAAAAAAAAAATCGGGTGCATGAACTGGTTCTGCTTTTGACTTTTCAAAACAATAAAAATCAGGTACAGCACCTTTAACCGTGTAATAACATATCTAATCAAAACCATACCTGGATTTATATTGATCTTCATTCATGCTTTATTTACATGTTCTGTTTTCTCATCAAAACATATAACATGGAAAATAGAAAATAAATCACATGCAGACTTAAGGTTTAAGACACTACAGGAAAACTATTTTTTTCCAGTTGTTTTGTTTTTTGGCCAGTTTTCTCTCTCAACATATCGGCTTTCATGTGGAAACAACAAACTTGTCCAATCTGCTCCTAAAGATTATTCCATTTAATCCACTTCTATGGGACGTTGTAACTTTAAAGGCTGTTTTCTTAAAATGCATTTTTCTCCCACAGAGACATAAAGATCACCACTTAAAGTAACTTTACAATCTAATTAAAACTTTATTGGAGTTTTAATTTAATTAAGTTTTAATGGAAACATTTTAGGACAGTTTTTAGTCAAATCTTTTTTACTAAAAACTAAATAAGAAATCCAAAATCCCCTCTGTGAATTTTTTTGTAACTAGTATGTGTAACCAAGAAATTTAAAACTGGTTCAGTCCATTTTTCAGATTTAAATGTCACAAATATGTGTATTTTTTTTTCCTTATATTTATGTGTTTCATTTATTTGTATGTTTCAAATTGATATTTTTAAATTTAAAATTTTGACCTATTCACCTATAGTGTCTCAACTTAATTTAAAAATTGACAAATTTGAAAAACTTTGGACAAAATGGGACGCCTTTATTGGACTAAATATGCCTTCATTTTCTCTGGATGTCTTTTGTTGCCCTCTTTAATTTTTTTCTCTTACTTTCTCCCTAGTCTTGTTCAGTTGTTTTTGCGATTTATTTATTTGCGTTTTGAAAAGAAGAAGTGTGCGTTTTGATTCACAAATCCATGTTTGATTCATCTTGAATATTCAGTACTGCCTTTCCAGAGCTCGGTTCAACCTTGTGACATCATCAGGTGTTAATCCAGGACGTTTATTATTTATTTTTTTACACATTCTCCAGACTCACTGTGATTATTTTACTGCTCATGAATTACAATTCGACAGCAAATGCCTTTAATATAAGCCAGTTAAACGAAAGAACCCAAATCCACATTTCCCGAAATCCTGAACACATAAAGCGGCGCCGGTTTGAGTGTTCCAAAACAGTGTGTACGTTTTTCTTTGTGCCTTAAAACTTGGAAAAGCCCAGATCCGGCTCCACTTGTAATGCTTTCACGTCCCCGCTCAGAACGCGCTCCATTAGCCCCGGCCCTTTCCGCCGCACAGTCTTACACTATAATACAGTTAAGTGGGCAAAATTTGCACCTGCCTGTTCTTGTCATCTTCCTCCCACCTGCCGCACTCAACTCTCCGAGCCGCAGGAAGCTTTTCTTCACTCGCACAATAGCACGCCGGAATACTACAGCGGAAATGTCATCGCTGATTGCCAACATGCGTTACTTTTCGATGTATGTATTGAAAACAAGAACAGTTTTAGCTAGTTTTCTGAACATGCAATATTCCGCGATGAGGCGTGAAGGTGTTTAAATGAGCCTAAAGATGTTAACCTTACAGTGTAGTTGTGTCTTGATGATGACAATTTGAAATGGTTTGAATGCGTCTGATGAAGATGTATAGACGTTAAAATGCAAAGGAGCACATTTCGGCTTTGCAAACTCATGATAGGACGTCGTGGAGCAGAACATTTGGAGCTCTGGAGTGAAGATGCAGGTCTAAGCTTTCAGGATGACTCACTGAATGTTAAAGATTGTACATGTTTTTTTAACAGTACTGGAAATTATTATTGTTGTTAATATCAATTATCTAAAAGAGTGGTTCCCAACCTTTTTTTTGCCTCATGTACCCCCTACGATTTGTTTCACACTCAGGGTACCCTTGAACTTGAGTTTCGGGCAATTAAATGGGTTTATTAGCCAACTATAGTCAATTATTACTTTTATATTTTTTGTTTCAAACATATTATGGTCCAAGATACTCCAAAAAGATGTTAAATGTACAACTAATGACACTTTTTAATTCAGAAAAAGGGCATTTCATCTTCATTTAAAACCTGAAACCACTCCAAGAACCCCCAGGTAATTCCTCACGTACCTCTGGTTGGGAAACACTGTTCTAAAATAGACTTGACTTTTTTTCTATTATTACACTGCAGCTACTATTGCTAACAGTAATACTTATACATCTTTTACTTCTACTTCAACAACTATTTCTAATGTACCAGGATAGGACACGTTAAAGAAACTGGACTTTTGTGGTTTTAACAATATTCTAACATTGTTCCCTTATCAAAAACATACCTTGAGTTGTATTTTCTTCATTCACGCTTCATTAATCCTGTTCACGAGGTCATCTTACTCACAAAAAAAAACATTTATCTTAAAATTTCCAGATTTGTGACATCATAGGTCAAAATGTGCTAGTTTTAGGTAATTAAAACCTCGGGGCATTTCTGACATCAAATTGGATTCATACACGAGTGTGCACGTGTATGAGCATGTGTGTGTGTGATTGCATGTCTTTGTGTGTGTGATTATCTAGATGGATTATTTGGTCATGTGGTGTTAGGCGGAGGGGAGGGGGGCTTCGGTAGATTGTGGGCTTGTGGCATTGTTTTTTAATTCACTGTAAAGCACTTTGTGTTACATTTTATATGTATGAAAAGCGCTTTATAAATAAAATTTGATTGGATTCATTCCAACTGCATACTTGTGTTAGCATGTTAGAACAGGTTGTTAATGGTTAGGTTTTGTGTATTTCCCCTTTATTAATTCCCACTGTTGACAGTAAATGGCATGCTAACACCAAATCCTGATGAGGAAACACCTGACTGGCATAAAGTGATGTCTGGTTTTCAATAAATACACCCTTCCTGCTGCAGATGATTTTTACAAATTAAAAAAACGGAACTAGATCCTTTTAAACCTTTTGCAGTGGTCCACATTTATTGCTTACTTATCTAACGCATTCCTAGCATGCTAATTTTTCAGTACTTTTCACAACTTTCAGAGGAAGTATTATGGTAAAGCTAACAACAACAACTAGCATGCTAACAGCGCACTTCCTGCTTCGTGAAGAATAAAACACTCACAACGCAAACAGTGCATTATGGTCTCATTCACCTTAAGAGCTGCTTTTACAATACATGTACTGGGGAAAAACAGACTGAACATTTATTAAAGAAAAAAAAACAACAGCTAGAGACAGGTACAGCCCCTTTAAGTTCTCAGATATGAAATACTGACAAAAACATCCTCAAGAGCAAAGTATATGCCACAAAATCACACAAAAAACACAAAAATCAGAGCTTGCATGCCTGTACTCCCTAATATCATGTGAACACCCAAAGAGCCGAGGGACTTCACCAGATCTGAGGGCAGAGATCTTCCCGGCCTGGGGGATTGGACAGTCTTTAAGTGGAGATCCCTATCCCACTAATTGATTCTCCTGGAGTCTTCAGATCCAGAGCCAGGGAGCGTGTAGCAGAGGGAAGAGCAGTCCATTAGCAGCCGCTGGTCTCAGATTAGCGATAAGAGCGAGAGCAGCGTGCCAAATGTGTACAGTAAAGCCCCGAAGATATCACAACAACACTGTCTTAAGTCACTTATACATTCCGATAATAGGAATTGGATAGACCTAGATAGACATCATGTTTGTGTTGGATAAATAATAACATTAAATGGAGAGTAATTGTAGATACAACAAATAAATTAAGTTGCTTGAATTCAATTTGCTCCTTGTCCCTCACGACGGATTAATTATCAAGCAGTTTGTACAAATGCGGCATTATTTTTTCCCTCAATTATTCTGTTGTATTTGACGTTTGCCCCTTCTGTACCGCAAAAAAGAGAGCATCAATTAATAATCAGGCTTTGTTTTGTAGCTTAAAACCTTGTAAATACAGAAAATAAAATTGAATTGGCGGCTCGGTAACACAGCAGTTAGCGCTGTCGCTTCACTGCCAGAAGGTCCTGGGTTTGACTCCCATCATTGTGTATATGGGTTTCCTCTCGATGCTCCAGTTCCCCCCATCATTAAAAACATGTACAATACGTGTGTGAATGAGAGTGTGTTTGTGAGAGTGAGTGCAGGACGAACAGATGAAAAGTAGCACATGGAAAATTTTGGTTTGTCCTGATCAAATAAACAAAACTTTATTTATTATTAATTCCTTCCTGCACGTAATGACGTCATGATTTCCAGCAGTGCGCAGAGAGATTTGCCTTTTTTTAAAGATTTTTTTTTTTTTTTTACATAAAGGACATATATTGTGCAAAATTTACTTTTTTTTTTGCTGTTAACCAAACATATTTGGAGTTTTTGCTTCATCCATTCAACCTATACTTGTTTCATTAATCTTGTTTACGAGCTTCTCTTCTCTTAGCGTTTGGAAAATACAAAGGTTTTCTCTAGATTGCGGCGTTGCAGGTAAAAATCTGGAATTCTCTTGTCCAAGTCTATAAACCATCACCAGCCTCGCTGTGTGGTCAAAACCAGGTTTAGAATTAAACAAATCCTTCAGTATGTTCCATCAAAATGGTGTTAAGGACAAGATTGTACAGTTTAGTGTGTGTAGGAGCTACTTTATGTCTCTGTGGGAGAGAAATGCATTTTAAAGAACAGCCTTTGAAGTTACAATGTCCCAGAGAAATCTATGGATGAAGTGGATTAAATTAAACGATAATAATTAGGAGCAGATTGGACCAGTTTATTGTTTCCACATGAAAGTCCATATGTTGAGAGCAAACTGACCAAAAAACATAAAAGTGACTCGCCTTGATTTAAAAAAAAATCTAAATCCCACCAAAATACTCTGGCATTCAACTCATACCTTTTCTGATTTAATTTTCCAACAATTCCAACACGTTAAAACCAATATGCATTTGCAATAAAAGGTAAGAATCTCTGCATTTTCCCATGGTGCACCAGCAGTCACGCCGCCGCACCCCCTTTGAGAAGCGCCGTGCCGTGGAGCAGGCTTCAGACGGCCCGCGTCATCCATCTGGCCGACCGCTGAGGTGTGTGTAATGGCCCCGTGTAAACTAATGGAGATGATGGGTAACTAAATATGCTCGGCTGGGTGGTAATTTGGGCTCGTTTTTCTTGACTGGGCGCAGTGTGCTGGAGCGAGGGGATCTTTGGAGAACCGCAGTCCAATCTCCTCACCGCAAACACCATTAAGACAAAACAGCCTTCATCATCTGGACGCCACGTGACACGCAGCGCAGGGCGGACGGTGGAGAGCAGTGGACCGAGGAGCGGAGGTGATGGTTATTGTTTGAGATGTGCCCAATGTTTTCCGGGACAAAATACTAGACTGAGACGACGTTAACAACAAAAAGAAATTAAAATGCAAGGGAAATTGATTCAAGGAATGTAGTAATAAAGTTTGCTACTGAATATGCCACGACCTCTAACGAGAACAAGTAGAAGAAGATGAATGAATACTGCGTGTGCTACTGCAGTTTCTACAACCACCGTCACTACTACTACTACTACTACTACTACTACTACTACTACTACTACTACTACTACTACTACTACTACTACCATCATCACTACCTCTACCAATACAACTCCTACTACAACCACCATCACTACTACTACTACTACCACCGTCACTACTACTACTTCTACTACCACCGTCACTACTACTACTACTACCACCATCACTACTACTACTACCACCGTCACTACTACTACCACCGTCACTACTACTACTACTACTACCACCGTCACTACTACTACTACTACTTCTACTACCACTGTCACTACTACTACTACTACTACCACCGTCACTACTACTACTACTACTACCACCGTCACTACTACTACTACCATCATCACTACTACTACCATCATCATCACTACCTCTACTACTACCAATACCACTACAACTCCTACTACAACCACCATCACTACTACTACAACTACCACTACTACCACCACCATCTACAACTACTACCACAACTACCTACTACCTTTACTACTACTGCCTCCAACTTCCAACAAATACTACCTACTACCACTCTCCACTCCTACAACAACAACTACTACTATAACTACAACCACTAGGACCACTATGGCACTACTACCTTCCACTCCATATTACCACTACCAACAACTACTACTAACAACTACTAACAAGTACTACTACTAACAACAATAACTACTGACAACTTCTTTCACTCCCTACTGTCACTACAGCCAAACACCACCACTACTGCTACTACCACCTACTACAACTACTACCACCTACTTCCTACTATTACTACCACCATTCCATTGCTCCTTCTGCTACTGCTGTTTACTCAGAGGAGGGTAGAGTAGCTAACGTGTACTGACATAAGAAAAATTCTACGTTATAATATAATATTATTCAAGAAGAAGTCAAAAGTAGAGCCTCAAATAATTGCGCAAGTAAGAGTAAAAAAGCATTTGGAGAAACAATTACTTTTACAAACAATTACTGAGAAACAGTTTGGACTTAAATATATATTAAATCTGATGTATGCTTTAAGTTAATGGAATTTGACAGAAAATAAATACATAATGCAGAGATTCCACAGTAGAATTAACACAAAAACAACAACAAAACATCTGAAGGTTAAGAATTTTATTACAACTAATTCTACAACAGCTCCTGCTTTCTAATAGCGCACACATAATTACTAAGTGCACTATTATATATTACTGCGCTGTAAAGTAAAAAGGGGCTGCCCAATAAACCGCACTGCTTTCTATTGCCTTTCTGCTGAATCTAAATAAAAGCGAGGCGTCCTAATCCCTCCAAAAAGCAAAGTACTTGAGTGAAACCAGCAACAATATCCACATTGAAACAAGCTATTGGAAAATGTTTCATCTGGCGGGCTGCAGAAGGCATTGTAATAAATCCATGTCGTTTCTTAGCGCACCTCGGGACTCTTTCATATCATTTAAAAGGCTGGGTCAGGAGGTCTCCCCATCAGCGGCCGTCGCATGGCTCTGCGGTGAGAGACGAGAGAGCAGAATGGAACCGCCAATGCGCAGGAGAAATATTAGCCTAATGAAAAGCTCCTCTGTCTGAGTGCTGGCTCTGGGCCCATCCCCTGCTCTCAATCCATGTCTGGAGTCTTACAGGGAGCAGTGCACAGTAGCAAAAGTGTTCTCAGGTAAACAAACGTCTAATCGTATAGAGCCTGTAAAAGTTGGTGGACAAAAACATTCTAAATTCGGAATGAAGGCAAAAGTGAATGGAACATAATGTGATTTCACTGGAGAAACTGGATTTAACATCAGAATATCACAAAATATGAAAAATTAAGATGATTTTGGAAAAGTAAAAGCCTCAGACACATGTGAGTGACATCAGAGCTGCTTTAAACACATTTATGTATTGTATTTTACATTGTGTTTTAGTAAATTATGATAAACCTTTTGCACTTTTTGATGAAGGAACAATCCAGATTTATGGGTTTTACTAGAAAAATACTCACAGAAATGTTGAGCCCACAATAATTTTTCTTTTTATCTAGAGATATAGTAGATACTATACCATACATTTGATTCTTTTGAAGCTAAAGTACAATTTTAAGGCTAGAAAGTTGTATTTTGTATATCCTTTGTTATAGAATAGCAAACTAACTTAACATTTCTACCCTGGAAATTCAAACGTGTTGCTTTTTTCCCAACACAAACACTTAAAACCAGTAGAATTTAGATCTAATTTGAGCTAATCATTGAAAAGTTCGTAGTCAACTTAATCTTGCCTCCAGTCGCCTCCATTCTGGGATTTTTGATGACATCACATCTATTATGTGGTTTCAATGAGCTGCTTTTTATTCCTTATACCATTTGTCCTTTTAGTATACATTCACATCTACTGTATGTATTATTATTATTATCAAGGCTGTCACGTGCATTTAAATAGTGGTCATGCACTTGGGGTTAATTCACTCTGCCCTGATGGAGACCCAGCTGTGACTTGAAATGAGTTAGCATTCATACAGCAACATTCAAAGACCTTTAGATTTTTGGGGTTTTTCAAATTTCTAATCAGTCTTGTCCGCCTTCAGTTAACGAATTCTTCGAATTTAGTTCCAAAAAATTAACCTTTCATTAGTAATGCAAATCAGTGCACTGCATTTACTTAGTTGAATAAAAGTATTTTGACAAGAATTATGTTTAAGTCAAGATCAAGTCTTCTCAAATGTCATGCCATGAAATATATGTCATAATGGCTTTTAATGGCATTTAATTTACTTACAATTCAACCATATTGTACTGCTTCATGGACCACAGAAGGAAAAACAAAGTTGCTTCAATGCTGAGTTTATATATTGTTTGGTTTAGACCTCTAGAGATGGCTGTATTCACATTCCTGGTTTGATCCTGGTTTAGTCCTGATCTAGACATTGTTTGCTAATGGTTTAGTCTTGGTCTGGTCCAGGTTGAGTTTTGGATTTGGTACCAGTTTAGTCCTAATGTTGATGTGGCACATGCGAATATGAACACAGACCTGATCGATCAACCTCTGGAAGTTGATATTGTATTGCGGTCTTATTCCAAACCGTTTTCGCAGATGTTTTGATTACCGTAAGAAGGCAACTAGTACGACACACTACAACCACCGCTAACCCCACGATACCACCACCTTCACTTCTTCTATTCGTGGTTGTGCAGTAACCGCAGAGCACATGTGATGTCCTTTGCACAGGAGAAATATTAGCCTAATGAAAATCTGTCTGTGCGCTGGCAGCAGGCCCATCTCCTGCTCTGCGTCGCACGTCTAGCGTTTCACAGCACGACGCTCTGAAATGGGATTCAGAAGCAAAACAATAATGCAGCCCTCCCGCAGAGTTCACGTCATGCACTTTAGCGACACAAAGGAACAAACAGGGATGAATCAAACACAATGGTAATGCTGAATGTGTGTATAGGGGAATGTCAAGCGGAGCGAGAGAGGGAGAGGTGCAGGGATAAATGCTATGGCAGCAAATATTAGAGGTGTGCTGTATAGGGGGGATGAGAAAGTCAATCGAGGAACAAAAAGTGAAAAATGAATACAATTTTTGTAACGTGAGGAGAGCAGTGGAAAGTGTGGACTCCTCTACATTTACAAAATGAGAAGATAAACAGTTTCGAAGTTAGTCATCCGGACGATGTTTGCGTTTTGACTTCCAGCAGTCAAAACGTCAGTTTCAATCTGTTACGTAAAGGACGGTGGTCAGTCATTTTATGTTCATACTTACATGGCATCAACATCAAAAGTGGGACTAATTGTACTAAACCAAGACAAAGTCTACATCAGGACTAAACCAGGACCAAACCATAAAGACTTACACAAGATAATATACTTTACTTTTTGTGGTTGACTTAACACATTACATTTTTGACATTATTTGATTGACTTTTTTTTTTATAATTATTTTTTGAAAAGACGTTTTTCTACATGACTCCTCAACGAGTAAGTTATTACACCAACCTTTCATTTATTCAGTTCCAAGCATTTTATTGCCAAAATATGCTTGGTTTAGTGAGATCACCTGTTGGTCTCCTATAAACATTGAAATGTTATGCCATTTTGTGGAATATTCTAGACAATACAACGTCTCCATGGAGAAAAATAGATTTTGGACCCTCCACTCAAACGCTTAAGACCCCTTTAATGTAAAATATGTGAGAAAAGACAGGGAGTGTTGTGCACGTTTAGTTTCTTTACGAGCTGCTTGGCTGAGACATCCGTGCTGTTCGTTCAGTTCTCGGCGCGCTCATATTTTAGGCCTATTTGGCTTAATTTTTTTGTCTTAACTCCTCATGTATGATCAGATTGACAGCTCCTCGGGTGTGAAGTCTGCTGCTCTTTCCTTCATTATTCTAATTGGTCGACTGGCTCTGAGCCGGCCCAGTTTTGTGAAAGCGCACAAATTCATTCAGAAAGTCAGGGGTTGACAGAGCAAGTTCTTCGTAGTATAGCTCATCCAGAAACACTCATGTCGGAGTTAATAAATCTGGGTAAAAGAAACATTTATCAGCTTCGTAGTAGAGGCCTCATAGTATTTGCCTGGACAGAATGATATCTCTCTGTATGTCCACACAGATCAATATCAGTCTGGTCGCTCCACAATCTCCGCGAGTTCAGAGACGTGATTGACAGGGAGATTAGCCAATCAGGGACATGCATCGTCCGTCTGTATCAAAACAAACATGGCTGCTCACGAGGGAAAAAGAAAGGCAAAAACGTCGCAAATTTCTGCTGAATCAAAGAGTGAAGCACAAAACTCTGTTCATTTGAGGTGAGAGAAGTTTGATTTTGTTCTAAAACATAGATGACCAATTAACTCTTTTGTTTCACATGCGTCACAGAAATAAACACATTTGATTGCACGGTACAGTTTTGGAATTGACTCGATGCTTGTCAGAGGGTGACCAGACTCACTCTTTGTAAAGAATTGAAGAAGTGTGTATTCTGGATCCAAGGCAATCATATTATGCCGTGTTTGTTTGGATAAAGCACATCGTCTTAGATATTGGCCAAAATGTGTGTCTTCAGAACATATTACTTATTAAACATGCTGTAAAATACATTTGTTTTTGTTATATCCAAAGAACTTAGAAGAACATGTGTCCAACAAAATTGTTTTCATCTTTTATGTTTGAAATATGATCTGAAGAAAAAGCTTGAAAAGGTTTGCTTTTGTTAAGGGTAGACTTTGAACGAAACCTGTTGTTTGTATTTGTGATCTTAAAAAACAAAAACAACTCTATCAACAGCCATTTCATTTCGACATTGCATTTATGAAAAGACAGACATTTTTATTTGCTATCATCCTCCCCACTGCAAGCCTCCGGACATTTCCGCCCCCAGGAAACCCTGTAACTTGTGCCTGTTTTAGAAGGACATTTCTGAAGTGTGTCCTGCTGCTCCGAGCCTGAACCTGACAGAGCGCCCCCTGTGGCACGCTTGAGGGAGGTGCGCTTTGACACACCCATTAGCCACACAGCAGCAACACGCGCCCCCGGCTAGCATCTGCTATCGGTGAGATGAAGCACGGGGCTGGGGGCTACGGGCAGCAGAGATGTCCCATGTATCAGTACCACGCCCCAGTCCTGTCAGAGTGCCAACCACAGCAGCCCACAGCAAGGGAACGCTTTGGAAGGGGAAGTAGAGGACGGCAAGGATTACGGCAGGAAACTTACAATCACTTTGGTAATTATGGAAGTTGTTAAAGTTGTTATCGCTGCTGTTAAAAGTCCTACATTATTCAGTTTATGCTTTCAAGGCGAGACACTACAGTCAAACTTATTCATGCGGAAACAACACTGTCCAATCTCCACCTAAACATCTTTAATTATTCAATTTAATCAACTTGCATCCCTAGATTTATCTGGGACATTGTAACTTCACAGGCCATTTTCTCAAAATGCATTTTTCTCTCATAGGGACATAAAAATCAGCAAGTATATACACTGAACTTAGAATTCTTACTCGTACTTTACAAGATTTTGACGGATCACGCAGAAGGATTTGTTGATATCTAGTTCTAAGCCTGATTTATTCAAGTTGTAACTCCAGACAATAAAGCAAAAGTAAGATTTAGTCGACTCAAGCATTAAATCAGACAGCCAAAAAATTACCTTTTAACCAAGAAATTTAAACCTGGCTCTATTCATTTTTCAGATTTATGTGTCTTAACCTCAATCTTCATTCAAAGTTTATTGCACAACCCCACGCAGAGTATGATTTCAAGAAAAAATATCAGCGATCCAAATATAAAATAGTGCTGAACTCCCCAAATGTGTAGCTTGATTCTAATCTTTCCATCTCTTCTGCAGTGGTCTCTGAGGTGCCCTGTACATGTCTGCAATTCACCGTGATGTGCCACGTCAGAGACAAAAAGCACCAGGCCAGCACTATACAGCACTATCTACAGCTAATAACACTTTGCTGTCAGGAGAAACCCACTGGCACCGTAATGCATCATGTCTCTCTTCTATGTATATGTATGCACCTCAAAATCTCCACAGTATACAGTTTTGGCCATTGTGGTTTATTATCTGCTCAAACAGATAAGTGCAATGAATAGTATTTTTGGAATTAATAAACTTTGATATTAGCAGGTAATGATGTCAACAATGGAAGGCAATGCTCAGTGAAGGAGTTGCAAGGGAACTTTTTTAAGGCCTGGATGTTGGTGGTTAAGAGGAGGAAATGGGGAGACTGAGGAGGTTGATTGTTCTGCTGCTGTTCTGGTGGAGAATGGTATTGCGGAAATGGAATAAGGGGTAATTATTTTGTGGTTTGAGATTGTGATCTGTTGAGAGTTAAAGGCAGTCGGAAACAACTCTTCAAGTGACAACTAAATATTACAATGTTGTATTTGATTGATAAGTTGCATTATATAATACAAAAAAGATTGAACAAAGAAGGTCACAAGATTAACCCCTGGGGAACCCAACGACTCAAAGTCAACACTATGTTCCAATTGCAAAAATATACTACAATACCGTATTTGATTGATAAATGACTACTACATAAACCACCTTCAGCATAAAAGATTAAACAAAAGATTAACCAAGATTGACCCCTGAGGCACCCTACGAGTCAAAGTCGGTGACACGGCTTTCAACTGAAACAAACTACCACAATGTCGTATTTGATTGATACCTCACATTACAGAATGATTTGTACATAAATCCCCTTTGGCACAAAAGATTTAACAAAAGAGGTCCCAAGCTTGACCCCTGGGGCACCCCACAAGTCAGTCAACAACATGGTTTTCAAATCGTGATATAATTCTACAATGCCATATTTGATTGATAAGTGGCATTACAGCATGACATGTACATAAAACACCTTAGGGTTATTGGATTGATAAATTCTATTACAGAATGGCTTGAAGATTGACTAATGGAATGCCCCAGGGGTCAATCTTTGGGCCTCTTTTCTTCACAATCAGCTACACAGTTTTCAAAATCAACAACATACTTCCTGTTCAGAAGATGAGACCATGAACGCAGTACCGGAGGCGTCTTTAGCTTCTGTAACAGTGTCATTAATTAGATTAGATTATCTGATGGAAGCGGTTACATTTGTTTATTTTTAATTTGTTTATCTCACATTTTATTTCGACCCTGTAAAGCAAGTTGAGATCGGGTGGCAGCAAGACAGGCACAAGGTAGAAAATCCTCCACGTTAAACACATACTCCCGCTCCATTAGACCTTATCTCCGCTCCATTAATACATGTCCTACATAAATCTGAGTTCCTAGCGGACATGGGGCCGAGCAGCACGTTCTGATAATAGCGGAGTATCCATCATGGCTGCCACTCAGGACGGTGCCACCCAGAGTCCCAGTGAGCGACAGCAGCTAGCAGGGACCCGCACGGGGCACCTGAAAACCAGGCATGATGGATGGGAGGGCCACGCTGATTACTGAGGCCATTATAGAGCACAAACATTACATTAATCACCACCAAGGTTCATTTATTACAGCTATGACCAAAACATTTAGGTGGGGTATTTTCTGTTTTCTGTTTTCCGCAGTGCTTGGGTTCAGGATTGATTAAAGGGGAGACATGGGAGTGGGATATGTGTGCAAAATGGGGTAACAAATATGAAGGTGATTTTCTATTTGGACCAAATTGGCAGCCTCACATGAGTTTGGAGTGAATGAATAATGACTACAGTGTCAGCCAATGAAACTATATGGGTCTGTAGATACGTCAATTGAAACCAAATTAATGTTTAATTGTCAAACTTGCAACCACTGGTGTGCATTTCATTTGATAGAGCTCCAACTAGTGGCCTGTTTTATTCCTACAAACTGTATCTGCCAATTTATGACGTCTTCATCTTAAACAGTTCATCTTCAATAACTGCACTGGCTCCAAAACCAACAAAAAATTCCATAAGGCTTGTGAATAAACATGCCATTTTTTTCTGATGTGTCATGAAAATAAAATACACCGCGACCACAACAGTACTGATTTCGGAGTTGTGGGGAAAAAAGAAAGAAAATCAGCTGTTTTATTTTCCCACTGCTACCGTAATGTGCCGCTGGAAATACATGTAATCAGTGCATTTTGTTCTCCCCAGTGATAGCATTGCTCCTTATTACTTCTCACCTCCTCCGTTCTCTGGGTGAACTCATTTCATCGTATTTACATTCACTTCTGCTCCAGCCGCTGAGACGGTAAAAAGCAATTACTCCTGCTGAAGTCAAAACACAGCAGACTAAAACTTACAGAGATGGAGCAGAGACTAGCACACTATGGATCTTTGAAGGAAACTGAGGAAAAAGAGTGGATCTATTAAAAGTTATTTTGAGTCAAGTTTATGCCGTTAAAGTAATTAAGAGTCCACGGGGTAAAGGTAGACTCGTGGAGGTCACCTTCAAATGTCCAATGGATTATTCAAGCGTTTTCAAATACGTTTGAAACCACTGTTTGCCATTTCATTACTTATAAATTGAAGTCAGGTAAATCGAGGGAAAACAAGTGAACTGGAGTTTCGCTACAGAGGGTACAAGGAGCAGAGAAGCAAGCTTTGCCTGGAATGTTATATATTATTAGAGATCGACTGGTATAGGTTTTTCCATTTCTGATGCAGATAAAGACCCCGGAGCTGCCAATGGACGATAAACTTTTGGGCAGATATGTAGGGCCAGGTTTGATCGTTTTCCCTAAAATATATGATTTGAAATTACTGCTAACTGAATTACAGTCTCTGCATAATACATGTATAAAAAGGAGGGAAAAAACAAACAAACATTTAGACATTTACACAACCCTGTTTTACCAAAAATCTGAAAAGGCAGCAGTGTAATCACATTTTGCCATCGTCGCAATAAAGTGTACAAGTAAAGCTTCATGTCTTTCCTTTAAACAAGCAGTCGGCATAAACTAAATACTGGCCCTCTGGAGATTACAAAGTGCAAATATCGACGCAATATATCGGTCTGTCTCTATAGCATGGCATCTAATTTTTATATCTCCATTTTGATAAGCCCCACCAGGCCAAGTTACAGGTCGGATCTGTGGAGAGGCAACCCTTTCCATAGTAAGAATGTATGTTTTAAAGCTATTTGCACAATAAAGATGTCTCATTAAAGCAGGTGACAGACCTTACACAACAAAAGTTACACAATAATTTCTAAATTAAGTCAGTAAATTAACAAGGGAAAGTGATATGAAATTGTTCTTGTGGCTACATATTTACATAATACGTATTAAAATCATAAATGATCTAAATTATCAATGATTGGAGGTACTCTTTTGCTAATGTGGACAATGGTCTCGCTTCAGAACGTGAAGATGAACGACGAATGAAAAACTGTTCATATGAAGTCGATTTCTTGTTTAAAATACTTTTGGCTTGTAACTTCACTAAATTTCTCACAGCAGCAGTTTTGGTCATATTTTTCCAAATCCAAAACATGTTTCCAACCAAAACACATTTTCGATGGACATGCCATCACACAGCGAGATCAAAAAGCCCAGTAATAGTTTGACTCGGAGCTGTCATCTCGGATAGATAGGACTACACATCTGAGCGATGAATTTTAACTAAATCCCACCAACCCAAGCGCTCTGATTACACTTTGATTTCCCGTTCGGCCATTTTCTATCAGTCTGCTCTCAACCTACCACAGAGTAATGATTTCTGATGGATTTTAAAAGCTGCATTTATGGAAATTGAGGCTTTGAGTGACACTTTGATGTTTGAAAGAAAGCATTAATCCTCTTATTATAAATCCGTTTTAAGATATTCAAGGACAAAATGGTTGTTATTAGATGAGAAAAGCTATGTAAATGATGGCATATAATTACTGTCTGATTATCTGCTTTTACATTTGGCGTTGTCGGCAGGAAATTTGTCACAGTCATTGTTTATTCCTAATTTACCTCTAAGGGGCACTCAAATGGTTGCTCAAGGACACAATATCAGTATGCAGTAGTCAAAATAAGGATTGGTCCTTCAGAGTAGTTGGTAGCAACTACTCATTCAACACAACTCGTAATTCTTTTGAAAAACAGACCTAGTGGGAAAGAAAAGGTAATTGGTTTTGACAGGATTTTGTTGTGATTATATACATCTCAATTTATATATTCACAACAAAATCCTATGTTTAGAAAATGCATCACTGTATTTTACAACAACATGTCAAAGTGCTCTCTATTCACAGGGGAAAATGCAGGAGAAATGGGATGGATATCTTTGGAACATACTTCTGGCGGCAGGAAAGAAGGCCATCACAAAAAATGGACATAAATTGCACCAACAATCAATGACTGCACTGGACTATAAATGACATATGTATATATATGGGGCCTTTTCTTTGGACAATATGTGCCTTAAAGTGCCTCTGACAGGTTGGACCACTCATTTAACTAAAATACAGTTAAGATAATTATACTTCAAATTCTGCTCAAATGTCAACTGATTTTACCTCAGTTTAGCTTTTTTTTTACTTCCTGGTTGTAAATAATGACATCACACAAGGAAATTACACACACACATTATATATATATATATATTAGTTATATATATATTACTTGAATCAATGTTTAAAGGGTCAAAAAAGTAGTTTATATTGTGTGAATTATGCATAATTTTTTGTATGATTTGTCTCCCCTCACATCATCAATTTGTTTACTTCCTGTAATTTTCAACAGATGCTTCGACTTTTCTCCACAAACACAGCTACCTGATTGGTGTAAAACTATAATTTATATTTACAAGAGGTATTAATATACTGAATAAGGTCAAAATAAAAAACATAAAAAAATCATAAAAAGCTGTCATAAAAACCACATGCACTTTAATTTGGGATGTCTTTTGCTGCCTTTTTTCTGTTCTTTCTGTTCCCTTTATACATTTAAAACTGAAAGAGAAAAACAGACCTTAATTTGTCCAAGTTTAAATATTTATACAGTTAACAGATGTTTCAGAAATTAAATGAAAAGATTCAAGCTTGGAAGGAAGTAGGAATGTGAACATGCATTATTGGACTAATTGGTCAATTTACAACTCCTATTTTGAAAAATACAAAAACCTTTTCTGTCATTATATGATCCACTTAAAAAATATATATTATTAAGTTATACTGTATATTCTAATTTAAAGTTTGGCTATTGTCTTGTCTGAATGAAATAAAAAAACAAGTCAAGTGAAAAAGTATGCCAGTGTACCTGTTGGTGCCATGTGGCTAACAGCTGTGATTTTTTTTCCCCATATCCCACTATTTTCTGTGAAGGGAGAAACACCATTGTTCACTGTAATAGGAAACAAAGGCTCATAACATCTCATTTCCGTTAAGAAACCATGCAATGTATAATTCAAGTGACAAAATACCATTCAAAATAAATCCACTTTCCTTTTGCAATTGTATTTTTCTCCGTATAATTCCTACCGAAGCAGACCAACTTCTCTTCGTCCTCTTTAAAGCCACTTGGAAAAACAGTGCCGTGTGAGGACAAGAGGCACAACAGATTGCACCGGCTACAGTGTATTGTATTTCCCCTTTAATGAAATGCGTGCTTGTCCATACCATTAAACGTAAACCATAAGCCGGCCTATTCCCGATTGATTCTGCTACTTTTGCAAATGGAGCTTCAATTACTGCATTCTTCCAAGTGATCGGCAGGCAAATGACACAGAACTATCAATAAGAGGCTACTGGGGACAGATGCTACAGAGGATAAACCAGGGAAAGCCGCTCTATGGACCCCCTTCAGGCTATATCCCCCTTGTGTTAAATTACCCAAGGTTAGTGCACCATGCAACAGGCAGCTAAGGCAATTAGTTTTCCGCCAGTTGGTCGATTGTCAGCGGCGGCGAGCGGAAGAGCGACTATGTACACTGGAGCAGATGGTAAGGAGCGTGTCTGAGCATGGGCGGCCATGTTGAAGAAAGTCCATAAAGTCCTTTACAATCACACAGAGGTAATGCGTTGTGTAAACTGGCGTTCAGTAGCCTACATGTGTCTGAAGCTTAAGAAAACAGATTTGATTTTATGGTCGATTTTAAAATGGCTGGTTGGATTGGATTATAAAATGTAATAGCGGTTAACAGCTGAATATGAGGTAATGTAAAAACAATATAAAAACTCATTCACAGTTTAGTAAATTAAACAAAAGAGGCACAGCGGGAGATTCCACTGTGAAAAGGCAAGGCAGATCTCTTCAAGGATGCATGTTTTTTAAGGTTTAAAGGCAATAAAAGCATATCTAATGAAATAAACAAGTTTATTTTATGGTAGAAAAAGTTTCAAAGTTAGTTATCTGGACATCAAGAAGAAATCAAGATGTTTTGACTTCCATCCAAAACCCATTTTTAACCTGATGGTAATGGTTTGAGAAGTTAGCATTTGTAATCTCCTGAGCTCAGATTGGTCCTGCCCCAAAGGAGGAGTTCACAAATCTCACACAGTGGGGCTTTGATTTAACAGAATGGATAAAGTGAGCAGAGCCATGATAAAAAATGTAAAATAAAGAGCACCTTAACCTTGATGTTGTAAATGTATTTGTTGTTTTCACAGGAAGACGGCTATTTCGGGGTTTGTGGAGTTCTTTTTAACACTTACAAAACACCTGTACATGATTAAATTTAAGAACAAAGTTTGATGTCATACTCAAAAAAACTCGGAGAAAAAAAAAAAAAAAAAAACGTACACTGTCTCACACTTTTCTCAATGGTGTCCTTCATCAGGTTCACTGTATGATACCAAAATGTTGTACACAATAAATTAAGAAAAGAGTGATACAGTATGTGGGTGTTTTTTTTTTCCCTCTTCAAATTATTCCTCTTTTTGCCACAGATCCGCACTCCTGTGATAAAGGCACTTCCAGTTTGGCGCGAACCCCCAACACGAACAAGGAAAAATTCTTGTTGCAAAAACATTACATAAAGTAGATTGATTTGTGCAAAACGTTCAATGTACACGTGCAACAACAAGCTAGCAATGCACCGATTTCCTCTGTGCCTGAAAATGGCTTTCAACTCCGTGTAAAAATGATCTGCTCGCACACAAGCTGCAACATAAATCTATTATTTAGTGTGAGATTTAATGGATACACCTTGGTAAATGTTCGACGTTCATAATTGCATTTGTCATTATCAGATTAAAGTTAATTCAATTTCACTCTATCAAAATGTTAATTATTTTAAGCAGAAATTAAGCGTCCAATAATTAAGATATAGAAAAGTCCATGCAAATCTAATTACCCACGTCTAAACATTAGACTTAGACATAACACTAAGTTAAAAATTAACAAAAGCAAAACTAGAAACTCTTTTTCTCCATCTGTGCAAAATATGAAGCAATTAGTTCAGGCCATGCGTCGTGAACCCCATCTCTCTGTACGTTATACTTTCTAGTAAAGTGTCTAATTCTTAATCTTAAAGGGGACATATCATGCAAAATCTACTTTTTTGGCCCTTAGATACCTTTTATTGTGTACTGTGGGTGTCTGGTAGTGGCTAAAAGTTGAAATTAATCACTTAAGTAGCTGCAGAGATATATTTATATAAATTTTGCAACATATTTCTCAGTTCGTTCGAATATCCGCATTATCTGTTACGTATTTTTATCTATCACGTCACAGCGGAACTACTAAATTAGGTCAAGAGCTTCCGGCAGAGACCACCATCTTTATTTTCCTCGTAGCGATTTTGTAGTCCAAGCGCAAAGATGTCAAAGGTGCGAGTGGACAAGTTAAAATGCTCTGTTCTTGGTTGTGTTACCAGCACAATTCATTACACCGACCGCCTGCATCCGAACAACTGAGATCGGCTGGTTACGTTTTATTTTTCGTGGTAATGTACCACCGACAGTGGGGAAAGTTCAGTTTGTGTGCGCTAAGCACTTCAAAGAGGAGTGCTTCAGTAACCTCCGCCAGTACAACGAGGGATTTGCTCAAAGATTGCATTTGATCGAAGGGTCAGTTCCTTCGGTCTATGGAGATGACTATATAGTGGAGCGGTAAGTCAAGAAACGCTGAAACACTGTTTATTAGACCTATTTTTTATCCAGTCATTCTTTACTTGTGTTCTGGCCATTTGTGAGGGATTAGCATTACACCTGTAGCTGCCCATCTCTTACTCGGCTGTTTTCCAGCTGCTTAGGGCACATGTCTTTATATATACATAGAATACATTTATTTTTGATGTTTTCATAAGGCAGAACTCACATCAGACTGCTCGTAGCAGACGTTAGCATGTCGCTAGCGTTAGCATGTCGCTAGCATTAGCGGCCCGCAGCACCATAACTACACTGACTGACTTGACAGTAGCCTTTTTCCCTGGACTGTTGTTGTAGTAAGATGGTAAAGTGAGGGTCCATTAGACAACCTGCTAATATCTTTCACACACAGTTAAGCTAACGGAGCGCAAAGTGAATTACATAGTAGTAAACAAACCATTGAGATGCAGCCATTTGAATTCTTCGCTGGAGGATCGTCTTCTTCGATTTCCTCTTGGTCTGTGTCAGACTCTGGCTCGTACATGTAAGGCTGGATGTTGATTTCTTCGCTTGTTTCTATTTTTCGATTGTCATTACGTTTTTTTCTAACTTTTGAGAAGTTTTGGATCCGATGGACGGACTGTGTTTGGGACTACAACAATGGCTGAACGGGGCGGAGTCTACATGCAATGCGCAAGGGAGGGGGTGGGGTGCGAACTAACTCATTTGCATTTAAAGAGACAGTGCCAAAACAAGGCGCTCAAAAGCGCTCCTTACAAAAGGGGTAAAAGAGAGGCATGTAGAAAGAAAATTAGGAGGAATTCAGACTGTAGATTGCAGGTATAGTTTATTTAGACCCCAGGTAAATGTTTTAAATGTTCAAAAGGTGAAAATAAAAGCATGATATGTCCACTTTAACATTACATTTATCTTTTATAGCAGAAAGGTACCATTTTGTATGCCAAGTGAACAGATCTCTATGAAGTCGTTGTAAATAACAAATAGCCGGTGTGAGAATAATTATACTGCTGCCAGTCCACGGCCCGCGGACTCACGCTGAGATAAGAGTCCGCTCTATTCAAGGTACCACCGTACGGGACAGTAATCACCAAACCGAAAAGCAAAGGAAAATGAATCCAAATTTGAAAGGCCACAATCAGCAAATCTGACGCCTGCAATTATCTTGGCCCTGTAAAGCTCTCTGCAGAGTCTGGACCCACACGTCTCTCCACAGTCTTCATGAAGTCTTCTAAGCCTCTAGTTTACATCTCTCCAAAGACTATTATAGATTATTCTTATAATAATAATAATAATACATTTTATTTATAAGCGCCTTTCAAAACACCCAAGGACACTGTACAGGACAACAAGTAATAAAAACAACAGAATAAAACCCACAAACAGAACTGGATGATGGTGTTGGAGTGACTGAGTTATGTGGTGTAGGATTGTCTGAACAGGTGAGTTTTGAGTCTGGATTTGAAAAGTGGAAGGGTGTCTATGTTGCGGAGGTCAGGAGGGAGAGAGTTCCAGAGCTGAGGAGCAGAGCGGCTGAAGGCTCTGCCCCCCATTGAAACAAGACGGAAAGAGGGGACAGAGAGCTGGAGAGAAGAGGAGGACCGGAGGGAGCGAGAGGGAGTGGAGATGTGGAGGAGGTCAGAGATGTACGGTGGAGCCAGGTTATGGACAGCTTTGAAAGTGGTAAGGAGAATTTTGAAGTTAATCCGTTGTTTTATGGGGAGCCAGTGAAGTTGTTGGAGGATGGGGGTGATGTGATGGTGGGAGGGCGTCCTGGTGATGATGCGGGCTGCAGAGTTTTGGAGAAGCTGCAGTTTCTGGAGGGATTTATTGGGGAGACCAAAGAGGAGAGAGTTACAATAATCGATCCGGGAGGTGACTAGACTGTGGACAAGTATGGCTGTGGTGTGAGGAGTGAGAGAAGGGCGGAGACGAGAGATGTTGCGAAGGTGAAAGAAAGCAGAACGGGTGATGTTGTTGATGTGGGAGTGGAAAGAAAGGGTGCTGTCGAGGATGACACCCAAACTCTTGACTTGAGGGGAGGGGAGGACGGTGGTGTCATTGATAGAAACTGTGAAACTGTTTGATTTTGAGAGAGTGGAAGGGGTGCCGACCAGTAGGACTTCGGTTTTTGAGCTGTTAAGTTTGAGGAAATTTGAAGAGAACCAGGAATTGATTTCCTGCAGACAGAGGGTAAGAGAGGCTGGTGGAAGTGATGCAGTGGGTTTAGAGGAGAGGTAGAGCTGGGTGTCATCCGCGTAGCAATGGAAATTAATGTTGTGTTTACGGAAGATAGAACCAAGAGGGAGAATGTAGATGATGAAGAGAAGGGGACCCAGGACAGAGCCCTGGGGAACACCAGCTGGGACAGGGAAGGGGTTGGATTGGTGGGATTTAAGTTGAATGAACTGACTGCGATCAGAGAGATAGGAAGTGAACCGAGAGAGAGGAATGTGAGATGCCAATAGATTTAAGCCTGTGGATGAGAGTGCTGTGTGAGATGGTGTCAAATGCTGCTGTTAGATCGAGGAGGATGAGAATAGATAGTAAGTTAGAGTCAGAAGCTATGAGGAGATCATTTGTAATTTTAAGAAGTACAGTTTCTGTGCTGTGGAGTGGGCGAAAACCAGATTGAAAATGTTCATAGAGACTGTTTGAAATGAGATGGGTGTGAAGTTGAGAGGCGACTGTTTTTTCAAGAATTTTGGATATGAAAGGTAAATTAGAGATGGGGCGCAGATTATTGAAGTTGTTGGGATCTAATCCAGGTTTTTTCAGAATAGGGGTAACAGAGGCAGTTTTGAGTGATAATGGAACCGTTCCGGAGGTCAAGGATGAGTGGATTATATTAGTAATGAAGGGGGCAAGCGAAGGTAGGCAAGATTTGACAAGAGCTGTGGGGAGAGGGTCGAGGTGAGAGTTCAAAATGAGATCAGAGATGGTTTGGACGGAAGGAAGGGAGAAGCTAGAAAATGGTGTAACATGTGAGAGGGGTTCAGAGATGTCCACTCCAGGAACTGCAGCTTGGCTTGTTAGGTTATGATGGATGGTAGTCACCTTGGAAACAAAGAAGGACATGAGGGCGTTACAGAAGTCAGAAGAATGCAGGTGGTTGGGGAGCGAGTCAGGGGGTTTTGTTATGTTTGAGAGGACGGAGAAGAGAGTCTTGGAGTTGTGTTGATTTGAATGAATCAGACCAGAATAGTAGGAGGATTTGGCAGCAGATATAGTGTCCTTATAGAGCTGTATGTGGTTATTGTACATGTCCTTGTGTATGGTGAGTCCAGATTTGCATTCTTCTCCCATGTCGTAGAGAGACTAACCACGTATGCTCCTCGTGAAGATGTTCCACAGTTCAGCTCATCTTACATTTCTTCAGTTGCGTGTGTTTTTGGTGCTAGAACGTTACTTGGTTCTGTAGCTCTTTGTCGCTCGACGGATTTGTTCAATATCTGTCTGTGGGCGACTCCAGACAAGTTTCATAGTGTCCCTTTATGACATTGTATGAGGAATTGACTGATTAAAATATTTTACAACCATCAAATAAAAAAATATCAAACCTTGGGTGCCATTTGCTGCCAGATATTCAGTTCAGCACAAAAGTCTAACAGGATTTAGTCATAGAATGAAAGGATCTGCAAAACCAAAATTAAATTTAAAAGTAACATTTCAGTCAGACTTTTTTGTTTTTTTGGTGCAATAATAAAAAGAACTACTCTTGATAGAATAAAAGCTTTTAGTTTAGTCTCATTTATGCCGCGTTCCAGTTGGTTGGAAGGTCAGAACTTGGACCTCGGAGAGACGTTTTCTGTGTTCCAGTCGTTCGGTCGGGAAAACTACGAGCAATGCATTACAGTTAATGCATACTGCAACAACTCTAACCCAATATAAACCAGGACAGTCCACAAATCAGCCCAAAGGTGGATCCAACTAAGTATTTAATCATCATAGTGTTATTTTTTGTGTAAGTTATAAAGCAACATCTGAGAGTACATTTCTGCTTTTGTCGCCATCAGCTCCATGTAGATGTTAACAACATGAACACAGGATCCATTTATAACTGCAGAGAGAAACTAAAGGGAAAATAAGACAAAATACTATCAATATTTTCACTGTCGGAAGTAAAACTTTCACCAAACTGTGTTCCAGGGTGAATTTACAAGTCAAAAAATGTAACCTCTGAGGACAACTGGAACACATTATTATTGTTTAATTAGTTTAATTAGTAATGTTTTGGTTTAGGAACAGATAATTTGGTTAAGTTTAGGGCTTTGGGGCAGGTAAGCTAATTGGGTCTCGGCAGAACTGCTAGAAAAAAAAAGGACGCGAACAAGACCCGAGAGCAGAAAACAAATCAAAAACACACATAAAAACACGCAGTGAAACAGTAAAGACAAAACCACGGCACAACCAAATCAACATACGAGTCCCATTTAGTCCAAAGTCCATCAAATTGGTCCATTTTCAAATTAAGTGAACGTAATTTTTTCCATTTGTTGAGTGTCAGTCACAATTTCAGTTCAGTCCTTTCCGTGATTGTCAATTCTGTTTGTCATCCATTGCTTCGTAATGTCCTTCTTTCCCGTTGCCAAAAGTTCACTCCAAAGATTTCCATTAATTGTGTCCACAGATGGTTTGGGGCCAAGATATTGTTCTGAAATCGAGTGGGACGGCGATGTCAAACACAGTAACGCTTTAGATTAAATTATTTATACAGCTTTAAGAAACACGAGTTATTTCTTTACAAGCACTTAGACAATTACAAGCATTTGCAGAGAGGCTTAAAATACCTCATAAATGTTAATAGGCCATCAATAAAAAACAAATAACAAGTGCTTACTGGTGCATTATAAATAGTTTATTAAGGAATCTAAAGTGTAACCAACAGTCTAGAGCAGTGTTTTTCAAACTGTGGTACGCAGGCTGTCTCTGGTGGTACACAGGTCCCTTTGCAGTTCAAGTATTTGTGTTGAATTTTAGAAAATCAATTAATGTTTTTTTGTCTCCCTTTTGGTTAATCATCATGTAAAACTACATTACCCATGGTCTAGTGTCATTTTAGATATGTTTTATTCCATTAATAACCCGGTTTAGCCCTAATTTTGAAGAAATAAAACATTGGTTTAGATATGGTGGTACTTCAAAAGCCGAATATTATCTTAAGTGGTACTTGGTGTGAAACGTTTGAGAACCACTGGTCTAGAGTGCTTTCTTAATCTCAATTCAATACTTCTGAGTAATAAGACAAAAAACACATGGTAGTGATGGAAACCACTAATACATGGCTTTACAGTTTTATCAGGAACTTCAATTTTGTGTTTAAATATTTGACTCCATCTTCTGGGGCACAGTTAAAGTACGTATGACAGGTTTTTATGATTTTCTAGTTTTAACTTTATTTGGTGGAATAAAACCTGTTGTACATATGTATGATAGTTTTACACCAACCAAGTGTCAGTTTGTGAAGAAAGTTGAAAAATATGTTGAAATTTACAGGAAGTAGAGCAGAGTTCCAAAACACGATGACATCACACTAGGGAGACACACACCAGGGACAATTTACAACCAACAAACACAATTTCTGATCCTTTAAACATTAATTCAACAAAATAAAGGTGTTGCCATATATTTATTTGTCAAATAACCATTTTTGTGACATTAGAGGAGTTTATAACATGATTGCTAGGTGACAGGTACAGAATTTCCTAGCGTGATGTCATGATTTAGAACCAGGAAGTAAAGATTTTAACCTAAAAAAAAGTATAGTATATAGGATAAATATAGTTAATTCTTTAGCAGAACCTTAAGTATAATTATCTTATCTGTGTTTTAGTAAAATTAGTACATCAACCTGTCATAGGCTCTTTAAAAATCTAATTTCGCATGTACATTTGTTTTTTTCTGAGCTCATTTCAAATTTGCATCACAACCTAAATATACAATGTAATACTTTTACATATTGTAAATGGATATAGCTCAGTCTTTTTCATGGGTGAGCAGGGCATGCAGGGCGAGGGGTAGCGAGCGTTTCTACATGATGAATAGGCACTATCACTTTTCCATTAAGTGAACCCCTGATGTTGTGGCGCCATATGAATTTTGAACAAAGTGTAATTAATGCGCCAAAAGCATTGATTACAGCTGCCAAATCCATCACGGAAATGGACCAGCATTGTTTGAACAAGAGCACTAGGTTTTCCGGTTCGATAGAAGTTGCTGTATGTAACAATTAGAATTTCAATGGGGATAAAGTGGCAGGGAATAAAACCAGAAGAGAAATGTCAGGCGCAGTGTTTTCTGCTGCTGTAATTAGAGGTAGGAGTTGACATTTTAGGGTGACAGAGTGGACATTATGTTTTTAATGGGATTGTTTTGTAAATATGTTGAGCTTAAAGAAACATGCTTTTCCCTGGTTGTTAGCAATGAACTATAACAAGAAAAGGGCGGGACTGTGGACAGAGATGGGGGATAGGTGATCACAGGAATTTTCTAAGCACTTTAAATGCATGCATTGCTGACTAAGTTGATCCATATAGCCTTGTCTGTCCATCCCAAACCACACACTTACAATACTTTACAACAGGGGTGTCCAAACTTTTTCCATCGAGGGCCACATACTGAAATATGGACCAAGCGGAGGGCCACAAATCAACAGTGAAACGTTCAAAAAAGCTACATTTATCTGATATTTTACGAACGACCACATCTACATTCAGTCTCAGTGCCTTAATATCAGGTCTGTATTGCACCAAAATGTTAGTTATTTAGGGTAGAATTGTAGAAAATCTAAAATTTGCAGTAAAAAGTACTTCTCGGGACAATGGGCCAATTCACCAGGAAGCCTGAGGGCCAAGAAAAATTGGTCTGAGGGCCGCATTTGGCCCCCGGGCCTTATTTGGACATGCCTGGTTTACAAAGACGTTTTGATTTGGAATCATGTCCTGTCTCCCCGATTTCATATGATTGTGACTGACAGACGGATTAACCAATCAGAGCAATGCAAGGTCCATTCGTGTCTGAACTAAGATGGCGGCTTATGAGGAAAAAAAGTTCAAAGAAAAACAAAGCAGATTTTTGCAGAATCAACAAACAACGCACTCATTTATGTAAATCTCAGGCAAAGGAAGCTATACAGTGTATATTGTGTTGTGTAAATGAATATTTCGGAGGAGAGACATGCTACAAATTAGCGGCTGAGGTCGGACCGTCCCACATTAGGAGAGTTGTTTTGACACCCTCTTATGATCCTATTCCAGACCGTTGTATTCAATTTATTTTTGTAGCGCCCAAAATCACAACAACAATTACCTCGATAGGCCACAGAAAAGCAGTTTAAATAAAGAATGTTCAAGAGAATTTAGCAAATGGATAATCATGCCCTGTCCTTGACCCTCCTTCTCGGCAAAGAAAAACTGCACACAAAAAAAAGCAACAGGAAAAAGTCTACACCTCAGGGAGAACCACAGTGAAGGAGAGAGCCTACTCCCACGGACGGACAGACTGTAGATGAACTAGGACTGAAACATCCATCTAGAGCCAGAAAGGTGGCTCATCTCGTGTAGAGAGAGTTCCTCCGGGCAGATGAGGAACAGTTCATCTCATGTGGTTCTGCATTTGGACCAAATGTAGCTGGGACTGGCTGGTCAAGTAACCTGGAGCCACTAACTTAAATATGGGTTAGATGGACATTTTACAGTTTGCATGCAACATTCACCTTATTCTGCCCCGCCCACTTTTGCCTCTTTTTATGTCTATGATCCGCGCTCTTGTAGTAAAGGGACTTCCGCTTTGACGATAACGGTGTTCGTGCAAATGGCCAACGAGGGAAAAGTCTCTTGCTAGAACATTATATGAAGTAGATTGCTTTGTCTAAAATGTTTAATGAACACGAGCAACAACAAGTCAACAACTCACTGATTTCCTGAGGCCTGAAAATGGCTTTTTAGTCCATGTAGAACTTATTTTCTGTTGAGATCGTCTGCTCCATGTAAACTACAACGGAAACAAGACGGCGACACATACGGCAACATCCGGAATAAGGTGAATACAGTGCCTAAACTCTGCATAAAAAACTTTGAGTTGACATTTTAGGGTGAAGGAGCTGAAAAAAACTGAAAAAATTGTTCCTACTAACGATACTTGTCAGTGTTCTCATTTTTTGTCAACTAATTTTTGATCAATTATCAACCAACTCCATCAGATCCATGAATTAGGTTGGTGTTTAACTCATTTTTTACCAGATTTTTTTCAAATTCAGTTGTTGTTTAAGTAGTAAAGAGCATTCAAATCTACAGCCAAACAAAATAAATCAACTTGAGTGTTTTGGTTGTTGTGTTTCCAACGGAGCTGACAACAATTGAAGAAATCAGGAAGCATGCTTTTTCTTTTTAAAATGTCAAAATCATTTTCATATATTTTAGACTTTATATTTCGGTACTTTTTTCACGAACAGCCGTTTCAATAGAAGTCGAGTCATTTGGCATTTCGAGTAAAACTGAAACGTAACTCTTGACTTATCAGACGTTCGTATTTCTCAGGGTAAAATAAACTTTCTTTGAACAGAAATCAAATGTACCAAGCCATTCCCCCGACGCGTCTCTTTTACAAACACACCAAACAGAATGTGAACACAGGTGCCAAATGTAATGTAAATTGTAAAAACGGTCGCAAATGGGAAGTTTTTGTTTGGCGTTTCCTGTGTTTTCTGCTGGAGCCTTGGGCCACTCATTACTCAGGACTTAGCGCTGTGATGGACTGCTTCTATTTATTCTGAGCTCCGTGGAGTAACAGCACCTCACAGGCTCTGGGAGGACTCGCCAAAATCACTATTTCTACCAAGCCGATCCCTACGTGTGCAAACAGGGCCGCCGTGGAAAACATGACTTCTATTTTGCAATAATTCTTCTGATAGTTACAGGTACTCACAGAGACTCACAGCTCGAACATGTGTTAAAATGAATTTGTTTTGTTTTATGTCAATGAAACAGAAATGTGCAAGAATGTGTTTTGAATTGCATTAGTTGACGTTTAATTAGCAGACAAATGTGAAATGACAGTCATATTACCTAGAAAAGTGCAGAAAAATCACTTTGCACCCTTATTGACAATTTACAACATAAATGTGTTCCATTTCCTATGCAGTGTTGGTAACACTTTGTAATAACTGCAGTTATCCCTGCTTTAATAAATCATGAACAAAGACAAAATTCATAGTGAACACATAGTTTATCAAGAATACTGGATACTAACCCTAATCGTAACCTTAAAGTGGGATGCTGCAGGTAAGAAAAAACCTTAAATATAAAGATATTAATTTGAAACTTACCTTGTAGTTTAGTCATTTAATCATTTAATGTTTTCATATGGAAATTAGATATTTTAGGTGTAAAAATGGCCAAAATTACACATCTTTAGTACGTATAAATGAGCAAAATAGACATAACCAGGTTTACATTTCTAGGTTAATTTTGTACACATATTAGTTACAAAAAAACTTTACAGATGGGATTTGGGGTTTCTTATTTATTTTTTGAGTAAACTAGATTTGACTGAAAATTGTACTAAAAATTCTAATTTCACCTCCTTTTCTTGTACATAGTAATAAACTATCACATAAATGTATTATATTATTTTGTATTCTTTTACTAATTGAAAAAAGCTAGTTTTGCATAATTGTTTAACATTTGTGTGCAGCCTGGAGCAATTCCATGTAACTGCACAGATGTGGACAGGAATAGTCGAAAACAGACCATTGCAGAGCTCTGACGCCTTGAATGCAGGAACATTCATAATAAATTAAAGCATGAATCAATCAAACTATATTATATGATAATGTTATTGATTTATTTATTTTTTTACACTTTGAGAGAATGGCCCGTGTCATCACCAAACCGAAACAGAGCAGATTAAGACTGAGGTTTTGAAGAGGGTTTTCCTGTTGTGACTCTTTTGTCCTGAGGGATGTTACTCTCTTGCTGCACTGTGATCTTTACTTGTAGTTTCTGTTTTTGTTATAGTGTTTAATTGTATTGTATAAACTATTCCAGAATTGCCTCTTGAGGACAAATAAAGTGATGTCGTTTAACTTTAAATGTTGCATGGGGTTTGACATGAGGTTTATGAGCAATCCTGCAATGTTTACGGACAAAAAAAGGTCAAATGAAAAGTAAATTGGCTTTTTATAGTTTAGAAAGCACTATCAATGAATTCTTAACAAGTCAGTAAAATATATGACCCTATAAGCGCTCAAAACAAGTAAAAACTATGTATATTTTAAAGTATAGGCATCATTTTTTCTACACAGACTAGAATTATCCAATAGAAAATACAATAACTTTTACTGGTGAAGACATCTAAATCTAAATCACTTACACAACTTATTTCAGTCCTTCCAAAATAAAATTATGAGGCCATAAATTATCATAATGTCTCATGGTTGAACTCTCCCAGCCTGTTTGTGCCACAGGGAAGGACCAGAATAGAGAAGTGTCTGTGGCGCTAAAATAAAAAGCCGACCAATCCTCAGTGAGAATGGGGAGGCATAATGGATTAGAGGATCAGATCTCCAGTTTACAGCCTTAAGTCCGTGTCATTTGGTGTAATCCTCGTGAGCTACTTGTGCTTAATAAGACACATGAAGATCTCCTGACTGCTCTGTCAGACGAGCAGAGATGGGTTACTTTAACCAATGACGCGTCTGATCTGTGGACAGTCTTCTCTTCTATTCAGTCTGGTCTTTGAGGGGAGAAAAAAAAAACGTTGACAGTGTGCAGATGTGACAGGTTGACTATGTTTCAATTACAAAAAAGTCATGCATTACTTTCAAAGGTGAATCAAAGTTTTAAGCCATTTTAGGGAAATTTATTGACTTTAAAATAATTGTTCTTGGATTTTGTTGTGTTGTGTTGTGACTCTTTTGTCCTGAGTGGTGTTACTCTCCTGTCAAGCCTCACTGAGATCTTCACTTGTGCTTTCTGTTTTTGTCACAGTGTTTAATTGTATTGTATAAAGTATTCCAGAATTGCCTCATGGGGACAAATAAAGTGATGTTGAAACTCGTTTAACTTTAAATGTTGCTTCGGGTTTGACACGAGGTTTAAATTAATTGAATTGAAACTTATTGACTTTAAAATAATTGTTCTTGGATTTTGGCCGTATTGGGTATTTCATATAGCGTTCTAAATGTTTAAATCTTTCACTGTCTCTAAAATCTGGAATTCTAAATGACTTCATTAATTTGTTAATATGAGTCTAATAAAGTTATTCAGTACCTTGTACTGTAAAATTGGGAAAAAATCTGCTATTGTAACCTTAACAACAAACACTGTGATGAGAAACAAAGCTAACATTAATGTTCCAATGTATTTATTAACTTGTATTTGCCCAGGTAAAAACAACTGAGATTTAAACCTCTTTTTCAAGGGTGACCAGAGCCAGACAACTGCAGCACACAATCATAAATAAAACATTTATTAAATAAACGATGAAGCGGTTCATCAAAACATCCAACAATTTGAATGATTCACTTCGCTGTGAACAATATATAGACTGTCTGCTCCTGGACGAAATGTAGCACTCGGCGAAAAAAGGTTTGGACACCCCTACTCTGTACTGTGATGAGTAATATTTGTAGCCACGGCTGCCCTGGGGCTGACGGACAGGAGCGATTACCCGTTTCCTGGATGGACCACAGCTCGTGTCTGTGGGCCGGACAGATTCGAGTCTAGGTAGAAGAATCCTCGAGCCTTTTTATTATAATCACTTTTAACCATAACAAGCCTTTTCTTTGTAATGAAATAGTTATTTAAATAATCAAAGCATTGACTACTTCTATTGTATTACTTAAAGGGCCTGTATCTGATTTTGAACCTTGTTTTTGTTTGAATCGTTAGCCACGCCCACATAGTCGTTCCTTTCACGCAGTATTCACCTTATTCCAGAAGTTGCCATACACGCTGCTATCTTGTTTCCGTTGTAGTTTACATGGAGCAGACGAGCTCAACAGAAAATAAGTTCTACATGGACTAAAAAGACGTTTTCAGACTGACCAGGAAATCGTGCGTTGTTGACTTGTTGTTGCTCGTGTTTTACACAAATCAATCTACTTTATGTAACATTTTAGCGGCGAGACTTTCCCTTGTTCGTCATTAGCTTTAATGGAGTTCTCGTCAAACGGAAGTGCGTTTACAACAAAAGTGCAAAAAACTGCAAAAGTGGGCGGGGCAGAGTAAGGTGAATTGCTCCATGAATCAGAAACGACTGTCTGGAATAGTCTGATGCAGTTGCTTGCATGTAGTTCCTCTAACTCTTTTACAATTAGGTTTTAGCACTTTTGAAACTGCACCATGACACAGAATCACACGTCTGGGACAGTGTCAAGCAGTTATTTTCCCATGATGCAGTGTACAATATGCCCGATTGGTTGAAAAGAGGTGACCCTGGCAAACACTTCTGCACTAGTTTTTTCCAAACAAAGTGTGTTTATAAAATGCACATATTATACTTTACAAACCCAGTGTTTCCATGAAGTTGCTTCTATCAAACAATGTGTAACAGTTTATCTTAACTAGAGTAAATAAAAATCAAGTACAAGGCCTTTAATCAAATCTGCAAACCATGGACTGCAAATGGAAACAAGAATTTACATTATCACTTCATATAAAGAATGAACTTAAGTAAATAAAAAACTAAATGAAAGTGATATCTGTTCGTTTGCAAAAATAGATCAGTCCCATTTTAAAAAGTCATCAAAGGCTTGCAGTCAAGTCTTTGTTTATTCATGTTTTCAAAAGCAAAATGTATTTTACTGCTATAAAAATGTATTCCACTCCTCTTTGATAAAATTCAAAATACATTATTTTAATTAATTATATATGTAGATGATGGTGACAAAAATTTAAATACTTTTTGACATTTTTTTCCAAACGGAGATATCTATTTTTGCCATTGACCTCTTCATATTCAGTTTTGTGAAATGTAAAAGGCATAGTGTGTCTATAATATGTCAACACAGCATTACCAAAAGATAAAATATACTATTTTATATCATTAGGTGTACTTTACGGCTTTTCTGCACATTCATTCATTCATTCATATTGTTTGAGATGCTTGTGATAGAGTCCAGCAAAATCCTTTACAAACAAAACTTAAACTAAATGGAAATATCACACAACGCTCCACAGTCGTGAGCACAAACAATCACTTTGATTCATTGCCAGCTCCCCGTTTCTACACTTCTATTATCTTTTACTTTGGAACATAATCCCGTTTCTTCTTCCACGTGACACCTTCAACTGAATATGACTGGAGGCTCTTTCCCCGCGTCTTTATTGGAGAAATGAACCACAGAGAAGGCTGTCAAGTGGCCTCGAATTACAGCTGTCAGACTGTCAATGCAAATGAATGGGACTCTCGCAACACGGTGGAAGTGGCTCCGGGAGAGGAACGCCGTGTTTTGACAATAGCACTTTGTAAATGACGTCCGTTTCACTCATTAGCGGCTCATAATGTCTCCGTGTGTAATTGGATATTTTTACATGCAGCTAGCGCCACATATGAAAGACCGTCTACGAGATAGGCAGGTGTGGACGCAGACGTAACGAGATGGGATTCGTGTGGCCGTATCCCATAATCCTCCGCTGCAGTGTGTTGAGTTTGAGTCCCGGATTTGTGCTCCTCTGTCTTTTTATTGCGTTTCTCAAACTCTGCAGCACATTGAAATACAGGGAATCTGAATATATGGATTGTAAATGTAATAAAAGTGAATGAATGCGTTATCCATAATTCAGACTTAAAGGATCAGAACTTAAAGTCTATACGACACACACGTTTCATTAAAATATGGTGAACATGATTACATTTAAGATTTTTCTACAACTTTTACATTTTGATTACTTGTTCCCAGTTTATGTAAAGTTTATGATGTCACTTCCTGGTTGGACATGAGCACAAATATCACAGTTAGAGATCATTCTGCAACTGTTACCTGGCAACCAGACAGTAAACAAGGCCAAAATCCACATAAATGACACTCTAGTTATGGTTTGACAGTGAATAATTGCTGAGAACACCTTTATTTTGTTGAATGATGCTATAAACTGTCAGAAAAAATTGTCAGTTCGGCGTAAAGTGTCCCTGTGTTTTCAGTAGCTCGTCGTTTGTTGATGACAGATGGAGGGATTCCGTTCTAGAACTCAGTCATTTTTCTGTCGTTTTAAACTTTTATATTTCAAAATGTCATCTGCAACTAAATGAATCTAAAATTATAACACATATTTGCAGGTTCTATACCACCAAACTATGTTATCATTACAAAACTAGTCATATAGACTTTAAAGTGACATCTCAAATAATAATTTAAACATTGCTCGTTATGCACAGTTCAATACTAAATATCAATATATCGATACGGACAGAGGTATTGAAACGTTTTGATACTCGTGCAAACATATACAGACTTAAAAAACAAAAAATTATATACATATATATATATATATATATATATATATATGTGGATTTTAGTTTATATTTTAGCTTTTCTGCACATATTTGTACTTTTCTTATTAGTTCAAGCAGAGTTTGAAAGAAAATGACAAATTGTTCATAGTCGAGGAGTTTCAATACATTTTAGTACAAAACTCATTGGTATCGTATCGATATTGCAAGACTTGCCATACCAATTTTATATCATATGTATCGAAGCAAAAAAAGTATTGCCTGTTAGTATTGGATAAAGCCACTGTGTAAGTTTTTAGTCAGAAAATAAACTTTCAGAAGTTTTTGCATACAAAATCTTGTCATTAGGGATTGCATTTACACAAAGCTTAATTTAACTTGGCCTGAAGGAGCCTCCACAGAAATGTTCATTCTTTGGCTAAAATATTCCTCAATATGACATGAAACGCATCTATTCTTCACGGAGAACGTATGGTTTTAACTTTCTATTTCCACGGAATCATCAGGGAATGTTCTGCCTCCACAAAGTTCTGCAGTGTCTCTTTACATAAATAATTCAATCAAAACAGTGTAGACCCGAAGAAATCTATGAGACAAACTGCACCTACTGCCAAGGATGGACTGATATTATTGATACACTGTACGTAAACTGGACCAAAATCACACTCAAACGTCATTTGAAAGTGGCAGACTTGGACCAAATGAGTCGTTTATTTTGGATGTGTGCCTTCATTTTCTTTGGATGTCTTTTACTGCATGTTTTATTCTTTTAGTCCTCTCTGGTCATATTCTGCTCTGTGTTTTTCTGTTCCTTTTTATACATTTAAAAAGTGAAATAAGCCCACACAGCGTTGTGATTTCACATCAGACTCTGACAATTTGCTGCATGTCCTTCCCAAGTCTAATAAAAATAAAATAAAGAGTTCCTTGGTGAAGGTCTAAACTTTATTTTTTTCCAGCAAATTGTCCAGCTAGTGGCACAAAAACCCCCCAATGCTCTTTCCAATTATCAAAAATAGAAATACATTTGAGCTAAATTTGGATGAACGATCTGTCACAAAAGACACTGTATCCATCGATTTCAAAGTGATGAAAAAATAGCACTGTAATAAACAATTCAAAACTAAATATTGTACTTTTTTTTTAGTGATTAAAAGCTCTCAAATTGTTACGTCTATCCATGAATGTATGCCTGTTTTGTCCAAAGAAACAACAACTATGTCTGAGAAAACTACGTTCAGGGACTGTCGAGAATCACAAAAAGTACTATTCAGATATCGCTTTTGGTCATAATTGAAATTCAAACGCTTTTTGTTTACAACCTCGAGCTTCACATTCCCCAGAACAGAATTATATAACCGCTGCATGCCAATATAGCAAAGAAAATTACAATTTTCCATGCCCTGCAGTCAGTTTGGAAAGTATGTGGCTTCATGTAATGTGCGCACTACAAACAATGGCTGCAATGCTTTGCCTGAGCTGAAGTTACTCATTCAATACCAGTCAAATAAAAAACATGATTCTTGTATTGACTTTGCAGGCTACAGTCGATCAGATGCAAAAACATTTCCACGGCCCAAGACACTGGTACACGATAGAAAGAAATGTAATCATCAATCACAGTGCAAGATATTTCAAGGAATTTAATATAAAGTAGTTTTGGTTTGGAGTGAATCATATTAAGAAATTAATTGTTAAATTTTAAATGTGTGACGTGTGTTATTCAGGGTTGGTACTCCTTTTGAAGAAAAAATTCAAGCACTTTTCAAGCACTTTTTTTTTTCTTTGCATTCAGGACAGTAACCAACTTGCAAATGTATATTTCTATATTAACAAAATTGGTTTATGTTTTCTTCTCAATATTCACTCATGTTGACAAAAGGTATAAAAGAAATGCTCTTTACGGTCAAACTGCGAAGGAAACACATTGGCTGTAGCTTAAATTTCAAACATTCTCAAGCAGCTTTTCCGAAATGCAAGCACTTTTCAAGCTTGAAAACTACGTCGAAAAATTCAAGCATTTTCAAGAACTTCAAGCACCCGTATGAACCCTGGGCGTAAGTGAAGAGGAAGAGGCGAAGAGGTTGAGGAGATGGTTCTGCTGCTGCTGCGGTGCTGGAGGGTTGTTAACCTCTGAAGCTCAGGTAGGCCCTTGAACTTTTTCTTAACTTTTTCCTTTTGGTCCACAATCTGATAAAAGGAAACTATCCAGCTGCTGGGCTTGTGAAATATAACACACTTTTGAGACCTTTTATATGGATTCGGCTTGAACTTTTTACAGCTGTCTAAATCTGTTTTTAGTGGAAATAGCTTCAATTTTTATTTATTTATTTATTTGGCAGGGACAATGCAATCATACATAGTTACAGAACAAAGCTTGTAGCTGATGCGATGCAGACAGAGTTTATAGCAAGTGCTAATTTTCAACTCCCGCCCCTGGTTGGACTTTCTACACTTTCTACAATCAATAACAAAACACATTAAAACACATTTCTAATAAATAAATAGACCAGTGAAAATTTTAGACTCATTCTTTCACTCTCACTCATACACTTTCATAGCATTTACAGGTGGGTACAGTTTTGGTTTTCTTTCAACCAGCCCTTAAGTCTAGAGGTGAACATTTTTACATCAGAAATGCACTTGATTTCAGTGGGTAATGAGTTCCACAGTTTGCAGCTTTAAAGAGGAATTGTCAAAACCCAACAAATGCCCAAATCGTGTCAATAAGAGTATCCTTCAGACACTATCTTTACTCCTCCTTTTATTTACCAAAGAAAATCTAGGCAGAATTTAAACTCTGATGTTCCGCTAGCACTTTGACTTGCCTTGTGTGCGAATTATGAACTACAAAAAACATCCCTTGCTTAGCCTTACCTCTATAAGTGTTAACAATCTCTGCACAATTAGAGTAAATCAGACTTCAGAGACCAAAAATATATTACATTACGTTCCAAAATGTCATGAACGTAAAGGTGCTCTAACTGATTTTTACGGTCTTAAAATTTTCATTTATTTTATTCTGGAGTTTAACATGTTTCAAGCATCCAAACTGTTCAGTGCAACAAATGGGTTTATTGCGCGTTTCACATGTTTCAGAGGCCAGAGCAGAGTTTTGCCATCACGGTAACAACACATAACAAGCAAACAGCGCACTTTCATGATTCGCGGACGATAAAACGCTCGATAAAGTTTCAGAAAGCACACAGCCGTCTCATTCTGACCCTATGAGATGCTTCTACAACATCTCCGAGCTGGGACAAAACAGATTTGACTTTATTACATGAAGAAAAAACAGCCCCAGCTCGGATATGTGTGATGTCTGGTCCCTAAATGTGTTCAGACAGTGGTCATCTGGAGCAGTCTTTATGTAATCAGTGTTTGGAGAGAGGAGTGAATCACAGACCAGCAGCAGCTGACGGGGCAAGTTCACCAGCGAGGATCCACAGCCGCTCCAGGCCAAGACGAGCTGCACTCACATGTAGTGAGATGGACACACGGACTCGGAAGGGAAAGTAAATGGCTCGAACATGTTCACATAACCACAGAAAATATGAAAAAGCACTGCAAAATCTCCACAATATATGCAAAAATATGAATTTCTCAAAAGGTATGCTGGTTCTTTCTTAGTCCTGAATGTAGAAAGTTTAAATTGACTGCTCACTAGAGGATTTATGCTAAATATTGTGCCCAAGTAGCGCTAAATGTTAGCTAGGGCAGCAGAATAGATGGAAGTTGAGTCAAAGTCGCAATTTTGCAAAGTCTGCCATTTTTGAAGTGCCTTTTCCTCCACAAACAACAACATATCCCGTGTTATTCTGTATAAAACCTGCTAACCCTGAAGGTTAGACTGCTCTAAAATACATGTGATTCTTAATTAGTTTGTCAGACTTATTTCAGTTTGTCGTTAATTCTTCTGGATACATGAACTTTGAACAGAATTCTATAATTAAAACACTCAAAGTACAACTATCAAAGTGTAAGCATACATATAAATATAAAATGCCACTTGAAATCAACTTTACAACAGCCAATCAGAGCAGGCCGTTTGAGTCAGGCCCTGTTGCCTAGTGACAGCACTTAAATTGTAGAAATGGAAGAGGACATTTGCACACTTTTTATATTTCTTAAGTCACTAAATCAGTTTTTTTGTGTGAAATTGGCTTCAGCTTTTAAAAAGGAATTGTCAAAACCCAACAAATGTCAATCAGACCATGCACACAAGCTTGACTCATCATTCTTTACCAAATAAATCTGAGACAGAATTTAAACTGAGGTTTCTCTATTGAGTGTTAACAAGCTCAGAGTAAATCAGACATCAGAGACCAAAAGAGTCTCAACATTTGTTTGTGCTCCAAAGGGTTCAGAGACAGCTTCGCTTTGAGCTGGAAGTCATTTTAGTCTAGCGTTTTAGAAAAAAGAGGCCCTCATGGTAAGAGTTTAGGGTTAGGGTTAAGGTCAGAAAGAGTGAGCACTGACGTTGCAAAAAACAATCCAAGAAACACAAATGTATCTGAAGAGGCAGAGCGACGGACGTGTGGACATGGATGGACATTTTTCGTTGCAGCTGCAATGACAGTAACAGGCTCCTAACCTGCAGTGAACACACCGCTCATGTGGCCTTGATTTTAATGATAGTTTTTAGTCCATGTTTCTTCGTTTTGTTTAATTTTTCACTGTAAAGAGCAGCTGACTCTCGCCTTGTCCATTTGTTTTCATTATAACATCACTTTCGATCACGTGGCACTTGTCTGTGAGACAAATAATCGCTGCAAATGTCCTCAGGTCTGTGGCCTGCACGTTGTTGCATGTCTTTGATCGCAGAACGTTTAAAAAATCTTCAAGAGTGCAGCCGACTTTAGTGATTCAAACTAAATTCCTCATTCAAATACAAAAGTTGGGAACATTTCCAAGAGTGTACACGTTCTTACAAATGTATGTTCTGGTTCAGTCCTGGTTTAGTTCCGTAAAACTTATGAGATACAGAACTCCAGTCAAGTCCTGGTTGAGTACCGCTTGAGTCCCGGTTGAGCCCCGGTTGAGTCCCGGTTGAGTCCCAGTTGAGTCCCAGTTGAGTCCCAGTTGAGTCTTGGTTGAGTCTTGGTTGAGTCTTGGTTGAGTCCCGGTTGAGTCCCGGTTGAGCCCCTGGAGTCCTGGTTGAGTCTCGGCTGAGTCCTGGTTGAGTCCCGGTTGAGTCTTGGTTGAGCCCCGGTTGAGTCCTGGTTGAGCCCCGGTTGAGTCCTGGTTGAGCCCCGGTTGAGTCCTGGTTAGGCCCCGGTTGAGCCCCGGTTGAGTCCCGGTAGAGCCCTGGTTGAATCCCAGTTGAGTCTTGGTTTAGTCCTGGTTGAGTCTTGGTTGAGCCCTGGTTGAGTCTAGGTTGAGCCCCGGTTGAGTCCTGGTTAGGCCCCGGTTGAGCCCTGGTTGAATCCTGGTTGAGTCCTGGGTGAGTCTTTGTTTAGCCCTGGTCGAGTCCTGGTTGAGTCTTGGTTGAGCCCCGGTTGAGTCTTGGTTGAGTCTTGGTTGAGTCCCGGTTGAGTCCCGGTTGAGTCCCGGTTGAGTCCCGGTTGAATCCTGGTTGAGTCCCGGGTGAGTCTTGGTTTAACCCTGGTTGAGTCCTGGTTGAGTCCCGATTGAGTCTTGGTTGAGCCTTCATTGAGTCTTGGTTGAGTCCCGGCATAATCACACTCTTTACTGATTTATGTCATATTTCCTGGTTTTGACCTGGTTTAGTCTTTCAAAAACATCAGACCATTTAACACTGTTACAAACGAGTTCCTTCATGTTGAATCTTCGCTTTTTATCATAACTGAAATATTTAATGTCAAGGAAATGTCAAGATCTTCACAGCTTTTCTTTCATTTTGATTTGCACAATGTGGCAACCAATTCCAGCGTTTGTGCATGTTTGAGATAGAAAAAAAAAAACATATAAATAAATCAAATGGCCCACGGAAACATGAGTGCGGTTCATGTGTGGGCTTCAGCAAATCACATCTGATACGGAATTGGCCTCAAAGTTGACATGAGTTCTTGATGATTCCACACGAGCGGGCTGACTAAACCTCCATAGGGCCGACCGCTGACCTGCGAGATTGCATCAAAAAGCAAAAAATGAGTTTGAAAAGAGAACATTTTGAGCATGAAAAGAACGGGAGTAGGAGGATGCCCGAGGCGCACCAGAAAAGACAAAAGACAAACGGACCACGATGTAAAATTCATGGAGTAAACGCATCACCAGAGCAGCAGTGAGGATGTCAGAACAGCTTGGATCAGGAGACATGAGAAGACTACTGTGGTCAACTTTGGACTGTAGACATTTGTGGTTTTGGAGGATCACCACTGCTGTGATTTTGTCTGAAAGTGTAACTGATTTAAACGGCACATAACCTGCAGTATTTCTATGATGAGCCTTTAAACATATTAGGAGTTTAAAAGCTCATGCTATAACGTAAGATAATGAATACACGAAAAAGAAAATTGGTTTGGTGTTAGCACTCCATCTACAGAGGGAACAACCATGGGGAAATAAACAAAAACTAGCTTGCCTTCAACATGCTAATGCAAGCATGCAGTTATAATTAGGGCTGGGCACCAAAACTCGAAGCGATCAAAAAGGTCTGGGAAGTACTGAAAAAAAAATAACGTTCTGTGCCAGCTTTCAGCTCCTTTGCTTTAAATGTCTGTGTTAAAGGCAGTGTATCATCAACAGAAGATGAAGATGAAGAAACAGCGGGTCTAGAGCGGAGTCAAAAGTGTGTGTTGTGGATTCAAAATAAATCCACATAGTCCCAGTCGGACCAAATGGATAATATGATCCAAACTTTGCTGTAATCAGTTAGGTTTAAAAAGAAGATTTGATATAGTTATGTGATTAAATGCTGGGAAAAACCTTTTGCATATTTGGACCATTAATTTACACTTAAAAAAAATACAGACATTGAAAAAAGAACCGCTCAGGAACTGTTAATGAAGTATTAAAGGTCCCATAACATGCAAAATCGACTTTTCAGAGGTTAAAACCTTCCTACAGTGCTATTTGGGCCTCGTATGTTGTGCCCAAAGTGGTTTTTTGATTGATTCCCGCATGTTTTCGCTAGAGAACTGTCTTTTCCGTCCCCCTCGGCTGAGCAGCAGACGGGGGCTCCTCACTAAGATGACGCGCTTCCCAAGGATGACGCGGTGTTTAAGCCACGCCTCCGGGAAGCGTGCAGCCGCAGAATAAAAACAGCTAATGCAAATGCTACACAGTAATTACACGATGGATACGACAGAGAGAAGAGTTAGCTTGTTATTTACCAAACGGCAACGTCCGTCGTCGAGGTACTGGAGCACGTCAAACTCCAGGTCAGATCCAGGACGTAGGACTCAGCACGACGCACCGTCAGGACGGATAAAATGTTTATTCAGTGTTTGTGTATCGCTGTTTACCGGAGCACACGGCACATGCGCACTATCTCCGCTCTAGGCTTCGGCACGAGTTGGGCGGGGGAGGCAGCCTGCTCTCTGTTCGGGGGGGTCATATCTCAGAGTGAGCCGTTTGCTTTTGCAAGGAGGGGGGCCAGTCCTAGAAATGGGTGTTTTTTGGAAACTGTTATGTTATGGATATTACACAACGCAAAAATGTATCAACAAAGCCCTTAGAATAGACTGTGTAAAGGGCAAAATAGCAGAATATGGGACCTTTAAAACTAAAAAAACTGGTATCGCAAAAATCCCAGCCCAGAAATGCTCAGATTGAGTCTGGGTTGGCGGTTTGTGCAATGGATTTTTAATTAAATTTATTTTTTAAAGATTGTTTTGCCCCAAAGCTTTATTTGACAGGACATTTCTAGCGTTAAAGGAGGAGAGAGGGACAGACAGTTGGCGAATGACGAGGGCTGGACTCCGCGGGGGCAACAAATGCACCACTGCACCACCGGCAAAGCACAGACAAACCTTTCATGCCATACTGTGGAAAGATCAAGCAAAGCAAACACATCTCCAAGAAGAAAAAGTAGCAGATCCTCCACCAGAAAAGTTACAAAGTGCACCTTTTAGCTCCAGTAAGTCAACACTTTTAAACAAACCCAAAGCTCCCTAAAAGTCTGTAGATCATGACGCTGAGGCAGACTGAAGCCAGAACACTCTCCAGGTGTCACTTTTACAGCTCCGAGTGGCCGATCGGAGCAGCTGTCTGTTATCATCAGAACACGCTCACCTCATTTTCCCGCACACATGTCTGCGCTGAAATATGTCTAAACCCATCGCCACGCCGTAAAGCGCTGCCGGCGCCGCTGACAGCTCTGAATGTATCTCCATATTACCCTTGGCTGTGCAGCGGCCGCGACCGGAGAAAGGAGCTTTTTGAGCATTTGTCAATCGAAAGCGATACTTGCGGTGAGTGATGGTGAACGTATAGAGGAGGGAGAAGGTTGGATACAAGGTGGGTACAAATGCACTGAAGAAGAAAAAACAAATTATGATTGCAGGTGTACGAAAACGCTCCTCGACGTTCTGACTTGAGTGGTAGAATTACGGGAAGCAAAATTGATAAAATGGGTTTGCTTTTGTTTTGCTCCAATCAGCTTCGTACAGTCAAATGTAAAATGAAAGCAGTTATTCCGTTGTTGCGGCGACTGTGCCGAGCTTAGCAAGCTTGTTTGCGAATGGTTGTTGGAGAGAAAGGACGCTTCAACTGCGACACAACAATTCATTTCCTCAACACAATACTCAGAAACATGTTATTTAAAGCACACATATTCTGCTGCAGTGACTTTTTGAGCTTTTAACCATGTTCTAGCAATGTCCCGTCATCAAAAACACACCTGAAGTAACCTGTTGCATTCACGCTGTTTTGAGGAATGTTTATTCGAAAAGTAGAAAAAATTAGTTATTAGCACTAAAATTGTAAAGGGCTTTGAACTGAAGTTTGCAAAAGGATTTTAGATCCGTCTCACCTTTGGAAGTTAAGTTGACTTTGTTCATTTTTTTATTCTTGGTGGCAGAGGGTGGCTGCTTTCTATGTGGATGAAAGTGCTTTATAAATAAAGTTGAAGTTTTTTCCCCCTTTGTTATTATAATAGACCTAGTGTTCTTTAGCCTTTACCGTTTAGCCTGTTCTTTAGACATTCACTGATTGAAGAATAAATGAAAACACTTTGAAAAGCTGGTCAAGAACTTGTGATTGACTATTTCAGATATTTCTGCAGTTTGGAGTCCACAAAGGAAAAAATCCATGAACTACCATTTAAAAACTCTGGCATGTCATAGCTTTGTGTGGAGAATAAAGCTCCGACGATCGAGGTGACAGTTTGCATTTTATATAAAGCTACAGTTGAAAAGAACATGGCACTTGTCAGACCATTTCAGAACAGAATGTATGGAACAAGGAGAGTGGATTGTCGCTACCAAGAAATGCACTGAGAAGGTTCAACGTAGCATTAATAAGAAAATTAACAGGTATTTTCAATAAAACAGGTAAATATTCACCGTAAGTGCACGAAGGATGTACTAGCTGCATGTTAATGATCACAATACTCTCCCAAAGGATAACAAGTTCCGCAAAGTAATAATGCTCTCTGTTTCCAAGAATTAATATTGTTTCAGTCACACTGGCATTTGGATGCTTGACTCTGTGGTAAAATAAAAGATGATTAAGGTGCACTGTGTACATTTTCTGCTACATCTAAACTTTTTTATACACAACAGAAAATGTACATTGCAAAACTCCAAGTAAGTAACGTCCGCCATGTTCTTTGGGATGTTCTTAAAGTAGAACTAAGTAACATTTTTAGCTTTAAACGTATTTGTAAGTCCATGTGGTGGTTGTAAATGTATATTCGCCGTTGCCCCCTGCTGTCTCTGAGCGGAAAACAAGCTACAACTTTCCTGACACCGACCTGAAGAAAACTCTCCTGAGAAATCTTGGCTCTCTTTTTTTTATATTTGGCGACATTAAATGTTTTTAAACGTGATTAAACGTCCTTATTTAAATAAAAAAGGAAAGGAAAGGAGGCTTGAGGGTCCATTACTTGATTTTCTCATGAATTGCTTTGCCTATTTGTTCCACAGTGTAATAAACTCATCTTTGTTTCATTTGTCCAGTTAAAGGAATTGTTATTGCCCAAAAAGTAGTTTTGTCTCCAGGAGATAACTTTGTTTTGTTCCATCTCCAGGAGAATAGAATGTTTCCAGCAAACTATAGAATGTCTTTTTAAAAATGGACAAATTTACCAGACACTGGGACAAATGGGACCGATATCATTAAACTTTTTTTTTTTTTTTTTACCGAGGGCCAAATTTTTCAGATGGTTTTGTCCTGGGAGCCAGAAACGTGTCCAACACTTTTGAAATACAAAAAAATGCAATGCGAAAAGCTGCAGAACTGAACCAGGACTAAACCAAATCTAAACCAGGTCTAAACCAGTGTAAATCATGTCTAAAAAAAAAGGCTAAAACCAGGTCTGATACAGGACTAACACAGGTCTAAACCAGGTCCAAAACCAAGTCTAAATCAGGTCTAAACCTTGTCTAAAACAAAGTCTAAAACCAGGTCTAAACCAGGTCTAAACCAGTCTAAAAACAGGACTAACCCAGGTCTAAACCAGGTCCAAAATCAAGTCTAAACCAGGCCTAAACCCTATATTTTTGGAAGATGGGTGGGTGAGGGCTGGATCATATTCTTTTTGTTTTGTCTTTTTTCGCTCTCTTGCTCTGTTTTCTGTATTTTTATGCAGTATTATCAAAGAAAAAGAAAAACCTCACACAAAAAAGCCAAACCAGATCCCGGAATCAAACCTATTGCTGTGAGGCAGAACAGCTAATACCACTGTACCGCCCCAAATCTACTGCATCTTTGGCTGCTCACCCACCTCTGCTCCACTGCGACTGTGAGCCGCCGCCCTGGATCTCACTAAAGGGACATCAAGCCCTCTTTTCGCTGCGCTGCCAAACCTCGCTGACATTTAAATAGGCTGAGCTAATCACGGACACCTGCTCATGACGGGGACCGCTCCACGAATTGTCCATTTGAGCCGAAAAGGCCTGGAGGTCAGCCATGTATATTAATGATTCTGACACTCAATTATCACATCGGAAAGACATAGTTCAGTTTGGTTCAGTGGCTCATTGCGCTGGACAGAGGCGGTGTGCAAACAGGTAGAAGAATGGACGATGGAAAAAATGGGGACAAGATACAGACTTGGTGGTGTTAAGAGTCGGTTTTAAAAGGTGCACTGTTTATTTTTTTGGATGGAGAGTCAGACACCTGCTGGAAATTGTCGCTGTAGTTGAGTAAATGCAAAATGGATAATATCACTCTGTGAAAGATTATAAACAAAGAGACATCTCCATGGAGAAGGTGACGTGCAAACTAATAATTACTTTTGGGGTTTTAAGGTGAGACACTGCAGGTGAATAGGAAAAAGTCTTAAATTTAAAGATATTAATTTGAAACTTCTCCTGTAGTTTACTCACATAAATGTAAGACAAAAATACATTACAAGTTTTTCATCATGTCATGTTTTCATGTAGAAATAAGGAATTTTATGTGAAAAAAACTGCCAAAAATACAAATATTTGGGACGTTTAAAACTGAAAAATGGACAGAACCAGGTTTAAATTTCTTGGTTCATTTTATGCACATATTGGTCACAAAAAATGTACAGTGAGGATTTTGGATTTCTTATTTAGTTTTAGAGTAAACTAGATTAGACTGAAAATTGTCCAAAAAATTCCAATTTCGCCTCTTAAAACTTCAATAAATCCATTTTAGAATTAGATATCAAAAAATCCTTCTGTACGTTTCGTCAAAATCTTGTTGAGTCCAAGATTGTAAAGTTTGATGTGTGTATGTACTGAATGAACTACGCATTACGCAACTGCAATGACGCAACCACGTAGGCAAAGGTACGGACAAGAGAGGTTTATTAATAGAAATAATGTTTTTCACCCGGGTTACATGTAGGAGCTACTTTAAGTGGTGATCCTTATGTCCCTAGAAGAGAAAAATGTATTTTAAGAAAATGGCCTTTGAATTTACAATGTCCCATAGATTTCTATGGATGAAGTGGATTAGATTAAACAATAAAATATTTTTAGGAGCAGTTTCGAAGAGTTTGTTGTTTCCACATGAAAGCCTATGTGTTGAAAGAGCAAACTGACCAATAAAACAAAAATTGAAAAAAAAAATATTTTGCCTGCAGTGTCTCACCTTAAATGACATCAAAAAACAGAATGTCAAGGTGTATAGAAATGGAGTTAGACAAAATGACTATTGTTCTATGCAGATTTTGTGGTGTGGTAAGATATAGTGGGTGTAATGGTTTGCAGAATAATATCACTGTTTCCAGTTATTTGCTTTGGAAAGGATCGGTACGGTCTGAAACGGTTGTCTTAAGTAAACCATATCCTTTCACATAAGCAGGTCTGTCCATTTTTGGCTCCAGGTCCACTTAACCCAAGACAGAACTTCACACCACCACGAGACGATTGAACAAGAGGCGATGCAGAGTGAAAAAACGGCAAGCGGCAGATGTAAAAGATAATACAAATTTCTCACCGAACGCCGCCTTGATTTTGTGACAAACCACCGTATTTCCAGAGATGCAAACTTAAATGTAGAGCCGACATGTTTATGATAAAACAAAGCTAGCAAACCATGTAAGCAACAGCTGTTTCATGCTTGAAACACACCACACTGCCCAAAAAAATTAAATAAACTTGCAATGAACTACCAATGCAAAGAGGCGGTGCAGAGGCGCAGAGAAGTGAAAGAACGCCTCACAGCACCACAAACTTGGCATCCCTTTTTCTGTTAATTGCTGAGATCAACCTTGTGAGGTAAAGAAAACATCTGTTATGTTTGGGTGACGTTAGATGCTCCCATAGCAGAGCCAGGCCCTGAACATGGAAACACCCTCACCGAGCCGAAGAGCTCCGAGACGAACCGGTCCAGGGAGCAGACCCAGTCACAACGTGCCTTTTCTCAAACGTCTTTGAATTTGTGCCGGCCAATGGGCTTTCAAGTGGAATAGTCTATTATTGCCTCAATAAAAGTAAATAAGGGAGTAAACTGAGTCTCTACAGTATGCGACTAATGAACCATTGTCCAAGTTGCCTCTGGTCGATGATTGCAGAAGCAGCGTTCAAAAAACTGCCTCAATAAGAACAACATTTGTTTCATTTTCCAAACCATTTTCGCAACAAGAAAACAGCATTTTGAAGGGTTTTGTGAGTACTTGTGTCCTTAAGTCTCAAACCCCACAGACGGAAAGGCACTGGAGGACTTCATCAGATACCCGCCTGTACTTGACTGCTTCTCCAGCGCTAAGTGAATTCTTAATTTGCAGGAAGTAGCACGTTCCACTTGGATCAATCAGCGCACGGCACCGGCGGCGGAGATTAATTACATTTTAGATGCGATGAAGTTACGCTTTGCTGCCGACACGGAAACGATGATGTGACGAGGAGGGAGGATCACAACAAGTCAACACGGGTGCGGCCCTGTCGTCGAGATGCTGTCAGTGTGAGCAGCGTGTGAGGGATAGGACCAGGGGGATTTTCACATACGCAAAAAAAAATAAAAAAGTACTCTATCCCAAAAACCTCTTTTCAGCTCACTTCAACTTCAGATCATTCACTCCATCCAGTGGGTAGTGGAGTAAGGGTATATAAGAGTAAATAAGATTAGGTAGAAGTTTTGGTCCAAGAAAGTACTTGAGTTTTTAGAGAAACTGCTAAATAAGTCAAACATTTTGGGTTAAATAAGGCAAATAATGCAAAACATACTGTGTTAATGTGTGAGGTAACACCTGCAAAACAAATACCCAGCCTAGAACTGTTTTACAGGAAAAGTTCATCAGAATAGTAAATAACAAAGCTTACAGAAAACAAATGTTCTCTTCCCACATCTGAGAGCTATTATTTGTTTATCCGATTCATTTTTAAACAGCCCAAGTACTGTAAAAGTAGGCTGTACGATATTGGAAATTATTGTGAATTATTGAGATTAAGATCTACGATATTAATATTATTGCAAAGGCTGAAACTAACGATTATTTTAGTAGTCAACTAGACTTGTAGATTTTTTCTTGTAGATTGAGACTTGAAATAGACTAACATTTTAACTAAATAAATGTTTAAAATATTGTGAGTGAAGCTTCTACATAGAGAATATTATGAATAAAGAGTATAATTGAGCAAAATCAGACATGATCTATTCTTGTTTTGCCGTTTTTCTTTAATAACATCACTGTCTTTGTTATAAAAGTCTTTAAGTTTGTGTTTTAGAGTCTGTTTAGTCCAGAGAACGACGACCATCATCAAAATACGACTGACATTACTGTTTATAGTCGACTTCACAATTATTCTACTAATTGTTGCAGCCCTGTTTTTGATACAATATGTCTGTTATATTAAAATAAAACACAACAAATACAAAACCAAGGCTGATTTAGTTTGAAAAAGCTAGATTGATTGATGACTTTCCCTTTTATGTTTTCACTTTAAAACAGAAAATTTCTATCAGATGGAAGACTTTGGTTTTACTGCAATATCTTTTGTTTGTTGCGATATCGTTATTGTGTCGCCAATATTCCGATATCAATACTTTTTTCGATATATTGTGCAGCCCTAGTAGAAAGAGAAAAAATATAACCTCAGAAGAAAATTTCATTTCATTACGGCTCTTACACATTGCCTTTTGAAGAGCTTTAATGTTCAATCAGTGGCATTGAGTTATGGAACAGTTTGTCGTGTAGTAACATCAGGGGCGTCGGACTGGGGGGTAAAAGGTATGGTTTCCCCGGGGCCCAGGGCAGGGAGGGGCCCTCAAACGCATTTGTTTTTTTTCTCTGTTGCATTTTCCTACATTTTAATCTATTTTTGTTGTAATAAAATGTGTTGTGGTTGAGTAAAGTCCTTCTGAGACTAACTACAATTATGCATGAGCTCTGTTTAAAAAGAGGACAATTATTGCTCACACATTCGCCAAGTTCTTAACAAATAAAACTAGTGATTTTAATTTTGCACTGAGTGTGCTCTCTAATTGCAATAATACATTTTAATAAGATGATATTGATCTTGTAGTTGCAAAAACAAACAGTTCTATATCATAATAAAGCCAAAAGCGACACAGGACGTGAAGAACTTATTGAGTTATTGTTAGCTGTATGTAGATAGAGTGTATATTTTAGCAATATTGAATGAAAATAACAATAATAACCAAATTTGCAGGGATAAATAAATCATATACAAAATGAAGTATAGGGGGCCCATCCAGAAGGTTTGTACCTGGGGCTCAGAATTTGCTACTACGCCCCTGATTCAGCAATTTAAAAAAGCATATTAAACAGTCTTGTTTTGAAATATAACAAAGAAAAAAGGAGATTGTGCCCATGATGTGCTCAAGCAAAGGCGAAGACTGTTTGTATAACTAGTGCTTCAGTGATGAGCCGGTGTTTACTCCTTCTGAACATGTGTCGCCTTTTGTTTAATTTATGACATGCATGTTGTTGCTGTGTAGCATCTGAATGAATTTAGATTTAAATATTAATTGCTTTAAGTCGACAGATGTTGCACGATAAAAGAAATGGAAAGAAATTGGAAGAGTAGTGGATATAATTAGAAGTTAATGTAGTTGGAAGGACAAGTAAACATTCCCAAAGTAGTATTTTTAAAGAATGGAAAACAAAAATGAGAAAAATGAAAGGAGCTATGCAAGAAACACAAATTGTTGTACTTATTATGGAAGATTATGTCAACCAAAACCTTTACTCAAGTGCGTACTGTCACATTTTAAAATATATGAATGAATATAACTCAGAATGGACTGGGAAAAAGTTACAACGATTAACTCAAACACGCACGAATCAATCCAGACACAACTGTGAGTCAGGTAATGATCACAAAGTGGTTAAAAGCTCGTAAAAACATAGTATGTCATCTTCAAACAGTCCCACAACTTTAAAACAAAAAAATATCCACATCTTTTCAGCGACGAAACCCCCCACAGTTTAGTGATAACATCAGAGGCGCACAATTTGTTTAACTGCGTGTCGTATTGTATTTGGACTAATTCGATCCTTGTTTGACTGAATTGAAATGTTGTTTGTCAGTGTGAGGCGCGTCAGAGGAAAACATTTGGGAGGCGTTCGCTTTGACTGGCCTGTCACAGTCAATGTCTTTCATAATGCACTTCTCTGCCGCAAACAAAACACAGGAGCCCAAAAAACGGAATTGGAAATATCACTGAGAGGAATGCTTTGTCAGTTTGAAGATTCAGAATTTGGATCAAGTTTACGGCGTCCCCAGAATCACACGCAGCCTAAGAAGGATGTCGTGTGAAGTGGAAATAGATGAAGTACTTCTGTGTGGAGTTTGTATGTTTCCTCCAAAAACACACTGAAAACATGTACAACAGGCTCCTCAGCGGGACTCTCCTGATTAAGGCGAGACGCTACAAGCAAAACGAAATATTTTTTTTATTTTATTGTCGGTTTGGTCTCTCAACATATCGACTTTCATGTGGAAACAACAACCTTGTCCAATCTGCTCCTGAAGATGTCTTATTCTTCCATTGAATCCACTTCATCCATAGACTTCTCTGGGACATTGTAACGTCAAAGGCAGTTTTCTTAAAATGCATTTTTCTCCTCCAGGGACAAAAGGATCACCTCTTAAAGTAGATCACACAAACACCAAACTGTACAATCTGAGACTCATCAAGATTTTGACAAAATGTACAGAAGGATTTTTTGATATCTAATTCTAAAACTGATTTAGCGACGTTTTAAGTTGAACAAATGAGGCGAAATTTGAATTTTTAGGACAAATTTCAGTCCAATCTAGTTTACGTAAAAACTAAATAAGAAACCAAAAAAACAAAAAAAACAACAGTACTTTTTCGTGACTAATGTGTGTGCAAAATAAACCAAGAAATTTAAATCTGGTTCTGTCCATTTTTCAGATTAAATGTCCCAAATATGTGTATTTTTGTCCACTTTTACAGATAAAATGCCTTATTTCTACATGAAAACAAGACATAATGAAAAACTTGTAATATATATTTTTTTCTTACATTTATACGAGTATAAATACAGGACAAGTTTCAAATTGATATCTTTAAATTTCAATTTTTTTTCCTATTCACCTGTAGCATCGCCTTAATTGTTTAGGTCACTTCTTCTCTGTTTATTTCAAAGTATTATGACTCTTTATGTGCCGTCTTCAGCATCAGTTAAACACATTTCTTCGTCTTTTTGTACAAATCAATAGCTCCAAGATATTAACATGGAAGATGGCCAAATCTTACTTGAACAATACAGATAAAGTATGTTTTGTTTTTTCCCCGGCTCTGATGACGTGAGCTAATTGCGCAGACTAATCCATGCATGTCGAATGGTGTTTTGTCAGCGCCGTTTTAGGCCTGAGTCAACCTCTTTGTGCTGTAATGATGTTTGTGATTCAGATTGGAGTTTGCAAAGCCGCTCACCGACGCCGACATCGCGTTTGCTCCCGTCCTTGTCGTGTCGGAGGATTTAAAGTAACAACAGTCCAACAGCAGGCGAACTTTAATCATTCACTGATCGAGAATTTCCAGGATAACGGCGATCAAGACGAGGCGACGGGTTTGGCCTGTTCCTCCGATTAGCTCCAGAAACAACTCATGTATTAATAAACGCTGTGAAAACAACTTTTTTTCATGTAAAATCTGACCGTGGATGAGCGCCTCCCTTGGCAGTCTGAAAAAGCTGCTCTAAAACTGGGATCGCACCTAAAAAAAAAAATAAATCATGCACGTGCACACTTTGGGAGAGCGGGGAACAAGTGGGTAACAGTTTTAACGACTTCTTTTTTTAACGATTTGAATATACCCCAGGCTGTGGCACCTCAAGTCAGAATTTTAGATTTAGTTTGATTCTTTTCCTCTTTATTTTCCAGCTCTAAAATATTACTTTTTCAATTGTAATTCTATTATTAATAAGCAAAGCTGGTTGATGCTAAAATGTCAATCTATCACAGAGATGTGCCGCAGCTCCGAAACTCAGCTAAGAGCCAATCAGAAAGCTCCAAGATGCATCTAAGAGCCAATCAGAGAGCTCTACGATGCACCTAAGAGCCAATCAGAAAGCTCTATATACAACGCACCTAAGAGCCAATCAGACAGCTCTAAGACGCATCTAAGAGCCAATCAGAGAGCTCTACGACACATGTAAGAACCAATCAGAGAGCTCTGTGTGCTGTGATTGGCTGATTAACAATTTTTGATCAACAAATTGGATAAAAATGGCTGGAAAAATACTGGAGTTTGAAAAAAAAAACCTCTGCACAAAAGACCAATGTAAGAACATTGGCTTAATAAATATAGAAACGTTTGGAATGGAACGTTTGGAAGGATATATTTTTTTTTATTAATTAAGAAAAATGAAATGTAAATAAAAGCATCCTGAATTCTGCAATGGAAACCAAAGTAAAAAGGAACATCATGAACATGGACTAGCCACAGAATCTCATAAAATGTGAAAAATCAAGGTGGTTTTGGCAAAAGAAACCACTGAGAAAATGTAAGTGACATCAGAGACCGGTTAAAAAACCAAAACCAGAATTGTATTTTAGCTTTTTCTATATTATGGCACACACAGAGCATTTTTACAGAGTAACATTGTAGTTCACAGAAATGTTGACCTCACTATAGTTTTCCATAGTTTTTGTGTGTTTCTATGGTTCTATGGTTTTACAAAATCCTTCAATTCAAATACAATTTTTTTTGCTAGAATACATTTTTTCCATGCAATTGTATTTTTCAAAGATTTTGCTTATTTAAAAAAAAAAGTATCAGCTACTCATTGAAAATTAATAATGAATCAATCCTTGTCGCATTTCCACATTTGCCTCGAGTCGCCTCCGAGCTAGAATTCTGAACATTGCGTTGACATTTTAAAGGGTCTGTAAACCACACTCATTAAACTCACACACAAACACGCAGCTGTACGTCTGTCTACTTTTTCCATGACTCTGGATGGAGGTGTTTCGCGACGGTGCTGTCCTGTCCTGTCCTGTCCCGTCCCGTCCCGGCGGGCGCGGTGCTGCTCCATGGATCAGCGGGGCACACGTGGACCGCAGGTGGGTACAGCGGGGCGGAGGGTCGGAGCCCATACATCAGGCCCGGAGCAGGAGAAAGAGCAGGACGAGCATGATGTATGGGACTGACAAGCCGCCTGGTCGCCCCGGGTTACCGCGGGCCGCTCTGATTCAGCGTCCTTCAGCGCGGACCCAGAGCGGCGGTCCAGTCTTTGACGCGAGTGACAACATTGACGATTACAGTGATATTTGATTTGGCTTTTTGGGTTTATTTGTAAGATAAAGAATCGTTTGTTAAAGCTAAACTCATTTGGATCCAATGCCTGCTCAGAAATTGTGAAACTTTTGAATTGGACTAAGGATAGAGGGTGAATAAAAAAAAAGTGTAGATCAATCAATTGTATTTTAGCTTCAAAATAATCTAATTTATGGAATAGTATCTAATATATCTGTAGATAAAATGAAAAATGATTGTGGGGTCAACATTTTTCCAGTATTTTTCCAGTAAAACCCATAAATCTGGATTAATCCTTCATCAAAAATGCAGAGAGTTTATCATAATTTTGTAAAATAAAATAACAAATATGTTTAAAGCAGCTCTGGTGTCACTCACATGTGTCTGAGGCTTTTACTGACACAAAATCATCTCAATGTTTCATATTTTGTGATATTCTGAGGTTAATCCCAGTTTCTCCAGTGAAATCACATTATGTTGCACTTCACTTTTGCCTCCGTTCTGAATTTAGAATGCGTTTGTTACCAAAGTTTTTAAAGGGTAGAGTGAATAAAACATGGGTATATCAATGTGAAATGTATGCAGATATGTTTTCTTTTTTTCTTTTTCGAGTCAATATCTGATATTTGTCTTGCTGCTGTGGCTCATAATAGATCTTTGCCGATGCCGATATTTAGATTTTAACATTCATAGCAAGTTCTAAAAATCTGTTTTAGGTTAAAGTAAAGAGCAAAAATTAACAGTCACTTATACATAATGACAAAAAGGTAAAATGTATTTAACTGTGATATAAAATGATTAGTTGCGTGATTGTGTAAACATACGACCAGATTTTTATCCCAGTTGCAGTTCTGTTTCCATTTTAGCTCAGTCTGTTAAAAAACTAAAACTAAAAACAAATATTGAACACTAAATTTCAATTGTTATTATTTTATTTTTAATTGATCGGGAAACAAGTCTTTTGTTTCATTTTTTAAAATGATTGATAATCGGCCAGTACTGGAAACGATATATCACCCATCCATAGACATGATTTTCTTAACTAAAACGTTAGTCTTAAAGCTAAAGCTAACAAATCATTTTGATTCAAAGTAGACTCAGACATTGTGTAGAATCAGTGAACTCATTTTTGTTTTTCAGTAAGCATTTTTATAAAAGGGAAAGAGCTTTTTCCCCCCTTTTTTTAAATTTTGTTCATGGCAATATTGTGAGAATGATTTCAAAGAATAAAAAAAAATAAACTTCCCATTTTTTTTTTCTATTTCTAATTATATTTTTTTCTGAAAACAATGTTAGCCAATAATGCCAATAATGTGACTTTTCCTTTATTAATTCTTTTTGCTTGGCTATGCTATAATTGCTTTTACTTTCCAAAACAACTCCTTTCCAGACACAGACAACCAATGCAAAGACGTCAAGTTATCACAAAACGATACAACAACGATTCGAGAAAACACATTTCAAGGTGTTTTTAGCAACGAAAAAGTAGCACGTTCTTCTCACGCAACCTCCCAACCATCGCACAAACCCCCCACACCTCGACGATATTGGCTCCCTTGGCTGCACACGGAGGTGAGTTTGAGTCGGCGCTCGTGTGGGGCTCAGATGGTGGACGGACGCTGCTGACAGGACGGCGTCATAAAAGCCGCCGTGTACAAAGCTCATCTGGCACACACCATCTGTAAACACCAATAAGAGGAGCGCCGCAACCTGGCCCCTCCGAATGTGGACGGGACGAGCGCGCCGACGCAGATGAACACCATTTATCAAGTCAATTGGTTGTTTATTCAAGTAAATTTTATGTTAATGTAATCGAAGAGTGGGCCAGTCGTGATAAGTGCTATATCGACTTATCGTTCAATCGTTCATGTTGTGATAGAAAGAACAATATTTTTGGGGCTCAATATTTATCGTGTGTAACTTTTGAAAGCACTTTTTCTTTGTTTTTGAAAAGATTTGGATTCCAATCAATCATAATCAGACCCAACTCAATGAAAAAGTGGTTAATTCAGCTGATTATTCGTTGTAGCTCCTGTTTTTAATGATATTTCTCGTTTAGAATTAGTTTGTTTGGAATTTTCCAGCTTTAGGGTTAGTGTGGTTTAAATGTTATCCTTTATCTTAATATTTTCTCTAACAATATTTCGCATTTCTAAATTTGTTATTGTGACAGTACATTGTGTGTTTTACCCCACAGAGTATATTATAAACAGCAACACTTCAGCTGAGAAGAAAATAATATAGCAATTGCAAACCCAGAAGTTTTAGTCGATGAGTCGCCGAGATTGACTGCACTTTGGCGCTCACCCCCTTCAGAAAAGGCCATTCTAAAACCGCACATGCGCCCCAAAATTCATGCAAACAAACGGTGTGCCACAGGGTTTGCCACACAAGGCCACATATCCTGCTACAGTGACTTTTTGAGCTTTTAACCCTGTTCTAACCATGTTCTAACCATGTTCCATCATCAAAAACACACCTGGAGTTGTATTTAGCTTCGGTTCATTTGAAAATCCTGTCCCCTTCGAGCGTCAAAAACACTTCCTGCTGAGCTCCTTCGATTCGTGACGTTTTTTCAGATCATACATGTCACTTATACGAGAATCTTCTGCTGCTTTAAGTCTTTAAATCATCACCAGACTGCTTCTGAGCATGTCTGCCGTCTAACACGATAACTGCTACTGCTAGCTTGCGTCTTAGTGTGCTAACATAACTAAATTGTGTATAGCACTAGGCACCATCTACTGAACAACACGAAAAATGTATAATATGTTTCCTTTAAAGTCTATATGACTAAAACGTCGACGTGATTATATTTTAGACTTTCCATTTTGCCTCTTTGTCCCAGTTTGACAGGTTGTGTAATGTTTATAATGTTACTTCCTGGTTGGACATGGCAGAGGCAATTCCACCACTGTTACCTAGCAACCAGACTGTAAACAAGGGCCAAAATCTATATAAATTATACGATAGTTATAATTTCACAAACAATACCCGATAACACCGTCATTTTGATGAATAACCATTGAAATTGTCAAAAAAAAAGTGTCAGTTGCTGTAAATTGGCGCGTCGCTTTCTGATGACATCACAGAGGGATTCCGCTTCAGAACTTCTTGTCATTTTAAACTTATATTTTTCAAAATGTCTTCACAAACTGCAACTTCACAAATGTAAAACTATGATAAATATTTACCACAGGTGCCCTCCCACCAAACTAAGTCATAACTGGAAAAAACTTGAGAACCTGAAATATAGACTTTAAGTACCTCAATTGTTCTTGGCAGTTTGGAAAATGCAAAGACATTACAGAACTATGAACTATATCATTTGTAGGGCCCAGTTTTTTTTGTTTTGTTTTTTTTGTTTTGTTTTTTTCAGGCAATAGTTTAACAGAAAGAATATATTTGAATCATCACTGAATCAAGTTTATGCATTAAAGTAAGTAGTAGTAATAAATACTGACTCCTAGGGCAGTAGTTGTGGAAAGATATATCAAAGCCATGAAGTATTTCCATTTATCTGACCAAAACTGCGCAGGAATCCATCCGAAAACACCTTTTTTTTTTTTTACAGATAAGTGCTAGGAAACTGTGCACTTCTATGTTAGACTCCAAAATCTTCAGCAAACTCACTTCATATCTTCTGTTTTTTGTTGTTTTTGCAAAGATAATTAATCGACTCATAAAACTGTTGGTCGACAAAGGCACCACACACCACTTCAAAGTGCGAGCAATTAGAATTTTGACTTTTCTTTTCAGCCTTTCCTACAGAGGCCTGGTCCGTAAATAACACTCTAGATGTAACACAAATGTACCAGAGGCAATTTTCTTTTTTTTTTTTTTTTGCAGCAACCTTCTACAACTGCTGTTATGAATGACCAGCTGGCTGCAGACTTCAACTGGCTCGGTTAAACACAATTGAATATTCATTAAATGGTCTTTGTAAAGCTCATTTTGCACACACCATCTGTAAACACCAGCATGAAGGAGAAACCCACACCTCTAAAATTGGATTCTGCATTCACACCCGAACACATCCACCTCAGCCAAACAATCCATAGAAAATGACATGCAGATGTTCTCAAACGGTGATGTGTGACCTGTTCTTGTTGCCGTACGCTCACTACGTTTGCAGAAAATATTCCCGAGAGCGCTGAACAATCAAACTTCGTCCTCGTCTTTTCCAGAAAACTAGTCAGACCACTTTTGGCGCACTTTTACAAACAGATAAAACAATAAAGTAGGTGCGAGCGGGGGCTGAGGGACGTTCAGGGAGTCGTGCATAACCAGATTTTTGCAAACACAGATGAGCAACAACTCATTCACTTTTCAGCGTTTGATTTTCAGACATGCAAGGATTAGGAACTGCACTGGTCACAAGTTATTTGTTCAAAATGACACTAACATTTTAAGGTGAGACACTGCAGGTGAATAGGAAAAAAAAAATTCAAAAAAATATATCAATTTGAAACTTCGCCTGGAGTTTACTCACATAAATATAAGAAAAAAATGTATTACAAGTTTTTCATCCTGTCATGTTTTCATGTAGAAATAAGGCATTTTATGTGTAAAAATTGCCAAAAATACACATATTTGGGACGTTTAAATCTGAAAAATGGACGGAACCAGGTTTAAATTTCTTGGTTCGTTTTGTACACACATTAGTTACAAAAATGTACAGAGGGGATTTTGAATTTCTTATTTAGTTGTTGAGTAAATTAGATTGGACTGAAAATTGTCCTGAAAATCCCGTCTCTTTTTTTTTTTACTTGAAGCTTTAATAAATCAGTTTTAAAATTAGATATAAAAAAAATCCTTCTGTGCATTTCATTCAAATCTTGACTGCAAGCCTTCAATTACTTTTCTAAATGGCACTAATCTGTTTTTTGTAAATTAACTCATCGTATTCCCCTGTATTCGCGTAATTTCTTCTGCTAGTCCTCATCAAGACCTACATCTTTTTGCTCTTCTTGAAAGTAAAAGGTTGTTTACGTCGAGGCACATTGTGGTCCAGGTTTAGCTCTGATCCAGTCCGGGTTTAGTTCTTTTAAAGGCTCCGTACTCCTTTGAAAGCAAAACAACTCCATGCAATAGTGGTCGTTTTTTGCAAGCACCATTTCCTCTATTCTTAAGGGAATGCTATAGAGAAATTGTCATATTGTGATTAATTACCATTTCCGTAACTGTGTGTACGGCGCACGTGGAAGCATCGACGTAAATGCAGATGATGTACAATTAATAGTAATAAATATTCATGAGATTTTTGCGCGGGTACGAGTGTTCGCCCGGGAGAAAAATCGCTGTTATCTGTCAGAAAACACTGCTTTGTTATTCATTACACATAAATAATCCATGCATATTTGCTGCACAATATATTAAACGCATATGTTATTCCGGTTATTAAAGTCTCGACTGAGTTAGTGTCTTCTTCAGATGCAATTTTAAAGCACAAAAAAAAAAAATGTCACAACATTAATAGGCACAAAGCATGTAAATTGTATTACATTTAAATCTACAAGCCTGTCACAATCATTTCTAAATGGACTTCTTGTTCAGTAAAAGAGAAGGAACAATGTTTTAGAGCTCAATATTTGTCCAGTGTACTTGTTTTTTCTGGAGGACATTGTTATTTCTTTGTAGTATAAGATTTGAGCGGAGACTTATAGATACTGTGTGTGCTTTTTTTTTTTTTTCTTATTTTTTATGACATTGTACATTTTGAAAAGAGTTTGTCCTACTTTAGGGTTAGTGTTATCGTTAATCATAATATTTTCTGCAGAAATATACCACACATAAAGATTTGTTATTGTGACAGGCCAAACATTGTTTAAGGCCTTGATTTTCAACCAGTGCGCCGGAGAACTCTGGTATGCCTTGAGGTTTTGCCAGGTGTGCCTTGAAAAATGTCCAGTTTGAGTTAACAGATTCACAAATGTGGATGTAATTAACTAATTTACCATTTTGGAGTGTCCTGAGCAACTTCTGCACCGAAAAAGAACACAAAACCAATCATTATTACCAAATTTAAAGAACCAAACAGTGGCACAGACATTATTTATCATAATTTTTAACTAAATGGTCTGATTTGGACATGTTTTAGTCGTAAGTGGTGTGCCGTGGTATCATTTAAACTTGAAAAGTGTGGTGCAACTCAAAAAAGGTTGGAAAACACTGGTTTAAGGGATCAGGTTTACAAGATTTTCTCCCTCTGAGCCTCAGAAAATGCTCAGTTTCATTTGCTCCAGATTTGTTACATCGCAGAGAGAGATCTGAAGGTCTTCTGTGCCGTTTTTAAGTCCATAAGTCATCGCCAGAAATCACAATCATTACAGCTACATACTTACAAGCTTTTGGTCACTTTTGACTGGCGTTATTTCAAGCTCATGACAGAGTATTTGACACATTTGATTTATAATATTTACACATCGGCATGCACCTGTAAACACACGACGCATACGCAAGTTCACACACAACCACACACTCACACTGCGGGGTAAAGGGTACTAGTTTCCTCGGGACCCAGAATTTAGTGCTACGCCTTTGTCCAGATGCATTTACATATGAAAGTCCACCATGTGTCCATATTTCCCAAGAAGAAGAAGAAAAAATTTAAGGTGAGACACTACAGGCAAAGTGTCTCACCTTTTTCTTTTGTTTTTTGGTCAGTTTGCTCTCTCAACAAAAAGCAACAAACTTGTCCAATCTGCTCTTAAAGATGTTTTATTTTATTTAATCCACTTCATCCATAGATTTCTCTGGGACATTGTCACTTCAAAGGCCATTTTTCTCCCCTCTGGACATAAGGATCGCCACTTAAAGCAAACCCCACACACAAGATTTTGACGAAACGCACAGAAGGATTTTTTGCTATCTAATTCTGAAACTGATTTACTGAAGTTTTAAGTAAAAAATAAACTAACTTGTAACCAATGTGTGTACAAAATTAACCAAGGAATTTAAACCTGATTCTGTCCGTTTTTCAGGTTTATATTTCCCAAATGTGTGTATTCTTGGCCCTTTTTACACATAAAAAGCCTACATGAAAAACAAAATGATTGTTCATACGTTCTGAAACATGAGATGCCAAAGTAAAGATACTCAAGAGCACGTTTAAAGGCCAGTAACAACTCAAATGATACATAATGTGTGTCCTTAAGCGCACCATTCGATTGTACGACGTCTGAATTTAATCACAACTCCCTTTACTACAACCGTCCTCTGTAATCACATGGTTGTATCCAATAAAAACAAATGACATGCATTTAACCCTGTGCAGACAGCCCCTACACAGTCTTCAAATGCAAAACATTTCACATCTCTATACAAACAGGCTCTTTTCTCAGTTGGAGACGTTTTTTGTCGGCTATTATCCAGTCGAATGAACCGTCCGCCGCCCACACTCAAATCCCCAGACTCTCCTCAAACCCTGGGGGAGTTCTTTCACAAGTGCTGAAAAACAGAAAAGGCCCGGAAAGTAGTGTCCGCGGGAGACACTGCAGTATTCAACAGACGGCCTATCTGCGAATTATAAAGGATTTTCTTTTCTGTAAGAGCTGAAAAGTATGACAGTAATAATGATGTTGGATGTGGAGGCATGTAGGCAAATTGTATGTGTGATTACAGACAGCATTAAAAGGTGATCCAGGGTAAGATGGGTGGATGTTGGATTGTTGGAGTAAAGGAGGAGCTGAGTGGAAAGGTAAAGCTCTCACACTATAAACCAGGCAATCTACGCCCTATAGCAAACTCAAGCAACCACTCCGATTGCAGTCCGACTCTCTTTCTGTCTGTGCGGGTACCTGGCCTCGGCCCTGCGAAGAACTCCGCTGCGTTACGGTGGGTGGAGCTGGGTCGTGATTGGCCGATAGAAGTCAGTGTCAGTATCCATGCGGAAGTTCGTGAAGTGAGTTGCGAGGTGATTGGCTGATGCCTACAGTGTCAATATCCAGGCAGAAAACTGGGGCCCAGGGCGATGGGCCTTTTCAACACCTGGTCATGAGCTTTGTGTAAAGAGCGAAAGGACAAGATCGCAGAAACAAATGGTCGAAATTAGTTTTTTACGCCGGGTAGAGACAGAGGAGTTCAGTCACACGGGAGGAGCTCGGAGTAGAACCGCTCACCAAACCAAAGGAGTGGAGTCCTGAGGGCTGTTACTCTCCTCAAACTGCCCTGGCCCACAGTCTGCTGACTCTGCACTGAGAACTTTGAGGCACAAAAGCTAAAGAAGAGCGCAGAGAAATCGTTTCTGCGGCTGAACGGGATCAATGAAGTAACTGTAACTTGGGAGGAGGGTCCGCCACCTGTTTGTCTCCGAGGAGTTTTGTCTAGTTTGACAAAATGGAATTACACTTATATAACACAATCAGACCACTAGTCAGAGCTGCGGAGAATATATAAAATAAGACTGCATGTTTTTCAAGGTATATTTGAGTAAGAAAAACACCTCCGATTAATGCGTTTTATTCTGTGGAACATTTCAGGCAAAGCAATAGCATCTCCATGGCAATGAGTAGATCACATATGCGCCGTTAAAATAAGATGATCAAGATCAGCATCAATAACAGTATTTGGCAAACGGACTGCGTTCCCTCACAAACCAATAAATACATTTAAAGCCAACAAAGGTGAATCCATGTTATCATTCACTTCTATTGAACAACTGGTTTACATTTGGTTCTTATATTCTATAACCAACAGACCAATCAAGAGTCAGATTTTGTCTAATAGTACAGTACAATCAGAACCATGACACCAGTGAATAAAGCAGTGTTTGAGAGAGACAACAATGAGAAGAATCAACTCTATTTAACTATTCATTCGTCAGTTACAGCACTTCATTCAGTCCAATGGGATGAATGTGGTGTTAAGAGCTGAATACTTGCAGGCAATGAACACAGCCATTTTTGTTCTACACTTTCAGGTCTTTATTGTGGACAAACCTCCGGCAAATGTTTATAAAAAAATAAATAAAAAGGTGATTGAATAATAATAATCCATAGAGTTTCGTGGAAACTTCACCCGTCTTCAACACCTTCTGCACCTTTAACATCGCACTCAGCCAGTTACATTACTGACATTTGTACAAAAGAACCTGTAAATGAGCTGGATATTTAAAGCCAGAGGTTAACATTAGATAACTGTCAACTGCCAGGAGAATATACCTGAGGAAATTGGTTTTATACAACCATGGAAACAGCAACTATGGGGCTATAAGCAGTAATAACTCTGGACTAGTTATAGTTGCACAACTGACAATTTACACTGTAAATAAGGCGATCAATGTTTGTTTTTGTTTTTTTTAAACAATATATACCTACCATACCTTTTTTTATTACCAGTATCTTTTATTTATTTTTTTATAAGTGTTTTTCATTTGAAAGTGTGGTATTCTTTATTATGTTTATGCACAAGTCTCAAGTCTTTCATTTTTTTAACTTTATTATCATGTTATTTGTTTCTTTTATATAATTATTTTAACATGAACTACTGTACACCACCACAACATAGGCATGTAACCCCCCAAAGAATGTATTCAAAAGTGTTACCTACATTATATTTTGTGCCATTACTGTGAAACATTTATCATAACCGAGTCAGGAAAGCCAACCACTGCATTTCAATATTACCGCTTTCATAAAGCGTTTGCCATCACCTTAATCCCATAAAGCTCTTCTCAAATGGACGGGGCTGAAGCGCGTCCATATTATGGTTAGCCGCATTTACATAAAGAGTGAATGTATTTTTAATGAAAGAAAAGACATTAACTGTCACATTTGCGCACGTGTTAGCTAAAGGTTATACAAACTCCTGACATACAGCGCCATTAGCATCTAAACAACACTATTTGGCTAACGAGCCCAAGCCAATTACTCATCCGCCTTCAACAACTATAGCGGCTAATTAGCTGCGCGGTTTGCCAGACACAGTGCTATGCTATCCGCGGATGGATGTCTCTGGGTTTGAAACACGCAGTGGAGGAAAAAATTGCTGTAGTTGCAAATCAATGGATGTAATTGTCTTCTGTTTTTTTGTTTTTCAACGGTTCTTAGAGGACACAGTGGATATGCTGGCTATGTTTGGAGCTAGAGGTACCACAGGAGGCTTTTGTCCTGACGGCTGTTACTCTTATCTCAGACGTTTGATGGAGATGCAAAGGTGTCTGATTAGTGCAGAAAGAAAGATCTAAACATCTGTGTAAAGGTGCATTTTCTCCAGCTTTTATTGTTTGCCTTGAATGTTCCACAGTATTGCACTCACCTTGTCTTCAATTATAGGGGATTTTATTGCTCAAAAATACCTTCAGACGTGGGGTGGCCTCTCCACAAATGTAACTGGTTATTTTATATTGGACAGAGAGAATAGATAATACAGTAGAACATTCCAGGCAAAGCAGTAACATCTCCATGTGAAACATTTAGTTTAGGCATTTTTAAACAGTATATGATTTAATGTTTTTAAACGAATGCACTTTTAAGACGTGGACTCCAGGAAGGCAATGAGCTTTAGTATTTCTGCCATCTAATTGCATTTATTATAACTTTTTTCTTCCCCAACAATAATTCCCTATGCTCTCAGTGGATGGTGCACTAACGCCAAATCCTGATGAGAGAACACCTGACTGAAAGTCTTCATTTAAAAGTATAAGTAAGAAACTCAATTGCCAGAGCTCCCCCTGCAGGTCTCTGGTGAAAATACACTGCCAGTAAAAAGATGCAAAAGCTTTTTTTTCCCCCCTCCTTTTTATTGAAATAAGGACGTACCATCACATACAAAAACATTTGATGTCACCAAATATAAAAAAGAGAGCAAATGTTTCTACGGAGAGTTGGGTCAACGTCAGGAAAGCTGCAACTGGTTTTCCACACAGAGACAACAGGAGATGACGATGGAGGCATCAAACTTCATAAGGTGCAAATGTTATAGGCCATTATAGGCCAAAGTAGAGATAAAGAGAATATTTAAAGGCCAGTAACAATACAAACGTATTGTGTCCTTTAATGAACAATTAATCAAACATGATGGTTTAGGATCAACACTTTCTTTTCGTTAATCATGAATTCTATTATTTTTCAAGTAGAATTATTGTTCAAATGGAAAATTAGACAATTTTGCATTTATAAAAACATGTATAGAAATATATATATATATATATAAAATCAATCACTGACATCATATTCATTCAAAGACGAGATGGTTGAAAAGTCTTGCCCAAGGTTTATGTTTTATCTTACCACCAAAGCAGGTTCCTACTTTGTGAATTCTGTTCACTGACGATGAACCTTTTCTTTTCTGGTTCTGATTCAACAACAGTATGTACGTGTCAGAGCTCTGATCAAACCCCAACCACGGAACTGCATGAGCCAACTTCAAACTCACCAACACCAAATCCCAAAAAGAAATCTACTCCACCCTCCAGCCAGAAACCCCTGACCCACAACACTTTAGACCAGGCTCCCTCAGACTGACAAAGGACTCAAAAAGCAAAGAATAACTTTTATTAAGCACCACCTCACTTGTGTCGCCCAATCTCACAACCGGCAGCAGCGAAGCCAAACCAACGAGCGCCGCTGAAACGTTACACATCCAAAATTCAAAATGAAAGAATGTGACCTCCATTATACCCATGAGAGCTAGTTATCCTTGACAACCTATAAAATTACCTTGACAGATTTGCATATCCATCAAGTTGATTCATCTAAAAAACACCTCTCCCCCTGCTTTTGCTAATGGCTCCTGCTCGTGTCAGTTTTGCTCACGTTTTCCGTCACATCCGCTGGCATTTTCCACATCTCTATTTGACAAACCGAATACATCAAAGCCGTTTCATTATAACGTGACAGATACTGATGGCACACGCCGGCCAAAAAGAAAAAAAAAAGAAAAAAATATATAATACGCGAGAGCTATTCAAGCACCTCGACGGAAAAGCTAGCCATCTGCGCCGCGGGCCTGATCGCCGACTGTATTAAACCTGTTAGGCAGCAAGTTTGATGAATCCAGTCTCTCAAATACAACGGTAATAGTCTTGACATAGCGGCGGCATGAATCACGGGCTGTACCTGCAAGAAAAAAATAGAAAAAAGTTTCCGAATGATAGCAATCTCGAGCAAGAACCGCCACCCTTCCAAAAGAATGAGGACTTAAGCTTTTATTACCCTCATCATTACTGTAAATCATATCCCGATGTACAGTCATTTGGGTTCATTTAAATGGAAATCTGTCCGCTGGAGTGTGCACAGGCGTCTCGAACAGCCCGGGCGTCTCACACGGGCCCCTGCGCACCACTGATGATTCATTTTTCAGATCGGCCATAGGGGAATATGGGCCTGCTTTACTTTCTCGGAGGGAAAATAACACGTTTGACCTTTTCGCGGTGTACAGGAAAGAACTATACGCAGCAAAAATAATCTGGGAAATGAACTAGGCGATTTGCAAAGTCCCAGGTGGTGTTATGACTAAATTTGTTGCTGTAAATGTGCCTGGTCTAACACTTTTGAATAATGTTATGCATAACCCCATAACCACAAGAGAAGGAGCCTTTTGATCATTTAAAACAGTTTTTTTAACATGTTTCTCCCAGTGCAGATGTCTTGAAAAGCAGCTCTTATTGGATGAAAATCAGTCCATTGTTCACTGTCTGCATCTAATTATGGCGTTTTATTTTTAGTTATTTGACAAATTTGAATCGAATATGCTATAATTTGACTACTTTCATTGTTTAAATAGCCAGCAACAGTTAATAAGGCTTTCTATCAGTTGTAGCTGGTCATTTAAGTTAAATAGTTCAAGAAAGTTTTACAATTATTTTGATGAAGACACAAAATGTCAGACAAAAATAAAATGTCAGTTGACCTCGTTTCTCTGCACAGAGCTGTTTGCTAGGGTTTATTAGCAGTTAAATATTGTGTTTTCACCAACTTTGAGCTCATATTTAACTCAAAAGGTTGGATGTAGACTGTGTACAAGTTGCCATAGTAACACAGTAGAATGTTGAGAAGCATCTGGGCACACGGAGATTTAATTTTGACGCAAATTCGGCACCGACTAAAATATCTAATTCTAAGCTTGACTTATTCAAAGTTTTGTTGAAAAAATGAGGTGAAATTTGAATTTTTGGGCCAGTTTCCAGTCAGATGTAGTTTATTTAAAAACTAAATAAGGTATCAACATTTTTTGTTAATACTATGAGTGCAAAAGGAACCAAGAAACATGAACCCGGTTTGGTGAATTTTTCAGATTTAAATGTCCCAAATATGTGCAATTTGGGCTGTTTTTACACATGAATGTCCATATTTCTAATATTTATGCAATAGTATAGAATAATAACTGTATTGTCGGTCATATGCCGTGATGACAGAAATGCGTCTTTGGATTGTTCAAAATAAATAAAAAAAAATACAGGCATACAGATTAAAAAAAAAACATTTCAATAATTTTGAATATAATTTATAGTTCAGTAGTTAAGTTAGTTAAGTTAGTTCTAGTTAAGTTTATTATTTGTCCTTACATTTATTGTGAGTAAACTACAGGAGAAGTTTAAAATTGATATCTTTAAATTTACGATTTTTCACCTGCAGTGTCTCATCTTAAAAAATGTCTTTGTTTATGCTGTTTTTAAACAATAATTAAATTGCATTATAACATAAAAGCTGATGTATTTTCTCTCCAGTTATGGTAAACCCTATACCAGGCGATGACACTGGTTTGGTGAATCCTCTGTGGTGTTCTGTGGATACGGAGCAGCTGTACAGCGCCGTCTGTGAAGAGAGAGTGGAGACAAACATGGCGGCCCCATATGTCATCTCCTCATCGCGCCATGTGCTGAGGGTTTCTCCAGAAGTACAGGGAGCAAGCTGTGGAGCTGAGCAGACTTCACTCGTCTGACCAGCCACAAGTCACCGGGGAATTCACTTCAACTCTGGATGGAACGTGAGCCTAAAAGAGCTGAAGATGTGTGACTGCAATATAAATGTTCTCACTGTGAGCCTACAAGTGACAAAAGCTTAATGACTATCTTAAATGATTTGGACATGCATTTCTTAGATTTATCTGAATTAAGATGAGACACTACAGTTGAATAGAAAAAAATCTTCAATTTAAAGATGTCAATTTGAAACTTCTATATTAAAATATATTACATTTCATCATGTCATGTTTTCGTGTAGAAATAAGGCATTTTATGTATAGAAATACCCACATTTGGGACATGTAAAACTGAAAAATGGACAGAACCAGGTTTAAATTTCTTTGTTCATATAATGCGTACATCTGGGATTTTGGATTTCTTATTTAGTTTTTGAGTAAACCGGATTGGCCCTAAAAATTCAAAATTTCCCTAATTTTTTTTACTTAAAACTTCAATAAATCAGTTTTAGAATTAGATTTTAAAAAACCCTTCCGTCTAAATGAGTGAGTGGGATCTACTTTAAGGCTGATCTTTATGTCTCGAGGGAGAAAAATGCATTTTAAGAAAACAACCTTTGAATTTACAATGTCTCAGAGAAATCTATGGATGAAGTGGATTAAACATCTTTAGAAGCAGATTGGACAAGTTTGTTGTTTCCACACGAAAGCCGATTTGTTGAGAGCAAACTGACCAAAAAACTGAAAAAAATGTAGCCTGTAGTGTGTTGCCTTAAAAATCTGTTATGCCCAGACAATTACACTGACAATAAAACGTATGTAGTGTCTAATTTTTTTTTTTTTTTGTGTGTGTGCCGTAACTAACACATAGTATAATTAAAAAAAACAAATTCATCAAATCAAAATTAATCAACAATTTGTAGGTGACCAAAGTACTTTCCAATAAAATACAGAAAATGACACATATACCCTAATACAATACACAAAAAATAAAGATGAATAAGCAAGGTTTAAGTCTTGCTTTAAGTCTGATGATGCAGAAATGGGGAGCAGTTTGTTTCAGAGTCTGGGGCCAGAGACAGAAAGCTCGATCAGCCAGTGTTTGAGTCTGGCTCTGGGACTGGGTTTGTTGACCTTAAAGCCCGGCTTGGGTCCAGAACTGACAAGAGTCAAATAAGACGGGAAAAGGCCATTAAAGCTTTAAAAACAAAGAGCAACATTTTAAAATCAATTCTAGAAGAAACTGGAAGCCAGCAGAGTGCAAAAAGTATGGAGAGCGAGTAAATCCAAACAATTTGTATATATGCACCTTTAAAATTCAACAACAGCTCATCGTCTACAGTGGAAAATATTGTATAAATGTAATTGAGAAAAAATAAAGAAATCTGAAATTATTTTATGTTGATTTAATGTAGTTATTTGGGTTTCAAGGTAATATTTCACTCATTCATCTTATACCACTTGTTCCCATTAGGAGTTCAATTAAATTTATTTTTGTAACGCTCAAAATCACAACAATGACTTGGACAATTGTCAATAACAGAAAGGCAAATTAAACTATGTACATTGGAATTCCGCAAATAACTAACTGTCCAGCGCGCACCATGTCCTTGATCCTCCTTCTCGGTGAGGAAAAATAAACAAAAATTTGAGGAGAACCAGCATGAAGGAGACCCTACTCCCACAGACGGACAGGCTGCAGATATTTAAAATGTATGCTTTTATTTAACACAAAATATGATGGAAAAGCGTAACAAGGTTGCCACAGCTAACCCTAACCCTTTTTTTTTACAACTTTTTTATTTTTTATTAAATTGATTGTAAACATTGTATTTATATAATTTAACTTTACAAAAACACTTTTATTTGAGCTATTGATAGTTATAGTGTCATTTGAGATGTTATTTTACCAAGAGACATATATTTTATTGGTTGGTTTTGTCTTCGAGGCCAGAAACCAGGTCTAAACCAGGTCTAAACCAGGGCTAACCCAAGAACAAGAAATAAAATATGTTCTATATTTTTGGAAGATGGTTTAGGACCGGATCATGTCTCTTGGAGGGCCTGATTTAGCCCCCGGGCCTTAAGTTGAATAGCCTTGTTGTTGAACGTCGATTTCTCTGCAACAGTATTCCTCCCATCGTCCATGAATCATGTCGGCCTTTTCTGGTTTCTTCGTCGGATCAAGACTTTACTTTGTTCAACACAGCACCCATCCATCAAGACGTTCAGCCGACGTCCCCATATTTCTGCCATTTCTGTCCACGAAACCTCCGATTCCAAACAACCGGTGATAACGTGCTGTGCCAATAACGGTTCCGTGAACCTCCAGGACCATTAGCACCATCACACACCAAGCTACACGTCTGATACTGTGATCATGTTTTCTGTGGGCGTAATAGCACGTACCGTATATAAGAAGCTGTACCTCGTGTGAAATCCACCCCTCACCGCTTTCCATATACCAACACTCATGTGGAATCTGTCTTTGCAGCAGGAACACATTAGCGCCAGCAATCCCCGTTCCCATCGCATATTTATGAAAGCTAGAATTAGGAGGGTGACGCTTTGAATCCCATTAAAATGAACCTAGCGTCGCAGACAATTCAAAGTCAGCGGCTAATCCCTGCAGCTCATCATGTGCCTCGCGTCCGACCACTAAAACACACACATCACATAAATTAATCAGCGGCTTCGCAATAAATTCACCTGCACGTCCGCGGAAATCAACAACCGCCTCATCAGTAGACAGTTAGGAGGCGCATTACATGTCCGGGCATCGCCTTTGTGCATCTGTGAGTAGGACTTCATTATAAAATCAAAAGATCGTTCCTCATTTATTAGAGTGCTGGTGCTAACAGGCCGCGGTGGTAAAGATGACATGAGATTGGATTGGCCGGAGGGATGAGTGAGCTGGGATTGGCTGTTACAGATACAAGCGGCACAGCTGGCGTTTACCCAAGGACGGTGCAAGATGATTGAAACGGTTATTGTTTTAAAAGGTCTGTTTGAATTTTTAAAAAGGACCCGTGTTATGTTAACACTAGTTCGAATAACACATGCTATAGGCTTTGAAAGGCTAACAGTGTAACATATACATGGTACAGTTTATAGAATGCCTGAAATGGCCGGGCAAAGTAGGAAATGATCAATATTCTCTACATTGCCAAAGCATTCTATATAAAGCCTGTATCTATATTGAGGTGTGTGAACTTTTTTCACAGAGAGCCACATTTTGAAACTTACTCTTATTCCATGTAACAGACACGACAATACAGAGAGTCATTCACAATTTTGCATTCGATGACGGTTTTGTGAGCCCACACCGTTAATAGGGCTTGAACATAAATGTCAGCTCTGTATCACATTAAAATGTTTGTTCTTCGGGTTATGATTCCAAATTTACAGTAAAAAGTACAACTTTTTGTCATTTGGGCCAATTTAACAGGAAGTCTGAGGGTCATCAAAATTGGTCTTTTACAACCCTCAACCGCGTAACCATTATTTGTTTGGTGACAAATAAAAATTTTGAATAATCCAATGCAAATCTACTCAAAAAACCTCATAAAATGTACATTTTTTCCTTGAATGCCTCTTGTCAATAACAGATGGAATCTATAGATCCCTGAGAAAGTCCAAGATCCTGCACAAAAACACTTTTACATGCATTCAGTCTGGACTTTAATAATTGTGTTGTTTTTTTTAATATTGCTTTTTACTTCATCAAGGTGCAACAAATGCTGAATGGTCTTCTAGTCCACTGACAGATCCTTCCCTATAGTCACCACTCATTAGCTCCCATAGACTCAGTCTCCTTCACTCTCCCTGTGTGGCAGGTCCCTATGGCACTTCTAATCAAGCATCACGTCTTCAGAGGCCGTCTCCTCTGTGTGCGGCCGTGTTACTCCACGGTGACTGCTAAGCCTTTTAAAGCGTCCCCAGGGACCTCGCTCCTCACTGAAGATCCTGAGTTCACGACCCCTCGCGTGAGACTTCCCTCCGAGCGTCTCCATTGACTCTTAAGCACATGTCCAAAGTGCAACCAAGGACAGCACACTCCCGCAGAGGCCAGACTGTTTCAGATAATAGTCTGTGGAGGAGAATGATGTGACTTGAGTATTTGTGATGGCCTGAGATTGCTGGGTCACAAAAAAAAAAAGTGTGACAGGAAAGCTGGTGAAGTTGTGTTGCAGAACATAAAAGAGGTCACAGCGGCGTCTCCAAACGTTCTGCTGGGGTTTGAGGGTGTTTAACTTCTGTGGGTACAGCATTTTACCGTCCATTCTCTGCAATCGTGAACTCCTGATTCTGGGCTGAACCGGACCTTTACGTTACATCACAGGTGGGCTCTGGCAAGTTAATCGAGTCATCACAATCACATCTCACTAACAGAGTAATTGAATAATCATTGACTGGTCTCCAAACAAACTCCAAAACATGCCACGAGCTGAGAAGAGTTTAGTTTACTAAGACAGAGCAGGAATGACACAGAAATGACAGCAAATGTGTACATTTTGTGAAAACACCCTTGTAAATATCCACCAGGACATTCTCAAACTGTTTCATTTAAGCTTTATCTGGTTAAAATTGAGTTGGGGGCCTTCTTTCAATGGCCTTTCTTGTTCTAAACAATGTTAATTAAAATCTCTGGAGCAGTGGTTCCTTTTTTTTTTTTTTACCCCAAGTACCACCAAAGAAAAGATTTGGCTTTCTGACCACCAAATCTAAACATCTATATAGGATCCAAATCTATAACAGGACTATTTCAGGTGTTTTAAGTTTTAAGTATAGGGATACAGCAATGCCACAGTAGTTTTAACTAGAAATTACTAAAGGAGGCACATAAAATGTCAATAAAATGAAGTAAACATTACATTTGAAGGTTTCCACGTACCACCACAAGTCTGCGTACCAGCTTGAGGAACAGCTTTAGACTAATAGATTACCAAAATAATCATTAGTTGCAGCCCTAATCAAAGGGAAAATCCTCCAGCTACAGTCCTGACCAGGCCAAGCTCAACATCTGCTTGACTTTAGCCCCAGCGACACTATGGATGGGTCAAATGCAGAGACTGAATTTCCCTCAAGAGATTAAAAAAGAAAACGTCACTGGGGCAGACTAATGGTGGCTTCAATTCTGCACCTACAGCATCATCTGGTGGCTATTATTATGAAGGGTCAAATGCAGAGGACAAGTTTCCCTTTAGGGATATGAAGAATTCTTTAACCTTGATACTTTATAGATAGTACGGTAATTTGTTTCCGGAAGTACAGTGGTCAGCAGAACACGTATATATGAGCCACTCTGAACATGATAGAAGTTCACATTGCTACTAAAGTGCAGAGGTGACGGAAACAATTTACTTTTAATGTCTTAAACCTTTAACATAAAGATCTATTATGCTTTTGTCTGCTGTAGAGTGATAATCTTTGGCACCCGTGAATCATTATTTTACATTTCAGCTATATTTAATCTAAAACAACTCGATAAAAGACAAGTTTGCTGGCTTCCTGTTGAAACCTTCGCAGTAGGGCTGTGTATCTTTAATGGATTTATTGGTCGTCTTAGTCGATCAACATTTTAATTAGTCTACTAATCTTTTTTCTTTAGATTAAATGGATTTATATGGACAAAAAAAGTAAAAACAATAAGATATGGAGTGAGTTCGCTGAAAATTTTGGAGTCCAACATATAAATACTATGTTTCCTCTAGTACTTTTATGTATAAATGATTGTTTTCAATGTTTTTCCTGTGCGGTTGGTCTTTTGAGTGCAATTTGGGTCAGATAGATGCAGAGTTTTGATATATTTCTTGCCGCGCCTCTTTCAGTCGACTAATCGGTCGATGGGGCATGTCTTTAGCCGACGAAGAGTGTCTTTAATCAACTACAGCCCTACTTGGCAGCTGATATCCGCCTGTCTCTTTACAGTGCATCACCCTGAACATCACAACAAAGTAATGCTCTGCACCACCCGGTACACCCAGACTATTGTGACGATTGTGCCCAAAGATGGTTATGACGCTGCCGAATCCAACGTGTATCACAAAAGAAAACACTGAGCGCCAAGTACAACGCAGCGGGCGCATATCGGGGGTCGACGAAAACTGGGATTTACTGAGCAATGACGTCTTTATGAGAATAAAGATTACTCAAACATGGATGAATCACTCTGAATACAACTTTGAGAGGGTCAGTGAGAAGGGAAAACAATAACACGCTTAAAAGCTTTTTGCATAACAACTCCCATTGAAATCAATATGCGGCTTGCAGTTACAGAAAAATAGTATTTTTTGAGTTGTAAGTGTCCAAACCAACCTTGAGAGTGCTGAGTCAAACCACTATATATATATATACACACACACACACACTCCTGTACGAAAAGCTCTGTATTGGAAAAAGGCTCTCCTGAATAGAGTCAAGGTAAGGCTAAAAACGGCTCATGTCTTTAATTTGAAACATTATTTTAAAGCTTTTATCCATTTCTCTGTATGGATTTTTTCTATTAGAGAACATAAAGGTTTTTAAACATGATCATGAGTATTCTCCTTTGGCGTCTCAGGTTTAAGAACTTAAAATAATGCATCAGGTGTTCCCTCATTGGGATTTGTGTTAGCGCTACATCTACCGGCAGCAAAGGGAATTACTTCAGTGGAAAAATAAAACATAAGCTAGCTCGTCCCCAACCTACTAATGTAAGATTTGTCATGAACATGATTTGACGAGAGAAATGTTCAGAGCGAGTCTGGCGATGGTACAGAATCTGCACATTACTTTTGAAGTCTGGGAAATCTGAAGATCATAAGGAAAGGATCTCGCAAACAGGTTTAAGGAATAAAGCGTTAATGTTATAAAATGAGTAAAAAAATTAATCTAAAAAAAGCCCAATTTTGCATGTTATGTGGATTAAATGTTTGTGAAAGTAGATGTGCATCATTTGTTGTTGGACAGTGTCTAGTTTCCATCCAAATGAAACATATGAAGGCAAATTACTCCAGCTACTCCCAAAAGTACTACAGTAGTTGAAAAAACGATGAAATGCAGAGGATAAATTCAGCTATTTAATTAACTGAATAATATGGGGACAATAATTAGAAAAATGAATTAGACACTTAAAACGTCACTATCTACGACGTCACAGGTTTGGAAAATTTGAAATAGAATGTTTTGTTGAGGCTCAGAGAAGGTAACCACCCCAGATTGATGTGTGTCACTCTGAATTTAGTTCTACACATTATCAATCTACACTGATACATACAAGCAATCGGGAAAACGTCATGAAAAACATTTGATTTTGATTGATCACAGTGTCGCAAAAGCGGAACAAGTCGAGAAATCAAGAAATCCAGTTGAGAGAAAAGCACAGACTTTCCCCACTCCTAAAATGCACAAAGTACTTCTATGTGCATGATTTCCAAAGCAAAATACTCCGTAAATATCTTGAAATGCGAACATACGTCGGCGTCACCATGTTTGTTCAGGTTCATCTCTTTGACTTCCTAGTGACTGTCCAAACCACTGATTGGTCCAGCACACAGCGGCTCAAACCCAACAGCGAACACGGTCCAGATGGATTCTCAAGAGTTTGTGAACTCTCAAATATCTAAATAATTCACATGCCAGGGCCAAGTTACATAGAAGGCACTGAGAAGACAACCTCGTAAACAAGATTAAAGAAACAAGCGTGGACAAAGCTAAATACAACTCCCAGTATGTTTTCGACGAGAGAACAATGTTATATGACGATGAAAAAGTCCACGCGTGTCCTTTTAACTTGGAAACAAAAACAGAACCTCTTTTTGACAAACCAAAGCACTAAATCTTATCCTTCATTGTAAACATGGCATTTCTCCAGTCCTTTTGCATGTAGGACAGTAAACACATTTCCCAAACACACTGTAGTAAAAATAAACCTGGCATTGGACTATTGGAATAGACTTGTCCAGCAGCAGCAGTGGCTTTAGCGGCCAGTGGAGTCCAGATGACCTCAATCTGTTCCTGCACCGGACTGAAAGCGCACTACGAAGGTGGCTCTAGCGCCATCCGAAACCCACTCTCCACTCACTTTGAAACAGGACTACTCATGAGAAAAGACTCGGAAAATGGTTCAAATGATGTAAACTATAATTATATTTGTGCACTGTGGAATATTCCAGGCCAGAGATGGAGATGTCAATGCAGCGGAATGTGCCACAGTGCCATATGTTAATGATAATGGTGTTTTTATTGCCCAAAAATATCTCTCATTCTTACTATGAGTGAGTGGGGTTGCCTCTCCACAGATCTGACCCGTAATCTACTCATCTCCATGGTTAGTTTTGATGCAGAACGTTCCAGGCAAAGCACCTCAAGTTAGAAAGCGCAACTAACGATTATTTTAGGAGTAGACTAGTTAACTGATTGTTTCTACTGAACATTGAGACTTTTAAGATACATTTTAACCCAATAAAAGTTTAAATTTGGTGACTGAAATGCGGCTGAAACGAGTTATTGAGTAATCGCAAGATACTTGAACTCAACGTCAACCAATTAAGTGAACAAATAATCGTTAACTGGAGTATACAGACTCCAAACAGAGAAAAGAATTACATAAAAGACACAGGAAATTTACTTTTTTTTGCTGAAAACGTATTGTCCATCAAGATGTCTTCAAATTGTGCCAAAATCGAATTCGTGAACCTCTGATAATCTAAACAATTAACCGATAAGTAAAAGGTTTCTAGAAGGATATTAAATTATAGAAGTGCGCAATTGATGAAAATGGTTAACTCTTTGACATTTTTATTTAATAATGCCACTGTCTTTGTTATAAGCTTTGTTTTTTGCACGTGTTTTAGAGTCTAAACAATACCAGTTATCAAAATACAATTACGCCCATTTTAATAGACTAATCATTATTTAAATTAATGGTTGCAGCTTTATCAAATAATCATTACGCAGTCAAAAACAATAATTGACTAAATCACATCATCAACAAGCCAGCTTTTGAACCGTGGGAAAAACAAGTGACTTTTTACAATAAGACAATGAAGCTGTTATGATCCATTTAAAAAAGGAGATAATTGGTTAATTCTCTGATTTGTAACCAGTGTGCCGAGAACAGTTGGGTGTCTGAGCCATAGTGTGCCTTGAGACGACGTTCAAGTTGAGTTAACGGCTTCACGCTTGGATTTAATTGAATGATTTACCATTTGCCATGTCCTGAATATACTTCTGGACCAAGAAAGGGAGCGAAACGATCACCATTTCCAAATTTAAAGAAGCAGAGTGGATCAATCATCATTCGCCACATAATACACCACTTTTTTTGAACTGAAAGGTCTGATTTGGTCATGTTTTGGTGTGCCATGCATCACTTTTTTTCACTCCAAAAAAAAAACCTGACGCAACAGACAAAGATTGAAAAACACTACTATCATATACTTGTATGGCAGCCTGTATCAAAAACCAATCATAAACGGTTAACAAAACAAGCAATATTCAGGAAAAAGCAATGTCATTGTTGCTTCAAACTCAAGCTTTCAGTTGAACCAATCCTCTCCCTTCGGACCAGCACTGGACAGCTGGATAAAATGTGAAGAAAAATGATTGAAACACTTGGAAACGGCACCAGAAATTAAGTAAAGATCACGAGCAAAGTTCTGGCAGCGATTGAACCGCTAATCCACGAAACAAAAACGCAATTCAAGTCCCCCAACCCTGCCATTTCTGCTTCACAAAACCCCAGCATCCAATTGAACCAAGCTCTGTGCAATCCTCAACAGGCTCTCTTTCTCCCCACAGCCCCAGCCAGCCCATAATGAAGCAATTTCCCCGCGTATAAAATATGTATAAACCCAATTCTCGATCTCTGTTAAACAACACATTGGCATTGAACAAATCACCAAAACGCACATGGCTCACTCCTCCCTGCCCTCCGCGCCTAAACGACACTAACACCGTCACATTTGTTTTCATTTTCAGCTATTGCGGGCTTCAAATGCGAGATGCGTTTTCCAAGGAACTCTCCGCGTAAAGCCTGCGTCAGGAGAGCGGGGTAAAACTAAGTGAATTGTGAGCATAGCCAAGCCGAGACGCGTGGACATGCCTGTTGCTTTCACAGGCGACATGAAAGAACCCTTGTGTGAAGCTTTGGCAGCGACACAGTTATTCAAATAAGTCTGCCCAGCGAAGAAACACGCCGAAACAAACGCAAAGCCAACGCGTGGTGAAGTTAAGTAGAAGGAAAACGCATTGTGAGGTCCCGGGTGACGTGGAAGCGGCGCGTAAAGACACGCGTGCTCCGCCGTTCGGGTTTTTCTCGCTTGACGGATCGATCCAAAGTGTCGCCTTACCTCTGGAGAAGACGAGCACCGCGCAGTAAACCAGCAGCACGAAGCCAGACGCGGCGAAGTAATGTCCCTTTGTCAGCGCTCCCATCCCGGCGCGTCCCGTACACCTCCGCCTCCACGCCTGAGCTGGACCGGCGCTGTCCCCTCCGCGGTCCCGGCTCGCTGCGCTCGGCTCCGCTCTGGTGGCAGAAGGTTCGGCCGTAAACCCGGGTGCGCGCTTTGGAGACGGTCGCTGGCGGTTTGGGCGAAGAGGCGGCGCGCGGAGTGGGATGCTGATGCGAGGAGAGGCAGGAGCATCTTCACTGCACTTCGGACTGTGCGTTTGTGCGCGGAGCTGGGACGTGCCCGCTCTCCCCTTCCCCGCGCGCACACACGAGCCTGCCGCGTGCGGAGAGCCAATGGCAGCGCGAGGAGGATGCGGCAGACGCACACTGGAAACATGAACGACTGCGAGGGACGGGTGGGTGCCAAGTGACCACAGGTAGCGCGGGGAGAAGCGGGGTTATATCACAGTTGGGTTAAATGGTATGATCTGACGGTGTTTAAAGTGTAAATGTTTAAATATGTAAAGAGAAAGGAGTTTGCATGTTCTTTTAGTGTCTGCCTATTGTGTGAACCCAACACGTGCACAATAGATACATAAATCCTCCAGCTAATGGTCCTGACCAAGCCATGGCTCAAGATCTGGAGATGGGTCCCCAGCGCTGCAGCACGAGTGGAAATGAAGGATGGGTCAAATGCAGGATCTGTCACCAGTGATTCCAAACTTTCTATGAAGCATATCCTCCTATTATTCTGCATAAAAACTGCACAAACGTGTTCTGAAATGCATTCCTTTTTTAGTTTGTCAGCGTAAAGCTCTATCAATTCTTTTTTTTCCCGCTCGTTCCCGTTGGGTGTTACACTGGAGCCAATCTCTGTCACAGACGCATACACCATGGACAAGGGTTCAGCACCATAAACTTCTATTTCAGTGTTTTTCAATTCTCCTGGATGTGTTTGTGAACAGAATCCTATATTATTAAAACATAAATCACAAATTTGAATGCAATACTTTGGAAAAATCTAAATTTGATCATTTTCCCAAATTTTGCAGTCCTACCACTCATCTTGAGCCTTCAAAAGAGATCACTGACACATACTATTACTTTTATTTAAAGGTCCCATAACATGCAAAATCGACTTTTCAGAGGTTTTAACCTTCCTACAGTGCTATTTGGGCCTCGTATGTTGTGCCCAAAGTGGTTTTTTGATTGATTCCCTCATGCTTTCACTAGAGAACTGTCTTTTCCGTCCCCCTCGGCTGAGCAGCAGACGGGGGCTCCTCACAAGGATGACGCGCTTCCCAAGGATGACGCGGTGTTTAAGCCACGCCTCCGGGAAGCGCGCAGCCGCAAGAATAAAAACAGCTAATGCTAATGCTACACAGTAATTACGCGATGGATACGACAGATCGAAGAGTTAGCTTGTTATTTACCAAACGGCAGCGTCCGTCGTCGAGGCCCTGGAGCACGTCAAACTCCAGGTCAGATCCAGGACGTAGGACTCAGCACGACGCACCGTCAGGAGGATAAAATGTTTATTCAGTGTTTGTGTATCGCTGTTTACCGGAGCACACGGCGCATGTGCACTATCTCCGCTCTAGGCTTCGGCACGAGTTGGGCGGGGGAGGCAGCCTGCTCTCTGTTCGGGGGGGTCAGATCTCAGAGTGAGCCGTTTGCTTTTGCAAGGAGGGGGGCCAGTCCAAGAAATGGGTGTTTTTTGGAAACTGTTATGTTATGGATATTACACAACGCAAAAATGTATCAACAAAGCCCTTAGAATAGACTGTGTAAAGGGGAAAATAGCAGAATATGGGACCTTTAAAGGTGTACTGTATGTGTTCTTTGCCTGCATGTTTTATAGTATGACATGTAACAATATATTTTGCATTTAGTTATGTACAATTGTTTTATTACTATAAAATACAATAGAAAACATGGCTTATATTGTGGACAGACTCACAGCTCCAGAGATCTGACCTATGACTTGGTGTTACCTTGTCTCCATGGAGATGGATAAGCTTAAAACTACACTGTGAGAGAGTTCTATTCAAAACAATGCCATCTCCTTAGAGCCAAGAAGGTGGAAAAGTTAAATAGTGCCCCTTTTATATTTACTGCACATCCGTCTGTTTTAATGAAGAGAAAAACAGAGAAATGTGCAGTAAATATAAAGTCCAACTGCTCCGGATGGAACGAATGTAGGAAATGTACAGTATGAAAGACAAAAGTGACAGATTTGGTGCTAAAATGAGAATGGTTAACACAGTAAAACACAGCACTTTGGATTTCTTGGACACATCTAAATGTTGATACTCATCACTAATCTCGGCTCGTATGGCATTGTCAGTTCTACCATTATCTTTGGCGCGTGCAGCCATTAAACTTCACCTGTAAATTCAGCCTCTTATATCTTGACGTTTAGCCCATAAAATGTCTAAAGGAACCACACCATTACTGCGGGCTCAGGCATTTACAGCATGTCATCCCTGCGGCTCCTGTCTCTGGCCATTTACAACACCAGAACACTTTGGGCTGAGGACCGAATTATATTTGTAACAAGTGAAAAGTCTGATGGAAATAGTGCTAATTATCAAGACTAAGATGGAAATACAATGTTAATCTGCAGTCCGGTACAGGCATCTCTGCTTTTATACTTGATGTAATTGTAAATATTCATGATAAATAAATGGAATTAAATGAAAAAGACTAGTGAATGTACATTTCAATCAGTGTCAAACAGAGAATAAACTGAGTGCCTAATGTCTAGTCATTAAAACACGAAATGTGAGGGAAAAAAAATGAAATATCGTCAAATCTGTGACTTACTTTGTCCCATGATTTGACTCGCCTTGTAGACAAATCCACTCATGCGTTCATTTGTTCATTTACTATAATTTGCAATATACAACTAAACATAACAATCCCGGTTCAGTTGTGTTTGTTTTACTTCATCACAAGCGTCACTTTAAATAAGTTTGATTTGCTAAAACTTGCTTTGAGCTCATACATTTCAGTAAAGTACATTTCAGTTCGATACCTTCACTTACCTGGTTCACCTCATGGTTGAAACAAAAAGGAGGCGTGGCTAATGTCGGACATTTTCTAACCTTTGGGGGGAGGTCGTGGACTGAACCATGTGCAGGGGGAAACTGCCCGGCGCTCTTTGAGTTTTCAGAGTGTTGTTGTCTGGTGATCACCTCCTTTTGGTTTGACCGAAGAATGTCCCACTTTCTCACTGATGCTACGAAATGAAGACAAATAAATAATGATTAAAAAAGATGTCAGTATTCCTCACAAAAGACACACTAACAAATTAAAAAAAAAAAAAAAAATTTGGGGCGTTGTTAGTTAGAAGAAAAGTATATGGTGTAAAAGTATTTAATATAAGTTTTAAGGAGAGACACTGCAGATGAATAGGAAAAAATCAATTTAAAACACCTTCTTTATATTACATAGATGCTAGAAATATGTACAAGTTGATTTTTACATGAAACTAACTATAAAAATATGGCATTTCATCTGTAAAAATAGCCAAAATTGCGAATATTTTTGATACATAAATCTGAAACTTGAGGGGATTTTAGATTTCATTTTGTATTTGAGTACACTTTGCTGAACATGGATGTAAAAAAATCAACTTTTCCCTAATGTTTTGGAGTTAAAATAAATCTTGGAATTAGATGTCAACATATCCTTCTGTCTTGTTAGTTTAGTGTGTGTAGGTGCTACTTTAAGGACTGATCTTTATGTTTCTGTGGGAGGAAAATGCATATTGAAAAAAGAAAACTGTTATAATGTTCCATATAAAATAAATCTATAGATGCAAGTGTATTAAATAAAACAATAAGACATCTTTGGTGCAGATTGTACAATGTTATTGTTTTTATGTTGAGAGCAAACTGCCTCTGTCTCACCTTAAGAGCGTGAACAGTTCTCTGCTTTGACACGTGGACTGTGTGTTCATTTGTCCTGTCTGTTCTTCTGTGTGTTCTCTGAGTTATGTTTGGATGGCTCTCGTGTGCAAGAGAAATTCCCCTTGGGGTAATAAAGGTTTCATTCAATCATAAGACAAGTTTTCATGTTTTAATCACGACTTTGTTTGTTGGGATAGCACCTGTAGTGAATACTTATTGTTGTTTTACATCAGTCAAACTGCTGTTTGTGAAGAACAGTAGAAAAATAAAATTGAAATTTACAAGAAGTAGTGCTAAGTTCCAAAACTGAATCCTTATTTGTCAAATCTTAACTAATGTGTAATGTATTCACCTTATTCCGGAAGTTGCCGTACGCGCTGCCGTCTTGTTTCCGTTGTATTAGTTCACATGGAGCAGACGAGCTCAACAGAAAATAAGTTCTACATGGACTAAAAAGACGTTTTCAGACTGACCAGGAAATCGTTGCGTTGTGACTTGTTGTTGCTCGTGTTCATTAAACATTTTACACAAATCAACCTACTTTATGTAACATTTTAGCAGCGAGACTTTTCCCTCGTTCGTCATTAGCTTTAACGGAGTTCTCGTCAAACGGAAGTGCATTTACAACAAAAGTGCAAAAAACTGCAAAAGTGGGCGGGGCAGAATAAGGTCAATACAGATTTTAGCCCGTGTTTACATTATGGTTGCTAGGTAACAGTAGTGCAGTTATCATTACTTATGTCACAACTGCTGCTCCAACAAGGAAGTAACATAAACTTTAAACAATTGTCAAACTGGAGAAAATAGGGATCATTTTTAGTCAAATATAACCATGTGACCTGTGTTTTAGTGAAATGTGTTCTCAAACCTGTCAGAATCACTTTAACCGTACATTCATTATGTCCATCCACTGTGTGACACTGCTGTCACACTTGTAGCAGTGTAACAAAAAAAGTATTTCAGCTACAACACGATACTTAAACCCAACTGATGCCGTGAGTGACTTCTCACTTCTGTAACAAATGTGGAAAGACACATCCTGTGGTTGTGGAAAAGATGTCGTGTGTTTGGGAAAAGGAGAAGAAGAAAATACTAAACTTGGCATAAGAACCATCCAACACATTCTTGAAAACTGGAAGATAGAGGGGAACCATTGTCTCGGAGGAAAATCTGTGGTTGGAGAGGCAGGTGAAGCGTATCCCATCATGCCTAGCCTCCTGTACAAGCCTGTAGGGGGCAGTGTTATGACCTGTGGAGCTGCAGTTGGTCAGGTTTGGATTCAGCAACACTTTGTGCCCAAAGAATGAAATCAGCTGAACCTGAACATCCTGAACGAACAGGTTTATTTCATCACTGAATTTCTTCTTCACTGATTCCAAGATGAGAATGCCAGGATTCATGGCTCACATTGTGACAGAGGAGCAAGAGGCACATTTTCACACATG